>JAWNLS010000945.1:2400000-3600000 GCA_035042185.1 Drosophila kambysellisi | reverse complement strand
GATTAAAATGCTTTGATAGATTGAGGTTTCGATGCATTGAGGCATTTGGCAAGAGTGTTCGCATATACATACATATAACATCGGTACCATCCACTTAAAGGCGCAAAGTGAACAAAATGAACAAAATGGTCAACTTTTACTTTTTCAAAATGTGTCGTTTTCTATGTTCGACCAGATGGAACCAAGCCAAAAACCAATTCAAGCAACCAGTGCAGCTGCCCACAACAGCAACTGCTGCAACAGCAACAACAACAACAACAACAACAACAACGAAATGTTACGATTCTGTCAGACAACGAACCCAACAGATGCGAGTTACAATTGAGAGATGCCGGCGTTTTGTGGCACCAAACGGGGGCAGTCAGTGGTGAAGGCGGTGGTGCTTGTGGATGTGGATGTATGTAGAGGCTGCTATCGGTTAGCTGTGACTTGGCATGCGACTTGGGCGCTTAGTTGCATGTGCTCCGGATTGCAACATAAGAGCCAAGCGACTGCGACTGTGACTGCGACTGCTCGTTGCAACCACTCCCCTTCTGGCGGCGCATCCCCTCTCTTGCCATGCAATTGGACGAGTGGGGCTGCTGCTGCTGCTGCTGTTGCAGTTGCAGTTGCATTTGCTGTTTTTGTGCATCGTATTTCGGATTCTCATGTTTGCCATCGCCATAAATTGTGGTCAACCGATGCAGCCGATGCGACGTAATTCATTGATTATAACGACAACAATAACTGCAATGCAATGGAGTATATCCCCCTCCCTGCCCCTCTCTCTCTCTCACAGTATTTCTCTATCTGTGTGCTCCACAAGCTCAGCATTTGTTACCTGCTGATTTATGGCCAATTGTCTGCATGTGTGTATTTGTGTGTGTGTGTGTTTTTGGAAGGCCTAACCACTTGATCAGACGATTGGCTTCGTTTGCAATCCAATATGCGAAAAGACGGCATAAAATTAGCTAATATAATTATAGATTATTATAGCCACAATACAAACAGAATGCCGACACGAGGTCTACATTATTTTGGGCTAGATTTTCTTATTGTCTTTTTGCCATGCGATAATTCACACAATTGTGCCACACTGCCGCAGCTCTTATATGATGCATGCTGCACATATGCAGATAGTCACTGGATTGCAGCCACACACAGTCACTTAGGAAATAGTCTTGAGAGAATTGCCAAACGTGTGGAGAAAAGCTAACTTTATCTGATATTGTGATATACACAAGTTGGGCGCGATTTGCAAATTTGGTGCGAATTGATATTATTCTGATTAATGACTAAAGAAATATTTTTTGAGTTAGATATTGAATTATTAAAACTGCTGAATATTAAATTAACAATCTGCGAAGTTAAAGCGTTTATTGAAATAGTCTACTGAAATATATAAGAAAGGAGAAATAAAGTAAGAAAACATATTATAGATAAGAAACGGATAAGTAAGCCATGATAATATTGACAATATTTATATAAGATAAAAACAAAATTTAATTTTTTAAGGAATTGCTTCTGGTGTAATATATCCAATAGTCGAAAAACAAATTAAACATATTTTGAAAATTATTGCCAGCAGAATTCTATAAAAATACCAAGCAAATATTTAAAAGCCTTGAATACCACATAAAAAATAAAATAAAAAGAACTTCAATAAGTCAAAAACACAATAACTAATTTATGCCTTTAAATTAGAAACAGAAGCAGGAAATTTAGCTTTTGTTTAGCCTTCGCACATACGCTATATCCATCAGTTAAGCCCTTTATTATTTTCGACTTTCTCAAGTATTGATAAAAAATACAACTTTTCGATTTATTTTAATTTTTTATCTTTAATCTATGCGCATTCATTTTTTTTGCTTCATTGTTTATTTTTTTGTGTTTGATTGTTTTGCGTAGTCCAAAGGCGAGTCGGGCATCAACAAAAACTGGTCGGTTGTCGGAAATCGAGTTAGTTTTTCACTTGATATGTCAAAATGCCAAAATGTTGCACCAGCAGTCGTCGTCGTCCAAACGATCGATCGGGCCAGCCTATTTGTATATATGCATGTGTGAATGTGCTTAAATGGCCAGGCATCAAGCATACGCCCTGTTGGCCATTTGCGCATGTGCTCGTTGTGGCCAGCCGCAAATCATTTAAGCGCCATCGGCGTGCACACTGAACAAAATCAGCAGCAACAGAAAAGCAGCAAAACAGCAAAGCAACAAAACAGCAAAATAGCGAGACGACATCAACCACTGCAGTGGTGCAAAAATATAGAGCACAGCTTCCTTTATACTTTGCTATTTGGGTTATTTTTTTTTTTTGTATTATTATTTGCTGTCTTTGCTGGTTTTTGCTATTTTATTTGGTAGCCGTTTCGGCCGTTTAGAAACATTGCGGATGCAGTCGCAAACAAGAAGTTGGGCCGGTTTTTGTCTTGGCCATAAATAGAGCTAATGTTGTTGTTGTTGCTGTTGTTGTTGTTGGCGGCGAGTCGATGCGGTGCGTTGCACAATGCAAGCAACTTGAATGCACTTTCAGTTTCGCGTTTCGCGTTTCAAATCTGAATTCGAGTTCTGTTTGAGCTGTGACATAAAATCATTAGCAGCCTTCGCTGATACTTAGTTTGTTCTGTTTTTAATTACAACATTAGTTATAGTTATTGTTGTACCAGATCCGTTTGCCGTTTGCCGTTTTGCCATCTAATTAGCATTTAATTTGAGTTCACAACGTCAGCAGTTGCGCCGTTCTCGATCGGTCTTGAGATCCGTGCCAAGATCCGTGCGCATAAATCAAAATATTTCAGTCTCGTTATCCAAAGAAACAAAAAGCACAAAAATCAACTTGAATTCATGTTCCACAATGCGCTGAAGGCAGTCAACATAAATCGCCGATTGGCTAAAAAGCCAAGCAAACAACGCTCGAACTTGATCCAATTCTCTCTTAAAGTGCAATACCAGTTGTTATTTTACTTACTAGCTTAATTATTGCTTGCTGTTAATCAGCAACATCAAGAAATGCTGTTTAAAAAAAAAAAATGTTGCTGAATGTATACTAAGGAATTGGAAAAATTATTATAATAATTCTAAATCGAATCTTTTAAATTTCCCAGTGCATGCAAAGTGAATAATAAATAATTTATATATATTAATTTATATACATTTTAGATTAGACAAATAATAATAATAATAAATAATTTGGAATAATAAAACATTAATTTAATATAACAAATAAATAGAAAATAAATAAAATAAATTCCTCTTCGGGTTTGAAAGTATTTAGAAATTATTCCATTAGTCAAAAAATAATTCAAAATTTCAAAAAGTATTAATAATAAGCATAACGAGAATTTCCTAACAATAATAAAAGTCTAAATTTATTTGTATAAATAATTCAAATTATTTTGAAAAATTAAGATAAATTTTATAAACATCCAATTATTTAAAAAAATCAAAACAAACATAAATATCAAAATCAGTATGTAAAATTAAATTATATCTTCAGTTGCAGCGCAAATTACAACAATAAATAGATATATTTATATATAAATCTATAGTTTATATCTTTTTGTCCAGCGGTATCGTAAATGTTCTCAATAAATTTATTGAATAAACTACTGCACTCGAATCATTTTATCGATATGGATATGGATATGGCTATGGCGATGGCTATATGCATAATCGTATATCAGCTTCAACTTAAGATACGTGCACTTTGTGTGCTGTGAATGTCACGTTAATGTGAGCACCTTAAGGTCATTGGAATTGTTTTTGCTGTGTCCAGTCCGTCACACAAATGTGGTTCAATGTCCAATGCAGCAAATAGCTGTACTAACCAACAGCCCAACTAACTAACTAACCCACTAAACAACTGACCGACCAAGCGACCAGTCAGCGAATGCATTCAAACGCTTCGCTGGATGCGTCGGACAACCAACATTTTGACATGTCCAATCTTTTTGGGCATGTAATTTCGTGGTTTGACACAACTTTTTTCCACAAATTGGGATTTTAATTTTTGTTTTTATTTATGTTTATTTGCTTTTGTTTTTTTTTTTATTTTTAAATATTGTTGTGCTTGGTGCTTTTGTCATATCTTTCACACTGTTGCGCTTGAAAAAGCACAAAAACTTTGTCATTGTTATTTGATTGTTTTACGACTTGGCCTTGACATTTGCCAGTTTGTCTTGTAATGTGGTTTTGTAACTAAATGTTGGTCTCAAAGCTAGAAGGACAATCTTAACGCAACTTGTGGTATTTGTTTCAAGACTGGAAAAATACGAGAGAGATTATTTACAATTTCAAGTATTTACAACAATCAAAACAATCGAGAACTAACTAGTTTCGTGGGCGTGCTGAATTTTACATAATTCGACTCCTAATACCTAATAAGAAACAAGTAACATGCTGTAGTCGAGTTAAATCGACTACGATATACCCTTAACCCAGTTGCTAAATATATTCTAGTATTCTTGGCAAATTCCCCTTCAAGATGATTTGCGCCCAAATGCCCGAACTTAATGGATGCAAACACGTGCATATATATACATAAATACACACACACACGTACACGAAAGAATAGTTATCGGGGCTCTGCAGAATACACACAAATATATTGACGCTACCGTCGATTATCATGTCATCTCTTTCTCACACATGCGCTCGCCTATTTATATGTATAGAAAATGCTTGCGGCTGCTGATAGAAATGAGATCAATATGAGAATATAACTTTGGTGTTTCTTGTCCGATCTTAATGAAATTTCGGCAATTGATCAATAATATGCATATGCATATTATGTATAAATTATTGCTATCGGAAATCGAAGTGTATCGATAATTCAGAAACGGAGGCAGTTATCGATAAAATAAAGCAATCTTGATCTGCGCCTGGTACACGAATTCTTATATTCCAAATTTGAAGTCTCTAGCTCTTATAGTCTCTGAGATCCGCGTGTTCATACAGACGAACGGACGGACAGACAGACGGACAGACGGACGGACGGACAGACTGACCGGGCTATATCGACTCGGCTGTTGATCCTGATCAAGAATATATATACTTTATGGGGTCGGAGATTCTTCCTTCTGCCTGTTACCCATTTTTAATGGGTTAAGGGTATAAAAACTAATCTATTTGATAATGGCAGTCCGTTTTAAAATTCACCTTTCTTGAAGATTAATAATAATATTAATATGTTTAAAATAAGTTGAATTTTGATTGCAATAACAGGTAAAAAGAATAATTTGCTGGTAATCTGGTTACATATTTAATACACTGCATACTTTTACTCTGTTTAAAAGGCAAGAAGAATGAAAATGCGAGGCATACTTTTACATTAATGTGATTGTTCATATCACAAAAGTAGGCAATGGAACACCTTAGTTCTTATGTCAAAATAGGTCAATTCATTATATTCCATTGATTTCTGCGAGTTCAAAATGGTACAACACTTCTAGATCCGACATCATTTACTCAAGTTACAGCCATTCGGACGATTTGGCTAAATGTCTTGATTCAGTTTAATCGTCATAATAACTAGAATTAAAACCATACAAGTTTTTAATTATATTCTATATTCCCAGCTGCATACGTCCAAGAACCGGTTTTATCTTCAGCGGATTACAAGCAACGATTAGTGTTATTCGTATTTATGATCCAATCAATCATCACATATCTGTTTTTAACAATTCATGACCCATTGACCAATGGGACAGCTACAAACACTTACGAAGGATGAAGAAAAATATTTATATTTTAATGCGCATTTTTCACAATTCGCAATCGTGACTCGGCTGCAGCAGAAGTTACAGAAACAACGTTGTCCAAAGTCCCATTAAGTGCATAGTGCATCAGTATCACAAACAACAACAACAACAATAACAACAACAACATCAGCATCATATGGTGTGTTATGTTTTTGGCACTTGGCAGCAGTTGCCACATCGTCGCAAGACATTTTCCCTGACCAAGAGACAGACCAAGAGACGAAGACTGCAAGACTATGTCTCTGGCATGACCCAATAACAGGGATTAGGCGGCAGCTGTTGTTGGTGCTGCTACTTGGTTACTTTGTTACTTGGTGTGGGTCTGTGTCTCAACAGTTGCCACTGCCACTCAATCATTCAATCACAAACACTGACTGCGGGTTCACCAGTCGTCCAGTCGTCCAATCAGTCAGTCAGTCAGTCAGACAGTCAAACAGGCAGTCCTAGCACCGAACATTGTCGGCAATTAGTCCAATTTTTCTTCTGTATTTTTTTTTTTTTGCTGTACTAAAATTAAGTGTTGCGAAAATTCTTTTCAGCTGCTTCGTTTTTGGACATGAAACATGTGTTTCGCGTCGCTCCAAACACTGCAATTGATCGAGCAGTGGGGGAGGGGAGGGGGAAAAATATTTGAAAAATCTGTAATTCTGTAATGCTCCAAAGCCATTCACGAAACGGCTCCAATTATGCTTCAGCTGCCGCTTTGGTGCTCCGGGGCACATAAACAATGTCGTTAAACTGCTCAGCGCTAATGCAGGCTTCCATAACTATTTGCAGTTGATTTCAGTTCGATTTTAATTCAGAGTTGGCAGCCTGGCAAATGGCAAATTAGGCATTTTTATTGCCAAAACAATTGCAAATTTGGCACGGAAGCAACAGCTGAATATTTTGAGATCTCACATCAAAACTCTGTCGCCGCACAATTCGTGCGTGCTTCGAGATGCCGCATCAAATGACTTTGGCTGCAAACTTCCTGCTTCCTACTTAATCAGAGACCGAAATAGACAATTATTAAAATCTATGTACTTCTCTTTATTTTTGAATTAACATTTAAATGATAAATACAAAATTGAAGATCACAACCGAAGGCTATTGTTCATTTACGTTAATAGATTATAGAAAAATATTAATCATATATTATCTTATTTGTTCAACATGAATAACAGCGACTGGTAAACTGTGTGAATCCCCATAGACAACTCATAAATTAGTTACCAACTTCTACAGCACTCTTAGGCTTCTCAAATGGAGAACTGGCTTTTGCATAATTAATTTCAAAAAAAAAAAACTCATTAGTATTTTTAGCAGTTCTTTTATTTTGTGTGAAACCCAACTTTAGCTGAACTTGTTCTCGGATCAGTCAAAATTAACTCATTCACATTCGTTGATATGCCAAATATTGCATAATTATAAGCAATATAACATTTCTCAGCTATGACTCGACAGATTACTATGATTATTATTTTCAAGTCAAATCTACAATAGCCACCAGCTCTTAAGATGACCCTGGGCTTGATGTGTTGTATATTGCAAAAAGTTAAAATAAAAAAAAATGGGTGAAAATTAATTAAATTGTCTTCGACGTCTACTAAAATCTCGATTCGAATGTGAGACATTAAGTTCATTCCGCTAGCAAACCGAAATTTGTATACACTATGGACAAAAATCATTTGCTTGGTTACTTTGTCATTTTTTACAAAGTTGTGACTCAGAAAATTGTTACCTCCTAAAATTGAACATGACTCTGTGGCTGTAGAATCACATTTCCAAGTTGACATATTGTATTAACTATAAAAGTTCGAATCATGATCAAAAGCACTGGTTTTTGAAAATCGGGTCACTATTGAGCAAATTGCAATTACCGGATAATAAAAAAAAAATTTTTCAATGATTTCGTAATGCAAAACCGAATGTAATTTGTTATGGTTTAATTGTAATTGTGGTGCGACCTTGAGCCCCAATCTGAGCCACAGCAGCAAGCAGCAGCAAGCAGCAGCAAGCGGCAGCAAGAACAAAAAAAAAGTCATCAAGCTTTTGTACAACTCTCACCGCAGAACAATTGATTATTTTTAACTTATATGTGGTCAATAAGCGTGACTGTTGCCATTCTAAAATGCATGTTTTAACCATATACCATATCTTGTCTTGTCTGTTGCAGATACTTTTTCTCCACGGTTCTACAGTTTCAGCTATATCGCGGCATGTGCCGAGCCGCCGGCCAATATGTACCCAACGATCCGCGGAAACCGCTGCACAAATGCGACATCTATCGGCAGCCAGCCGCAGGCAATATTTTAAAGTGAGTAGCGAACCATTTCCTAGTTAAGGTAGAATAATTATTGATTATAATTTATAATAATATATTATTTAATTTTAATATGAACTAAGAGCAGGCAATAAAATCTTAAACATAGATTTAAAAAAAAAAATTCAAATTAAAGATACATATTTAATTATATAAAAATAAAAATGTATTACAAATTTGTTAAATCGGAAGATTTTTTACAAAAATTGGGGAAGCCAAGGAAAAAAAACCCAGCTAAACCAATTAATAATATCTTATTATAAATTCCATCTGGACAAAAGCTATATGCTTGCTAAGAGTTTTATAATAATTTTAAATGTTGAAGTTCATTAATCAAATCTTTTAAAGATAGAACAATTGCGGCTATTACTCTGTAGTTATACTATATTTAAATTTTAGCTCTTACGTTTCACTCTCTTTAACTCCCTTAGAGATCTGATGGCCAAGGGTGCCTCACAGCCGTGGCAAGAGGTGCTGCAGGAAACATTGGGCGAGGGCCGCCTGGATGGCAGCGCACTGCGTGAGTACTTTGCGCCCCTGGAGGAGTGGCTGCGCCTGGAGGCGCTGCGAACCAACGAGTATGTGGGCTGGAACTACGATGGTGATTACTGTAAGCGCAGCATCGAGACTGCCGGACTGCAGGTCTTTGGCGGCTACTACAATGGCGTGGCTTGCCGGGAGCTGAACCTGCTGCTTCTTTTCCTAAGCAGCTGGCTGTGTTGTTTCGCTGTCTTGTCTAGCATGAGTTAAGAGTCAAATTTATATTTTATTTGTTATTAATATTTTGATTTCCGGTTATTCAAGTTGTCAAGTTGAACTTGAATCAATGCCAAAAACAATTCTAAATAAAAGTTTAAACGAACACAACAACAATTTAAGCCGCACCCTAAAAGCAACTAAAACAAAACAAAAACATGTTTGTCCGGGATTATAGGGTATATTGGGGAAACCGGCATCAGCGATGCGGGTCATTGGAACGCCAGCGTCGCACGCACATTTTAATAGCAGCTGCTGCTTTTGTTGTTGTTGTTGTTGTTGTTGTTGTTCTTAGTTCATAATTTAATCGAGTAATAAAAACAATAAACACAGCGCTTCGAAGGCAATTGCAGTTTTTGTTGATCGTGTTTCAGCAGCAGCTCTCAACTGGTTTTTCGTAATTGTTTTTGTAAATTTGATTTAATAAATTGCAATGCACAAGTGACGGCAACTGCAACTGCAACTTCAGTGTAAACAAGATAATCAGCGCCATCGACGGGGCAGAATGGGGCGTGGCCTAGCTAGTGGGTCGGAGACGCGGCATTGTGGCGTTGTGGAATTACATTGAAAACTCTGTCAGCTTTCTGACATTGTTCTAAAGTTTGTCTAAGAAGTCAGATACTTTTGTTGAGTGAGTGCAGAGCAAGTTTTTCATCTTACTATAGAACTGAAGACGGAGTGAGGAGGGAAACCCGAGCTGTGGTTGTTTGGGGGGTCACGTTGTTTACATGCCCGTTGCAATCAACAAGATAATCGAGTCAGTGTGGGATTTGTGTAAGTGCTGTAAGCGATATTATATCATTATCATCATCAACTGTGTAAGCCTGGAGACAAATAATTTGTTTACTTAGCTAATCAAAGAATTATTAGAATTATTATGAAAATAGAAGAGTGCGAAACGATTATTTCCTTTTATAATTCGAATATTAATGGACACGATATAACTTGTGTATTTTAACTTTATAACAGCTAGTAACCAAAAAGAAATACAAATCAATTAGATATGAAATTCTTTAAGTTCTATTATGGACTTGCTTATAGCAACTACAAACAGCAATTATTACAATAATGATCACGTTAAAATTCTAAATGTAAGTTTTCAATGAGAGAAACAAAAATCTTTCTTCATTTAAAATTCGAATTACGGTAATTTATGCATTCTCCCACGTTTCGTCACTGTCGCTGTGACTGTCACCCGAGTGAACAGAAAAGCGCAAATGCAACAACAAAAGCGCGTTTGCCTTGCTGTTGGCTGCAACAACAACGGCAACAACGACAACAACGACAACAATAAGCGACAGCATGTTAAGGACATTATCAACATTTCAATTAGATGCAATCATCGTCATCGCTCCAGACTAATGGAGAGGTGTGTGGAGGGTTTTGCAATCGGTTTGCCTGAACGAGATTCGATCGGATGGCGAGTTACGAGTGCAGCTGCAGTGGAGACTTTTGTGTGTGTTTTGTGCGTTTGTGTCGCATTTCACTTTCGTTGTAGAATTTAACTGTGCAGTGCGTACTTCCGCCCTGTCGCCGAGCACCAGCCCCAGCCCCTGACGTTGTCGCTCTCGCAGTCGCTGCACTGCGGCCTTCATTAACTCGACAAAAGTGTCGGCGACGTCGCCAATTTGCAATGACAACAATTTGTATATACACATGCGTGTATATATGTATGTATATGTATGTATGTCTACATTTGTTCACATTTGTTTACTGTTCACTGTTTTTGGAGAAGGAACACGCGACCAGACGAGCTGTTGAATCAGAGCCAACGGGAAGAACAGTCATTACCAGAGTCGCGTTCCAATCGCACACGCATCACAATTGGAGCGGATAGAATCAGAATCGTAGTCACCAAATCAAACGAAAGTTGAGCGAAAGTGATGGAATATGATCACTATACTAAGAAAATAAAGCTTAAGTCTCATTGTGTTGTGTGCGGAAAGTTTTTTAAAAAAAAATAAAAATCGAAATTAATATAAAAATAAAAAATACAGCTATTTAAACTCTCAATTAACAATACTTTAAAAAATAATGAAAATAAATAAATATTTAAAAAATAATTATAAATCAAAAAGTGTTTAATAAAACAAACTTAAGTTATTATTAAAAAAAAAATGATTATATGCAATAAATATAAAATAAATTTACAATAATGAAATGCCTCTTCTCATGAATGAATAAATAAAAATAAATATCCATAACATTTAAGTCAAAGCATAAGTTAGTGAATAAATCTAAAAATGAAGATGCCACTTAAGTTGGTATTGCAGCGGCAACTGTTGCTGATGTTGCTGCAACTGAGCTGCGTATGCAGCCAGAACAGTAGCCTGCGCGTGAATACATACCTCAAGGATGTGAATGCAACAGCAATGGCTCTGCCCTCGACACAGGGCTTTGGCAACATTTGTACACGCGAGGAACCCTATGTGGAGGTGGTGCAGGTGCCCGAGGTGCAGCCGGTCCGAGTGCGCACATCCAGCTGGTGCCTGGAGATACCGCCGCGCTGCTCCTCATTCCAGACGGAAATGCGCGAGGTGATGCGGGTGCAGGTGAGTGTTGTATGTGATGTAGATTGGGTGCAGGTGTGCAGGTGCACACTGGCACTGCCATAGCGGGCGGCTGTTGCATCATCACGATCGGTGGCAACACCTCCAGTCTTGGTCAATTTTGGCCACTTGCCCCACAAACCTGATTTCATTTGCCACAGTCGCTAAACCGCCAACCAGGAAACGGTTTGCTGTGATATCCCATAAATTGTAAGGCTTTGATTACTTTGCCACGTTAAATGGGTTCTGTAAAAAAAATATACATATATATTTCTCTTGTAATTTATATATGTAGTAAAGAGTTGCGCAAGCGTCGAGAGGAAACTCTGTTGCACTGTACGGAAGTTGCAGCTGCGCACGTATAAAAATCTTTGAAACATTGTGGATTGCGACCGGTTTTGACCCATGTTCCAAGCACAGATAATGTCCTTGGCTGTCGGAGTTTCTCTAATCTGTTGGGCACCCGTTTCGTATACGTGTTATTTGAGTTTAAATAAAACCAATCTCTGGATACCCTAATGAATTGTCTAATTTTAAATATCCTACTATTATTATTAGTATTTTTTTATGATTTAGTAAAGGCGAACTCCTTTAAAGACCTTTGAACTAGTCTTAGATAAACAATAAAATAAACCGAATAAATTTTTTTGATGTCTAACTACACCTAAACAGCTGAGTTAGTTAGCTATTTAAGCCCAATTTTAACAAAAAGGTACCCTCATTTGGGAGTTGCATTTTATCTTAAATGCTTAATGGTGATTAAAAAATAAAATAAAAGTAAAAAATCGAGCAAAACAGGTGACTATCAAATATGGTCAGAATCCGGCTGCTTGTTCGGGTGCCTAATCAGGCTTGGCTGGTTTTTTTTCGTTTTTCCATCGGTTTTTTTTTATACATATAAATAATAATAATTATGTCATGGTGTCAGTGATGGAAAGTGCAAACAAAAGTGGAAAATCCAGTAGATATACACAGTTAGAGCAACAATAATTAAGTGCTCCATTACCTTAGATCATATGTGCATGCGAACTGCTGCAGTTGACGCCGAAGCTGTTGACACACTTTCGATTGCATCACGTCAACATACTCTCAAACTGGCCATAAGATGCAGCCAGTTTTGGTTTAGTTTCAGTTTTAGTTTTAGTTTTAGTTTAGAGTTTCGAGTCTAATTATGTGCACACAAGCGTACATTTTTTTAGCTTTTGCTGCTGCTAAGCTGGTTGCAAATTAGTTTCATAATTTAACTATTTTGGATTTCAACATGGATATTTGCTGACTTGGGGAAAACAACTAAAAAAAAAAAAGAAATCGATCAATTTTGTAAATGCATGACAAATTCAATGACTTTAGATGGATAGTTGAATTCGGAATCTGAAAGATAATATTGATGCCAGAGCCCACTTAAATTGAGCTCAGTTTGTTAAGTACACAAACATTGTCTCTTTGTTAGGAAAATGCTTTTCTGCAGACATAAAAAAAAATGTTTGTGCACAAGAAATTCCGTCGCTAATTGCCAATTGCGAGTAATTAATTAACATGAGCGATTTATATGAAATTAAGCAGTTAAAACTAGTTTCGGTTTTAGCATTAGTAACGGAGCCAAAGTGCCAAAAGATTTTCCACAATCTAAGTATATTATATAAAAGCGTACGCCTCGATGATTGATGGGCCTGACAGCCCGTGTGGTGGATGAAAAGTTGTAGAGAGCTGAGCTGGAAGCTCTACGATTTGTGGCCGTAATCAGATATGTCGCATATGTGAAAGATTGCTCAATGTGTATTCAATTACTAAGCAACTACTCCAAAAACAGTCCGTTCGCTGATGGTGAACATTTGACAAAAGGCTGTGCTTAAAGTTGCGCTTAATTATGTTTACAATGGAACGGCACAGAACACAACTCGAATCGAATATCAGTGTTTATATTAAAATTTCCGCCTTATTAATTTATGCACACAGAGATACACAAATGCAGATACACAGCTACAGCTACAGCTACAGCTACAGCTACAAATTCATGAGCCACAAGGGACACATAACAATGCGTAAGTTGGGCGGAGGTTTATTTCTGAATGAAAAGTGTAAACGGGGCATTGGGCACTGAAAACTGAAAACTGGACACTGGGCACAGATGATTGTGAGAAGCGCTTGGCATTCAGTTCAGTTCATTCACTTAAATTGGCAACTCAAGGGGTGTGTGTGCTTGTGTGTGGGCGGGATGTGTATATGTCTCAGATTTACCATAATCAGTTTTGAAGCTCTTGTAACTATCCAGAACGGAACTGGGTTGCAAAGTTCAAGTTGAGTTGACATTGAATTGAGTATAGGCAACACTGCCTCAAGATGTTCTTCACTAAATATTCATTAGATTATACGAAATGCATGCGGAAGGGGAAGAATGACAATCTATTTGAGCAAATGTATGTCATATATTTCAGTAAATCTGAGTATGTGCCTTTTGTTACGCTATATTCAATTCAACTGATGCTATTTATATTTAAATTTTGAATACCCTGAATCGATTGAAATGGGTAAGAAGGGTATAATGATTTTGCGCAAAATATAGAAGGAAGCATCTCCATCCACATAAAGTATATATATTCTTGATCGAGATCCATCCGTCCGTCTATCCGTCTGTATAAGCACGCAGATCTGCCATAAGAAATAAGATCACTTGCAATTACTTTTAACGGGAAATTTGGCAGCGTACTCTGGGTATATCGTAGTCGAGCTCTCTCGACTGCAACATTCTTGCCTCTTTCTCGTGTGAATAATTAAGATATTAAATTTACTTCAAGCAAGGCTTTCTGCTGCATACTATTGGGCTCAATTTTTTATGAAACTAATTGCCCACTTTTAGGATATGTATATCCTAAAGTATATTTTTCAGAAAATTTCAAAAGATACAAACATACACAAAATATTCCAAAAAACTAAAAACTATTTTTAATTATTTTTATTCAGTATATTTTATTATTATTTTTCATATAAAATATGTGTAGCAAAAATTTAGATTTTCGTCATTCACTTTCTCAATATTCGTTGTTCTGATTTGTGTTTAAGTCAAAATAGATGAAAGACTTTTCCAAGTATCTACTCAAACAAATTTGTTTAGTAGTTTCCACTTGTGGAAATCACTGCATTAAAACTGTTACCTCAATTTAATATTTAATTTATAGATCAATAGCCACTGAAATTTATAAATTGTTGAAGAAACATATACTAATCTGACAGTTTCAGATCCTTAGACATAGTATAAACTTTGATTCCGAATCATATAAATCATATAAGCAGCAGCAGTTCCAACAGGAGCCGTAGTCAGAACTACCATAACAATAACCCAGCTTTTGCTTAGCCTCGTGGGATTCGATGGTTGGGTTTTCGTTCCTAGGTTCGGTGGTTCTTTTGTTGTTGGTTCGGTATGTGGGTCCGGCAATGGTTCCGCTGATGTGGATGATTCTGGTAAATCCCCATTAGATGGATTAAATTGAATTTCGAGAACCATAGTCTCGATTTCATAGTCGGCGCACGATGCTAGCAACAACATCCAAGAGCCGCAGATCAAACTCCAAAACCGAAACCCCTGCATTTTTACTTTTCAGTTTGCTTTATTTAAATAAGGTTCTTGATAAATTTCAAGACTTGCTTGTTTGAAAGCTGCTCGCGAACTAAGAAGTGAACAAATTTTGACTGAGCTACTGAAATATGGTGAAGCCGAAACAGGAAGCCATATTTGATAATGTGCATTTTCGTAAGAAATAATAAGCACATAACATAACAATAAGTCGATTATGTTTTTGCAAATTTTAAATATATTTTGACAACATAAGACTGTCTTCAAGAAAGTATTAGTTCAATTCAACGTTGTATAGGAATAAATCATTGGTATAGTAACGAATAAGTTCCCCTTCAAGATGCATTTTATATTTATATAATTCTTAGTTTCAGTTTATTTACAAATGCTTATATTTTAGCGACTAAATAAAACGCGCACAGTTCGCTTTTGCTGTCAGGGCTATGAGGGCAATCTCTCCGATAGCCATGCCAGCTGCAAGCCCATTTGCCGCGGCGGCTGTGGGCGTGGCAACTGTCTAATGCCAGACATATGCAGCTGCGAGGAGGGATACACTGGCAAACACTGCACACAGCGTGAGTAAACAAATCAACACTAATTATTATGCAATGGATGCCTTATGGTTTTCCAATGCACTGCAGGCTGTGATCATGATCGCTGGGGATTGGACTGCAAGAATCCGTGCAAGTGTCGCAATGATGCCGTTTGCGACAATAAGACGGGCGTCTGCCACTGCATCGCAGGATGGTCGGGTCAATTGTAAGTATTGCATGATTAGTATAAAAACTTAATAAATTGTATTTAATCAAATTTTCATTCAATTGCAGCTGCGAGCAGCCCTGTCCGAGGGGCACACATGGCGTCATGTGTCGCAAGGCCTGCGAATGCCCTGAGAAACGCTGTCATCCGCAGTCGGGTGAGTGTATTGGTCCGGAACAGGCTGGTGCCGTCAACGTAAGCCATGTTGTGCTGGAGACCATCAATTCGACAATGGCAAATCTAACGCACAATATCAATAATATTGCCAAGCGTATTGGCAGTATGTCCGAGGGGAGTCATGAGCGGGTGACGCCCAGTCCATTGCCCGAGGTCATACTGATCAAGGAGTCCGCGCATACGCCGAAGATCATTTTACACGAGTCAAGCAATGCCTTGCTGGAGAATCTACATTCGGCCGCAGTTGCAGGCGTGCCAGCTCCAGAGGTTATCCACGTCATCACGAATGCCGGTGGCACAGCGCAACAGGAGCATTCACCACAGCTGAACCTGGCGGGATTTACAACGGGCGAGAGTAATCCGAGTCACAGCTCCCACGAACACGATACCAGCTTGCTGAGCACACTGATCGTCATGCTGCTAATACTCATGATTGCCATAACGGTGGGCTTTCTCTATGTCTATAGGCGCTTTCATGTCCACAAGGAGGCCGTTATCTATAATGCCAATGGAACGATCAGCACTCACGGGCATTCCAATCCTGAAGTTGTGATCAGTGATTCTGGTGTGGTGGGTAAAATCTTCCACAGCCCGCTGCCAAAGCCACCAGCTATATTGCCGTCTAATCAGTCCCAAACGAACGAGGGTATGTAAGTGTCGCCCCTCCTACTAAGAGGACGGATCGATGAATAACTTGACAAATGAAATTAGTTATATATCTACGTAAGAAAAACTAAAGTATTCCCATTTAAGAAAACTAAAAACAACTTCATCTAAAGTGATATTTAGAAAATGAACAATATATAAAATGAAGTGCAGTTTATTTTAACTTCAGAAATTTATCTTAAAATCACGATGAAATTGTTTTAAAAGACGTTGTAAATTTACCAAGTGCAACATTTAATTAAATATATTTTACTTAAATATTTATTTATATCAGCATAGAATTCAATTTAGAAAGTGAAATCTAAAGTCCTATTTCTATTTTATGTCAGAACTCGTTAAATATAGTTAATGAGACCGATTTAATATCAAATTATATTTATGTTGATCAAAATTTGATTGATCAATGTGTTAAATTGTTTACCTATTTGGCCTTCTACCAATTTCAAATTCACAATCAAGTTATTTATCGAGTTAACCAAATGAAAAATTAAATGAAGCTAATCCTTTGACCCTTTGTAGCATCTTTACCGGAAGTGTATGATACGCCAAGTAATAACTCTTCGATTGCGACGCCGCCCTATGCCTATGCCAGAAAGGAATCCCTGTACTCTGTCATCACGCCCAAGTCCCGCAAGGGCAGCCTTGATTCGCATCTGTATGACGAGATACGCTATCATCAGCAACAACAGCTGCAGCACAACCACCCGCAACACCACCACAACCACCATCATCATCAGCAGCAGCAGGATCGTCAACCACAGCAACCACAAACCTCGCAGCTCCGATTTCCGCATTCAACCACAGCAACTGCTTTTCTTCCGGCACCGACAACAGCCCAACCGCACCAGAATAATATTCATTCAACCCATCACCACCATCAGCACCATCAGCACCACCAGCACACCTCTGGTGGCTCACATATTTCGCACTTGATTATACCGCCGCAGAACTCCAACTTCTTGCAGGTGCCCAACCAGATTACAACGCGCAGAATTGCTCATTTGTGAATTTCACAACTCCAAATCTTTCTCAAAAATTAATTATACCGAAACTCAAATCTGTTCTGATCTTAGCCTAAAATCTTTGAATTTGAACAACTTATCAGAATTTTGAGCAGCAAGCATTTGATTGCCATATAATCTATAACATTGTACAATATTTTATGATTTATACATAAACAATTTGACCAACACTCTCCTATGTTTGTTTTAATTTTATAGTTTGTTTGGATTATTTGTAGAGGATAATTTAATATTGTTGTAAGTATGGTTTTTGTGTCAGGTTAACTTAACTAGTAAAACTAATAATTGAGAGTTTTCATTAGTTGTTGGTTAAATTTGGCTGTAAGATAAAGTTGTTGAACTAGTTGTTGTAGACAGGTGTGTTTTTGTTGCACGTCCTCGTGGAGTTGGTTCAGGTTTTCTTGAGTTGTTTTTGGGTCAGATAAGTTGGAGCAACGAGTTCATCTCGATGGTCTTCTCGTCAGTTGGCCAAATTCCAGTTCGCAATAGTCAAAAACCTGGATTGGGCTTACAGTTATATATTGAATAATATTAGATAATAGCTTTATTTAATCTTTATCATCATCTTTATATTACTTATTATTATATTTTTCTGATACTCAGTTGGAATGGAAGCTAAAATCATGAAGTTGACTCATTTAAGATAATACTTAATTCTTATAGGAATAAATACATTTGCGGTTTTTATAATAGGTTAATTAATATATAATTACATGGAATGCAAGTATAAATTCATAGAAATTTGTCCTAGTAGTTGCGATAGTAGTCAATTGTTGTCTCTTCTTCTTCAGTGAAATAAAGCTCTGCTGTACTTGTTGACGGTGTCGATGATTCTTCTTGACACTTGACGCTATTACCATCTCCAATATTCTCAAAACCATCAACGCAAGTCCAAATGCCTTTGCTGCACCAAGTATTTTCCACTTGTGGTGGTCTACAATTACTTGAAACACACTCGTTCATATCTTCGTCAAATCCTTCTTTGCAAACGCAGATTCCGTCCTTGCATTCCCGTTTGTCATCACATATTTCGTAACAATCCTGTTCTTCACTTTTTTCCACGTAAAATCCACAAGTCAACGTTAGCACTACCAGGTAAGGTACTAACAATTAATACTGACTTCATTTTAGCCATTAATAACGATTTGTGTTTAGTTATATTTTACTAAGGCGGATACTTTCGATTAGGTTGCTCGCAGAACTGAACAGAAATCGTAGCCGTATTTGGTTTTTATACGGCGAAGTGCTGGAAAACAACCCACTGCCATGTCACACTTCTCTATTTATTCCAATCATAATGTTCTTAATAAAAACACATATTTAAACAAATACTGATTAAATTAAAACCCTGAATTTTTACATTTTAGTTTGCTTTATTTAAATAAGGTTCTTGATAAATTTCAAGAGTTGCTTGTTTGAAAGCAGCTCGCGAACTAAGAACTGAACGAATTTTGACTAAGCTACCGAAATATGTTAAAGCCGGAACAGGAAGCCATATTTGATAATGTGCATTTTCGTAAGAAATAATAAGCACATAACATAACAATAAGTCGATTATGTTTTTGCAAATTTTAAATATATTTTGACAACATAAGACTGTCTTCAAGAAAGTATTAGTTCAATTCAACGTTGTGTAGGAATAAATCATTGGTATAGTAACGAATAAGTTCCCCTTCAAGATGCATTTTATATTTATATAATTCTTAGTTTCAGTTTATTTACAAATGCTTATATTTTAGCGACTAAATAAAACGCGCACAGTTCGCTTTTGCTGTCAGGGCTATGAGGGCAATCTCTCCGATAGCCATGCCAGCTGCAAGCCCATTTGCCGCGGCGGCTGTGGGCGTGGCAACTGTCTAATGCCAGATATTTGCAGCTGCGAGGAGGGATACACTGGCAAACACTGCACACAGCGTGAGTAAACAAATCAACATTAATTATTATGCAATGGATGCCTTATGGTTTTCCAATGCACTGCAGGCTGTGATCATGATCGCTGGGGATTGGACTGCAAGAATCCGTGCAAGTGTCGCAATGATGCCGTTTGTGACAATAAGACGGGCGTCTGCCACTGCATCGCAGGATGGTCGGGTCAATTGTAAGTTGCATGATTAGTATAAAAACTTAATAAATTGTATTTAATCAAATTTTCATTCAATTGCAGCTGCGAGCAGCCCTGTCCGAGGGGCACACATGGCGTCATGTGTCGCAAGGCCTGCGAATGCCCTGAGAAACGCTGTCATCCGCAGTCGGGTGAGTGTATTGGTCCGGAACAGGCTGGTGCCGTCAACGTAAGCCATGTCGTGCTGGAGACCATCAATTCGACAATGGCTAATCTAACGCACAATATCAATAATATTGCCAAGCGTATTGGCAGCATGTCCGAGGGGAGTCATCAGCGGGTGACGCCCAGTCCATTGCCTGATCAAGGAGTCCGCGCATACGCCGAAGATCATTTTACACGAGTCAAGCAATCCCTTGCTGGAGAATCTACATTCGGCCGCAGTTGAAGGCGTGCCAGCTCCAGAGGTTATCCACGTCATCACGAATCATGTCCACAAGGAGGTTGTTATCTATAATGCCAATGGAACGATCAGCACTCACGGACATTACAATCGGGAAGTTGTGATCAGTGATTCTGGTGTGATGGCCCGCTGCCAAAGCCACCAGCTATATTGCCGTCTAATCAGTCCCAAACGAGCGAGGGTATGTAAGTGTCGCCCCTCCTACTAAGAGGACGGATCGATGAATAACTTGACAAATGAAATAAGTTATATATCTACGTTAGAAAAACTATAGTATTCCCATTTAAGAAAACTAAAAACAACTTCATCTAAAGTGATATTTAGAAAATTAACAATATATAAAATTAAGTGTAGTATATTTTAACTTCAGAAATTTATTTTAAAATCACGATGAAATTGTTTTAAAAGACGTTGTAAATTTACCAAGTGCAACATTTAATTATATATATATTTTTTAAATATTTATTTATATCAGCATAGAATTCAATTTAGAAATTGAAATCTAAAGCCCTACTCCTATTTTATGTCAGAACTGCATTAACACTGTTACCTCAACTTAATATTTAATTTATAGATCAATAGCCACTGAAATTTATAAATTGTTGAAGAAACATATACTAATCTGACAGTTTCAGATCCTTAGACATCATAGGATCTTTGATTCCGAATGATATAAATTATATAAGCAGCAGCAGCCCCAACGAGAGCCGTAGTCAGAACTACCATAACAATAACCCAGCTTTTGCTTAGCCTCGTGGGATTCGATGGTTGGGTTTTTCTTCCTGGGTTCGGTGGTTCTTTTGTTGTTGGTTCAGTATGTGGGTCCGGCAATGGTTCCGCTGATGTAGATGATTCTGGTAAATCCCCATTAGATGGATTAAGTTGAATGTTGAGAACCATTGTCTCGATTTCTTCGTTGGCGCAGGATGCTAGCAACAACATCCAAGAGCCGCAGATCAAACTCCAAAACCGAAACCCCTGCATTTTTACTTTTCAGTTTGCTTTATTTAAATAAGGTTCTTGATAAATTTCAAGACTTGCTTGTTTGAAAGCTGCTCGCGAACTAAGAAGTGAACAAATTTTGACTGAGCTACTGAAATATGGTGAAGCCGGAACAGGAAGCCATATTTGATAATGTTCATTTTCGTAAGAAATGATAAGAGCATAACATAACATTAGTCAATTGTGTTTGTGCAAATTTTAAATATTTGTTGACAACATAAGACTGTCTTGAAGAAAGTATTAGTTCAATTCAACGTTGTATAGGAATAAATCATTGGTATAGTAACGAATAAGTTCCCCTTCAAGGTGCATTTTAATGAATTTGAACAACTTATCAGAATGTTGAGCAGCAAGCATTTGATTGCCATATAATCTATAACATTGTACAATATTTTATGATTTATACATAAACAATTTGACCAACACTCTCCTATGTTTGTTTTAATTTTATAGTTTGTTTGGATTATTTGTAGAGGATAATTTAATATTGTTGTAAGTATGGTTTTTGTGTCAGGTTAACTTAATTAGTAAAACTAATAATTGAGAGTTTTCATTAGTTGTTTGTTAAATTTGGCTGTAAGATAAAGTTGTTGCACTAGTTGTTGTAGACAGGTGTGTTTTTGTTGCACGTCCTCGTGGAGTTGGTTCAGGTTTTCTTGAGTTGTTTTTGGGTCAGATAAGTTGGAGCAACGAGTTCATCTCGATGGTCTTCTCGTCAGTTGGCCAAATCCCAGTTCGCAATAGTCAAAAACCTGGATTGGGCTTACAGTTATAGACTGAATAATATTAGTTAATAGCTTTATTTAATCTTTATCATCATATTTATATTATTAATTGTTATATTTTTCTTGATACTCAGTTGGAATGGAAGCTAAAATCATGAAGTTGACTCATTTAAGATAATACTTTATTTCTTATAGGAATAATGTTCTCATAAATACATATGCGGTTTTTGTAATAGGTTAATATAAATAAATATATAATTACATGGAATGCAAGTGTAAATTTATTGAAATAACTCATCTTAGATAATTTTTGCAAAATCTAGTGCTATTAGGTATATTGCAAATCTAAATACATATTAGACTTTTGTTTAGGGAAAGATACATTTGAATAAAGTTGTAGAAGTGAACACATTATACTAAATAATACAATTAAAAATATCTGATGCAAAAAATAGAAGTTGAATGTTTTCACAAATCCTTATAATATAGAATAAATACGGAAAACCAATATTATTTTATTTTAGTTTTTAGATTCATTACAGAATAGAATAATAATGATTATACAATGTTTGGGGAAGTGAGTTTGTAAGAGGCACGATGTCTGTAATTATTGACCATATATAAAATAAATCCCAATAGGATCGCTATCAGAAGAACAAATCCAATGACCATCTCAGCCCGATACGGAAGGGGAGGAGCTGTTATTTGATCTGGGCTAATTGTTGTTGTTGGTATGTGTGTTGTTGCTGTCACTTCTTGTTCAGTGGAAGATAGCTGTGTTGTTGTTTTTGTTGTTGTACTTGTTGTAGTTGTTGACGGTGTTGTCGTTGTTGTACTTGTTGTACTTGTTGTAGTTGTTAACGGTGTTGTCGTTGTTGTACTTGTTGTAGTTGTTAACGGTATTGTCGTTGTTGACGGTATTGTCGTTATTGACGATTTTTCTCGACACTTGACGCTACTACCACCTCCAATATTCTCAAAACCATCATCGCAAGTCCAAGTGCCTTTGCTGCACCAAGTATTTTCCACTTGTGGTGATGTACAAATACTTAATTTACACTCGTTCATATCTTCGACAAATTCTCTTCTGCAAACGCAGATTCCGTCCTTGCATTCCCGTGTGTCATCACATTCTTCGGCACATTCCACGTCTTGTCCACTAGTCAACGTAAGGACTACCAGCAAGATGCTAACAATTAATACTGACTTCATTTTAGACATTAATAACGATTTGTGTTTAATTATATTTTACTGAGGCGGATACTTTCGATTAGGTTGCTCGCAGAACTGAACAGAAATCGTAGCCGTATTTGGTTTTTATACGGCGAAGTGCTGGAAAACAACCCACTGCCATGTCACACTTCTCTATTTATTCCAATGTATTTTCTGATTCAGATTATTAATAAGAACACATATTTAAAGAAATATTGATTATACGATATATTAATTACTCACACATTTTGTTTAAATTGAATAATAAACACACTTATAAATTTTACTTCTTTTGTTATTATGCACAATTTAATATTTTATTAAAAAAGCCATAATTCTCTCATCATCAAATGTTATAAAAACTCCAATAATAATATTATTGAATATGAGAAATATGAGAGCACCGCCTCTCCAGTCTGGGGAGCTAAAGATGTTCCTGATAAGGCCCCGTTTGGAAGAGCCGCAACTTTCGTTTACTCATTCGCTGGATGGAAGTGTGGCAACAAACAACGCGACATGCCCTGCAACGGGAAATGCCCCGGAGCGCTGCTGCTGCGTATGCTGCTCGTGCTGGCAGCGACGCCAACGCTGGCAGCAGAAACAGCAGCGGGAAAACAGCTCTTTGGTGATATACACTTATCGGGGGAATTCGAATCACTCAGTCAGACCCGAGAGCGGCAGCAGCATCTCTGCCAGCGCGAACTACCGTAAGTAGCCGGAGTAGACATGACTGTCAGATCTTAAATTGGAGATATATAAACAAGACAGGGAAAATTAATAGATAATAGATATAGAATAAACATAGATTAAAGTAAGTTTGCTTCAGTGCCGTATTCTTTCAGACACACAAGGAATCGCCTGTGCGTGGAAACGGCTCTACAATTTATTATCATCGGATTGAGCAGTGCTGCGAGGGCTATCGTCCGGACCCGTACAGCGGCCACTGTGTGCCGGACTGTAAGCAGACTTCGCCGTACGGCTGTCGCAATGGCTTCTGTCGTGGACCGCAGCGCTGCGAGTGCTTTGCGGAGTTTGTGCGCAATGAGCAGGGCGCCTGCATTCACACCTGCCCCATTGCCTGCCAGCATGGCAGGTGCTATCTGAATGGCACCTGTGCCTGCCACACCGGCTACACGCTGGACGAGGAGACGCACCTCTTCTGTCGCGCCCACTGTCCTCAGGGTTGTGGTACGCACGAGGAATGCACTGCTCCAGGCAGATGCGGCTGCTCCGCCGGCTATCGACGCACCGCGGAGCTGGGCTGCCAGCCCATCTGTGCCCCAGACTGCGGCTATGGCAAGTGTGTGGCGCCCAGTCAGTGCGAGTGCTTCCCGGGCTTTATGAAACGACCGCAGCGCAATGTCTGCGAGGCCGAGTGCTATATGTGGGTACATTAATCTAATTAATAGCTAATTAAACTAGCTGAAACTTATTTTATTCCTCCAGCAACTGTGAAAACGGGTTCTGTGAGTCGCGCTTCAAGTGCCACTGTCGAGCGGGTTATCAATTCGATGGCAACACCACCAGCTGCCTGCCCGTCTGCCCGGACAACTGTGGCCAAGGCAATGGCGTCTGCATTGCACCCGGCATCTGTCGCTGCTTTCAGGGCTACGAGCTTCAGGGCAGCAGCTGTGAACCGAAGTGTGAGGGGTAAGTCTAAAGACAGTTTTAAGTTGGTATAACAATGTATTCATAGCACAATTTTACCAAATATTACAAGATCTATTCTGTTATTCAATTAAACATGAAAGAAATTTGTATTCAAATTATTAGGAATCCAAATAATTTAAATATTATTATGTTAAAAATTATAAATAATGGTTTTTATCATAAGCATTTTAAATTGAATTGTGCAGTTAACTGTTTCAGCGTTTAGGGTGTTTAAATTGCATTGAGATATATAGAAACAAAAGAATGGAATTCCAAACAATGACTTATCGAACTATAGATAACGATATAGCAAATACCGAACCGATGTCTGTTAACCGCTCCTCTATTTATATTTGCAGCAACTGTGGCAACTACGGCAAATGCCTGGCGCCGAACGTGTGCGGCTGTGGTTTGGATGGGCAGCACTGTGTGCAAGGCAGCTGCGATGCCACTGGACATTGTCAGTGTGCCGCTGGATGGACGCACTACGTCCGCCAGTGCGTTGAGCCGCAGAACATTATGAGGCTTGTGAGCGGCGAGAAGCAGCGCAGGAAACATAATGAGGACTTCAAATACGAGTTCAATACACTGATTGGGCGTCTATTTAAATGGTTGTAATTTTAAGATACATAAGATTCATATACGGAAATAAAGCAGGAATTGATTAAACAGGCTGACAACTCGTACGTCCCTTGATGCCGCTCTTGATAAAGCCCGGCCGGCAGATGCAAAAGTTGGGCGCACTACAGAAGCCATTGGGGCAGCCTTGCGGGCAGTGGGCCTGACAGATATTATGCTGATGCTCGTCCAGTATATAGCCGGGCTTGCACTCGCACTGGTTCTGGCCGATGCAGATCCCGTTCAAGCAGGGCAAATCACAGTGCGGCACACACTGTCCGCTCTTCTGGTCCCAATCGTAGCCGGGGGCACATTCGCATGTATTGGGCGCCACACAGCGGCCGCCATTCCTGCAGGGTCTGTGTGGGGAGAGATTGATCAAAAGTTAATCAATTCCTTCTAATTTTAAATTACGATTTCTTTGAGCCAGGGTTTTTAACTATTATTTGTCAACTCACTGTTCGCACACGGGTTCGCAGCGTCCGTCCACCTTCGCGTAGCCGGTGTGGCAGTTGCATTGGCCTGGTGCGACACATTGTCCATTCTCGCACTGATCACAGACGGGCGCACAGCTGCCATCGCCAGTGCGGCGATAACCCACCAGGCAGTCACATTTGTTGGGCGCCACGCAGCGTCCGTTGGCACAGCCCGGATTGCACTGCGGCTGGCAGTACTTACGGCTAACGGGATCCAGGCTATAGCCTTCACGGCAGCGACATTCGTTTTGATCGTCACAGACGCCATTGCCACAGCCGAGGGGGCAGGTGGAGATGCACTTGCCCTCGTCCGTCCGCACATGCCTTGGCATGCAGACGCAGGTGTTGGGCGCCGTGCAGATGCCATTAGGGCAGTCATCCGCACAGATCGGCTCGCAGCGGCGATAGATATGCGGATTACGTTCGTAACCTTCGCAGCACACCTGAATCTGGCTCAACTCCGGCGTGGTCCCATTGCCAGCAACGTTCTCCCGCGAGCCGTGCAACAATGATGCGGTGCTGTAAAGAAACCGGGAGAATTTGTTTAAGTAGTAGTAAAAATATTTAATATTAAAATAATTTCACCTAAGAATTTATATAAAAATATGTCTCCAATTGTCTTTCCGGTTTCCTTCTCAAATCAAATATTACAAATACAGAAAGAGTTGGGATATTTATTATTTATTTTTACAAACTGTAAAAGATGGATATTTAATTTGCAATAATATTAACATTTTGTATTTATTATTTATTTATCAAAAATAGCTCTAGTTAAATAGTAATTCAAATCTTTCTGCTAACCTTACATAAACAAGTAAGATGCTGAAATGAATAAGATGCTAATAATGAAATTTTGGCAATTGATCAATAATATGTTTATGCATCTGCCTCTGCCTCTTAAATTGTATAATTTATTGCTATCGGAAATCGAAATTCAGAAACTGAGGCAGTTATCGATAAAATAAAGCAAACTTGATCTGCGCCTGGTAGACGAGTTCTTATATTCCAAATTTGAAGTCTCTAGCTCTTATAGTCTCTGAGATCCGCGTGTTCATACAGACGGACGGACAGACGGACGGACGGGCCTATATCGACTCGGCTGTTGATCCTGATCAAGAATATATATACTTTATGGGGTCGGAGATGCTTCCTTTTGCCTGTTACATACATATGCACAAAATCATTATACCCATTTTACTCATTTTTAATGGGTTAAGGGTATACAAATTATGCATTATAATAATGCAAAAAATAATAAAAACAAATGGCAAAAAATAACGATTTGTTGATGTATAAACATCAATATATATTAAATATTCATTTTTCGTCGTTAAATAATATTTTAATAAAGGGAATATTTTGTGAATTTTGAACTGTGCCTGATACCGCGCTCTCTACACATACACATTGCCCTGGACAAAGCATTTATTTGTTGTATTCCACAAGCTCTAATCAGAATTGTTTTGGAATATCACATAAATACATATATGCACTGAATACATATGTTCGAGTTGTACATACATATATTCAACTTCAAGACGTATTTCATTATCAAGCAAGTCGAGGATGTCGAGGTCACCAGTTCAATGTTTAGCTGCCCTATTTTCAATTACTGAAAACTGCGCGATAATATTTACTTCAGCTTATAAAATAGGCTCATCATATATTCAAATATTTCACTGCACTCCCGCTTTTATACTTACGGTACTTCCTTGTAGCAGATGCCACTGGCCATAGCCGATCTGGTTTTGTTGATAAACAGCGCCGTCTCATCCAGAATCTGTGGAGCACGGGTCGCCTGGTTCACCGACTGGACATAGTGGCCCGAGTATGATTCACCGCCCTGGTAAGTCTGGGCAGGCACAAAGTTGTTATAGCTGCCATAATTGCTATATTGGGTCTGGCCATAGGATTGGGTCTGGTTCAGCTCGCTGGTGCCATTGCTAGACACCAGCAGATTTCCAGAAGCCAGCACTGGCTGGCGCGTCTTGATGCCAGCCGTCTTGTATTGTGCCTCGCCAGTGGCGCAGAGTGCGAGCAGCAGCGCCGTCAGCTTGAGCAGCTGCCACGATGAGCTCATGGTTTCTGACGTCACTCGGTTGGGAGTGCTAACAAATAATTTCAATATTTTGCTTATTCAAATAATGCTCACGTCCGCACTTCACAGTTGCTGCACTTTAACTAACCGCTTAGTAAATTCAAAATTCAATCCCGAGTCGCGAATTCAGCTGCCAGCTGCCAGCCTCCAACCTCCAGCCCCCGGGTAGCCGATTGCTTCTAATCAGAACCTCGGACTGTGCCTATCAATAATAACGAAGGTTACTCTCCTATCTGAGACTGGTTGTTGTTTTAATCGTTTTCATTGTTGTAGGCCAATCAGGTTGAGATTTATTTTGCCTGCTAATGAATTACCTAGCTTAAATATATGATTTTTCTGAGCAGTTCCGAGAATTTATTGAGTGATGCAATCGAGTAAAAATATATTC
The DNA here is from genome assembly GCA_035042185.1 of Drosophila kambysellisi. Lineage (NCBI taxonomy): Eukaryota > Metazoa > Arthropoda > Insecta > Diptera > Drosophilidae > Drosophila > Drosophila kambysellisi. The sequence goes on along the minus strand of JAWNLS010000945.1, from coordinate 3,571,763 downwards.
TGATATTCAATCTGGGCTCAGTTGAGTCCAACCACTTGATACGCTTCATCGTGTAATAACAGCAAAAATAATAAATGGAACTCAAGCACATTTTAATTCACGAATATATTCAAATAGAAAAATAATATATAATAAATTATCATTTTATTATGTATTCATAGTTGCATTCGGATAAACCGACAGACCCAATTCGCTGTACGATGTTAACTAAGCCGCAAATCAATTACATTTTATATAGGGTGCAGTTTATATTATTATTTTAATAATATATGGAGTAAATAAATTTACTTGTAAAAATTATTATTTCCTCTTAAAAACAATATGCCTTTCATTTTTATCTAATATTAATACAAGAGTAGATAATTTCTTTGATGAAATAACAAAACTTTTCCTAAGATAAGTGAAAATACAAATTGATTTGAGCTAGTGAAATTTGACTGTATAATTATACATGTATTTAAGAACTTTATTCAATTAATAAAATATCATATTGTCTTGATATAAGATTAATAAAGATTCTTTTACTTTTAAACAGAAAGTGTTTTTCTTTGGGTAAATTGAAGACCAATGTTTGCTAATAATAACTAATAGGGCGGAAATCAAGAATTTTCATTTCCACAGATTTGCTGATCCCATCCAATTCTGTTTCCCAACACGCAATGTGCCTGTTCTCTGCAATAGCCAGGGGCACATTCACAGTAGCCGGGCGTTAGGCAAAAACCATTGGTGCAATCCTCTTCACAGATGGGCTCACATTTGAGAATTTTGGAACTGCCGCGATTCACGTAGCCATCACAGCAGTAGGAGATCTGACGTTGGCGCAACTGCGGATCCCGAGTGGCAACTCTGCAAAAAATATGAAATCAATTTAGCTTACTGATATTCAGATTAGTTGATCAGTTGTATTTGTACATTTGGGTTTTATAGCAAATGCCAGAGTCACGACTCGACAGCATGTCACGTTCCCAAATTTGATAGTCGCTCAGTTCACTCTTCCAGAATTGTCCAGATACGTGCGTGGGTAGCAGATGCAATGTTAAACAGCCGATCAGCAATCCAATTATTATCATTTTGCTGTGATTCAGCATATTTCCACTCGTTCTCTAAATTTAAGAATAGAATTATCGCAATGTTTGCTTAATGGGCTCAAATGTAGACGAGCAACTGAGCTGCTCTTGTTGCGAGCGCTGCTTTTATAGAAGGAAACGAGCAGAGCTTTGTGGAACCACAAATAGATTACTATATTTGCAAAATAGGCAGTGGCATCCTCTTAAACGGAGGAATACAATATGTACACATATATTTTCAATGAAAGAAATGTCAAACAACCCCCTGGCAGCGACGCCACTGACTTAGTGATAAGCAGCGCAACGGATCTTAATTTCAAGACGACAATTTCATTGTGCTTGACATCGAAAGTGTAAATAGTATTTAAATGTATTTTTTCCTTTCTTTTTGTGAAATTTTTATAAGTGGATTATTTTTTTTTTCGATCTGTTATCGCCAGCTCACACCATGCCGAGCATGCCGGCGGAACCCAGTATAAAGTGCCTGCCCAGCAGCAAATCGAACTCGTGCATTAGTGAGGCATTCACCCGTAATGGATTCATGGAGGCGTAGGTTGTCACCGTATCCGGCGACATGCACTTGTCGATGAATCGCGTCGTACCCACCAAGCAGCGACAACGACCCTCTCCATTGCAGTAGCCATTCTCGCAACTTTGGTAGCTCTCCTCCGGACCCTGCACCATCGCACAGCCACAGATATTGGGCGCTATGCAATGGCCATAGAAGCCACAGCCACGATCGCAGACAGCATCGCAGCGCTCTCGATTTCTCGCATAACCATTGAAGCACCGGCAATTCCCCGGTGAGATGCACACCCCATTTTGGCAGTTATCGCCACAATCCGGCAGGCAACTGGTGGTGTTGACATCGTACCGGTAACCATTCTGGCACAGGCAGGTGGTTATATTTGCACAAAAGCCATTCTCACAGCGCCTATTTAGGAATGGAAGACATAGAAATGTGATATTGAGAATAGTTTCTAAATTTGTACTCAAATTTTGAGCTCTAAATAATTATCTGTATATTGTAAAAAAATCAAATGAAAACCCAATTAAGAACTTAACTGAATATTTAACAAAACAATAATTATAAATATTTTAAACTTGTCTAACAAACAAGATTGATTACGAACTGAAAGCATGTTCGAAAAATAATTTAATTAATATTTTTCACATTTATCATATATTTATCACAAAACTGAATGCTATCAAAAGGAATATGGAAAAAAAATATATATTTCTATTGAATCGATTCTCTGCTTCACTAATAGGATTTTCTCAGAATTTAATTTTTAATTTTAGAAATTGATTTTGAAATCATTTTAACAATTTAAGAACTCTCATAGATACTTACAAGTAACATTTGGCTTCACAAGAGCTGCCATTCATGCGTTTAAAATAGTCCGGGAAACACTCGCACTGATTAGGGGCCACACAGTGACCATAGCCACAGTCTGGAATGCACATGGGCTGGCAGCCGAGAGCATTCGATTCGCGCAGACCACGGGCAAAGCCCTCGGCACAGACGCACTTGCCCGGCTCGAGGCAGATCTCGTTGTGACCACATGTGGCATTGCACTGCGGCTGGCAGAATCGTTGCGATCCATCCAACTCGAAACCCGTCTCGCACCTGCAGGTGCCATTCAAATAGCACTGGCCGTGTGGGCAGCCCAGCGGGCAGGTGGGCACACAATCGTTCCGATAGTTGAGCACAAAGTCATCGAAACATTGGCAACGTCCACCCGGCAGACAGAAGCCATTCTCCTGGCACCGATCACCGCAATCCGGCACACACCTGCTCCAGTCGTACTCGTATCGTCGCCAGCCCTTGCAGCACACCTCGATGACATTAAAGTGCGAATTTGTGCTGCTGTTGCCCACAATCTTAACCTCTTTGTCATACTGAAAGAATACAGCACTAGCAAGAGAAACATATTATTATTAATGATAATGCTATATATGAATATCAAAGCACTACTTGGTATGTGGAGAGGATTGATAAGCAAATGAATTCAAGTTAAGCTAAAATTAATTTATCCAGTCTATGAGACTGGTTAACAAACTTTGTAATTTTTTTGCGCGTTTTTTGTTTTGTAGTAACAAATAACAATTCATTTTTTACAGTTTTTTCTGATTTAGTCCGATAACCAAAACCTAACCTAGGTCAATAAATTGGCTATGATAAAATGCAAAAGTAACGTTCCTTATTATAATTGTTATCAATTATGCTATTTATGTGTAGCTTTATTTAAATCAGTTTTTCCATATAGCTTCAATTAATAACAAATAAGAGTTTCTCTCGTATGTCGCAACAGTATTTTATCAGTCGAAATAGACGACAATTTTTATTTCCTAGCTTTACTTACGGCACTTCCCGAGAACATTTATCCGGATAAACGCCTCGCTGCGGCAGCGATAGTCCTTGTGGAATTATGTACGGTTTGCGTGTGGATGTGGTCGAGGAATAGCGTCTCTGCTGTATCTGTTGCTCCCGCTGTTGCTGCAACAGCTGTTCCTTGTGTTGCAGGCGCTGCTGCTCATCGAGGAGCTGCTGCTTCAGTTGCTGCTCATATAGTTGCAGATCCAGGGCATGCAACACGCAAAGGTAGATGAGCAGTACACTGGCCTGTAGCGCCACCGATCGCAGCATTGCGGACATGGATTACTGACTGCTCCTCTCTCGTTTCCTGCCTGGAAGGTTTTTTTAATTGAGCGCGTCTCTGGTTGCACTGCGGCACGCTCAAGTCGCTGTTGTTTACTGTGCGCCAGCAGCGGACGCAGTTGGAGAAACGGGTCAGCGCTTAATCGCAGCTGCGAGGCAAGCAGCGATAAGCGAAAGAGGCTTTTAATTATTAGCGAGAGACTGAGGACCACTGGAATCAAGAGTACTTGAGCGGTCTAAAAGCCACAAGACAGCAGCAAAAAGAGAGATCAAGTGAGATGAGAGGGTTGGAAAATAATACTAAAATATTTCTAGGTAGCTATTAAAAACAGCAATAAATTTTTTAAAAATATTAGGAATGTGAAAACTGACAACTAATTATTATATATAGAAAAGTTATAAGATGATTGTCTTCGAAGAATGTGAAAAAAATTATTTGCTGAGAATTCAATTATAAAATATTTAAGACTTATTAATTTATAATTTTCTAATTAAAAAGTATATCAAATTAATGATTTGCTGTAAACTCAATTATTATTATTATTAGGCCCTTTAAAACTCATGAGTTTGGGAACATACCCGAATTGCTCCAGTGTGAAAAGCAAAAAACAACTGATAAGCGATAAGCGTCAGCAAATATTGGGGCAGTGGAGCGCCAGTAAAACTTGAGAATTTAGTAGGAATTTAGCAATTGGCTAGCCAGCAACGGGAAACAACAAAATTTTCAAACAATAAAATGCGCCTATTTACACAAGGGCAGGAGCTAATCTTGCTGCTGTGCTTCGCCAGGATTGCGGCGAATGAATCTCGCTATCCGGTATCGGAATACGATGCGCCCATAACAAATATTAACAGACGATTCCCCGCGAATGTGAACAGACATCAGGCTGCTCCTCAGTCGCTTTATCAGCGTCCTGGTGACCCAAATTTCTATGGGAATGGGACCGTAGTACACCAGCCACGGAGACGGGAATATATGCTGCGCATTCACGAGAGTGTTTCCAGTCGCCAATTGCACAAGTGTCGCATTTGGGTGCCGTAAGTGCTTGGAGAGATTCAAATGTCACATGCCAAATGATCCATGTTAGTCTCCAATCACTAGAGCAGAGTCGGTGTCCAAATATCCGCTTGCGAATCTCATACAGACGGATATGGCCAACAAGTTGTCCTCGATTGAGGTCTGCTGCACCGGCTACACGCCCACCCGGCTGATGGGCGCCACCGTCTGTCGGCCCATTTGTGGCTGCCCGAATGGTGGCTGCCGTCAACCTGGCGAGTGCGATTGCTACGAGGGCTTCGTGAAGAACGATAATGGGGATTGCGTGTTTGCGTGTCCGATTGGCTGCCAGAATGGTCGCTGTTACCTTGACGGGAGCTGCCAATGTGACACCGGCTACATGCTGGACGAGACACGACGCTTCTGCCGGCCCATCTGCAGCAGCGGGTGCGGCAACAATCCGCGCCACAACTGCACCGAACCGGAGGTATGCAGCTGCGCCAAGGGCTATCACCTGACCAACGATGGATGCCAGCCCCTTTGTGATCCCGATTGCGGCATCGGTGGCCTCTGCAAGGACGACAATGAGTGCGACTGCGGTCCGGGCTACATGCTCAAGGATGGCGTCTGTCAAAACGATTGCTATCAGTGAGTATATGTGTACTACAATTCAAATAGTCGCTCAAAAATTAAAACTCTACAATATTCAAATAATCCAAACCTGATTCAATATTTTTAATATGAATTAATATCAATATGAAGGCAGAGTTTTTTATTTGCAAGCGACCGCTGAATGTCGATTTAGTTATATTTGTATTTCAACAATGATAAACATTTCAAACTTACAGAAAGTGCAATAATGGAATTTGTGTGAGTCGCAATCGTTGCATCTGTGATCCCGGATTTACATATAACGAGCAGTCCACAATCTGCGTACCTGTTTAACAGTCAGTTATAAAAATAACTGCTTGCTTCTTAATTAAATAATTAAAGATGTAGATTCAAAAACATTCAGCACTGCTTTCTATTATAAACTCTATTCTCTATAATTAAAAAAACAAATTTTGATATCGTTTATGTTAATTTATAGGAAGAAAATAAGTGCATATAATTCAAATAAAAATCAATAACTTTAATTGAGCAGAGGCAATTGTCTTCACCGGACTTACAACTGGTTCATGGATGGTATCCTATTTTATGTCATTCAAAACATTAGGCTGGATTATTATAATTAGTTATATTTAACATATGATCGCTGAATTAAAACATACACATACTTCATACACGGTTAACTTTTATTTGTATAATTGTATGTTATATAACGATATAAAATATGTTTAATATATTTATTAAGTTTCAAATGAGACCATTGTCGCTGTAGCCCTTAAATTTGAACTGCTTGCAACAGTAAACAGATGCCAGAACACCAAGCGAGGATCGCTCGCCATATTGCAGCACTTGGCGCCGCCTTGGAGGAGTTGAGTGCCGCCTCTTCCATGCCCTGATGATTGTCAATTGATTGGCTTATCGGTGTGGCTATCATGCATTTAAAGCGTTGCTCCAGCTGTTCAATGTTGCAGTGCAACATTCCGCTGTTGCACTGACACTGGCTGAGTTCCAAGCAGGGCTGATCGTGGTCATCCATGCAAATATTGGCGCACTTGAAGCCAACATCATCCGACTCGGTGAACTCGTGCCAACATTTGCAGTTGTCCGTGCAATTTGTTATGGGCAACTGAGGCAAATCTGGTGGTGCAGATGAGCTGAAAGATGTTGTGGCAGTCGATGTGGACAACGTTAATTCTTGCACGCAACCATCTTCAGTTTGTTCATAGCCAGGGAAACACTGGCATTCGTCAGGTGCTGTACAAATGCCATTCTCACAGCCTCCACTGCAGTTGGGCTTGCAGATCGTGGCGCTCACACCATCAGCGGGTACAAATCCCTCGTTGCAGATGCATTGCTCCGGGGCCAGGCAAGTGCCATTCACACAGGTCATCGGGCAACTGGGCTTGCACACGTGTTGTGCGTCATCTTTTCCACCGGGCACGTATCCCAAATGGCAGATGCACAGCTGGGGCACCACACAGTCGCCATTCTCACAGGCAGGATTACAGATGGGTTCACAGATGTGCTGCGAATCCGCTGCAAAATGATAATCAGATTCACAGACACAAGTGTCTGGTTCGCTGCAGACGCCATGAACGCAGCTGGGACTGCACTTCGGCTCGCAGGTACTGTTCGGACCCATAAGGTAACCGGGACTGCATGCGCACTTCTCGGGCGCAAAGCAATATCCATGCGGGCAGCCTTGACTGCAAATGGGTTGACACTTCTGCTCCTCCACGGAGAACTCATAACCATCATAGCAGAGACACTTATCCGGGGCCACACATTTCGCATAGTCATGGCAGCCCTTGGAACACTGCGGTTCGCATTGGTTTTCATCCCTTTGATCATAGCCGGCTACACAGACGCACAGCTCAGGCTCCTGGCAGATGCTGTGCTCCGGGCATGCTTCACTGCACACAGGCTGACAGCTGGAAATATTGGCATTCCAATCGTAGCCCACATCACATTCGCATTTCCCAGGACTGACGCAGCTGCTGTGAGGTCCACAATCCGATTCACAGATGGGTCTGCATTCCTCCGCCTCCGCTTTATATCCATCGTGGCACTCGCAGAGATTAGGCTCCTTGCAGTAGCTGTTGGCAGTGCAGCTGGACGAACACACCGGTCGGCAAGGGGCATCTGGCTCGGATGTCTCATAGCCCAATTGACACTCGCAAATGTTTGGGGCCGAACAGAAGCTGTGATCTCCACATGACTGGATACAGTGCGGCACGCAGTCACCTTTGCCGTCAATTTGCGTGTAGCCCGTGTTGCAGACGCACTTATTGGGCGCCTCGCATTTACTGTACTTGCCACAGCCGCTACAAACGGGACTGCAATTTGCACCCGAATATCCCTCATCACATTCACATTTATTGGGAGTTGCACAGTGGCTATGTCCGTGGCAGCCCATTGGGCATTTTGGTCTGCAGTTATCTGTTGATCCTTCGTAGCCAGTACAGCAGTGATATTGTGTCTCAAATCTGAAGCGAGTCTAAGTTACATGAAATTATAAAAATAAAAGTTTAATTTATTATTTATTTTTAAAAATTAATGATTCCTCTAAAAATTTTTCAACATTTTTGTAAAGCAAAATACGGATAAAAAATATATTATAAATTACCAAATTCGCTCAAATAATAAATAAAATATTTAAATATAAATATATATAGGTAAGTATCTTGATTAACATTAAATTATTTTTGTAAGGAGTACAGACAATTTTATATTGAAAACAAAAACAGTGTATTTGGTCAAAAAATGAAAGTCTTTGAAAACTAATTGAATTCGTTGTCACACCTCGGGCACTTTACGACTTTCGATTCTTCGCTTAGTTTGCCAGTACCACAGCCATTTCTCTTTGTAAGTAACAAACATAGTTTTTGAAACCAATTCGATGTAAGGTGTTTGTTGCAATCGACTGCACACATTTTGCCGCAGTGCTGTTGTTAGACAACACCCAATCGTAGCTATCAACAAATACGTCCAAAAATATATACACTGCATTATCGAGTTTTCAAAATTGTTATTATTTTTAGTCTTGTCACATGTGAGGACAATTCACCAGCTCGATCTAAACTCAACTGAGCTTAGACTGAGGCTCATAATGGCTGAAGGCTAAAGATTTGCACATCCGTTTATTCTGATACGCATTACACAAAAATTATACATGAATTTTATATATATATATATTTAGATATATAATTATATTCTGTACGTATGTGCGCAACACAAATCAAAGACATACTTCCAAACACTTAAACAAAAGCAATTTAAATTAGATGACAAAGTCCATTTGCTGTCCATTTCATGCCTTTGCTTTCTTTCTTATAGCTAACATGACTTAATTTATTTTTTTATATACAATGCCTTGTTTTATATAGCTTAATATAATCAGTAACTATTGTTATAATTAGTATATAATATTTTGTATATTAAGAATGCTCTAAATGAGATCTTAGCATTGGCAATTGGAAACAAACCCTTGTATGCAATTTGTATGGATTATGCCACCAAGCAATGCCCTCATAAGAACCCATTGGCAGCTGTTCCATATAAGTAACGTATTTCAGCTTGCTGCACACATTTTGTCCATACCCGCTGACAGTTGCCAAATGGTAACAAACTAGGAAGATACTAGTCCAAAACTGATAACAGCTATTCATCGTAAAACTATAATTTATGTTAAGAACTTTTTAAGATAAACTTGTCACTTATATTCCGTAAATGAACGCGTTTCGAATTAAACTGAGGCTAGCGTCAAATACACAACTTGCCATATTGTATTTTTCCCACATCCGCTAAATTCTCCGTTTAATGAAATAAAACTAATTTTTTGATTACGGTTTTATTCAGCATCGTTTGAAAAGCTGATACAATAATAATAGAAAAAAGTTATTAAGCAGCTATAATAACAATGTATATGTAATCTAACGACAACCCAGAGAGTAATGAGATTTCTCTCTACTAAAAAATGTCCACATGATACAGAACAGTAGAAGACCTTGAAACGTATATTACAATTTTATCAAGAGTGAACAAAAATGAGGAAAACAAGTAAGATTCTGTAGTCGAGTTAACTCGACAACGATATACCCTTAACCCAGTTGTTAAATATATTCTAGTTTCCCTTTAAGATGATTTGCACTCAAATGCCCAAACTGAATGGCTACAAACACGTGCATTTACATACATACATGTACATAAATACACACATGCACACGTACACGAAATAGTAGTTATCGGGGATCTACAGAATACACACAAATATATTGACGCTACCGTCGATTATCATGTCATCTCTTTCTCACACATGCGCTCGCCCTGACAGCAAGATCTTATTATCCGATCTTAATGAAATTTCGGCAATTGATCAATAATATGCATATGCATAGTATTTATAAATTAGAAGCCTCTGCCTCTTCAATTGTGGAATTTATTGCTATCGTAAATCTAAATGTATCGATAATTCAGAAACTGAGGCAGTTATAGATAAAATAAAGCAAACTTGATCTGCGCCTGGTACACGAGATCTTATATTCCAAATTTGAAGTCTCTAGCTCTTATAGTCTCTCAGATCCGCGTGTTCATAAAGACGGACAGACAGACGGACAGGGCTATATCGACTCGGCTGTTAATCCTGATCACGAATATTTATACTTTATGGGGTCGGAGATGCTTCCTTCTGCCTGTTACATACATTTGCACAAAACCATAATACCCTGTTTACCCATTTTTAATGGGTATAAAAAAATTGAACGAAAACACTTAAAATATATGCAAATTAATGGAAATTTTTATTCAATGTTCTGTGTACAAAAATATTAGGAAAATGCCGAAAATAAAATTATTTTACGATATTGTTTTTATTTTTTTTGCTTTGCTTAAGTTCTTAATTTATAAATATAGTCAACTTTGAATCAATGCAAATTCAATGAGTTTATCGCACAGTTTAACAGTCATAAGCGATGATTTATCAAAATGCAAGACTCATATATTATTTTTATTTGAGGTTTTTACACATTTTAATGAGTCACAAAAGTGGCTTGCAGCCCCAATCGCCCAGTGTCTAGCAGCAATTTCAATTGCCTGCCATAAACTCATTATTGAATATTTTTCAAAAATTCCAAAGACCCATGGCAGGTACATTTATTGACCACCAAAATTAATATATGACCCTAATAAACTGTGGTTTTTTCACCTGCTAAGTAGGGTTATGTAAGAAAGTACCTCTTTTTAGGTATGCACGTCGTTTCGCCCAGTTACATTATGGACACCTGGGTGCCATAAAACCCGGATTTTTTTCGACAGATTGAATATTTTAGGTTTTAATAGACCAATCCTCCATTGTCAGTTTAGTTTTTTCCTGCAATTCGGGTGCAACAAGCCAACAAGGACCATGGGCAAACTGACTACCATTGAGCAAAGGAAACTCATCCTGGAACACCTAAAAATCGGATATTCATATCACTAAATAGCTAAAATGGTCAATCTAAACACCTCAACTGTATTCTACATCATTTGGAGTTTCGTCGACGAAAATCGAGCAGAGGACAGAGGCGGAATGGCACCAAATCCGATTTTCACCGAGCAGGACGAGCCAAGGATCATCAAGATTTCAAGGGGAAATCTTAAGCTATCGGCTCAAAAACAGACTCAATAGGATCAGGATGAAATAAGGAAAAAGTTCAGTGTGAAAACTGTGCTCCAGGTTTGGGCAACTATGACTTGGAGGCCCTATGATTGTCAATTGATTGGCTTATCGGTGTGGCTATCATGCATTTAAAGCGTTGCTCCAGCTGTTCAATGTTGCAGTGCAACATTCCGCTGTTGCACTGACACTGGCTGAGTTCCAAGCAGGGCTGATCGTGGTCATCCATGCAAATATTGGCGCACTTGAAGCCAACATCATCCGACTCGGTGAACTCGTGCCAACATTTGCAGTTGTCCGTGCAATTTGTTATGGGCAACTGAGGCAAATCTGGTGGTGCAGATGAGCTGAAAGATGTTGTGGCAGTCGATGTGGACAACGTTAATTCTTGCACGCAACCATCTTCAGTTTGTTCATAGCCAGGGAAACACTGGCATTCGTCAGGTGCTGTACAAATGCCATTCTCACAGCCTCCACTGCAGTTGGGCTTGCAGATCGTGGCGCTCACACCATCAGCGGGTACAAATCCCTCGTTGCAGATGCATTGCTCCGGGGCCAGGCAAGTGCCATTCACACAGGTCATCGGGCAACTGGGCTTGCACACGTGTTGTGCGTCATCTTTTCCACCGGGCACGTATCCCAAATGGCAGATGCACAGCTGGGGCACCACACAGTCGCCATTCTCACAGGCAGGATTACAGATGGGTTCACAGATGTGCTGCGAATCCGCTGCAAAATGATAATCAGATTCACAGACACAAGTGTCTGGTTCGCTGCAGACGCCATGAACGCAGCTGGGACTGCACTTCGGCTCGCAGGTACTGTTCGGACCCATAAGGTAACCGGGACTGCATGCGCACTTCTCGGGCGCAAAGCAATATCCATGCGGGCAGCCTTGACTGCAAATGGGTTGACACTTCTGCTCCTCCACGGAGAACTCATAACCATCATAGCAGAGACACTTATCCGGGGCCACACATTTCGCATAGTCATGGCAGCCCTTGGAACACTGCGGTTCGCATTGGTTTTCATCCCTTTGATCATAGCCGGCTACACAGACGCACAGCTCAGGCTCCTGGCAGATGCTGTGCTCCGGGCATGCTTCACTGCACACAGGCTGACAGCTGGAAATATTGGCATTCCAATCGTAGCCCACATCACATTCGCATTTCCCAGGACTGACGCAGCTGCTGTGAGGTCCACAATCCGATTCACAGATGGGTCTGCATTCCTCCGCCTCCGCTTTATATCCATCGTGGCACTCGCAGAGATTAGGCTCCTTGCAGTAGCTGTTGGCAGTGCAGCTGGACGAACACACCGGTCGGCAAGGGGCATCTGGCTCGGATGTCTCATAGCCCAATTGACACTCGCAAATGTTTGGGGCCGAACAGAAGCTGTGATCTCCACATGACTGGATACAGTGCGGCACGCAGTCACCTTTGCCGTCAATTTGCGTGTAGCCCGTGTTGCAGACGCACTTATTGGGCGCCTCGCATTTACTGTACTTGCCACAGCCGCTACAAACGGGACTGCAATTTGCACCCGAATATCCCTCATCACATTCACATTTATTGGGAGTTGCACAGTGGCTATGTCCGTGGCAGCCCATTGGGCATTTTGGTCTGCAGTTATCTGTTGATCCTTCGTAGCCAGTACAGCAGTGATATTGTGTCTCAAATCTGAAGCGAGTCTAAGTTACATGAAATTATAAAAATAAAAGTTTAATTTATTATTTATTTTTAAAAATTAATGATTCCTCTAAAAATTTTTCAACATTTTTGTAAAGCAAAATACGGATAAAAAATATATTATAAATTACCAAATTCGCTCAAATAATAAATAAAATATTTAAATATAAATATATATAGGTAAGTATCTTGATTAACATTAAATTATTTTTGTAAGGAGTACAGACAATTTTATATTGAAAACAAAAACAGTGTATTTGGTCAAAAAATGAAAGTCTTTGAAAACTAATTGAATTCGTTGTCACACCTCGGGCACTTTACGACTTTCGATTCTTCGCTTAGTTTGCCAGTACCACAGCCATTTCTCTTTGTAAGTAACAAACATAGTTTTTGAAACCAATTCGATGTAAGGTGTTTGTTGCAATCGACTGCACACATTTTGCCGCAGTGCTGTTGTTAGACAACACCCAATCGTAGCTATCAACAAATACGTCCAAAAATATATACACTGCATTATCGAGTTTTCAAAATTGTTATTATTTTTAGTCTTGTCACATGTGAGGACAATTCACCAGCTCGATCTAAACTCAACTGAGCTTAGACTGAGGCTCATAATGGCTGAAGGCTAAAGATTTGCACATCCGTTTATTCTGATACGCATTACACAAAAATTATACATGAATTTTATATATATATATATTTAGATATATAATTATATTCTGTACGTATGTGCGCAACACAAATCAAAGACATACTTCCAAACACTTAAACAAAAGCAATTTAAATTAGATGACAAAGTCCATTTGCTGTCCATTTCATGCCTTTGCTTTCTTTCTTATAGCTAACATGACTTAATTTATTTTTTTATATACAATGCCTTGTTTTATATAGCTTAATATAATCAGTAACTATTGTTATAATTAGTATATAATATTTTGTATATTAAGAATGCTCTAAATGAGATCTTAGCATTGGCAATTGGAAACAAACCCTTGTATGCAATTTGTATGGATTATGCCACCAAGCAATGCCCTCATAAGAACCCATTGGCAGCTGTTCCATATAAGTAACGTATTTCAGCTTGCTGCACACATTTTGTCCATACCCGCTGACAGTTGCCAAATGGTAACAAACTAGGAAGATACTAGTCCAAAACTGATAACAGCTATTCATCGTAAAACTATAATTTATGTTAAGAACTTTTTAAGATAAACTTGTCACTTATATTCCGTAAATGAACGCGTTTCGAATTAAACTGAGGCTAGCGTCAAATACACAACTTGCCATATTGTATTTTTCCCACATCCGCTAAATTCTCCGTTTAATGAAATAAAACTAATTTTTTGATTACGGTTTTATTCAGCATCGTTTGAAAAGCTGATACAATAATAATAGAAAAAAGTTATTAAGCAGCTATAATAACAATGTATATGTAATCTAACGACAACCCAGAGAGTAATGAGATTTCTCTCTACTAAAAAATGTCCACATGATACAGAACAGTAGAAGACCTTGAAACGTATATTACAATTTTATCAAGAGTGAACAAAAATGAGGAAAACAAGTAAGATTCTGTAGTCGAGTTAACTCGACAACGATATACCCTTAACCCAGTTGTTAAATATATTCTAGTTTCCCTTTAAGATGATTTGCACTCAAATGCCCAAACTGAATGGCTACAAACACGTGCATTTACATACATACATGTACATAAATACACACATGCACACGTACACGAAATAGTAGTTATCGGGGATCTACAGAATACACACAAATATATTGACGCTACCGTCGATTATCATGTCATCTCTTTCTCACACATGCGCTCGCCCTGACAGCAAGATCTTATTATCCGATCTTAATGAAATTTCGGCAATTGATCAATAATATGCATATGCATAGTATTTATAAATTAGAAGCCTCTGCCTCTTCAATTGTGGAATTTATTGCTATCGTAAATCTAAATGTATCGATAATTCAGAAACTGAGGCAGTTATAGATAAAATAAAGCAAACTTGATCTGCGCCTGGTACACGAGATCTTATATTCCAAATTTGAAGTCTCTAGCTCTTATAGTCTCTCAGATCCGCGTGTTCATAAAGACGGACAGACAGACGGACAGGGCTATATCGACTCGGCTGTTAATCCTGATCACGAATATTTATACTTTATGGGGTCGGAGATGCTTCCTTCTGCCTGTTACATACATTTGCACAAAACCATAATACCCTGTTTACCCATTTTTAATGGGTATAAAAAAATTGAACGAAAACACTTAAAATATATGCAAATTAATGGAAATTTTTATTCAATGTTCTGTGTACAAAAATATTAGGAAAATGCCGAAAATAAAATTATTTTACGATATTGTTTTTATTTTTTTTGCTTTGCTTAAGTTCTTAATTTATAAATATAGTCAACTTTGAATCAATGCAAATTCAATGAGTTTATCGCACAGTTTAACAGTCATAAGCGATGATTTATCAAAATGCAAGACTCATATATTATTTTTATTTGAGGTTTTTACACATTTTAATGAGTCACAAAGAATTCATGTTCATCGAAAAGAGGCATTTGGTTTTTCCTGTTGATTACTTATCTACATTACATTGTAATAGGCTTTTCTTTTGTACTGATTACGATTGATCGAAACATATTTGACTTTCTGTTTATTTAATGTATAATTCGGTTTAGCCTTGACTTCGTTTACATATAGGAACTATTTGTAAAACCCTCCACACTTGTATCATATCTATTATCTGTGCGCAATTCAACATTATTCATACGGTTGCCAAGGGTGTCCGTATCCTTATGCGAGGAGTAATTTGGGTTTTTATAGCGCCTCTTGAACACAATGAAAATACAGGAGACAAGTCCAACAACACCAAATAGACAAGCTATGCTGCTGAATGTAATGAAACCCACAGCCATATTATTGGAGCAGTTGACACTATTTAAATCATTTCGATTAAAGCCGGGAGTGCATTCGCATTTGTCTGGCTGGGCACAGTAGCTGTTATACCCGCACTCGATACTGCACTTTGGCCAGCATTCATTACCCTCACCCATAAAGCCTAATTTACAATCGCACACGTTTGGTTTCACGCAAATGCTGTTCTCCCCACACTTCGTCAAACAAACGGGTTCGCAACTGCCATTTGTGTTATTTTGATAGCCATCTTTGCAGCCACAATGATTAGGCTTAACGCACCTTTCGTTCTCTGCACATTTCTGCTTGCAAATGGGCTGACAAATGCCCTGCGGATCCACCTGGTAGCCATCCTTGCAGACGCACACCTCCGGCTTGGCACAGTAACTGTTTGTTTGACACGGATTGGGACAATGTGGCACACATAATTTAGTCTCATTATTTCTTCTGAAGCCCTGCAGACAATCGCATATGTTTGTTTCCTTACACTTCTCATTTTGACCACAGCTTGGCTCACATATTGGCTGACACTCGCCCAGCTCGTTCTCTTTATAGCCGGGTTTGCAATCGCAGCTTTCAGGTCGGGCACAGTATTTATTTTTGGCACATTTTGAGCACTGAGGCTGGCAAATATGATCTCCATCCAGTTCGTATCCCGGCTGGCATCTACAATTCCCCGGGCTGACACATAATTCTTCAGGCTTGCAGGCTTTGCAAATGGGCCGACAGAAGCCCTCTATATCCTCATAGCCAACGTTGCACTCACAGATACCTGGCCGGGCACAGTGTTTATTAAGTCCACAGTTCGTTTCGCACTTGGGTTCACAATTTGTTTCGTTGTTCGTCGATCTGGTGTAACCGATAGAGCAAAGGCACTTGCCACCAGGTCTGGGGCAATATGTGTGCGATCCACAATTCTCATGACATTTTGCAGTACAAAATTTGGAATTCGCCTCATATCCTTGACGGCACACACATTTAGATAGGCCGTTGTTTCCTTCCACACAATCCGCATTCAGAGTGCATTTGGGATTGCAATTTCGCTGACATTCTGTCCCGTTAACAATCTGTGGAATAAAGAATATTCATAGTATAATTACTATTTAAAATTATTATAAGATTGACCTTACCTCTGTACGGGGAACCTTTTCATTGACTATACGGATTGTCTCTGTTCCACTTGTATGAAATCGATGGTGAGACACTCGAGCCAAAGTGTTTTTCTCAACCCACACAGGATTGCAGTCCGATTCTGAGTAGCCGTTGCACAAGCTGTTATCCAAGTACACCAGTAGCAAGCATATTAGTATCAGCTTCAGTTCAAAACTAGCCATAATTTCAATTTAATCCTTTTTGTACTTTGCGCTTTGAAGTTTAAAGTAAAACTGACTCACAGAGGTGTGCTGAGTGACTTTTATAGCTTTGAGTTGTTTAGAAACCGCAATGCTCCAAACGATCACTATATCATAACTATATTTATAAATAAAAGATTGTGGAGTCTGGAGTATTGATTGGGATAAATATATCGTAATTGTATTGCTGTTGAATGAGCAAGAACCCT
The DNA here is from genome assembly GCA_035042185.1 of Drosophila kambysellisi. Taxonomy (NCBI): domain Eukaryota; kingdom Metazoa; phylum Arthropoda; class Insecta; order Diptera; family Drosophilidae; genus Drosophila; species Drosophila kambysellisi. Next base: position 3,554,597 of record JAWNLS010000945.1, on the reverse strand, counting down.
GCTTGAGGAGGTTGCGATAAATGCATAAATTATTCATTCATTCCACTCAAATGTTTTCCAAACATGTCATTTCTGACAATGTTTAATTTTGAATTTAATTGATATTCTAAATATTCTTGGATCAGTTTTCAATTGGCTTATTGTGTGCATTAAAGTGTGATTACATTTCAGAAAGATCATTCAAAATATGTGCCTAAGTATCGATACTTAAAACTAGCTAGCTCATTTTGGTTCACATGCGCTGGTCACACTCATCATCCGCGGCGAAGGTAACATTGTTTTTTACCATTCCAATAGTATTTCTAGTATTATTTGAAAATAACATCACTGTATTAAGCAGGAGTAATATAAAATTGCAATGAATTGCATTAAATGTATCTGAATTAAAAACTGAAAAACAGCATATTTAAATTTATTTCTTTTTGGATTTTTAAATGGGAGAAAAATAATAAATATGTGTACCCGATTGCAATTTGGAGATTAGCAATAAAAGTATATACATTTAATTGTTCTTGCTTATATTGTTGATGTAGGCTGCTTTAACTATCTGATTTATATTTATTAATCTAAAACGATTAATAAATTAATTATCTTTAAACTTAAGAACTGCTTGGACGCATCGAGCTTCAGTAGAGTAAATCTTACTTACAATGTTTAAAACATTTGCTAATAAATTTAATATTTCTTAATTTATATAGTATTTTATTTCGCGTTGTTGTCATAAGTGAGCACTGCTAAAGCGCTGGCACCAAAATGAAATCATTAAATTCATTTGTTATACTTAATGTTAAGGACCTCTGCAACTTTAGGCGTATCACAAATACCATCCGGCTGTTGGATGAGGATGAGGTCGTTGGTTTGGAAACATTGGGTTCAACAAACGCATCTGTATACGCATTTATATATATTATGCATAGCTCTTTGATAAGCACTGCAAGCGCAGAAGTCCGGCTGTAATCGAAATATCATTTCAGTCAGTTCATTTGTAAATTGTGCATTAAGGCGACTGGTACGCAAAATCCAATAATGTGTCGACTACTCATCGTCTGTTTGTTGAGCATGGGCCTCTTCTGGTCACAAATTGATGCGTGTGTTGATCATGTGCAGTAAGTAATTCCCAAATATCCTTCCGAGTGCCAAGCTAATCCAAAACAATTCGAAAGAGCATTGAAAACGAGGACCGTTCCGGTGACCATGCGCAAATATCATGGCCCGAGCAACTGCACCAGCGACTGCTTTGTGGTGCGACCTATAAGTGAGGTATGTGTTCAGATTTTATATGTTTATTAAAAACAAAAAAACAATTTAGTGTTTGCAAATTTATTGTTGCAATAATCTGATTAGCAATCAATTTCGCCATTTAGAACTGTTGACTTTATTAATTTTGCTGCTTTATAAATATGATTTTTTTAACATTATAATTTATCAGTGGTAATTTACAGTGAAATCAGCTTAATGAAGGAATATTAATATTGCTAATTTTAACTATCAATGTTCTACAACTTGTCTCTCTCTTTCTTTCTTTCACTCTCACTCTCTCTCTCTCTCTCTCTCTCTCTCCTCTCAGCGGCGAGTGTTTGCCCAAGTGCCATGATTGTGGTCCCGGCGGAAAATATATATTGCCGGAGGTCTGTGTCTGTGCTCAGGGCTACAAAAGCCAGAAGAATCGCAGCGTTTGCCTGCCTGAGTGCAGTGAGCCCTGCCTAAATGGGAATTGCACCGCGCCCGACGTGTGTCAGTGCTTGGAGGGCTTTCGTTTGCGCAATGACAGTCGGAGCGTCTGTGAGCCGATCTGTGGCGCCACCGATTGCACCAACGGACATTGTGTGACACCCCAGCAGTGTGTTTGCAACTCTGGCTACCAGCGGAACGAGACGCTCGGCAAGTGTGTGCCCGTTTGCGTGGACAAGACGGAGCATGGCGATTGCGTGGCCCCCTATGAGATAAGGTGCCATCCTGGCTATGAGCTCCACTGGAATTATCATCAGCATCAACGCTGTGATCCGGTGTGCAGCAGCGGCTGTCGCAATGGTCTCTGCATGCAGCCGGAGCAGTGTGTCTGCAATGTGGGCTATGTGCATGTGGACAAACGCATCTCTGCCGGCTGTGAGCCCGTCTGCCAGCCGGCCTGTGTGAACGGCAGCTGTGCGGCACCAAATCACTGTCGCTGCCAGGATGGGCATGTGCCGCTCAATGGCTCCCATCATGTGTGCACGCCCAGCTGTCGTCAGAGCCAGACACCGGGTCGCTGTGAGTGCCACAAGGGTTCCATGAAGCAATCACCGCATCAATGTAGTATTATTTGCCAGCCAGCAGCAGCTGTTGCTTGTGATGCAGGCGCTGCTGCTCATCGAGGAGCTGCTGCTTCAGTTGCTGCTCATATAGTTGCACATCCAGGGCATGCAACACGCAAAGATAGATGAGCAGTAGACTGGCCTGTAGCGCCACCGATAGCAGCATTGCGGACATGGATTACTGACTGCTCCTCTCTCGTTTCCTGCCTGGATGGTTTTTTTAATTGAGCGCGTCTCTGGTTGCACTGCGGCACGCTCAAGTCGCTGTTGTTTACTGTGCGCCAGCAGCGGACGCAGTTGGAGAAACGGGTCAGCGCTTAATCGCAGCTGCGAGGCAAGCAGCGATAAGCGAAAGAGGCTTTTAATTATTACCGAGAGACTGAGGACCACTGGAATTAAGAGTACTTGAGCGGTCTAAAAGCCACAAGACAGCAGCAAAAAGAGAGATCAAGTGAGATGAGAGGGTTGGAAAATAATACTAAAATATTTCTAGGTAGCTATTAAGAAGCAGCAATAAATTTTTTAAAAATATTAGGAATGTGAAAACTGACAACTAATTATTATATATAGAAAAGTTATAAGATGATTGTCTTCGAAAAATGTGAAAAAAATGATTTGCTGAGAATTCAATTATAAAATATTTAAAACATTAATTTATAATTTTCTAATTAAAAAGTATATCAAATTAATGATTTGCTGTAAACTCAATTATTATTATTATTAGGCCCTTTAAAACTCATGAGATTGGGAACATACCCGAATTGCTCCAGTGTGAAAAGCAAAAAACAACTGATAAGCGATAAGCGTCAGCAAATATTGGGGCAGTGGAGCGCCAGTAAAACTTGAGAATTTAGTAGGAATTTAGCAATTGGCTAGCCAGCAACGGGAAACAACAAAATTTCCAAACAATAAAATGCGCCTATTTACACAAGGGCAGGAGCTAATCTTGCTGCTGTGCTTCGCCAGGATTGCGGCGAATGAGTCTAGCTATCCGGTATCGGAATACGATGCGCCCATCACAAATATTAACAGACGATTCCCCTCGAATGTGAACAGACATCAGGCTCCTCCTCAGTCGCTTTATCAGCGTCCTGGTGACCCAAATTTCTATGGGAATGGGACCGTAGTACACCAGCCACGGAGACGGGAATATATGCTGCGCATTCACGAGAGTGTTTCCAGTCGCCAATTGCACAAGTGTCGCATTTGGGTGCCGTAAGTGCTTGGAGAGATTCAAATGTCACATGCCAAATGATCCATGTTAGTCTCCAATCACTAGAGCAGAGTCGGTGTCCAAATATCCGCTTGCGAATCTCATACAGACGGATATGGCCAACAAGTTGTCCTCGATTGAGGTCTGCTGCACCGGCTACACGCCCACCCGGCTGATGGGCGCCACCGTCTGTCGGCCCATTTGTGGCTGCCCGAATGGTGGCTGCCGTCAACCTGGCGAGTGCGATTGCTACGAGGGCTTCGTGAAGAACGATAATGGGGATTGCGTGTTTGCGTGTCCGATTGGCTGCCAGAATGGTCGCTGTTACCTTGACGGGAGCTGCCAATGTGACGCCGGCTACATGCTGGACGAGACACGACGCTTCTGCCGGCCCATCTGCAGCAGCGGGTGCGGCAACAATCCGCGCCACAACTGCACCGAACCGGAAGTATGCAGCTGCGCCAAGGGCTATCAGCTGACCAACGATGGATGCCAGCCCCTTTGTGATCCCGATTGCGGCATCGGTGGCCTCTGCAAGGACGACAATGAGTGCGACTGCGGTCCGGGCTACATGCTCAAGGATGGCGTCTGTCAAAACGATTGCTATCAGTGAGTATATGTATACTACAATTCAGTTAGTCACTTAAAAATTAAAACTCTACAATATTCAAATAATCCAAACCTGATTCAATATTTTTAATATGAATTAATATGAATATGCTGGCAGTTTTTTATTTGCAAGCGACCGCTGAATGTCGATTTAGTTATATTTGTATTTCAACAATGATAAACATTTCAAACTTACAGAAAGTGCTATAATGGAATTTGTGTGAGTCGCAATCGTTGCATCTGTGATCCCGGATTTACATATCACGAGCAGTCCACAATCTGCGTACCTGTTTAACAGTCAGTTATAAAAATAACTGCTTTCTTCTTAATTAAATAATTAAAAATGTAAATACAAAAAACATTCAGCACTGCTTTCTATTATAAACTCTATTCTCTATAATTAAAAAAACAAATTTTGATATCGTTCATGTTAATAAGTGCATATAATTCAAATAAAAATCACTAACTTTAATTGAGCAGAGGCAATTGTCTTCACCGGAGTTACAACTGGTTCATGGATGGTAATCCTATTTTATGTCATTCAAAATATTAGGCTGGATAATTATAATTAGTTATATTTAACATATGATCACTGAATTAAAACATAGACATACTTCATACACGGTTAACTTTTATTTGTATAATTGTATGTTATATAACGATATAAAATATGTTTAATATATTTATTAAATTTCAAATGAGACCATTGTCGCTAATGCACTTAAATTTGAACTGCTTGCAACAGTAAACACATGCCAGAGCACCAAGCGAGGATCGCTAGCCATACTGCCAAGCGAGGATCGCTAGCCATACTGGCAACTGAAGCAAATCTGGAGCTGAAGCTGAGCTGGGCTTCGGTGTTCTGGCCGTCGATGTTCTGGCCGTCGATGTGGTCAAAATTAATTTCTGCCTGCAACCATCTACAGTTTGTTCATAGCCAGGAAAACACTGGCATTCGTCAGGCGCTATACAATTGCCATTCTTACAGCCTCGACTGCAGTTGGGCTTGCATACGTTGTTTTGATCCCTTTGTTCATAGCCGGCTGCACAGACGCATCGCTCAGGCTCCTGGCAGATGCTGTGCTCCGGGCATGCTTCACTGCACACAGGCTGACAGCTGGAAATACTGGCATTCCAATTGTAGCCCACACTACATCCGCAAATATTTGGGGCCGAACAGAAGCTGTGATCTCCACATGGCTTGATGCAGTGCGGCACACAGTCACTTTCGGGGTCAATTTGCGTATAGCCCGTGTTGCAGACGCACTTTTTGGGCTCCACGCAGTTACCGTACTTGCCACAGCCGCTACAAACGGCACTGCAAGTTGCACCCGCATATCCCTCAGCACATCCACAGACTAAGTTCTTTGGACATATGGGTTTGCAGTTATCTATTGATCCTTCGTAGCCATCACAGCAATAACTTTCTACCTCAGTTTTGTAGCGCAACTAAGTTACATGAAATTATGAAAATAAAAGTTTAATTTATTATTTATTTTTTAAAAATTAATAATTCCTCCTTTATTTTGTTCAACATTTTTGTAAAGAAATAAACGGATAAAAAATATTTTATAAATTACCAAATTTGCTCAAATAATAAATAAAATAATTAAATATATATAGGTAAGTATATTGATTAACATTGAATTATTTTAGTAAGAAGTACAGACAATTTTATATTGAAAACAAACTGGTCAAAAAATGAAAATCTTTGACAACTGATTAAATTCGTAATCTCACCTGGTTCGTAGTTTTTTCGATGTAAGGTATTTTTTTCGATCGAGTGCACACATTTTGTTGCTGTGCTGTTGTTAGACAACACCCAATCGTAACTATCAAAAAATACGTCCAAAAATATATACACTGCATTATCGAGTTTTCAAAATTGCTATTATTTTGAGGCTTGCCAGATGTGAGAACACTTCACCAGCTCGATCCAAACTCAACTGAGCTTAGACTGAGGCTTGTATATTTATATACAATGCCTTGCTATACTTGCCCCGTATAAATATATAAATATATAAATATATTATAATGTAATTAGTAATTATTTTTATAATTAATATATATATATTTATATGCAATACCTTGCTATACCTGCCTTGTGTTAATATATCAATATATAATAATATAATCAGTAATTATTTTTATAATTAATATATAATATTGTGTAATGCTTTGAATTTGCTATAGGAAACAAACCCTTGTATGCAAGGGGATTATGCAAGGTGGATTATGTCTGCTGTTTCATATAAGTAACGTATTTCAGCATCCTGCACACATTTTGTCTATACGAGCTGACAGTTGCCAAATGGTATCAAACTAGGAAGATACTAGCCCAAAAGTGATAACAGCTATTCATCGTAAAACTATAATTTATGTTAAGAACTTTTTAATATAAACTTGATACTTATATTCCGTAAATGAACGCGTTTCGAATTAAACTGAGGCTCGCGTCAAATATACAACTTGCCATATTCTATTTATCCCAAATCCGCTCAATTCTCCCTTTAATAATATAAAACTAATTTTTTGATTACTGTTTTATTCAGCATCGTTTGAAAAACTGATACAATAATAATAACAACAAGTTTTTAAGCAGCTATAATAACAATGTATATGTAATCTAACGACAACCCAGAGGGTAATGAGACTTCTCTCTACTAAAAAATTTCCACATGATACAAAACAGAAGACGTACATATATTACAATTTTATCAAGAGTGAACAAAAATGAGGAAAAAAAAATAATTGAATGAAAACACTTAAAATATATGTAAATAAATGGAAATTTTTATTCAATGTTCTGTGTACACTAAAATATTACGAAAATGCCAAAAAGAAAATACTTTTTAGCTTTGCTTTGCTTAAGTTCTTAATTTATAAATATAGTCAACTTTGAATCAATGCAAATTCAATGAGTTTATCGCTCAGTTTAGCATTCATAAGCGATGATTTAACAAAATGCAAGACATAAATTATTATACTATAATACCGAAGGTATAATAGTATATTGGGTTCGTGCAATGTCCGTTATGCTGTCTGTCCGTCCGATAGAGACTCAAAACTTTGAACATATACTGGAAAGTACTCTCAAAAGTGACAAGGTTTTAGTCCTACGAACACTAGGGAGCTAGAAAATCGATAAAATCGATTTTCGCATATCTCACATTTTATGGATACAGTCACCAATTTTGGTTGGTAGGTTGTTGGCGATGTCCTTCAAATATCGGCATATCCCACGCCCACATCCCCTCCAAAATTTTTAAATGACTATATCTTCTGCAGTTACTGGTAGTGGCCTTTAAGAACCGATTACAAATTTGTGTTGCCACGCCCAAGCCTGCGCCTATTAGCGACAAAGCCGGTATTTCGAAAAGTGTAAATCGATAAATCCGTATATCTCCCACAATTTTAAAGATAGAGTAACCAAACTTGGAAGGTAATTTGCTGGTAACCTCATCCAAGGATTGGGCATATAAATTTATTAAAATCGATAAATAGCCATATCTCCCGCAATTTAATAGCTATAGCTACCAAAATTGGATGGGGGAATTTTAGGAACATTCTCTTTAATTTGTTTTTTATCCACGCCCACTTCCGCCCCCAAAATCTCGAAAAGCTCATATTTTCCGTCATTTAAGCGCTACAGCCAAACTTCGAAGAAGTGTTACTATCTTATATCTACCTCAATCTGAAATGTAAACTTGGACAGTATTTCTTGGCTGCACACAAATTATGGTATCATAGTATTTCGCAGTCGGTCACGTCCGACTGCAACGTTTTTGTTGAGGTTATTACACATTTGAATGAGTCACACAGAATTCAAGTTCATCAAAAAAAGGCATTTGGTGTTTTCTGTTACTTCGAAATAAAACTGACTCACAGAGGTGAGCTGAGTGACTTTTATAGCTTTGAGTTACCCTTAGAAAGAGCAATGCTCCAAACGATCACTATATCATAACTATATTTACAAATAAGAGATTGTGGATAAATATGTCGTAATTGTATTGCTGTTGAATGAGCAAGAACCCTGCTTGAGGAGGTTGCGATAAATGCATAAATTATTCATTCATTCCACTCAAATGATTTCTAAACATGTAATTTTTGACAATGTTTAATTTTGAATTTAATTGATATTCTAAATATTCTTGGATCAGTTTTCAATTGGCTTATTGTGTGCATTAAAGTGTGATTACATTTCAGAAAGATCATTCAAAATATGTGCCTAAGTATCGATACTAAAAACTAGCTAGCTCATTTTGGTTCACATGCGCTGGTCACACTCATCATCCGCGGCGAAGGTAACATTGTTTTTTACCATTCCAATAGTATTTCTAGTATTATTTGAAAATAACATCACTGTATTAAGCAGGAGTAATATAAAATTGCAATGAATTGCATTAAATGTATCTGAATTAAAAACTGAAAAACAGCATATTTTAATTTATTTCTTTTTATATTTTTAAATGGGAGAAAAATAATAAATATGTGTACCCGATTGCAATTTTGAGATTAGCAATAAAAGTATATAAATTTAATTGTTCTTGCTTATATTGTTGCTGTAGGCTGCTTTAACTATCTGATTTATATTTATTAAAATTATCTCTAAACTTAAGAACTGCTTGGACGCATCGAGCTTCAGTAGAGTAAATCTTACTTACAACGTTTAAAACATTTGCTAATAAATTTAATATTTCTTAATTTATATAGTATTTTATTTCGCGTTGATGTCATAAGTGAGCACTGCTAAAGCGCTGGCACCAAAATGAAATCATTAAATTCATTTGTTATACTTAATGTTAAGGACCTCTGCAACTTTAGGCGTATCACAAATACCATCCGGCTGTTGGATGAGGATGAGGTCGTTGGTTTGGAAACATTGGGTTCAACAAACGCATCTGTATACGCATTTATATATATTATGCATAGCTCTTTGATAAGCACTGCAAGCGCAGAAGTCCGGCTGTAATCGAAATATCATTTCAGTCAGTTCATTTGTAAATTGTGCATTAAGGCGACTGGTACGCAAAATCCAATAATGTGTCGACTACTCATCGTCTGTTTGTTGAGCATGGGCCTCTTCTGGTCACAAATTGATGCGTGTGTTGATCATGTGCAGTAAGTAATTCCCAAATATCCTTCCGAGTGCCAAGCTAATCCAAAACAATTCGAAAGAGCATTGAAAACGAGGACCGTTCCGGTGACCATGCGCAAATATCATGGCCCGAGCAACTGCACCAGCGACTGCTTTGTGGTGCGACCTATAAGTGAGGTATGTGTTCAGATTTTATATGTTTATTAAAAACAAAAAAACAATTTAGTGTTTGCAAATTTATTGTTGCAATAATCTGATTAGCAATCAATTTCGCCATTTAGAACTGTTGACTTTATTAATTTTGCTGCTTTATAAATATGATTTTTTTAACATTATAATTTATCAGTGGTAATTTACAGTGAAATCAGCTTAATGAAAGATGAATGAAAGAATGCTGAATATTGCTAATTTTAATTTAATCAATTTAAAACAAAAATTAATGTTGTCTCCAGTGAAGTGATAAATTAAAGTGTAAAGCCGAATGAGATCTGTTAAATTTAAATTTTAGAGTACGGAAAAAAGGATAACTTTTTTTACAATGGTTCAAATAAGCCATAATAAGAATAATACGAACAGTTTAATCTCTATATACCATTTTTATAATTGGCAAAGTTAAAATATAAAAAAATATAATTAAATATACAATTAATCAACCCGAATACTGAATCTGAATAATGCTAATTTTTAAAAATTGCACATAGATTAAAGTAGATATTATATGGTAATAAATTATGATATTGATTCAATACTAATCAACTCTTTGTTTAATGCTAAAATAGACATATATGTCAATCGATGTTGTCTGCTGTCAGGGATACGAGCGCAAGGATAAGACGTAAGTGGACTCTTAGCTGATATCTAAAACGTTAACATCATAATGTAATAAAAATGTTCTACAACTTGTCTCTCCCACCCTCTCTCTTTCTCTATCTCCTCTCAGCGGCGAGTGTTTGCCCAAGTGCCATGATTGTGGCCCCGGCGGAAAATGTATATTGCCGGAGGTGTGTGTCTGTGGACAGGGCTACAAAAGCCAGAAGAATCGCAGCGTTTGCCTGCCTGAGTGCAGTGAGCCCTGCCTAAATGGGAATTGCACCGCGCCCGACGTGTGTCAGTGCTTGGAGGGCTTTCGTTTGCGCAATGACAGTCGGAGCGTCTGTGAGCCGATCTGTGGCGCCACCGATTGCACCAACGGACATTGTGTGACACCCCAGCAGTGTGTTTGCAACTCTGGCTACCAGCGGAACGAGACGCTCGGCAAGTGTGTGCCCGTTTGCGTGGACAAGACGGAGCATGGCGATTGCGTGGCCCCCAATGAGATAAGGTGCCATCCCGGCTATGAGCTCCACTGGAATTATCATCAGCACCAACGCTGTGATCCGGTGTGCAGCAGCGGCTGTCGCAATGGTCTCTGCATGCAGCCGGAGCAGTGTGTCTGCAATGTGGGCTATGTGCATGTGGACAAACGCATCTCTGCCGGCTGTGAGCCCGTCTGCCAGCCGGCCTGTGTGAACGGCAGCTGTGCGGCACCAAATCACTGTCGCTGCCAGGATGGCCATGTGCCGCTCAATGGCTCCCATCATGTGTGCACGCCCAGCTGTCGTCAGGGCTGTGAGAATGGCTTCTGCAATGCACCGGGTCGCTGTGAGTGCCACAAAGGTTACATGAAGCAATCACCGCATCAATGTAGTCCTATTTGCCAGCCAGCCTGTGGACCCAATGCCCGCTGCAGTGCACCCGACACCTGCACCTGCCATGAGGGCTATGTGCGGGTCAATGGCAGCGACACACATTGTGAGCCATACTGCTCGAAGAAATGCTACAATGGCATCTGCAGCAGCCCAGATTTGTGCTCCTGCTTGGCGGGCTACGAAGCGCTGACTGCCTCGTACTGTGTACCCAAATGCAATCGATCCTGCATCTATGGCAGCTGTGTGGGTCCCAATCTCTGTCGCTGCTTCAACGGGCATCGTCCCAGTGCCAACGATCCCTATGTGTGTGAGCCCATATGCAGTATGAGTTGTGGCTTTGGTCGCTGCATTGCGCCCGAGATCTGTCAATGTGAGCCGGGCTTTGCCAATCGTTGGCCCAGCGGCACCTGTGAACCGTACTGCGCACAGAAGTGCATCAATAGTCGGTGCGAGGGCGGCACAGGACGTTGTCGCTGCTATGAGGGCTATCAATTGAGGGCCGGCTCCAATTCGATTTGTGATCCCGTTTGCTCGCCCAGCTGCCGAAATGGCACCTGCGTGGAGCCCAACAGCTGCGAGTGCCTGCCGGGCTATGAGGATACCAAGCTAAACTATATGTGCAATCCCAGCTGTCGGCCGGCCTGCGAGAATGGTCGCTGCACGGCACCGGGACGTTGTGAGTGCAGTGCCGGCTATGAGGTGACCAACTCCAGTGAACCGCAACTGTGTCGCGCTCAGTGCAAGGAGCGCTGCATCAACTCCGAGTGCCTACGACCGGATGAGTGCACCTGCCTATTTGGCTACAGACTCATCGAGGGCAGCACCACCGAGTGTGCACCCTACTGCAGCCAGCCCTGCGACAAGAATAGCCTCTGTGTAGCGCCCGAAATTTGTGAGCAGCAAACATATCCTGTTCATTCCACAATTGGAGCCGGCGACTTCTCCGGCTGGACGCAACTCGGGCTGACGGTATTGATCTGTGTGGTCCTAGTTTTGTTGCCGGTGCTGCTTATGCGTCTGTTTCTGCAGCGCCGGCGAGAGCAAAAAGAGCAGGTGCATCTCATCGAGAATCCCAGCTATGGCGTCTGCATGGCCCACAGCGATGAGCTGCCCAGCGACCGAGAGGAGGGTCAGGGCGATTAGTCGATAAGCATCGATAAGCGACTAGCATTTACCAAAAACTGTTTCAACTCTTAACGTTTCTCTCTCGCATTACAAGTTAAAGCACATAATTAAAAAAAAACTGCAAAACAACAGAAAGTCTTCTGAATAAAAAAAAAATAATAATAATCCTTATGCAAATAAGAATTGTGGGCCTCCACGTACTGGTTCTAATTTTCAGCTGTTAAAAAAATAATAATATTAAATTAGCTTGTATATGTAAATGAATAAAATGAGCATCAATTACGGAATTGAATTGTATACAATTTTTTCTGGCACATTAAAATTTAAACTGAACAAGTTTAACATTTTTTTTTTTTAACTACTGTGACAACTTGGCTTAAAAATATATACTTCACCTTTCAAAATTTCTTAATTTGGGTTTTTAAGTGCATCCATTCTATAGGGAATCCCATATGTCCATGTGGGCTCAATGATGCTCCTGTAAACCAGCAGCTTGTTGCTCAAGCTGAGTTTGCTTGATGGCTTTAGCAACCAGTTGAGTTTAGCTCTTTTGGATCTACACTCTGCTGCCGTGATCTGGATGTATTTGCGCCAGGTAAGTTTCCTGTCCAGTTACATACCCAGGTAGCGAACATGGCTCTCCTGAGGTATGACCATGTTGTTGAGTCGGACATTTGGACAGTTACCATTCCTGAGCGCAAACGCGCAGTGCTGTTATTTGCTCCCATTGACGCAGATGTTCCACCGGTTGGCCCAAGTACTAAAGCCATCCAGGAATCTTTGCGTAACCGCAGCTGCTCTCGAAGCAGAGGTGGAGTTAGCAAGGAACTCTGTGTCATCTGCGTATGTGGTAAGCAGAGTGTTTCTGGCTACTGGAATCGGCAAGTCCGCGGTGTACAATGTTTACAAGGCAGGTCCAAGGACACTACCCTGCGGTACACCCGCACCAATGCGGCGGATGTTTGATCGCACGCCCCTTACTTCTACCATAAAAGAACGGCCCAGCAGGTAAGACCTGAGCAGAAGATACTGCGCCGATGGTAGCATTTAATTAATATCAATTGATTTGACTATAATGCTATGGCAGTCGTTATCTTCATCAACAGTTATTCATACTGTTACAATGTTTTATACTCTTTAAATAGGTTGATTAATGTTGAAATAAAATTGCTATATAAATATAAAAATAAAAATCTATATAAAATAATAAGCACATATTAACCACATCAAGCATTAGTAATCAACCTTTGACTTACTTAAAAAAAAATATGACCGTCAAGTTTACTGTAAATAGATTAACTTTAATATTTTATGGCTTGGTTTCGGTTTCATATCAATCGGTTTCTATATATATATAGAACTAATGTCATCTCATCAAGTAATGTCGTCAAATGCTTAGCATTCTGCAAATATTTTACGCGCATATCGAAATATAGACATATATCAACTAAGCTACACTTTACACTAAATACGTATGTATATATATATGTATATATGTATATGGCCTATAGATAGTGGACTTAACTAAAGCGTAAATCTATTAATAAATTACATACATTTACGTAGTACATAATACTCGTGTTTAACTTTCGCTTGGATCCAATCGATGAAATTGTTGTGAAAGTGGAATCCTTGACTCGAACCCAACAAATTGACTACTTAAGATTATTTGTATGCATGAACGTGGCCAGTTCCAAATATATATTACACTATGCCCCGAATACAATCTATGAACACAGTGAGCTTTCTGTTCCCCAGTTTACAAGAAGGTCTCCTCATGACCTTCTCCCACTCCCCACAAACCCTCTCGTTTCCAGCTACCCCAAGTCCTTGGAGATCTACCCGGTCATGGCGGCGGCGGTGCATCATTTGGCGCTGGCGGCGGCTTCTCCGGCTGCATTTGAGCTGCTGGCGGTGAATGCATCACCAGAAATCCACTCGAGACACCAGGAAGCGGCATGCCCATAAATGTACCGCCCACCGAATCCCCATCCTCCATAACAACTGAACTGTCTGCGGCGGAGGGAATGGTGGGCAGAAATCGCACACCTAGACGCGGCGGCGAAGAATCCTCCTCCTCCTGCACCGCCTCCTGGCGCACTAGTCGCGGCTTGTTCAATGCCTCATGTTGCTGCTTGCCATTGTGTGCTGCAACAAAGGATGTGAATATATAAAATTTCATATCACTTATGCAAAATTGATTCCCTGATCTTTACACTCACCTATGGAGGGCAGTGGAGTGCTGCTGCCTGCACTGGAGCGCGACAGTCGGAATGTGGAGGTGCTGGCTGTTGTGGCAGATGCTGAGGAGTCGTTGCGCGAACTGGATAGATTGGAGTCCTGGGAGGTCTTTCTGGTGATTAGCCAGGCAGAGTGACGTCGCCTGCCATGCGCATGGCCCTGGCCGGGTTCCATCAGCTTTAGTGGCATGCTGCAGTTCGCCTGGGGTGCCGGTGTCGATGAGTTGGCGCCATGCCGCCAGCTGGAGCTGCGCGAGCTGCAAAAGTTTTCGCTGGAAATGGAACTGGCGCGATTCTTGCGCTGCTGTCGCAGCTCCGCAAACTGATACTGATAAGGATTGGCGGCGGCTGCTGTGTAGGCACGCTGACGTCGCTGCTGCGGCTGGCGTCGCTGCTTGCGGCTATGCTTGCCACAGCAGAGGCGCTTGAGTCGCTGCCAAAGCGTCGGTTCACGCTCCATCTTGTGCCAGTTGGGCATCTCGCTGGGCAGCATGCGAAGGCAGCGGCAGCCCGGCGGATGTGCCACTCCCGTGACAGGCAGCAATGGTGGCGGCAGCTCACCGCCCGCCCCACGTTTGCCGGCGCTACGTGCGGCACGTGCGGCCGTGGCGGCGCCACCCACACGTGTCTCCTCGAAATGTTTGCAGAGCGTGACGCAATCCTTCTTGAACTGCTTGGTCATGATGGCATAGAGGAACGGATTGCAACAGCTATTCAATGGGAGCACAAAAACCGTAAAGATCTTCGCCTGCTCCAGCGAGATGAGTTGCAGTCCAAAGATGGCCGTAACGGAGAAGAAGGCTATGGGCGACCAGCAGAGGAAATCGGTAAACACCAACAGAGCCATCCGCTTGGCAATTCGCGAATCATTCGTATTCCATGCTTGGCTACCCCTAATGGCCCAGTACATCTTCAGGTAGCAGCCCATAAGTGTGAGAAATGCGCAACCATTGATGAACATCAGACTGATCACATAGGTTAGACTCGCCACACCTGTTGTCGTCTCAAACGGCAAACAGACGGCAAACTTGCGATAGTCGGAGACGCCCAGGAGTGGCAGACACGCCATCATCAGTGCAAATATCCAACCCACACTCATAATGTAGCCCGCCTGGCGGAGCGAGAGTCGCTTGTTCAAGTGTATCGCATGGGTTATCGCATAGTTGCGCTCCAGCGTAATCACCGCCAATGTGTAGACGGACAACTCGGAGCTGAGCACCGCCAAAAATCCAGCCAGCTGGCAGAGCAGCGACATTTGCCAGGGTATCGCAAACATGCGAAACTCACCCAGTGTGGCTGCATCTACAATGGCCAAGATGCCCAGATAGATGCCCATAAAGAAGTCGGCGGCAGCTAGATTGCAGACAAGAAACCGAGGCACATCCATCTTGGATCGGGAGCAGACCAGCACAAAGACAACGGTCCCATTGCCCAGCAGTGCCAGCAGAAAGACAACCCAAACGCCGCAGCGTAGTGTCCACCAGTCAAAGAGATCCGCACATGGTAAAAAGGGACCCGGCATGGGCAAACATTGTACAGATCCCGGCTGCAGATCTTCAGCCGTAATGCCACTAAATAGACCAGAGCCAAAGCCGTAGCCAGTGCCGGGTCCACTCACATCATGTTCCTCGAAATACTCCTCCATGTAGCTGCTGGGTGATTGGCTGCCGGTGGGCAGCTGCTGCAAGTCCTCGTTAAGATTGTAGTTGTTCATTGGTGAATCCCACAGATCGTGCATCGCGGCGCCCAACTGCTTGCTGAGATTATCTGCGGGAAGTAAGTGATTGATTTAGCAGTTGAAACAATATATATATTTAGAAAAAAAAAAAAATTCGCTAAATTGAATTTTGCACTTTAATTATTTATATAAATATACAAATCTTCAAAATCCTTATTTGGCTTATATTTCAATGAATCTTAATTTGCAACCCTGAATTAGTTACTCACGCATCTGTGGCCAAATGTTCATCATGCTGTTGTTCCACAGAGTCATATCGAACTCCGCATCCGACGGAAATAGGACCGCCTCCTGGACTTGTGAGGTTTTGCGCTGAGCAGACATCGCCACCAGGGGCAGGAAGGCACAGCAGTGGTAGGCATAGGATAGGATCAGGGTCTGGATACGTGGAAATGTTTCGGGTGGGGGAAACTCGCGCAGCTTTGGATTGTTAAATGTCTTCAAATGCAGTAGGGCCCGCAGACCCGCTTCGGGTAGATGGGGGAATATGTTATTACCCAAATTGAGATCCTCCAGAGCCGTAAATGCAGAAAACGCATCCTTGTGTATTGAGCCAATCTCATTACCCTCTAGATCACTGCGTGTGAGAACAGAAAATTAGTTACAAACAATTTTTTGTAAAGATGATCGGTTCACTTACAGCAGCTGCAACTTGGGTATTCCTTGAAAGGCATCCTGTGGCAAGGACCTGATGCGATTGTAGGAGAGCAACAGATCATGCAGCTGCTTTAGTCCATGAAAAGGTCTTCCATGCACTGATTCGATTTGATTACTCGATAGATCTCTGCAAAAGTAATACTCTAGAATTTCTTATCGATTTGAGGTGGACTTTTGCAAACTCACAACAGCCTTAAGTCTCTGCAGCTACTTAAATTTGGGATGGTTTTCAATGAATTGGTTTTAAGTTCTCTGTGAAAAATTGCAAGATTAGATATGATTTTAAAATGAATATATATATATATATTATCTTAGCTTACAAACTCTTCAGTCTTGGCGTTTGACGACACAGATTTGTGGGCACCTCCTGTATGCCCGCCCGATCCAACTTGAGTATCTCCAGGGCATGACAGCCTTCCAGCTCGGGAAAGCTCTTCAGAGTGCGCACATCGGAAAGTATACTAAAATTACAATACACACACAACACACACACATATAAATTAAATTGGAATCATTAACTTTAAGAACTTACAGTTTTCTTAGCTTGGACATGCCACGGAAGGCGCCCGTTGTAATCGTGGACAAGGGATTCGCTCGCAGATCCAGGATTTGCATGGTGCGCGGCAGCTCGGTATCGTTGATCCAGCGCAGGCGATTGCTCGTCATAGAACTGCAAAAGATGGATGTGTATCTGTGAAATACCTAGCGTGTATCTTTAAGTTGCACTCTGCTGACAAGTGCCACTTGCCGCGTTGCAGCTGCATTTGAAAGTCAAGTTGGCCAGCAACCAAAAAGGAACTCTGACAACTGCCACGCATAAAATCAGTTCTTGGGCGCAGATTTTGTTATCGTCTTTTGGTTTTTCTTGGCCAACATTCAGGAAATGCACATGTGAACTTTTAAAGTGCTTTACTTTTGTGGGTCAACATTTAAGTTCGAGTTTCCTTACATTTCTTAAATAGTAGGGAATAATTTTATTTTTGATTGGTTTCATATAATTTATAGTATTTTGATTTTCATTTTTTTCCATTTACTTAGACTACTTTTATTAAAATACAAATAATTTAATTTGTTATATTTAAGAGCTCAAAAATAATATAAACATATTTTATCGCTTTTGGCAACGACTTTAACTATTTTTTTACTTTAACTGTTTACATATTTATCGATTTTTTTGTTAATTATCAAAAACTATATTATTAATTTCGTTTCATTCACCCCATTGAATGCTTAGTCATAAAACTAATTTTTATTAGCTATCATGATTCCCAGCGAAATCTCAGAGTTTATCGGTTTTAATTTCTTGCTTGGATTTTCTTTCCCTTTTTTTGTTGGCTTCAACGAATCCGTTAACTTAACTTGGCTGAGACAATAAACTGCGAGCACTACAAAATGTTCTTAATCCTTTTAAATTTGTTTTTCTTGCCAGTGGGTAACAAAAAAAAAAAAATAATAAACCACATCACATATGAACAAAGAAAAAGTGCAAGATATCTAAAGCCAGCTCCCCAATGTCCCTCCCTCTCCACCCCTCCACCCATCCACCCCCTGGAACCTCCACCGCTGCAACAAATTTATTTGCCAGTTTAATTCCCCAATCATGAGGATAGCACTGGTTCGGCTGGGTCGCCGATGCTGAGTGCATCGCAGCGTGGCTTTTATCGCAACATTTAACATGCTCATAATTATCCTGTTTACCAGAAATTGAATTTCCTTGGGGAGACATTTGAGAAACGTTGAGAAAGGCAAAAACCGTCGCAACGATGTCAACGATTTCAATGACAGTCGCCAGTTGCCAGTTGCCGCATTTGCCACTTGCAGGAAGTGCGTGTGGCACAAACAAAATGCAACTGCGACTAGATCGAAAGAATATCGGGTTCGCAAATTTCTTATACTCTTGCTTACAATTTACAATCGATGTAATAATGACAGGTGCTCTAAAGTATCTGCTTAATATTATTATATATCAAGCAACAAAAAAAAGGAAACTTCAGGCAAGTTAAATAAAAATATATATAGAAAATAAAAAATAGTAATTAATAAATTTGACTTTAGAGTTTGAATAATACATTTAATATATATAGAGCTATTTGTTTGAAAATGATAATCATCTTAAATAAATTCGTTGAATTGGATTCATTTTATTCCATTCTAATCTACTTTCCTTATAAGCGACATGATATAGTTGATATACTCCATTACGGAAAAAAAGAGTTGCATTTGCAATGGCTACAGGATGTGGCACAAGTCAACGGCAAATGCAGTTCATAGAATAAAGGGTGTGGTGTGGTGCAGGGGTGCAGGGGCTATATCGTAAATTCTCAAAGTAATGATGCGTTATGATTTTTGGTTTCCGCTTGTTTGCCGCCTGACAAAGTTGCAAATGTTGTGCTGGCAACTTAACAAAGCAGCAAATTGCAGCAAATCCTAACAACAATTCACCTCTCCTCAAGCCAACGTTTTTTTTTTTTTTTTTTTTAATCTTTTTAAAACACCTGGCACAGATACTTACAGCTCCTGCAGCTGGGGCAATTTGCCAAGTCCCTCGGGCAAGCTGCTTATCAAATTATCATCCAGCTCCCTAAAAAACAAACATAGCAAATATTACTGAACCACATTTCAAATAACATTTAAAAATATTGTGATTTCTTTTGTGAGTCATGTGTATTTGCATACGATTCCATTGCGGTTCGCCTTGCGAGGGTCCAGTCTGTGAAAGTACGTGTCCGCACGTAGCCGTAACATTCTGATTGGATCGACCCTGGACACTTCAAGCTGTGTGGTCGGGATGCAAAATTTATGCATGAATATCAAATTTAGTTTTCAACAAAGTGCATTGATTTCAATTACACGTGAGGGTAAGAAAAAGTAATAATATTATTATATATCTGTATTCTTTATCCCTTACAATATATTATGTATTATTAGAAATATGATTTCATTGGCTTTTCTTGTTTATAAAAAACAAGAGCAACACACTTCAATTTGGAATATTTACTTTTTAAATAATATTATGATTATAGAAATATATTTATGTACAATTTGTTATCATTATTAATTATAAAATAGCAAATTTACATTTATGTTACTTCTGTTTGATATTTTAAATATTTAATGCCTTCAAGATATATCTTCGCAGAATGTTGAGTTGTATTTAATTAAAACTAACGGAACAGTATAAATATATATAAATGTATTTATATATATATGGATATCCCTTACACCTCCCATTGTGCTTCTCACCACTTGTTCATTTCCCCATTCGTCGTTGTGCGTGTCTGGCATTAAAGAAAACTCGGACAACTTTCACTTGGTGAACACATAACAGACACGCAACTGCTTGGGGAGTGTCCCCGAAGGGAGTCTGGGTAAAAGAACTCATAAATCTCTGGAGCAATGCATACGCAAAATTTCTTTATACTTTCAACACAGATTTACGCGTTGCACGGCAAAACTTTTTCACTTTCACTCGATGCATTCATCTACAGCTGCTGCATGTAGTTAAACAGTTGCACGTTTGCCTTCTCCTCTCACTCCCCCGCGCACGCATAGTTTGTCTGTTTAGTTTAGTTCCCACGTCCTGCAGCCACAACATTAATTTGCATATTTGTCATCGTCTGCAGCCCTCGAGGTGTGCAAACGGCGCATTTCCCACACGCCCCAAAAGTATGCAATGCAAAAGCCAAAAATTCGCGATAAACAGCAACAACAACAACAGCAGCGACCGCAACTGCGACAGCGACGGCGACGTCAGCAGCGGCGTCAAAACGACGACAATTTAAGCTGTCGCAAAAGCAAAAAAAAAAAAAAAAAAAAAATGAAAAGTTTCGCTTAAAATTGAAATTTATTCGCTCCACAAACACAAAAGGAAAACAACAACAAAAATGAAACGGATAAACACCATTTCCACTTGCACCTCAACTTGCCGCTGTTTGTACTTCTGTGAAGTGCTCAACTGTGGAAACTTTCCTATGAAGTTTGCGGTGCATCGGATAATCTAAAATAAATATACTCTATCCAAAAATAGATTCCTGCTTTTCTAAATAGCTTTTATTTATTTTTTTTGCTTTTAGCAACTCATTTAAAAAGTTTCTATTTATTTTACATATTTTGTTGATTATTTTGTTGCTCCAAAATTTTGTAAAATCTGTTTAACCTTGTCTGATAATTCTAATATATTTGAAAGCCATTATGTTATTCTTTCCATTATTTACAAAAACTTTAGCTAAATTAGAAATCCAATTTACCCACATTCTTCTTCTGTTTTTAAGTTTTTATTAGAGTATTTAAAACGACTTCAATATTGTTTAAAATTCGACTAAAATAACACTTTCAGTTTTGTAGGTCGCTCCAATTCTGTATCATCCTGTTCTGTTCTGTCATGTCCCGTCCTGTCCTGTCAAGGCATGTATATGTATATATATATATATATATGTGCATATATGTATGTATATGGGTGTTTATGTAAAAATTGCTTAAGTTATTTGTTCGTGCTAAAGTTACTTACAAAACTTTTAAAGCCGTTAAATTCTTGAGAGCACCCGCTGATATTTTCATAATTTGATTTCGCTTCAGTAAACTGTAAGAGAAAAACATTAAATTTAGACCGTTATCAACATATTTATAGCTAACAGATTACTTACAGCACGATCAAGTTTGGCATGCGGGGAAAATCCTCATCGTTTATTATTGTCAACAAATTGCTGCCCAAATTGCTGTACATTTCGTTTCCATTAATGAGGTCGCATTATGAATGAAAGTGGATAAAAGGGAAATAATGAATAATTCAAATTTTTATGGGGTACAATTGCAAAAAGTTCTTTAGTTGTTGTTAGAAATTGTCAATCTTAAAGGGTTCAGAGTTCGAATTGGCAAAAAACATGCTCTATTAGTGAACGGTAGTTTAGAAAATATTATAATCGCTTAATAGAAGGATAGTAATTTAAGAATACTACTAGGAAATATGTCATTAGATAGGACGTAAAACTGAACTCAATATAAGGACAGATTGAAGTAGATGTTAAAATAGTAAAACAACTAATTAATCTATTTAAATTTTAAAATTTCAAATTAATAATTAATAATTAGAAATCATTAACTCAATATAAGGACAGATTGAAGTAGATGTTAAAATAGTAGAATAACAAATTTATCTATTTAAATGTTTAATTTGAATTTAAATGTTAATTTGAAAATATTATCTAACATTATTATTAATTATTGTATTAACAATTTCACTCTATTCATTTGGCTCATTGATTTCAATTAGAACCGCAAATATTTACAGTTTAAGCCGCACATAAAACACACATTTCTGGTTTAAAACCAAATTTGCTAATTGCACATACAAAATTATGCAGTCATAATTAGACTAAAATTAATATGCACAACAAGTTAGATTACGTATTTAGTTGGACGAATTAGCAAGTGCTATAAAATTAAACATGCAAACTGTACTGTACAATAATAAAAAAAAAAAATTAGCAATGTAAATAAATGAAATAACAAATAATAGACAAAAAATAAAAAACGCTCACAGTGCTTCGAGTGTTCTGAGTCCGGCCAAAGCGTTTGTTGGAATGCGATAGAAGAGATTCCCCTCGAGGCGCAGGGAGCGCAGCTGCTGCAAGTTGCCCAACCAGTTGCCATCCAGGCTGACCAGGGCGTTGCCATTCAATTGACTAAAGGGGTGGTGGGTGGGGGTGGTGTGTCGGTTGTGCGGTGGTGTCGAGTGTAATATTTATATTTTGTTTTTGTTTTTGTATTTTTAACGATTGCAAATCGAAACGAGTGAAGGAAATAGAAAAGCGTAAAATATGAGCAAAATAGCGTGTAATTGCTAGTAAGTGCTGCTAATACGTATGTGTGTGACTGTGTGTGTGTGTGTGTTAGTGTATTTGTGTGTGAGCAAACTAAATGGCAGCAAGCGTACTAATTGATCCTGCAGGCGTCGCAGCCTTCGGTTGCATCCTTCCACTCCATCTCTCTGCTCTCTCAAAGTGTATGCGGTGGCAACGCTTAAAAGCAAACATTAAGACACACACACACACACGCACAACAACACACACACACACTGACAGAAAGACGCTCACTCTAGCACACACACACACACACACACACTTAGCGACAAACAACAAATTGAACTCCTTATTGCATACTTACAGGCTGACTAGTTGACTGAGTCCTTGAAATGAATGCGGCGCCAAGGCTTTAAGGCCGCAATTTTGCAGGCTTAAACGCTTCAATTTGGCCAAACCGTAAAACGTATTCGGATCCATATTAATGATGCTATTGTCGGACAATGTTCTGCAAATAAAAACCTTCCCTTCGTCAACAACGAAAGTCGAAAGTGGAAAATGCAAGGAAATTGCAAGGATAACAGTCCGAGTAATTAATCCTGCAAACTTGCTGAAATACTCATACATATATATATATATATACATAAAACTTAATCAAGTAATTTATAAAGCTCGTGCCATCGGCCAGAGAACCTGTCATGTCCTAACCCTGTCCACAACTGACCACTGTGATTTTTTAGAGAATCAGAAGGAAGTGAGGGCTTAGTGTGAAATTGAATAATGAGTTGCAGCACTCATGACAGGCAACAATGAAAGTTTTTGTTTTTATACTATTATACCAAAAAGGTATAATAGTATATTGGTTTTGTGCAATGTCTGCCATGCTGTTTGTTCGTCTGTCCGTCCGTATGAACGCGCGTTCCTCCGACACTCTTAGAGATAGAGACTTGAAACTTGAAACGTATACTGGAAAGTACCCTCAAAAGTTAAAGTGTCTTGGGTTTGGTCCTACGTCCACTAGGGAGCTAGAAAATCGATAAATTCGATTTTAGCAAATCGATAAATCCCCATATCTCTTACAATTTAATGGATACAGTCACCAATTTTGGTTGGTAGGTTGTTGGCGAGGTCCTTGAAAGATCGGCATGTGCCACGCCCACTGTACACAAATTATGATATAATAGTATTTCGCTGTCGGTTACGTCCGACTGCAACGTTCTATCTTGTTTTTTTTGCCATTGTTTTTGTCGCTTTTGTTTTTCGGAACATTTTTTTGTGTGTTTCAACAATCGCTGGCCGCTTAGTCTACAGATTAAAAGGGGTTCGGAGTGTGGTTGATATAACTTGTGGTTTGGGCCAAAAACCAAAAACACAACAGGCAGTGGCTGTGACGCAGACAGGGTTAAGGGCTCGGAATATTACCATTAACAATATTCAATAAACATCAGAAATACCAAAGAGCTTGTTTATAAATATAGATATAAATATAATACATACATATATTAGATAAGCGCGTAACACTGATATGATATACAGTGTCTCGAAGCATAATTCGAGCAGTGCCTAGCAAAAAATTGAATTACCTGCCATAAACTCATTATTCAATATTTTTCAAAAATTCCAAAGAACCATGGAAGGTACATTTATTAACCACAAAAATGAATACATGACCCTAATAAACTGTGGTTTTTCCACCTGCTAGGTAGGGTTATGCAAAAAAGTACCTCTTTTTATGGTCGACGCATGTTTCGAACAGTTACATTATGGACACCTGGGTGCCATAAATCCTGGATTTTTACCTAAAGTTGAATATTTTCGGTATAAATAGGCCAATCCTCAGTAGTCAGTTTAGTTTTTTCCTGCATTTCGGGTGCAACGAGCCAACAAGGACTATGGGCAAACGGACTACCATTGATCAAGGGAAAATCATCCTGGAACACTTAAAAATCGGATATTCATATCGCCAAATAGCTAAAATGGTCAATCTAAACACCTCAACTGCATTCTACATCATTTGAAGTTTCGCCGATGAAAATCGGACAGAGGACAAGGGCGGAATGGCACCAAACCCGATTTTCACCGAGCAGGACGAGCCGAGGATCATCAGGAAAACAAGGGGAAATCTTAAGCTATCGGCTCAAAAACTGACTCAATAGGTGCAGGATGAAATAAGGAAAAAGTTCAGTGTGGGAACTGTGCTCCAAGTTCTGCGCAACCATGACTTTAATGCCCGAGAACAACGGAAAAAGAAATTTGTTAAAGCAAAAATATAGGGTCTAGGATGGCGTTCGTCAAAATCCACTTGGGCAAGGATTTGGAGTTCTGGAACACAGTCATATTTGAATTTGAGTAGAAATTTAACATTTTTGGCTCGGAAGGACGGAATTATATGTGGCGACACTCCAATACTGAGCTAAGTCCCAAAAACTGAAAGGCAACAGTCAAGCACTGAGGAGGAAGTGTCCTGGTATGGGCATCTATCTCGGCAGCCCGCGACTGAAATTTTGTGATTATTGAAACAATAATGGACAGGAATGTGTACTTTGATATACTAATGGAAAATTTACTACAAAGTGCCGAGAAACTGGGAATCCCACGTACTTTCCGGTTCTACCAGGACAACGACCCCAAGCATAAGTCCGGAATAGTGCAGTCATGGCTTAGATCGAACTGCCCCCACATGATAATTCCACCGGCCCAGTCTCCGGATTTAAATGTTATTCAAAATTTTTGGGCTCAGTTGGAAAATAACATCCGGAATCGCAATATATCCTGCAAACAGGATCTCCAAAATGCTCTGCTGGAGGAGTGGAGCAGGATCGGTCCAGAAACTACCCGGAACCTGGTATCTTCCATGAATAATAGGTTAAGGGAAGTTGTTAAGGCTAAAGAAAATCATACTAAGTATTAAAATCCTTATTTAAGCTTTCATACGTAAAATATTTCACTTTTTTTAAAACTGCTCGAATTATGCTTCCATATTTATTTTGGATATTTTTTCAGTTTTTGACTAATTTTAATTAATTTATGAATATTTTAATAAAAACTAAATTTTCTTTTCAAATGTGATATAACATTAAGCAAATTGGCATTTAAGCATTTTGCGTTTTTTTCTTTGTTTAAACTTTATAGCACTTTCAATTTTTTGCTAGGCACTGCTCGAATTATGCTTCGAGACACTGTATGTATATAGCAGAACTCAGCAAATCAGCATTGTGTATCTTAATGTCTCGATATTATATTGATTATTGATTATTTTATTTGTTTGCATTATTTTAATTGTATTAAAGAGAGGGTATTCGGGTCTTAAAGTTAAGTATTACACGTGATTTATACGAAACCATTAGCTATACATTTTCTACCCCTCTGAAAGGGCGTGTAATCTTTATTAAGCTTGTTGCAATTTCCTTGTTTTTCCCCTCCTTTAAAAACTTTAAGGCATTTATAAAAAAAAGTTTACTGTTTAACATTTTCCCCTTTTCGTCTGTTATACTTACAGCTCTTCGAGATGTGGCACCATGAAAAATGAATTGGCCTCCAGTCTGGTCAAATTGTTGTTGCCCAAATCGCTATGAACGAAAATAAAAAGAAACAGCAGGAAAATAAAAATAATATAATAAGTAAATTAATGTGTTCACACAAATATCATTTCAAGATGGCCATCTATCAATTTCAATAAGCCACTCACACGGCTAATAAAATAACGTCCTGATTAAACAGGGCTGACTAAACGTTGCCAAATAAGCCACATAGAGCGCACAAACCATACTTTAGGCCATCAATCAAAGCGCATTGAAAAAACATATTGAGCTAACTTGACTGAACTTGGCAAAAAGGCGGAATCGTGAGGCAAACACTAAAATGGCAAAAAAATGAAGATGAACTGCGGCAACAATTGCAAATGCAAACTGTGTGCAAAGTGTCACAAATGTATCGTATTTTTTATAAAGCTGCATTTAATAGCCCATGACTTATGGGCTGGTGTTGGACTGTCTCCCAGCGATGCGTTAATTAATAAATAATGTATATTTTTATTTATTTATGGGCCGTTCGATTCGGCCATTAATCAGTGGGTAACTTGGCTGCTGTTGTTTTGCTGCTTGGTGCTGCATGGCCACCAAAAACGGAGCCCAACTCCTTTGAGAGATTTTTTTGTTGGCGGCAAGAATACGTGACTTACATACAAGAAAACTCATGCCACAAAACTCAAGCGACGCGTCGCGTCGCGTCGATTGTGAAACGTAGCGCAACGTGGCGTATGTGTAATTAGATTAAACCGCATGCCACAACATAGCCGAAAAGCGATTCGACAACACTGCGAAATTGACTTGTAATTATACGAATGGGGAATACGAGGAATTCTCGCAACCAAATCATTCAATCTCTTTAGTCCGCTACGCCCCTCCTCCCCCCCAATTATAGCTTAATAATGAAATCGCTTAATAACGCTTAATATCAGCTTAATAATGTTAGTGCTAATGTGTGTTCTAATGAGGTAAAACTGCATGAGAAGGTAATAAAAATCATCATTATTTAAAAAGGAATGAATTTTGGCTTATTCTTAATTATTCATATTCATTATTCACGCATTTATATTATTTGATTCTTATTCAGTCAGAATATTTGAAATCATTCATCGCATTCATTCAATGACCTCAAATATTTATATAAATTATTGGTTATTAAGCTAAAAAATTGTCCTCAAATAAATTTAATTTTTATTGCAATATTTGAAAGTTAAGCAATTTTATGATTAATTTATGAAAATAGATGTTGTCATTTATATCCGTAAACCGCGACGCGTAATCTGGTGTAAACAAATAGATATATAAATATATAGTTATTGAATACTCACAGAATGGAGACCTCGCTGGGTAAATTGACAGGCACCGCAAGGATTCCGATGCTGCGGCAACTCAACTTAAGATTCTCGAGGCTGCCACTGCAATGGCAATGTTTCTGCACCCACAGCTCACAGACGCTGTGCTGTGTGCGAGATGATGTTTTACTGCCGCCGCCGCTGCCGCTGCCGCTGCCACTGCCAACGTTGCCTTCGACGTCATCGAAGTTGTTGGCGCTGACAGCTGTGCGCTGACTGCCAT
This sequence comes from Drosophila kambysellisi, assembly GCA_035042185.1. Lineage (NCBI taxonomy): Eukaryota > Metazoa > Arthropoda > Insecta > Diptera > Drosophilidae > Drosophila > Drosophila kambysellisi. The sequence goes on along the minus strand of JAWNLS010000945.1, from coordinate 3,527,035 downwards.
GATATTCCTGCAGAGACTTCTCGTAGAGAATTTGCGCCTCACGCTCTGGATCTGATGAGGGCAACAATACGTTCTCTCTAATGCCAGGCGGGGTGCTGGCTGTGGGCGTTGCGGTGGGTGTGGCAGACATATTATTGACACTAATTGTGCCAAGTTGCTTGAATGTGCCGCGATTTTCTTTGGTTTCAATTAAGCCGGCAACATTTACCGTTGCATTCAAATGCGTCGGCGTCGACATCGCTGTTGTGGTCGACACGAACAGAGACGCCAACAGCAGTAAACTGGCCGCTATTTTTGCTGTCGCTACTGCTGCTCTGCCGGCGTCGCTGCGTTGCTTGCGGCGGCGCCGGCAATGCGCTGCCATCGTCTCGGCTCTAGTATCAGTATCAGTCTCACTTGGCGTCGCTGCTTCTGCTGTTGTTGCTAATGCTGCTGCTGCTGCTGCTGTTGCCGCCGCCGTTGTCGTCGCAGTTGCTGATTGATGCTGTCAAGCATTTGTCATTTGATGACAGTTTTGTGCGCAATTCGTTTCTCGCTCATGATTTTTCCCTCTCTCTGTTGTTGCTGTATTTGTTTTAGTTGTTGTTGCTGTTGTTGTTGTTGTTGTTGCCGCTGGTTTTCTTGATTCGCACGTTTGTTTTACCGCCGTTTTTCGCTCACTTTTGTGTTTTGATTTGTATTTATTTTATTTTGTTTTATTTACGTTCACTTTCTGCTTCAGTTGCATTTCATTGTGTTTGCAATTTGTTGGTTTTGTCGTTCCGTTTGCTTCACTTTGATGTCTCTTGTGGAGTTGTTGGCAACATTTATTTACCAGCTTTTCAATAGTTTAGAAAGTTCTCAAATTACACGTGGATTGATGCCATGTACAGTGGGTTTAAAACAAAACTTATACAAAATATAAAAAAATGCATTTATGTATAAAAGTAAAATACAATTTGTATTATGTATACGTATATTTTATCTAATAATGGCGTTTTCAAATTTATAGCAAAAATAGTTAATATGTAATATGTACATTTTAATGTAAAGCAAATCCAAACGTTGTTAGTATACTCTACATGTATTAAGAATAGGTTTATTTTATTTAAAAACTATTTTCGATATTTCCATTCACGCTTATAAAGCACTAATCAAATTAACCATCATATATGTCCCATTTTTCTTTAAAACAGTATAGTATCCACTCAATAATTATAAAAAAAATACTGATTTAATTCTAATGCTACATAATCCATATATTTCCACACTGTTAAATAGCTTAAAATTTCTCTTTTCAAACACATCTTAAACTACTTTCAGTTCATAATCAACCACAAAAGACTCGTATGTGTCAAGAAAACTTAAACAGCCCCATCTACAGAGCGAAATGAGCCATTTAGTGTCCAGATCTCATCAGGCTGTCAGAAACAAAAGGAGCAGAGGATGGACAAGAGCAAGAGACAACAAGAACAGAGCACAAAGCGCATCTGATGAATGACAATTTTGACAGCTACCACGCCCATTGCTCAACACTGGCTGCACTGGCTGTAATTAATGAAGCTGTTGACAGTTTTTAAATTCCAACAATTCTCGTTTCAAATCGAACAAGAAACGAGGATACGCCATTACGGTTAAGGGATAAACACATGCCTCAAAACCCTGCTTAAACGAAAAGCAAACTCACAGCAAATATTTCACAAACATCAGGATATTAAATGTGGGACATTCAGAACTCACCGGAAGTAAGAGACATTTCCCCATCCTTTATGACATGGCAACGCGCCTTCATTTTACTCGCACTTCTCACTCCTGGATGATTTATGACATGTTTATGTGCCGCTGACCTCGCCAATGGCAACCGTAGTATCAACAACAATTACAAAAACAAAAACAACAGCAATGCATATATAGATATATATGTGTAGGGCTAGTTTGATAGCTGCTTTGATATGATTGTTCTTGGAATCTTGGAATTTCGATTGCCCTCCTAATCGCATTGAATCGCATCAAAGCGAATCGAATTGAATCTGTTTAGTATTTATGAGCTCAGATCCATTCATTAATAATATAGCTAATTGTAAACAATCTACGCAATTTGTGTATATTTGCCCGCTATGATTATGGATTGTATACAATAAATATTATGCCATGTTGTTCAATGAGTTTTCGAAAGAGTTTACACAGGTTGGCGACAAGCTGCTGAAATACACTCGTTTCTAATTATACCAATTTACCTAGTTCATTTATTCCAATCCATAGAAATCTGAATTGTGTTCATGAAACCTTCATCGAGTCTAAATACTTGCATGGCAACCCAATATTCGAACTGCTAAAAAATAAAATTGTTAAAATTGATTTTTCTCCTATTTTTTGGCTCACTGCAAACGAACCGAAGCCGCAAAATGCAAATATTTACGTTGAGTGGGTGTGAAATAAGGAAAAGGTAGCAGGAGAAAAAATAACACACAGCACAACCCAACACAACACAACACAAAAGTTCCGAAAAGGCATCCAAATGCGCACACACGTGTCTGAGCAGATTTGGGTGGATTGTTTTGGTTCCAATTTGGCGGTTTTGCGGAAACGTTTCCCATAACTCGTCCAGCGGCAGCGGCTGTGGCAAACTGCTGTCTGCTGAGTGCCAATAATAACCGAGTAACCGAAAGGATTTGGTTTGTTCTTGATTGCATATTATATATATATATATATATATATATATATGTACACAAGCTGTTTATAGACTTTGACAGTTTATTCTGTGTTTATTTTGGGACGGGTCTTTGCTGCGAGGCAGAGAATTTAATGCAGACCTCAAACTAAGATAATAATTACCTATAATAGACTTAAAATATAAGCTGGCCCTGACTTTATTTATAGTATGCCAAAAGATTAATTACTATATTATATTGATAGACTCTTTTATATAATTATACAATATATAACTTATTGGTATATGACCAGTAAAACCTATCCCAAGAATTGAGAAACTTTTTTTCTTTTTTTTAATTTGGGTCGCTCTTATTAATGAGACCAACAGACTTAATTATACTTAATAGCTGTACTGATTCAAAAATAAAAACATGTTAATTGAATATATAATTAAAATATGTTAAACATATAACATGCGAAAGTTAAAAAAAAAATAAAAATAAAACTGCCTCAAGCTAAACTTCCTACTTTATTGAGCTTTCAATTAAAAGATACATCACAGTAGATTTCATATTTTAGCACATCTATAAGATTAAGATAAGGTTCAAGTTCTTAAGAGTTGCTCTGCCTTTTGTTTTCCATATTAAGCATGACATTGAGTGCGGCTGTCAGCTATTAATATTAATCTGGAAGACAGCGATTAATTTAAGTAAGTGCTTAAGTAGCTATCATATTGAAAGCTGCTGAGCTCTTTATCTAAGCCGCTCTCGTGGCATATGCAAATTATTACAGTTGAACGCATGCCAATTTTTAATTGTCACACGATTTGTTGTGACTGTGACTGTAATTGATATATGGCCACTTTATAGGCAAATACAGCACACACACACACACATATGAAAATTGATAGACACACGTGTTTTATTATATTTTTTACGCACTTCAATGCCAAACAAAATTTCAACGCAGCTTGACTGCAACCCACACGTAACTCAAAAGATATCAAAATTTCATGAAAATACCATAAATTGTTGCACACACACACACACACACTGCGATTAATTACAAAAAAATCTTAAGAGACAGCCACTCCCTGGAAAATATGAAATGAAATTCAAACCGCTAGCGCGACACAAAAATTGATGTTGACAGAAGAGAATATATATATGGTACATATACTATAGATTATTATGCGCCCAAATCAATAGCGGACGGAAAATTGCAAAAAATTAAAAAAAAAAATTAAGAAAAACAAAAAAATTCAAAACTCAAAAAGGTGTCGAGCTACGCTTTGGGGCTTGGCACTTTGATTAAATCATTTTCGATTTAGTTGCCAAAAGCTAAGAAAATGCGGCAACAACAAAAATCTGCACTGAAAATCAGCAATGACACATTTTAAATAATTTTTGTACAATTTTTCGATAATTTTTTTAATTTGAAGAAGAGCATATAATAAAATTGTAAGTTTGCGAAGCAGACAGTAATTAAATTTAAATATAAATTACTTAACAATCATAAGCAATACTCTTTTTCTTGCACGATTTTTAAATGTTTATAGGGTATCACCTTTCGACTGGATGTTGTTGTTTTCATCTTAATTTCAAGTGCAGCTCACCAAATACAAAACTGGTATTTCAACACAAAATGCAACTTTAATTTTGCTGTTGTTGTTGTTATTGTTGCATTTATGCTGCTTTATGCTGACCTTCAATCATTGTGGGATTTTTTTTCGCTCGACTTTATTAATGACAGTTGTTGCATAATTTATTTAATTTAAAAGTGATTTTTTTTTTTTTTTGGCGCGCTCAGCTAACTTTTAGGAGCTAAATAATTACAAGTGATTTCTGTTTTGGGGCAACAATTTTATGGTAAACAATTAGAAATGTAAGAAAGTGGAAACAAAAATACTATTGAGCCAAACACAAACAAAGGAATCAGATTTAAATATAAGAAAACAATTGAAAGACAAACTTGGAAAAATATGCGGAAATAATTGCCTACACATATGTTATTTTTGATTAATCAAAAATTGTTTTAATCTTATACAATATTTATAAAATATTCGAAAAGTGTTCCCGTTGCGTTCAAGTGGCAAATGCCCCATCAAAATTCACACCTATTTAACGAATTCTCAAAAAAACACAATTTTTCAACGACGGCCACTTTTATGTGCTTTGATCTTGTTCAACTGAACTGAACTGAACTGTTCCTGTTTTCTTCTTCTTCTTCTTCTTCTTTTGTTATTTTGCACTAGCTGTTAAATATTCTTCTTGTTATTGTTGTTGTTTGAGTTACCAGCGAATCGATTTCGTGTTCAGCCCGAGGCAATCATATTATTGCTGATTATTCAACTGTTTATTTTATGGCTTTCTCATTACATCCATAAGGTTGATGTATAGCTCATCTCAGCGAGCAGATCTTTCAAATTGGCAACGTCATCGCACCCATCTCAAACACACACACACACACACACACACACACACACACACCTACACACTCATCATAATCGGGCTATTAGCACAACCTTTTTATTTACATTTCATGCTACTCAATTTTATTGGCAGTTTGGGTCAATTGTCTGGCATATGAAATGTGTCTGAAATGATTTGGTTCTTTGGCTTTTCAAGTGATTCGGGCGAATTTCGAGAAATAACAATTTGCAAATGCAACTTTGGTTTATTAGGCATTAAATTGTAACACCTTTAATCTGACCACACTTGGGATTCATATTTATTTATAGATTCTATTTATAGATTTTTAATCAAATACGTAAATAAATAAATTGATTTCTTTCAGACGTTTTACAACTTTTTTTTAGCATATAACGAACAATTTTCCTTCTCCTGCTACGCAAAATATGTTGCAAATGCAATTTGAAAGCAATTCTCGGTTTTTCCATAAACTAGACTATTTTAGAATACATATTTTATTCTTTTTGTTACATGCAGCAAATGGATTGTGTTTATTTGCTTGGCAACAGAATTCCATAATATTTTTTTTTTTGCATTTGCATTTGCAACAATTTGGTTGCAGCTTCGAGTGGCGACAGTTCAAAATCAATAGGAATACAAAGGCTGCCAACTGACCTGAAAATGTGCGCTAAACTTGATTAAGCAAATTGTAATTGTGATTCAAAAGGAGAAGAGAAAAAAAACACACACACACACTATGAAAGCAACGCAAATGAAGTGAGGCAAGTGTGGCAAGTGAGGCAGAAGCCAAAAATAATAGTCAATGGTCAAAAGTCTGAGGTTGGTGGGTGTCAACCCCAGAGGTCAGGCGCGGCCAGTGGACCAAAGCAGCTGCAACAATTGATTACGTATATGCCACACAGACCACGAACTCTATATTTTGTGTGCAGATAACAATAGTTTCTGTGGCAAGAGAAATGAGCGCGTTTTGTTAGCAACTTTAGAAATTTGTTGTTTTTGTTTTATTTCCTCGGGCTGTGCAGACATTTTTATGAGCCGGGGCAATTGACTCGCTTGTGCCAAGGGATTGGGGCTGAGTGTCAAGCATACATTTGGACATTTGGGTTCAACCAATTTTATTGGGTTTTTGGGCAACATTTTGTAGTGTAATTGCCAGATATTTGTGGCCTGTCGCCCGTCTGTGAAGTGTCTGTGTGTGTGGAAGAGACCTATTTGCCAACGACATTTATAGCTGTTAGGATATGTTTTAAAAGGACTTATTGTGCTGTAATTAAACCAGTCTTTTGTATAACTATAGTTTGAAACAACTGCTATAAGTAGGTTTTCCATTTATTGTTCCAATCAATCAGGCACCCGAGGTCACATTTAAAACGAATGAAAAGTAATTTTGCTTCGCACACCTTTCCGATCAAGACCAGGCGAAGCAGAAAATTTTCCATTTGCGGCAAGTGTCGCAAATCGCATTTCACTCAGAAACTTTTGCTTTCAACTTGAGCGATTTCCGTTCTCTACCGCACCCTTATCTTGCCGTTTGGCCCATTTGCCTAATTATGTCAAAGTGGCAACATCATTAAAAACTTGCAACTTGCTCTTCCTTCACTGCTTTCATGAACATCAAGGCACATATATTTATATATATATATATATATATATATATACTATATATAGTATATTTGTGAAATCATGTCAATTGCGTTACAATTTCCACGAGCATTAAGTAAATGATTTCCGCAGCCACCTCAGACGCTGTGACGCCCACACGTCTGTGCAACACATATCATATCAAAGAAGAGTCGCCAGCCATTCAATAAATATAAATTTTTAATGAAAATGTTTATTTTTCGCGCTACCAAAAGTGCTTACGACTTGTTTGCATTAAAAAAATACGCTTTCAATCAGTTGAATGCAGCGCATTGTGGATGCAAGCACATGCTGCACAAATTCATTGCAAAAAGAAGCTGTTTAATCATGGGGCTTATCGGAGATTCTGTGCAACATTAAGTTGTAATAAGTGGGATTACAACAACAACGTGATTGTATGTTGGTGTAAAGTGACAAATTGGAAGCATTAAGTGTTAAAGTGGACAAATTTTGCTGCAGAATCATTTTTCTCGAATAATTTGCAACTCCATCACATAATTTGTTGCTTTTCTTTGACTACTTTTATTTGATAATATTTTTATCATATTTTTTTGCAGTATACAAGTATAGAATTATTATTGAATTCAATTTAAAGTTAAACACCTTGTTTTATACCGATTTTATACAACTCACACAATTTGGTTCAAGAACCTATTTTAAAATGGATTTTCCATGGATCTTTCCTACACTACTTTAGATATAACCCAATAACTCTGGACCTATTGGACAAATCTATTATATTTCACATCCGCTAAACTTTAAACTCCTTTAGAAACTATTTTTTCTTAAGTCACTAATTGTAATGAAGCAAAATAAATTAATAATCCAGCTTATATTCATTTAAGAGCATTTTGTAGTCGAATATTTAGTTCTATTTATTTGCCACTTGTTTTTTATTATGAAAATTAGTTGAGTGTGCGTAATTTTTATAAACTGTCGTCATCGTTAACGTTCCCCCTCCTTCCGCTCCTCAACCAACCACTAAATACGCCTCCTCTAGAGCTCGTTAAACAATTCACATAGGCAATTTGGAGTCCGGATCGCCTTGAAAATGCACTTAGGCTTAATTTTTCATTCTATACTCTTTACAATTGGCTGCAATTTTGCAGCTGTTGAACATTTGCCAAAATTGATGACGCCCCAAGCACCTCGAGACTTTTCAGTGGAAAAAAAATAACAAAAATAATCAGCAAACTCCAAAAAGAAGAGAAGAAAAAAAAGGTTGATGGATTACAAATTGATAGACTGCATCGGCTCGAAAAGTTAAAAGACCAAGTTGAAGTCGGTGTACGCTCTCAGGGTCTGATTAAATATTCACAAAAGGTGCCCACCCCAAGAAACCAAAAATAAGTTGTGGGAATTTCTCAGCTCCCAGCGGTCCCAAATCAAAATCAAAACACGCGCCACTTAGTCAATGGGTGGCGATGATATACCCCATATCCAAGGTTCCAGCTTGGACACTTGTCAATCGTAATGGAATGCAGAAGATTTCGATGTCTGTCGCTTTTTCGGGCTAAAGTGTTATGAACATTTTTCTACAACATTGGCATACATAATTACTTGCCTCAGTCATTGCAATCGGAGCGTGCTCCACGTTGGATGTTCACCTATTTGATTGGCTCCCAAGCCGCAACTCGGGTGCATTGACATTTTTAGTGGTATTTCTCGTATTATTGTAAATTAAGTCTGGTTGTCATAAAAAATCGCTGCTAGTTTTTTGTTGGTGTCGCTTGAATTGGTGTACATTTGTAATATCTGTATTCATAAGTATACGTAACTTTAATATGTAATAATATTATACCTCTTATATTAGTCATCAATGTCATTGAGATTTTTACCCTTGTTACACATAAGAAATTTAATTATTTATTCTTTATAATTCACATATTTACACAATTGTCGTTTGTTGTTATTTTATATTGATTATTTCAATCGATCGAAGATTACACATTTAAACTTAATTGTCATTTATTTTCGTATTTAAATAATATTATATCAATTGTTTGATTATAATAACTATCAGTTTTAAAAAATATTTAAACATAACTTCTTTCGTCTTTTATTATTTTCAGACATAAGATATTATCAAAATCAGGCCAATAATAGAGCAGACGTTAATTAATTTACTCTTTTTTCTCAAATAAAATCACTATGGAATTTATTAAGCACAAATGTTTACTTCTTTGCTAATCGAATTATAAAAGATAGGTTTAACTACCTCGATATTAATAGAATATATATATATAGAAATACATTCAATTAATTTCACTTTTAGGTATTTATAACCAAGTTTTATACACATAAATTTGGTTGCCACATTAGCAAATTGGTTATGCAATCCTTACACTATTTGTATAATTCAGATAAAACATATATATGTATTGAATTAATTGCCGTTAAATTGTTAATGACATTTTGTAATCAAAGCTCAAAGTTTGCACTCACAACTGAAATATAAATATATAATTAAATTTAATGTATTAAGCACTTGCTCTCAACACCATATCTAAGAATTTCGTTAGCAAAATACTAAATATGAATTGTCCATATGAAAACTCGTGCCATATATGTATGCCAACTGTAGAGGTATTTATATGGTATATATCATTTAATTTTTTATGGGCTATCACAAACACGATTCTGGGGCATAAATCGTCACGAGTAATGCAAACAAATCGACGTCATCGATCAGCAGCCGCGCGCGAGAATTTTATTGAAAATTGAAAGTGTGTTTTAAAATACACTCACACACGCACACACATAATCATGCACGCACAACAAATACACACACACACACACATGGCAGCGGCAGATGAAAATCAAAACAACAACAAAAGTTGTTGATGCCGCCAAAAAGTAAACGACCTTTAACGCCAATAAAAACCGCAACAGCAACAAAAAGCAGCAACAGCAGCGGCAACAAACAAAAACATAAAAACAACAACAAGAGGAAAACTGCAACAACTGTTGTTGCTGTTGACTCCTTGCAACAATTTGCACGCCTTGTTGTCGCTGCTGCTGCTGCTGCTTGCGATCTGTTATAACTGAAACTCGGTCAAAAATGTAATTTATGCGTAACGAGCTCACGCGCCTGCAAAACTTGCGGCACATTTTCGCACAACATCAACAACAACAACACAAACTCACAACTCTAAGCCACGTTATCCGTTATACACGTACATATATATATATTCGACGAGTTACTATCCGTCAAAATGAACCGCACGCGTCGAACGCACTAAGCGTACTGAAATCGCAACTGTTGTTTTCATTTTTTGGAGGAGCCTCACGCGGCAACAGCAGCTGCGACAGCAACATATTTGTTGCCATGTTGCCAGCAACACGAAATGTTGCTAGTGTCAATTTATTTAACTTGGTCATCATTTTGAAAACAGAATACAGAAACAGAAAGATTTATTTGCCTGAGAAAATGCTGAAATTCTAAATTATATTCGAAATAATAATTAATATATGTATGTAATTTTTATAAATATTATATATATGTATTTAATAAAATAAATTAAATGAATTAGGATAAATCCCTACTATTTAAAAATGATGACTTATTACTTCGAAATATCCAAATTAGATTGCACCATTGTTTTTTAATTTGCTCTGTCACATGTTGCAGCGACATGTTGCCAGCAACACGAAATGTTGCTAGTGTCAATTTATTTAACTTTGGCATAATTTTGAAACAGAATACAATTTATTAATTATATTAAGGATTTATCTGCCTGAGAAAATGCTGAAAATCTAAATTTTATTCGAAATAATAATTAATATATGTATGTAATTTTTATAAATATTAGAAATATGTATGAAACAAAATAAAATAAATGAATTTAGAAAAATCCCCATTATTTAAAAACTATGGCTAATTACCTCTAAATTTTCACTTTAGATTGAAACATTGTTTTTTGAATTTTCTCTGCCACATGTTGCAGCGACTGCGCATTTGAGAGTTCATAAATCCGCTAGCCGGCAACTTCAGGCTGCACCTCGTAAATGTTTCACGTCCTTTAACGAAGTGTGCTTAATGCAAGATTTACGCCTCCATTCATCGAGTGGGCTCCGCAACACCTGTTGAGGCTGCTGCAGCTTCCTTCCTTCCCCATAAACTGTTTGTTGTTACAGCAACAATAACAACTTTTTTACTACCCACACAAAAAATGTTGTTGCCGCAATTCGCTTTTTTAAAGCAGCTTAGAGCATAAATTTACATATTTTTTTCAGCTTTGTTTGCGACCATTTATTTAATTCTATTTATGTTTCACAACTTGTTGCCACATTCTCCATGTGAAAAATATCGCATAATTGACAGCTGATAATTGAAATCCATTATTTGGGGCGAACAAATTTAAGCAAATACCATAGAAACTTGTGTCATTAAAAAAATTGCCTGTTGACACTAATTCTCGTAAGTAAATTATGTCAGTTTATAAAATTAGCTTGGTAGCTAAGTGCCACAAATTTCAGTAGTTTATAACACATTATTTGGAGATAGTTTCATTAATTATTATTGTTACAATTTGTATGACAATATTATTATTTGTTTATTTTCTTTAATACAATAAAATTTTCCATATACCATTATTTTAAATTTAAGGAAGGTCAACGATAATAACTATTTTTTGAGAGCTGTAAATAAACACAGCTTTTATTTCCATTACAATAAATAGCTACATACATATATACCATATCATGAAATAAGGGTGTTGATTTTTATGCTCCATATTTTAGAGGTTTTTTTAGAAATTAAATATATAATTAAATAAAAAAAATGTTAATTGTAAGCTACGACAAAGATATAATATTTATATACATCGTTTCACAAAAGGGAATCTTTTCTACGTAACATACCAAAATTAATATAATTGTCTATTTGAACTTATATTTTAAATAGTTAACTTACGTGTTCTTTTTTTCAAGAAATCATTAAATAAAAGGATAAATTAAATTCAAATATTACACTTAAAATATTAACTACTGGAAATAAATAATATGTATGTTTCCATCTTCCATCACACAGGTCACAAATAATCGTGTACATTTATTTCCAACTAAAATTTAAATAGTTTAATTACTTTTTTATGCTGCTTTGAAGTTTCGACAAATTACCAAATTCTAATAACGCATATTTCTGGTTAAGTACTCACCCTAAAACACACTTTATGTCATGCATATAAAAAAAATTGTTTTTTTTTGGTTTTGGTTTTCCATTTGCAATTTTCGCATTTCGCTGACGGCTCATAACTTGCTGCAACGCCGGGCAGCATCGTCGTTGGTTGGAGGGTGCAGTGTGGGTGGATGGCACAAGGCTTTGGGCGACAAATGGGTGGAGCATTATGCATAAATTTCCGTTAATTAAAAGCGCCGCAAATTGCAAGAGATATGTAGCAGCGATGGACCAGTTACTATGTACTATATAATATGCTGGCTGCAATGTGGATTCAGAACAGAGCTTTAATGCGGGGCCCCAATATAAAATATGCGTGTCGGTAATTTGAGGAATGCAGCGTGTGGCACACTCGTAAATTTTCAGAAGCCTGCTATGCTGAGTAGTTTCTATAGTTGCATCCATACACACACACACACACACATATGCAACAGGCACCCCATTGACCTAGCCGCAAAAACGGAAACGGAAGTTACAGCAAATGGCGCGAGATGTATAACTCTCGAGAGAGAGAGGAAAAGAGAGAGCAAATAAGAGTGAGAGAGAGAGAGGGATAGATAAGATAGAGTGTATGCTGGTGCTGGGCGTATTCGTAACATGACTTCTGACCATGCCGCACAAAGGACAAATGCAACGACAACTAGGACCTTTCATGTTAAGGGTCTCTGCTTGGCTGCCTCTTCAGGCATTTGGGCTTTGCACCGAGTGCAAAATATTTACACACACTAAATCAGCCTGTAGCGCTCCGGTTGGTGTGTGTACGTGTGTGTGCTCTCTATAATTCCATAAGGACATTTGCCTTTGCCAGCATGTTACCCAAAGTAGTTTGTACAAGTATTCCTGCATGTTACCACCCTCACTTAATAGCCAAGTACCTGAAGCACTCAACTTCTAAACGGACAAACTTATTCTATGAACATAGGAAACTGCTCTTCAATTAATTCCACACCATTTTAATAAAGTTGTCCCTTTAAGAAAGCAAATTATTATATTTCCGCACAGCTTCGTTAATATTAATTAAATTCTTTTTGAAAAGAATTTCCAAAGTCATCTTTATTGTAATTTAAGTAATTTGGAATTCTTTGAATTTAAAACCATTAATTCTATGGTGTTCAACATGTTATGCTATGTTTAAATTCTAACTAGTTCCATAAATTTTGAATATTATAATTATAATATTTGCATATAATTGTAGCAGTTAGTTATCAATCGCAAAAAAATGCGTAGTAGAAAAAACACACTCTTCAAAAATACTAATCGAAAAATTAATAAAAAATACGCTCATGTATTGCACAGTTCATTTAATATAAAAATACGTTTTGATTAAAAAGTGTGTGTTTCTTATTCGATCTTATTTTCTTACAACATTTCAATCTGCATCAAATGGAAGGTCACATCAACAAACAATATTTTGCATAACATTTATAAACAAAATTAATACACAATAAAAATAAAAACATTAAATATACTTATTAATTGTTTCTGTTAACGAATTGACAAATGCATTTTTTAGTGATGTTTGTAATCATTTCGTTACTATAGAAATTCTGTAGGCAGATCCACACACCTTGCAACAAACAACATCTCTCATTATTTTTGGGGCATCTGTGATTATAATGACTGTGGCCCTTCCAACAGCAAGATGAAATTATGAACATATCCCTCTCAAATTCCAGAAATCGTGATAAATATTTGAGCGTTTTGCCAATGCATAATTCATCATTATCGAACAAAGCGCTGATAGCAGAGAACAAGCTTTAAGCACAACATCATTTTTCATTAGGCTCGGGATCGAGATCCACCTCAAACAATGACAGAATTCACACTAACAAGAAAGATGAACAATAAAAACTCTAAACATACTGAAGCTTTGAAGTGCAATCTCGTAATTTCTATCTATTCCCACATATCGCTTGGTATTCTCAATGTTCTTAGCTGAAACTCTCTATTTACATGTAGTAGACATATTGTAGACAGATATTAATTAAATTTAAAATGATTACAAATTTAACTCTAAGTTTTTATTTATCATATTTTGGTAAATTCTTAACGACAAACAAAAAACCCTGTCTCGTTAGGCTCTTGGTATTGTGCCAAACAGTAACAACAACAATTGGCCCAGCAGACATACAACATTCAACATTCAACACTCATTTAGCAAACAAATACAGAGAGTAAAAGTTCTCGTTGTCGACCTACTTATAACAATCCAGGCCCTACAATGGTGGGTGTGGGGGAGGAGGCGGCGATGGGGGGAGGAGTGGATGAGGGCACTCCTCATTGATATATCGATGGCAACGTTTGGTCTGCTCGTTCGTGCTGCGTGTGCGGCAGTTGACAGTTGATAGTTGACTTGCCACAACGTGGAGGAGGTGAGGGCCAAAAGCATGAGAGCTGTAACTAAAAACGAACAAACCACGAGTCGCATTCAAAATAATTGCATGTCGGATTACAAATTACACCAACTTCATGACTGGAGTGGATTGGAAAGGGTTTGTTTAGTTATAGCAGATATAATTTATATTTATATAATTTACAATTTATAAAATATATAAATTTAATCAAACATTAAGTTAAGTTTTAAATAAGGCTGAAAAATATACTAAATTTTATAAATCATCATAAATTAAATTTAGCTATAACAAAAATACCAACGAATTAAAATTAAATTTAATAAAGCTTGCAGATAATGTTACCAGGATTCTTAAGACATATAATAGATGACTATTAAGATAAGTAACTAACATTATGTAAATGATAAAGAAAAATAATTGATGTGACAACGCTTTAATCTTAATTAGCTTAGTACTTAAGAACATTTCAGTTCACACTTACTTATTATATGTATTCCAAATGACATTTGACACATAAATTAAGTGCACAGCACATTATTATCCATCAGTCACATCCTGTTGGCCAGTAAACTTTCATTAAGAACCCCCTCGACATTATTCTCAAAAAAAAAATATATATATGAAAGATAAACCAGCTGCGATGTCAAGGACAATTAAAAAGTGTAAAGCGATCCGGCTTCTAGCGGTTGCCCTTGTTCTCGTCCTGTCTGATGCTGTTTCGTGTTTATGATATTTTTGTCATTTTAATTGCCCCTCAACGTGTCTGTGTGTGTAAGTGTGTGTGTGTGTGTGATGAGAACAATAAGGATAATTTTACCCCATCTCGCACAAGGACAAACAAGTGACGCACATTATTTGCGGCTAGTCGCTTCGCTTAGCTTTAATTGCATTTCGCTATTTTTCCAACATTATTTAAGCAATTAGGTGAAAGGTAATGCGAGGTGGAGAAAAGGAGTAGGTTAGAAGGAGGGGTGGTGGGGCTAGGTTTTGCTGCCAGTCGACGCAATTTGCTGGTGAGTTGCTGCATTCGCAGACGCCATAAAATGCAAATTCCTGTTGATCCTGTTTGCCAATGCCAGTGCATGGCCTGCCATTTAGAAGGGGGGGCTAGTTGCCACACCCCCCCCCCCCCTGCCGCAGCACTTCCCCCGCCAGCTTGTCATGTCTGTTGTGTGCCAATTTCTTGTACCACGTTCCTGGCGCGCCTCAGCACAAACCAATCTAAGGATATTGTCGCTGCAATCCCCAAAGCTCTGACACTGCCGACGACAACTCCCGCCCGCTCACTGAGCCGTAGCACAAATATTTGATTTCAGTTTTTGTTGTCTTCAACACTGCAAAAAAAAAACTATACTATTTATTATGCAAAACATATTTTTTCAGGACTAAGAAATATTAAAATAAATAACGTTAGATTTGCTTAAATATTATTCATTATTTCTTATAATATTCCAAAATTGTTTTACTTTAATTTTTTAGATCCAGTATAATTTTACCTTTTAAGGTTGATTTTAAATAAAAAAAAAAATACAGTTTAAATTTCTTATATATCAGTAAAATCATTAATTTAGTTAACAAAATGAAAAAGTTGTGCAAAGGCAAGTCAGAGGTAATAAGTCATAAGGAAATACAATTTTTTTCAATCTGAGTTTGAACATTAAATTTTCCAGAATGTTTCCAACTGTAATGCAAAAATATTTGCTGAATACATTTCTTAAATAATTATCAAATACACAGATCTATTTTTATAGAGTATGTTGTAAATTCTATTAAGACTTAAGTTCAGCAATCTAAGTTCGAAATATAAAACAATACAAATTATTGGTTTCTTGCAGAAAGAATAATTATAATATATTTTTTTAACTTTTAGTAATACTTAATTTATTAATTTGATATGAACTAAATTCTCTGAGTGTATTAGTGCTTAAGTGCGCCGGTTGAATTGGCAACTACACGAAACTGGCGCGACATAATCCTACGGTATTTTCACGCTGCCACTGCACCTTTGACTCCATAGTCGAGGCGAGTAGTTCGCTCTCCCCCTCCCCCCTCTGCCAACCCCTTCCAACTCATCAAACTGCCATTACTTTGGCCTTAGCAAATCCGACAAGGACTGCAGCGCTGTCACCAGCTGTTGCTCCCGCCTGGCCATGTTAATGGTATTAGATAAATATGCAAATAGAATAGAAACGAGTCGGTAACCAGGTCTGCGGCACGTTAAGTATACAACATGTTATTTACACACAACTCGCGATTAGCTGCAACTTTAAAATGAGCAGCTCAATTCCAAGATCGCCCAATAGATAGATAGTAGCTCCTACAAAAGCGCCAGTTCATAAATCATGAAGTGTCACGAAACTGATTTTTTCCTCAGGCTACCAAAAGGCGCTCATTAATCGGCTAGTTCAATGACCGAAAAACTTGCCACGTTCCCACGACCACGCCCACACGCAACGCCCACGCCCAACTTTTTAAATAGTTTCCTTCCACATGTGAACCCTTTTTTGGGTAACCAAAATACAATTTTTATCGGACTCCACGCATGTCAAGTTTGACCTCGGACCACAACTCAGCTTTTTGTTTAGTTTCATTTTAGCTTTTATATATTTATTTATTTATTTTTATACCCTGAACCCATTAAAAATGGGTAAAAAGGGTATAATGGTTTTGTGCAAATGTATGTAACAGGCAGAAGGAAGCATCTCCGACCCCATAAAGTATATATATTCTTGATCAGGATCAACAGCCGAGTTGATATAGCCATGTCCGTCTGTCCGTCTGTCCGTCTGTCCGTCTGTCCGTCTGTCCGTCTGTCCGTCTGTCCGTCCGTCTGTATGAACGCGCGGATCTCAGAGACTATAAGAGATAGAGACTTCAAATTTGGAATATAAGATCTCGTATACCAGGCCCAGATCAAGTTTGCGTTATTTTATCGATAACTGCCTCAGTTTCTGAATTATCGATACATTTAGATTTCCGATAGCAGTAAATTCCTGATATCTCTCACAATTTAATGGATACAGTCACCAATTTTGGTTGGTAGGTTGTTGGCGAGGTCCTTGAAAGATCGGCATGTGCCACGCCCACCTCCGACGCCCCCATCACCCCCGCCCCTAAAATTTTCAAATGGCTATATCTTCCGCAGTTTTTGAGTAGGGAACGTCAAATTTGGTAGGTATATTACTGGTAGTCGCCTTTAAGAACCGATAACAAATTTGTGGTGCCACGCCCACAGCTGCGCCTATAATCGACAATTCCGATTGTAAATCGATAACTCCGTATATCTCCGAATATTTTAAAGATAGAGTAACCAAACTTATAAGGTAATTTGCTGGTAACCTCCTCCAAAGATTGGCATACCAATTTTTTTACCACGCCCACATCCGCCGCCCCCAGGAACTTCGTCCCTAGAAATTTAAAATGCGCATATCTGCCGTAATTTGCAAGCTAGAGTCGGAAAATTTTGCAGGTATGTTACTGGTAACTCCCCCAAAGATCGATAAAAAAATTGGATGGCCACGCCCACTCTACCTACCTAAATCGATACACCTCTTGGTGTAAATCGATAAACCCATATATCTCACGCAATTTGAAAACTTAAGTCACCAAATTTTAAAGGTATATTGCTAGTAACACCCTTCATAAATGTGGAAAAAAAATTTTGGACCACGCCCACTCCCGCCCACAAAAAACGAAAAATGCCTGTATCTCCCGCAATTTAAGAGTTACAGTCACCAAACTTTGAAGGTATATTACTAAGATCGAACTCCAAAATTTTTTCGGCCACGCCCACTCCATCCCCCAAAACCGATAAACATCCATATCCCACGCAAGTTAATTAATGTATTAAAGCTTGGTTCAGGGTATATGGTAGTCGAGCTCACTCGACTACAGCCTTCTTACTTGTTGTTGTTGGAGTTTCTTTTTTATTTTTGGTAGATTTTAATTTACTTTTCTCTGCGTGTTTTGCCAATTTCGGTTGCTCATAATTCAAAATGAAAACAAATAGAAAATGCTGTAAGTGGAAAATTCCGACCGAATCGAGATAACTCTTAGAAATGCCCACAACATTTTACATATAAATTGCCTGCGCCTGCAAAAAGTGAAGCCAGCAAAAGATTTATATTTTATCAAAGATCTGGAGTATGGAATAGGTAGAAATTCTGTGAACATGCTTCGAAAATTTATATTACGAGAATTCATATTGAAATACTGTGATGAATATTGTTTTTTCTTTGCATATGAGTTATGTATTAAGACTCAGTCTGTTTGCACATTTATTTAGTTGACAGCTTATTTAAATGAAGCAGCAAAAAACCAAACAAAAATTAATTAAATAAGCTCAAGTTAAAATATAAATGCTTATTCATCAAATGCAGAAAAAAATTGCAAAAAAAAATTGCAAAATTAATCAATATTATTAGCTGAGAAAAAAAAAATTTTAAATGTTCATCTATTTGAGCTAACTGAAATCAATCGGAACTTTATAAAAATGATTTTGTGACATTCGAAGCTCGTGTTCAGCTTGAAGCTAAGCGGCCATAAAAACTATCTCTCGAGTCATGGGCCATTTCAGGTTAACTGTGGCCCAGAGCAAAACTTGGCTATTCAGCAGCGTCTGCTTCCATTTCAGTTAAACAAATGCCTAATGTGCTTCCTGTTGACCAGTCAAGGAAACGTGTCCTGTGTTTGTCCTCGTAGCGTCGAATGACATGTCAAACACGCAAACTGAACCGATTTAGGCAACTGTCTCCAAATGCCTAAGGACTTCAATGACTCCCCCTCTTTTTCATTTTTTTTGAGCTGCCAGGACAAATATTGATTATTATTCTAGCGGACAGAGCTTTCCGCGGATTTCGAGCAGCTTAGAGCGTTTTGGGCCATTTTGGTTTTCCTTGGCCATTGACCTTGTTTCCAACTGCTGACACTAAAATTTATGACATTAAATGAAATGAGACGACAATTTTTTTCCCATTCTTTTCACTTTGTGGCTTTCAAGGAGTACGCTTAGGCGTTAATTATTTGATCAATTTGCTGGAATTAGGGAAGAAAAAAATTGCTTCTTTAATTTGGTAATGTTTATGGACCATTTGGTCTTATCGGAGCATTACATTTGTCACGCTGATTATCTTGTATATTGAGCTAATTAACTTGATTTGCGTCTTTACTGAATAAGTTAGCCGACATATTTAGTATATGATTTTAAGATAATGAAAGCAAAAATACAATAAAAATAAAGAAAAACAAATAAAATGCGTATAGCAAAGGGGAATAAAAAAAAAAAACATAAGATTGAATTAGCATTAGTGAGAATTAAAAATACGGATTAAATTCACTAAGCACGAAATGTAAGCAGAGAAAACAAATTGAGATTATAATACTAGATCAGTGTCCCTTATGAGAAGTCAGATGGCAGCCTGTGCCAGCAATCAAAGTTCACTGTCCAGCAATTTGCATAAAAAATCGCACAAATGTTTATTCATATGCATTCAGCATTCACTTACATGCACTCAAAGTAGCCAACCGAACCAAACCAAACCAAACCGACAACGAAGTAAAAAACACAATTTTTGGCATTTATTTTTTATTGAAGCACAAAGGATAGCCAAATATAAAAATAAATAAATAAAAAATAAAAAAAACCAAGTTGAGAAAAATATATATTTTTTTTTCTGCAATTTGTTATTGACTTTTGTTTGGGAACTTTTTCTCACCCATTTCGTGTTCGTTTGGATTCGCTTCATAAAGAAATCTCATCGATTTATCAATTTAAAGAAAATAAAGGAAAACTGGAATTTTGTCAGCACTCAGATATTTTCTGGACTTGAATGTGTTCTTTATGCTAAGCGAATGACAGCAAAAAGTTCGCTTACTTAAATTTCAATACACAGAATTTTAAATACCATAGCAAATGTGTACATGGGGTAGATCATTTCGAGGCTATCTAGTAGGCAACGATTTTGAAATTTTGTGCATATGTGTAGGAAAATATTTCTGCATATTATTCAAAAAACAGTTCAAACCGAATCGGGTTGTGTTTTAAATAAAATTTTGTTTTTTGTTTTTTTTTTTTAAATCGTACGTGTAAATATTGTATTTTTTTTTTTTAAATTTATTGTCTAAATTACTTTTATCAAAATGTTGGCATCAGTGTTTAATAGTGCAACACATCAGCATTGGTTTTACACCAGCAACAAACGCAAGTTTCAGATCGAATTGAGGCAACCACTGAATTTGCAACTGATAATTCCAAAAAGACAGATCTGTGACAAATTGCCAGGACAATGGCGCAAACCTACTTCGCAGATTATTGAGTTCCTGGAACACTCCAAGCCGCACAAGAAAACCCCTCTGCCAATGGTATTGCGTAACAAAGCCAAATACACGCGTCTCGTTTCGAGGATCGCGGTGCTGCAACAGCAACGCGCTAAGGAGGCAAGCTCAATGAGTTTCGCATGCAAAACTTATACATTGCCGCAAAAAGTGGACACTGATGTCCTCGAAGTAACGCCAACAGGAGACTCGAACAAAACATCCATATCTCCGATATTCCATTGCAGAATGCAGAATCCCCCTCTGCAGGATCTATTCACAGGTCTCATTGGCAACTTGCAACAACGATTGCACCACTTTTCCAGTGCTTTTTTCTATATTATTGAAATTTTTGAGAACTTTTTATTAAGACAATATACAAATCCATTGCCCAGAATACGACGAACCCTTCAAGACAAGTTGAGAACTTTTTGGCAATATATACTGAGAATGAATGCCGACTTGTCACGCACCAGCAACTTCGCTGCATCAATCCAGGCCAGAAGATATTGTGGCATCAACTCTGAAAAGAAAACCTTTTACATGATTGTGAACAGGCAAATTTATATTCTACAGTAATAAAGTTAAGTCCTTCCAATGTTGGTAACTATAGCTCTTAAATTGTGGGAGCTATGGGCACTTATCGGTGTTTGGGTGCGGGAGTGGGTGTAACATACTTTCAAAATTTGGTGAAGATAAGATCTAAGGCGGAAGTCGGCATAAAGGCATAGGTCGAACCCTCAAAATGCCATAACTTCGTCAAAACTGAACGGATTTTCAAAAGCAAAGGCGTTTTAATCATGATTTGGCCTCTAGATCAATCGTACATTTAAAGTTGAAAACGAGATTTTGGGTCGGAACATAAGCCAAAATTATAGTCCGAAAATCGGCATATCAGCATAGGTAAAACCTTCAAAATGCCATAACTTCGTCAAAACTGAACGGATTTTCAAAAGCAAAGGCGTTTTAATCATGATTTGGCCTCTAGATCAATCGTACATTTAAAGTTGAAAACGAGATTTTGGGTCGGAACATAAGCCAAAATTATAGTCCGAAAATCGGCATATCAGCATAGGTCGAACATTCAAAATGCCATAACTTCGTCAAAACTCAACGGATTTTAAAAAACAAAGGCGTTTCAATAATGTTTTGGCCTCTAGATCAATCGTACATTTAAAGTAGAAAACGTGATTTTGGGTCGGAACATAAGTCAAAATTATAGTCCGAATTCAGCATATGTGCATAGGTCGAACCTTCAAAATGACATAACTTCGTCAAAACTCAACCGATTTTTAAAATCAAAGGCGTTTTAATTATGATTTTGCCTCTAGACCAATCGTACATTTAAAGTTGAAAGCGTAATTTTGGGTCGGTACATAAGCCAAAATTATAGTCCGAAAATCGGCATATCAGCATAGGTAAAACCTTCAAAATGCCATAACTTCGTCAAAACTGAACGGATTTTCAAAAGCAAAGGCGTTTTAATCATGATTTGGCCTCTAGATCAATCGTACATTTAAAGTTGAAAACGAGATTTTGGGTCGGAACATAAGCCAAAATTATAGTCCGAAAATCGGCATATCAGCATAGGTCAAACCTTCAAAATTCCATAACTTCGTCAAAACTCAGCGGATTTTCAAAAGCAAGGCCGTTTTAATTAAAGTTTGGCCTCTAGATCAATCGTACATTTAAAGTTGAAAACGTAATTTTGGGTCGGTACATAAGCCAAAATTATAGTCCGAAAATCGGCATATCAGCATAGGTCGAACATTCAAAATGCCATAACTTCGTCAAAACTCAACGGATTTTCAAAAGCAAAGGCGTTTTTAATCATGATTTGGCCTCTAGATCAATCGTACATTTAAAGTTGAAAACGTGCTTTGGGTCGGAACATAAGCCAAAATTATAGTCCGAAAATCAGCATCCCTTCGGTATCATAGTATAAAACATTAAATAAATCCGACTGATCTGTCATTCTTGCTATGCGATAATTAAAACAAAAATTGAACCTAATTTAGTAAAATTATATTTGTTTTTATAAAAATAAAGTGCAAATTAAATTTTACACTTAATAAAAATTCGATTCGATTAAATATGTAAAATATTAATTGCAGGAGTAAACTAGACTAGCTCAACAACTATAAATTCCCGTTAGACTTACCAGTTTTCCAAGTGGAATTAATCTCCATTCGTTGCTCAATCCCAATCCCAATCCCAATCCGAATCTCAATCCCATTTCCATTACGATTCCATTCTATTAGTGGCACCGTCGTCAGCTGAGGCACTTGTGATTAAATTTAATAACCCATGTGATGTTTGAGCTATTCGCGCTTTTATGTTTGCCGCTTATTCAGATGTCCAACCGCGAATGTTTATTACATTATATAATGGGTGGGGTATGTGTGGTAAGTGGGGTATCTGGGGGGATGGTGTAATAACAATTTACCTCGATGTCACCTCTGCGGCGTATGCAACACACTGGATGTCAACAAAGCTGCTGGGGTTTTATTGAAGTAACCAACGAGGCGCATTAAATAAATGCCACGAGACGAATCTCATTTAATTTTACGTTTACAATTTCTGAAATCCTCTACCAAAAACTAAAAGCAAACAACAAGATATTAAAATATAGTCGCAAACCTTTGCTTAGATACGCTTTCTATTCTAATTTGTATGCTTACAAGGAAGTATGGAATAAATTTATAAAAAACATATAAATTAATTATAACTAATATAAGGCCCAGATAAGCTGTCATCGATTAAAGATATTTTTAATTTTGTTTAATTTTTTTTTTTTTTAATTTAATTTAATTTTTAATTTCTAAAAAAATTCATTTTTTTTTGCTCGTTATAAATTTGAAGAACCAGATATATAAAATGTTCAAGTTATTTTTGAACTTCTTCATAAAATGAATGGACCCCATTTGGAGTGGCAACAACAACAACTGTTGTTGTCTAAGGGTTATCAAGTTTGTTGCAAAGTGTTCTTGTGTCTTTGTTGCTCGTCTAGCTTATCGCTGACGGCTTCTGTCTGGACAGATTCGTGTGCTAAATTATTGGAATTTGACAAGTAAACTGCGAACTGAGAACGGAGACAGCCAAACAGATTCTGCTTGGAGTCTGTTGGTGCCCCTTCATGCTGCTGGTGGTCAAGTGGCAGCCAGCTGCAGTTTCATTTTCAGTTTTGGCTTCAATTTGAGACTGCGTTCAGAAATTCAATTAATTAGCTCTGACACTGCTGCGACACTTGAGGCATGAAGTTAAAGACTAATGCTGTATCTGGTAAATTCATTGCCGTTACTTAATTTGTCAATTATCGATTATTGATTAGGTTGCCCCCGAAATGGCGTCGCATTTAATATGTTCTATAATTAGCTAGTTGTAGGCGTCTTTCAATTGCGTATTATGAAACTTGAACTCTTGGGAGCAAAGGTTGCACCGTGACAGATACGCCAAATTCAATCAATATCTTTTATAAGACGTCAGGCTTAAGTAAGTGGCACAACTTAAATTAAAAGCCTCTTATCAGCTTATCTTTAAAGCTTTAAACCAAGCAACGGTCAGCTTAGTGTCGCATCCGCTGAGCGTGTATCTTAAAGATACGTTTTTAAAGCTTTTGACTTTTGCCTGACAAATTAATCAAAACTATGTTGCGGCTAATACCACAGGCAAATTGGCCAAGCTCTCTATCATTCATTTATCTCGCTAACTCTCTCTCTCTCTCTCTCACTCTCTCTCTCTCTCTCTCACTCTCTCTCTCTCTCTCTCTCTCTCTGTCTGTTTCTTAAAATCCGTATCTCTTTCACTATTTTAGTCATTCGTTGTTGGCAGCAGTTGCCTTTCGTGCTATTCGCTTTTATGGCCACTAGCGTTTTATTTTAGCCAGCAAACTATTTGCTGTAGTTAAAGCCAACTCAACACATGCAAATGCAGCTTGTATCTGTGCATTTGTGTGCTGGAAAATAGAAATAGAAATTTTCCAGCAGACAACAACTGCTGATTGCACGAATAAAAGGCAAGACAAAAGCTGCTTCGCTTGTGCCATGCACTTCGAGCCGCTTTAAATTTATGAGCCAACTAATTGCCTTGGCACACAGCGAGGAAACAATTCAAAAAGAACACTAAAAATAAATAGTAAAATAAAAAACAAAAATAAACATTCGCTAGGTTCTACCGAGATTTGAACTCGGATCGCTGGATTCAGAGTCCAAAGTGCTAACCATTACACCATAGAACCGGTTGAATACTGCGAAATTATTGAGTGACTTCAAGCGCTCAGCAGCAAAGCGCAAGGAAAATGTTGGCAAATTTTTGCTGCTGTTGCGTTTTATTTATTTTTAGATTTTTATTTATTTATTTATACATTGTGAATGTAGTAATATATAAATATATATATATAAATATATATATATACAAAGCATATAGAAAACTTTGCTTATTCAGCCTAGAAATTAATTAAATTTTATTTATTGAAATTGCTAAAAATATATATAATATTTAGTTTGCCCAAAAATATGAATAAAGTTCGCTTGCACTGTTAAATATATAATTTTATTTAGATTGATTATTATAATTGTTATAATTATTATTATTATTATATTAACATACTTGCAACCCTTTAATAAATTTTGATTTAATACGAGATTTATTTAATCATATTTAAATATTTATCGCAAGCATAAAAAACCTTTTAAATCTACATTATCTTTTGTTCCACTTTGATTTTCCATTTGGAATACTTTTTACAATCACAATCAGAGCAAAGGATAATTTCCAGTGCCATTTTGCACATCACATTGAGAGCCATCCAGTGACGCATAAACTGTGATCTTTTATTGGTCAATTCTAAACAGTTCAACTTAATAGCTAACTGCTAGCTTGTTATCCTGCTGCCCGCCCATGGCGCAACTGAATTGGGCGTGGCAGGACAATTATATGCAGTTCAGTTCAGTTCATTGTCTGACTTTGCTTCGGTGTGTGTGTGTGTGTGTGTGTGTCGCGCACACTTCAGCTGTACTAATTAGACAAACACTTGTTTTTCCCGCAGGATGCTGCCGCTTCCCCCCCCCTCCCCCCTCCCTTTTGCTACGCTCATTGCTTTCGCTTACCTGTGTGCTGAAAAGTGTGTTTCAGGTGTATTTTAAACGCCCATTTTAGTCACAACTCCAAACTGCAAACACCTCCTGCCTCCTACACATCAGCACATCATTTGCATGCGTTTAGTGTGTGGGCGTTTAGTACGTGTGTGTGCGTGTGTGTGGGTGTGGGGGGCGTGGCTGGCGTAAATAACAGCAACTTTGTGCAATGTTATTTGATTTTGTCGGCGACAGCTCTAACGACAATCTCATTAACATGATAACAAAAATCGGCAGTCGGTATTCGTTATCGGAATCGACATCGCAATGGGTGCTCAACTTGATATTCATTTCATCCTGTTGACAGCACTCGGATGTCATATAAAGTGCACTAAAAGCAGCAGCAGCAGCAACATTCAAATGATTGTGTTGTGCTCGAATGCGATTCTTATGACCCAACAAAGTGCAATGCAATTTTTATTCATCGAGGCTGAAACGTTAACCAATCCTTGGTAAATTGATATCCTAACAGACAGGCAAAAAATACCCATAAATATTGTCAATGGATTGTTTACAATTGTCAATTGATGTCATCAATATGAAGAAATTGTATTTTTATTGTCAACAACGTTTGCGGCGAATTCAGCAAAAAGCTTTGCAGCTTTTAAGCTATTCGCTTGGTTGGAAACTTCGCTAAATGAGCAAAAGCTTTCCGTTCAAGTTTTTGTTTAAATTGTACGCAACGTTTAAAAGTTTTAAAATATTCATGTTTCCGACAATTAAGTTTTTGTCATCAATTTTAGTTAAATTATTATACATTGAATATGGTTATAATTTATTATGATTACGATTTGTTATTTTTTTACTTTAATTTAATCTAAATTTATATTAAAAATCTGATCAAGATTGCAACTATTATTATAATTCCACATCGTTCGATTTTTGATATTAACCTTTTTCTTACCAGCAAAACGTTAACTGATTGCCTGATGTTTGGTCAACAACATTTTCGAATCCAACAAGCAGCGAATGCACCTAAAAACATTCCCTAGTTCCAAAAATCCCATCTAATCTGTTTAGTATGAAACACTCGTGTTTTTCAACTGATAACACCAAAATATTCAATAGTTCAAACACATATATATTTATATATGTATATATATATAAAAGAATATAATAATAATAATCTATTACGTACAGTGTTTTTCATTTTAGTGACCCAGCACAAATCGATGCAAACCAGAGATAAGCAGCAAAATAAAAAAAGTAAGCAAAAAAAATATATATATATATAATATAATAATAAAATATTTATAGGTAAAAATTATACGTAAGGCAATAAATAGAATTTTGATTAAAGTGCTTTTGAGATAATCGCTTAGCGTTCAGATTTGATAGCCATATAGATGATAGAATTATGATTTATATTAGCCATATAGAGTATATCTTATCAATTGAATCAGGTTAGGGACAGCTGCATTTGATTCGCGTCACGATGCAAAGCTTGAACAGCTGAACTTGCGCTTGAACCTTTGACCCCCTTCAACAGAATTCCTGATAAGGCAGCGTCGGAAGCGTGCCCAAAGTTGGACACGAATATTAAAAGAACTGCCGACACGGGCTGCTATGCTGGTGTGTAATTTGTACAGTACTGCGGCTTATTGGCTTAAACTGCTGCTCCGGCCATGTTTATCAACTCATAAAATGTGGCCAGCTAATATAATTTGATAAGCGGCAAGCGAAACAATTGGCAACAGCTACAAGTTTGTTTCCCAAGATATTTCGGCATCGATCACTGGATAGAATTGTTTTCTATATATATATATATTTTTTTTAATAAAGATATGGTGCAAATACGTCAGTAAATTTTTTTTTGAAATACTGATAATATATGTAGATTTTTGAAATAAATTTAATTTCGGTTATTATCTTTTATCGGTATGATTCAGTATTGTTTGGCATTATTTCAGTTTATTTGCGTAAATTTAATGAATAGATTAATATTTTATTGTGTATTTTTATTAAAATACCCCTATTGAAGGGGGATAGGAAAATTGAGATTTACTTAATTTCTTATTAAAGATTATGCATTGTAAGAAATGATATGATATTATTATGCCTACTTGTGGAAAATTACAGATACGTGAGGTATTATCTTTTAGTTTATTTTTGGGCATTTAATGACTTTTTTATATTTATACGCAAATCATATTTATATTAAATTATTATTTATTTGCAAACATTCTTACTTAAAGTTGGATGTGAAGTGTAAGATTTTGTTGAATTTTTATTTGAGCTTAGTCATTTCTAGACATTTCATTTGACACACATATATATATATATACATATATATATTATAAGTCGCTCCACATACTATATGTATATAGTCGTCGTCTAGCTAAGTCAAGTTCATTTATTGTCTCAAGGCTAATAATAATAATACTACATCGTTATTATTAATGTAGTATTATAATAATATTACATTGAACAAAAACTATGCATACATATTTAAATTATTTTGTTACAACGCAAAATATTAATGTTGATAGTGCGATTACTTTTTACTCATCTATATATACATATGTATATATTTTGTTCAGATTCCGTTTCTAAGAAATGTATATTACAACTTTGATCTGTAGTAATTTGCATTCGACTTGCGTTATACAAATGGAATTAATTATAAAACTATATGTATTACACATTTACAACAAACTATGACCCCTAATAATATTAAATGGTGATATGGTGTTAAATAAATAAATAAAAATGAGATTGTTAAATAATAAAATATGCAAAATAAACGAATATTGATGATTGCATACAAATAAAATTTTTCACCCGTTCAAAATAATTTAAAAATTATCTAAAAAGAAAACAATTCAAGACTGTAGCTAATTTTCTGAACTCTATCTTTGAATTCAGAGTTGGAAATATTATTATGTTAAAAAAAATTGAGCTTATAAATGAATGAATAAATTAGCAAATAATCATATTTTCGCTGTAGTAATATTTTATCAGAAAAATTATAAAAACCTATAACGAAAATCGGATACCCTTTATACCAGTGCAAAATGAGTGCAAGCATTCGCAAAGTATACATATAAACTAAATCTAAATAATAACACTCAATTTTTAAAACATTTAGATGAATACTTACATAAAAAAATACATCTTATCATTAAAAAAAAAAAAAAAAAAATGCATAATAGAGTCCTGGTATCAGTACACAGAGTACACCATATTGAAAATGCTTCATCTTTCTAAACGCACGCAAACAATAAATCAAGTAGCTAAAGTACAAAACTCTGACTGATAAGAAAATGAATCGTTCGTTTTTGGTTTTTTTTTTTCAATCGTTTTCCCTATACGGAAAGATCATACGGATTTCGCTCGTTGGGTAGCCAGGCATGCGCATTGCATGAAATGCTATGGTCGGAGGGCACTTCGATTTCGATTTCTAATCAGCAAGTGAGCCAGCGAACACGCAATGTGGGCGCCCCACGGCTGATAAGAGTGCTGCCGGCAGGTGGCTCTCCTAAGTCGTCATGCTTCTAGCCTAGTGTCTAAGTGTGAAGACTTATCGACAGCGGCAGCGGCAGCGGCAGCGACAGCGACAGCGACAGCAAACGGCAAACGCCAGCGATCCACAATTTCTATAGCATCCGATCCTGTGTTGCTTTCAGTTCACGCTTTGGCTTCGCTGCGTGCGGTCGTTTGCGTTGTTGTCGTGCTTCAAGAGAACATAAAAAATCAAATACATAGAAAAAATAAAAAAAAAACAACAAGTGTTCGCGCTGAATAACAAAAATAACATAAAAACAGTCCAAAAAAATATAAAATTATGTAAGTTTGACCAAGCAAAATATTTGAGAATCCACAAAGAGAGTAAATAACTGAATAAATTTATGTGACATTCCGTTACCCGCCACAAAAAAACACGTGTGCATTCGATCTTTTCAATAACATTGTCCACGATTTGCCGACTGTTTATATTTTTTGCTGTCCTCTCTCTTATTTTGCCTTGCCCTTTTTCAGCTCTTAGTGGGTCAGTGCACTTTCCTGGCGAGTTCATTGTCGCCTTCACTCTGATGTCTCCTCTCATTTTATGCTTTGATCGCACTTCTTACCACCACTCAGTTTGGCCCATCTCTTTGCTTTTGCCACTTTCGCTCAAAAGCAAAAAAGTACTCAGTTCTTTAGTTTTGTGTGACAC
This sequence comes from Drosophila kambysellisi, assembly GCA_035042185.1. Lineage (NCBI taxonomy): Eukaryota > Metazoa > Arthropoda > Insecta > Diptera > Drosophilidae > Drosophila > Drosophila kambysellisi. The sequence goes on along the minus strand of JAWNLS010000945.1, from coordinate 3,497,195 downwards.
ACAATTCTTCTATTTCTTTTAGTTTTATTTTCTGGCAGCGCTTTGAGGCCAGCACCAAAAAAAAAATGAAAACACATGGCAAATATTTTTAGATATATTCATTATCGGTTTTGTTTTTGTACGCAAATTCTTATGTCGTATGTAAAAGTTGTTTAACAATGTAAATATATTCCACACTTTTTGCTCAAGAATCGTACGTCTGGCAAAATTGTCTAAACTTGTATTCCTTATCACACTAAAACCGGTTTTTTCTATGCTTAGTTTGGAATAGTCGCACACTGCTATAAACCTACGCCAATTGTGCATACAGACATACCGACAACTATATAAATCAATAATTCTGCTTGTTCATTAATAAATAGATATCATTTGAAATAGGGTTAAATTTTCAATTCCATACTCTTACTAACATTCAAATACATACATTAATTATTTGTAGGATACTTGTATAGTTTGTCAAATGTCTCATATTAAAAACCTGTACTGTTGCCAAGCAATAAAATAACGGAACAAAACTTTGTTCTTTTCACTTCAAAAATTCAAGTTCAATTTGTTGCTTTCATTTTAATTTTTAATCGCAACTACAATTAACAATACAATTAAAGCATCTCTAATCATCAAATTAATTTACGCCAATAATGTAAAGTTAAACTGTTCAGTTAATGCATTTAGCCTACAATTTGCAAAACTGCACTCTCAGTTCCGTTATTTCAATGCATTCTAGTTTATTATGATGTAATGACGTTAGAGAAATCTTATAACAACTTTCCCTGTCGGGAGGGGGGATAAGTAATGCAAAACTACTCAAAAACCGGACTTTGAAATTGTTACATACATATTTCAACCTAATCGCGTGTGCATTAAACTGTCAATCATGCATGTTTCACCCCCTTAACGTTTTGAGTGAGACGTCTCCAGCCATCGATTAGAGCAATTTAGGATTTAGTTGCGTCAATATAATCCGAGACACATACAAAAACATTGTCCAGCTAAAATCAGCTGAAAAATCAGGTGTTTAACCTCGACATTCAACTTTGGACTCATTCAGTTTTCGTTGTTGGTGGTTGCAGTTGGTATTTATTTTTCATTCTTAACTAAAAATTCGTTTTGTTATTTATTTTGGTAATTTGTGCTTATCACTGGGCCGTTTATTGAATAATAAAAAATACAAAAACTATGAACATTCACTAAATACACATACAAAGATATCGATAACGGGAATGTTTTCCAAGTGGAAACTTTGCACCCAAAATAAAAATAAAATATATATATATATATCGAGTGTTAGCTACTATAGAAAGTCAAGACTTCAGTAGCGAGGGGCATTATCATCTTGAAGATAACACTAAATGATATGACTACAAAACTAATGACAGGAAGCAAGCATTTCTAGCTTGATACATAAAATGATATGATTGAATACAATAGCAGATATGTCTATACACAAGTTTAGTATCATTATTATTCATTGAAATATTCCATTATTAGTTAATGCTATGGTCTGTCATAAATTCAGATCTATATTGTTTTTAAAATATAAAACTTTATGAGTTATATGAGTAGCCCATGCCGCTCCTAATCGGGTTATAAGTCATAATTTGAGTATGCCGATAAGGCCTATAGTGCATCATTAGTTTTGACCACTGTTTTAGCCGTCCTATCTTTTGGCTTGGTTTAATGGGAAAATACACTTTTAATTTAATTTGTCAACTCGATTTCAGTGAAATGGCCGCGAATCCAAACGAAGCGTTCTTCAGCCGTCCCGGCCCCAATCGCCTGAGGGAATCGGAGGTCTATCGCACCACCAATCCCGAGGAGGCCGTCAAGTTGCGCATTTCTAAGGATGGCCTTGGCGCCGAGGAGCCCGTCTCCATACCCGGCGTGCTCAAGCGCACTGTCAACAATTATCCCGACTATCCGGCGATGCGTTCCAAGAACGGCAAAAATGGCTACACAACAGTCACCTACAAGTAAGTCAAGGGGAGTGATGGAGGGAGGAGGGGTACTCGATTAGTGATGGTCGTCTGATAATTTAAAATTGTATTTATAATTGAATAATCAAAAAATATAATTAAACTTATTTGTTTATTTTGAACTATCTACAGACAGCAAGATTGCAAGGGCTTCAATAATATAAAATTAAAAAAATATATAGAAAAATAAAAAAAAAATTTGATTCTAGAGTTACGTAATACAAGCGACATTATCTATATTGTTGTAATGACAAAAAATAAATATTTAATTTTATAGTCTGTCTGAGCTAAAATGTGACCTTGATTTGGGTTTAAAGGTTTTAAGTTAATGCATTTAAATGTAGTGTATTTTTCAAAATACGCAAATATATTTATACTCTATAAAAAAAATAGAGTGTGCTTCTTGACAAGCACACGCCCATCTCTAGTCACTGCCAATTAGGCAAACTCTTCGACTTCGACTGGCACGCCTCGCTGCCAAATTCATTTAACGCTTATTGGATTTACCGCAAGCCCAACTCAAACCAGTTGCTAAACCCATCCATCTACTCCACACAGGCAATACGAGCAGAAGGTGCACCAGACGGCGAAGGCATTTATCAAACTGGGCCTGCAGGAGCATAACTCGGTGGGCGTGTTGGCCTTCAACTGTGCCGAATGGTTCTATTCGGCAATGGGCGCCGTTCATTCGCGTGGCATCATCGCCGGCATCTATACTACGAACTCAGCGGATGCTGTGCATCATGTTCTCGCTGATTCGCGGGCACAGATTGTCATCGTCGATGATGCGAAGCAAATGGAAAAGATACAATCCATTCGCGACAGGCTGCCCAATCTGAAGGCGGCCATACAAATCCAGGAGCCCTATGCACCCAATCTCAAGAAGGAGGATGGCTACTATAGGGTAAGCATTATTATTAATCAGGGTTATATTATAAACTTGAATAATATACATTTTGTAATCCTGATCGAATCCTTTTGCAGTGGTCCGAGATCGAGTCGATGAATGTCAGCGATGTGGAGGATGAGTTCAAGCGCCGCCTGGAACGCATTGCCATCAATGAATGCTGCTGTTTGGTGTACACCTCTGGAACGGTGGGCATGCCGAAGGGAGTGATGCTATCCCACGATAACATTACGTCCGATATACGTGCCATTACCAAGACCCTGGAGAAGATTGTGGTGGGATCGGAGAATATGGTCTCCTATCTGCCGTTGTCCCATGTGGCCGCTCAAATTGTGGACATTTATACGATTAGCGCGATGGCTGGTTGCATTTGGTTTGCCGATAAGGATGCGCTCAAGGGCACACTGGTCAGGTCACTGCAGGATGCGCAGCCAACGCGTTTCATGGGCGTACCGCGTGTCTATGAGAAATTCCAGGAGCGAATGGTTGCCGTCGCCAGCTCCAGTGGCAGCTTTAAGAAGATGCTAGCCGGCTGGGCCAAGGGCATCACACTCAAGCATTACATGGAGAGCGAAGGGTAAGTTGCAACAAAAACAAAAACAAAAAAACAAAAAACTTAAACTTTAACTTTTGTGTGCGCATAAATTATGCAAAGAGGATGCACAGTTAAAGTGGCTGCAATTCCCCACCTAGCTGAAACCTGAAAGCAATCTCTGCCAGGCATGTTGCCGCTTTTGGTTCGCTAAATTATGCAAGCCCCGGGGCGGCATAGAGCGCTCTCGCTACCACCCTCTCTCTCTCTCTCTATCTGTCTTTCTACCTATCGTCCTGTCTGGTTGGCTTAAGGCAAACTCAAAATCAGAGGCAACAACATTACTCATACGTCAGGTTGTACACGAAGGCATTGCACTGGATAAGCAGCTCTGGCACGGCTCCGACATGCGGGCACGTCCTTCTTTTGCGGAGCAGTGAAGCATTTCTCCTTCCTCTCCTCTCCTCTCCCCTTTTTTTTGTTTTTGTCTGGGGGCAGCTCCTGTAAATTCGTGACATGAGTTTGACTCTGGCTGTGATTGGCGGTAATCTTTAAAAGATGTTCCAAACAGTTGGAGAACAAGTTAACTTTAACTTGTTTTAGATACAATAGATTGAAATAGATTTTTGCACATTCTTTCTATATGCTATAGTCCTTTGCAAATTGATTTGGTGTATCTGCGATTTATTTGTTTCCTCAAATGTATATCTAACTTAAATCTAGTGAATTCATTTAGACCAATTATTCAACCTTGTTTTCGGTAATCTAAAAAATTCAATTTTAGATTTATAAGTTTTTACTTAGTTTTAAATCATATCAAAAATTTTATCAATATTTTTATAGTTTTTTTCATTATAATGGAAATGCGTTTTGACTGATTTTAAAAATTATGATTATTCAGTTATTTATAATATTTAGAAAGCAAAAATATTAAAAATATATTTTTAAAATTTTGTTTAATCTCTTTTTATTATTATATTTTCTGATTAAAGCGCAACGAAATTCAAAATTTAGTAATTTAGTTTAGGTTATTTTAATGGAAATAAATCTAGAGATACATGTTATACATGTAGATACCTGAGTGTATCTCTTGCAAGGACTTTTTAACGACAACCTTTGCAATTAAAACGTAACCTTGCCACACATTGAAAGAAAAGTCCATTATCCTTGGCCCGTTTAATTATCAAGTTGCAGTGGCCGAAACTAATCAACAATTCCAATTAAAAACTTTTGTTTCAGCAGCAAGGGAAGCGGAGGTTTTCGCTACAAGATTGCCAAATCGCTAATTCTGTCCAAGGTGAAGGCAGCCCTCGGCTTCGATCGTGTGGTCAGTTTGGTGAGCGCCGCTGCGCCCATGTCGCCAGAGACGAAGAAGTACTTCCTCAGCCTGGATCTGAAGATATTGGATGCGTTTGGCATGTCGGAGACAGCCGGCTGTCACACACTTTGCCAGCCGGACTCGACCCAGCTGAATTCCATTGGCAAATCGCTGCCGGGCTGCGAATCGAAGATTATTAATCAGGATGAGAACGGACATGGCGAACTGTGCATACGCGGTCGTCACGTATTTATGGGTTACATTAACAATAAGGAGAAGACCGAGGAATCGCTGGACGATGATTGTTGGCTGCACAGCGGCGATTTGGGCTACATCGATGACAAGGGCTACGTTTGCCTGACGGGCCGCTCCAAGGAGCTCATCATCACCGCTGGCGGCGAGAACATTCCGCCGGTGCACATCGAGAATACGATCAAAAAGGAGCTGGATGGCATTTCCAATGCTTTCCTTGTCGGCGAACAGCGCAAATATCTAACGGTCCTCATTTCCATTAAGGTGAGTAAAAACTGATAAAAACAAAAAAAAACAATTTATATATCTTAATAAGTCTAATTTCTGGAATACCTATGTCTAATCGTAAACCCATTTTATAGACCGAGATGGACAGAGATACTGGGGCTCCATTGGATGACCTGACACACGAGTCGTCTGTGTGGATGAAATCTCTGGGTGTGGAGCACAAAACACTGTCGGACATACTGAATGCCGGTCCCTGCCCCAAGGTGTGGAAGGCCATCGAGGATGCCATTAAGCGGGCCAACAAACAATCCATCTCAAATGCGCAAAAGGTGCAGAAATTTGCCATTTTGCCGCATGACTTCTCCATTGTCACCGGTGAGCTGGGACCGACCCTAAAGGTCAAGCGCAATGTGGTTAACAAAATGTATGCGGACATGATCGAGAACCTATATGCCTAGATATCAACTTGCCACATTTTGGCTGTGAAACCAAAAATTTAACAGAGCTATGCAACTTGAGCTTTAACATGAAATGAATTTAACGGACTTACAAGCCATTGAGTGCCAGCTTAATACCTATTATAAAACTACTTATACTATATATATATATAGCAAAATTATTGTTATCACCTGTTTTTCCGACACTCAATTAATGTGAGTGCGATGATGATGTTGATCTTACTGATGATGATGATGATAATGATGTTGAAGTAAAGGACTATATTTAGGGCGATGTGCAGCCCTTAAGCACCCCATTGAACTATAGATCTAGTAGCGCCTAAGTTTTTAATTGTATGTTAATTTGTTTTATTTACTGAAACGCTAAGGAAATTATTTTATCCTATTGTTTGAATTACCACAATAAATTTTAAATGAATTTTGATTATTTACTATGACTGGATAGATTTCAAGGAAATCGTAAACAATACTCATTATAATCTTTATACCAGAGTGGGTGTAGTTCTAATTTTTAATCAATCCATATTTCTCAATAACAAATACAGAATGAATGAATAGTTAAATAGCTTAACTGATTCATGGAAATTCGAGCAAATCTATTTCATGAGTAAAAACCTAATTTTCCAAGGAATTCGATAATTATTTTGCTAGAAATATTATAGAATGTCTATATGTAATATATATTTATATATATATATATATATATAATTTACATTAATGAACAGCTTTACTTTATTTCTTTATTATTTACTTTGCCAAAAAGTCATCCAACTTTGACTGTATCGACATACATATATCGGAGCCGACTCGAAGGCGAATACTATATCATATAGTTGCCATAGGAACAATCGAAAGATGTGTTCTTGAATGAAAAAAATGATTGCTTATCACGAAATCCGAAGCAAACTCACTAAAGAAACGTGATAATTTTACTCCGCTTATCAACATCGGAAATATATTGTATATAGCTCTCATAGGAACAATCAATTGATTATTTTTAGTTTTAGATGTCAGCAGATGGAGTCCGGTTTGCGAGTGTATATATAAAAAAAGATAACCCTTGCTGAATGTTCAGTTTGTTTGCTCTTTATTAAAACACACATAAATAGAATGGAATACAATAGTTGTAATCTGTTCAGACCACTTGCTCCTCCAGTGGCAGATCGGTGTCGGTGTCGAGTCCCTTGGCCAGTCGCTCGGCGACACGCTGCATCAGCTCCTCCATGCTCATCTCGATCTTGATGCAGGCGCGTCGCTGTATATCGTATCGCTGATCCTGGCCGCAATGGATGCGCTCACAGCTGAGACTCAGACTGAACCAGCTGCTCACATCCTTGAAGCCCACATGGCATTCGCACTCATTGTGGGCAACGCAGTGGCTGTGCTCCGGACACCCGCCCTGGCAGATTGGTCGGCAGATCAGCTGATGCTGCTTGTTGGGATGATGCGATTGCTCGTAGCCTCGCATACAACGGCATTTGTTCGGCTCCACACAGTAGCTGTGCGCCGGACACGGTTCCGTGCAGATCGGTTCACAGAAGCCAAAGATAATGGTGCGATAGCCGGGACAACACATCTGTACGGTGTCCCAACGGACGCGCTCCTCATACACAATATACTGCTCCACCGAATCTGCTGCAAAGCTGGAGCTGGAGCTGGAGTTGTGGAGCACACGTGTCCTTGTCACAGGCACCTGATACTTGACACTGATGTTCTTCTGGCAATGGCCATTCGTTATGGCCAACTGCTGTGTCTGATCCAGGCCCAATAATAACAATACCATTGCCAGTCCCTGCATCTTTTTTATTGTTTTTATTGTTGTTGTTGTTGTTGTTGCTGTTTTTGTTATTGTTTTTTAGTCTGGGGCGTAGTCTTCACTTCACGAGCGCACTGATAAAAGTGAAAGCACAATTCTTTTGTGTTCCGTCGGATCGCTGAGCTCTGTTTTGCACTGGGCTTATCGCAAATGGTTAATGTTCCGAAACAGCATCGGACTGAAACTGCAACTGCAACAGCAACAGCAACCGCAACAGTGCCTCCATTGCAACTAAATTGTGCAAGTTCGATAAGACGCCTCAATGAGCGACAAATAGCTGCTCCAAATGGAAAGGAAATGATTTTAATAAATAATATAAATAAAAATAACGTCATGAAAGAACATGATTTGAATGAATAATAATAAATAATCATTTCATCATATTTCCTGCTTGATGAGTCAAACAATGGAATCTGAAAAAGAAAACAAAATGCAAAATTAAAAAAAAAAAATATGAAATAAACTCTTATTCGCAATAATGCTAAAAACAAATGAATACAATTTTAAAAATTAAAATTTAAGTATTTAATTTAAATTTAAAACTATAATAAATTCCAATACATTAATATTTATAAAGTGAAAAATAAGTAATTATAATATATATTTCGATATTATTACTTTTCGTGTAATATGAATAATAATGAAGTGAATGGAATGAAGTGAAAACAAAATCTTTAAAAAATTATATATAAAATTTAAAAACAAAATAATATAAATATTTAATTCACTAATTTTAAAAATAAACGAATATTAATGAATTAATAGAATATTTCAAATATAAGTATTTCATTTAAATTTAAAACTTAAAGAAATTACATTCCATGCGTCTGCTATTTTTCTAAAATAAGATTTACGGAGTGAAAGGTCAAGAAATTAATCCTTTTCGATATTATTAATGTATTATGTAATTATAGGGGTCTGTCACCCGTAGAATGCAAAGCACAAAACAACGCCACATACAATAATAATAATCACAACAAGAATAATGCATAAGATGATAATGTTAAGTCTTTTGAAAGATCGAGATTTTTTGAATGTTTTTTTAATATTTTGAATATTTTGTTTGGTTGCGATTGCTTTGGTATTTGATTAGCCTGGAGTTGAATATGAATTGAATAATCTGAATTATCCGTGTGGTGCGAGTCATCTTTGTGTTCAGCGTTCACAATGTGATCCGAGTTATCAACGCGAAACTTCGTATCTGTGTTGTAAATGAGATCTGAGTCATCTTTGTCAAGCATCGCTTTCCAAGCATTTATCAGATCTATAATCTTTGTTCGAGGCAAAGCAACATTTGGCCACATTCCATAATCTTTTGGCTCTAACCTATTCTGACGATCTTCATGATCGAGTATCCATTCAGATCCATCTGTTTTATGGCGCCACTCAGCGATGTATTTGGTGACTGTGGGATCTGTTTAAGAATTCTTCCTCTTCTTGACTAACCTTGAATTATCTAGCTGCCCATCTGTCTTGGCTGTCCGAGGGATTTGTCAGAGGGATCTGCCCGCTTAAAAGGATATTCTTGATCAACGTTGCAGGCACATAATGTTGTGGCACATCGAGTTCCTCGCCCTCACAGACAAGATGCCGAGTGAGTCTGTTGCATACGCATCCCTCGATATTCAAGCAGAACTGAGGTCTGCCATCCGCCTGGCAAATGCTTAAGCAACTGGGCGCCACTTCCAACAAGGGCGACCAGCTGTGGTACTCCTGCCAACACGCAACGCTCGGCTGGCATCAGAAATTCTGCCATTGGCTGGCAACCCTGGCCGAGATCCGATCGCACCTTTTCATCCAAGTCGCCCATTCGGATGGGCTCCATTTCTTGGCACACGTTTTGCGCTAACAGCCTTGTCCAGAGGCAGCTGGTGACGATGGCTAAGTCGAAAGTTGGCCATGCTTGAGTCATGTAATAAGATATAAATATATATCACATATAAAAATATATATTTATATACAGATTATGACATATTTTCTAACGATTTATTTACAATAGCAACAATTTTTGTAGACAGCTTTGGAAAAGTGACTCAATCGAAACGTTTCCTTAAAACTCTATCTATTGATAATAAATAATTTCAATAATAGTTAAGTTAAGTAAATAATTTAAGAACCATATCATACCACATTAAAAACTCTTATCGGATGTGGTAAATAGCCAGCAGTAAATTGTACTTAGTATTAAATCAATATACAAATATTGATTACGTGTATTGCTTTAATGCACACTTTATTAACTTAGTTCACAGACTTTCAATTTAGTTTTTAAATCTTCCTTTCAGTTCTAATTGAATATTCCGTTCTAATTGACTATTCCGTTCGGTATCTTCAAAATAGCAATTCAGATGCTGGGTATCATCGGTGCGGCGGTTAACATAATAGCATATAAAGCCCACCACACTGCAGACAATAATGACAATTACAATTCCACAGATGAGATATATCCACCAATTCAGTGGCATCGAGCAGCTCCGACTGTGTATATCATTGGGTTGATAGCCAGCGCGGCACTTGCATGCGTTGCGTCTGTAGCAGTAGCTGTTCACGCCGCACCTCTTGTGGCACACGGGACTTCTTTTTGGTTCACATTTCTTGGTATCCTTATCCGGTGCGTAGCCCGCCTCGCAGCTACATTTTCCGTGTTCGGTGCACACCTCATGGGATGCACACGGTGGGCAAGTATTGTTTTTCGCTTCGCACTCCGGATTACAGGACACCTTTCCGTGTCCTTCGGATATGTTCTATTTAAAAGATAGCAAAAAGATACTTTTAGTTAATTATATATTTTATTTTTATATTTCAACTCTCACATGTGGGATGTTTGATGCCTGGCTGAGGTGCAGGACAGCAAGGAATCCTAGAGTTAGGATCAGTAAACTACTCAATCTATCCATTTAATATGTTCCTGAACGGTTTAGAACGAACTGAACTTTTTTCTAAGCGTTCGTTGGCTTTTTATAAGGTGGGGCAAGTCCCCGATTTAAATATGTATGTTCATAGCCCACATCCTTGTGGTTTTCAAATTAATTAAGATGTGGTTTCGTAGATGTGTATGAATGTACAAAAGTATTTCCTCAAATTAGTCTCATTACTTTGTTATATGTATATTGAATACTAATAATATATATTAATCATTAACGATTGTATTTATTAAAATTATACATTTTTTTTATATATTTTATTAATATAAATATTTGTTTATCAAAAGTTTCGCCACACTGAGTAATTGGTTTGGATTTAAAATTGAATTTGATATATAGAAGCCTTATCACTTAATCAGAAATGTAGGCACTGATTAAAATATTACTCACAGTTGATTCGCAAATCACTCATACGCAAAACATAACTTAATCTTTGCTCAAAACACTCAAAAGAGAACGGAATTAACTCAGTCGACGACAAGTGAACACAACGTAAATACGCATAGACACAAACCCAAACACACATGCACATGGACATGTGTTGGTACGAATGTACTTATGCACGTAGGTGAGTGCTCACTTAGAGCTTTACTGTTGTTGTATCCACATATCTACACACTCGCACTAACTGCATAAATATGTATGCTTAAGCAATGTGTGTAGACTTGAGTGTATATTGTTGTTGTTTGTGTTGTTGCTGACGTGTATGTAGCGATGCTTTTGCATATGAGTTTTGTGCGTTTGTGTTGCTCGATATATACAAATAAACATGAGCACAAAGCAGGCGCACAGAAATGATTAGCAGGCGAACGTAGAGCCATGTGTAGGCAATATGTTGTTGTTGTTGTATGTACACATGTAGTACGAGTAGAAGTAGCTTTCGCTGCTGCGCTAACAAAACACACAGCTAAAGCGGTAACAGCGGCGTCGACGTCGACGTTAACGTCAACGTTCTCAAATTGTGTTTATGTTTGTATGTTAGCCGGTATGTTAATGCATGTACAAATGTACACACACACATACATGCATAAATATGTACGAACGTGTGTAATGAGTGAGAGCTAAAACCAGAAATGGCATGAAAATGAAATGTAATGGGCAACAACAGTAAGACACACACGTGGAGAGCGATAACATTTAAATGTGTACACACAAACACACAAGAAAATGTATGAATGTATGTAGTATGTATTAATGTGTGCATTTTTATATGTAACGAAAGACGGGGCTCATGTTACCACTTGAGAGACACTTGTGGCCTTGACTGGGGCCAGCATCGCAGTTAGCTTCGATGTCACTCTTGCTGGCTGCTTTGTTAATGCAGCGCCTACCAACAACTAGCAACAACAACTTAATTTTGTGTTATTATCGGCGCTTCGCAAAGGCAACAGTGATTTGAAAACAGTGCCGTCCAGAAAAACAAGCAGACCTTAACATTTTAACAGTGCAGGTAAAAAAAATTAGTGAAACATAAAGAAAACATTTATTTACTTATGATAAGTATAATTGCCGTTTTTTTTTTAATAATCAATTCATTACTAAAAATGTTAAATTTGAACATAAAAATGTACGTACATATACCCCTATTAAAATCATGACGGGGCATAATGTTATCAGACGTCTTGATTAATAAATGCCTTCAGAGTTTTCCATTGATTGTCGGTCAACGGAAAAATTAGTCTGGCTCTTGTCTGAGTAGCGGAAAACTGATAAGTCAAAATTACAGAAATGCGAGTAAAATATATGTATATGTATGTATGTATGTATGTACATACATATGTATGTATTTATATACATGAATATGTACTTGAATGCTACCAAATAAATATACCAAATTTATGACTGAAAAAAAAAATTGACTTTTTAAAATAATTTACAACAAAACTTTATTAAATACACCTGTACCATTTGTACAATGTACCCATTATTTAAAGTTGTACTATCGACAAGATAATAAAGTAAATATTAGCTACTGTTGTCGAGAATTTGTACACTTGTTCTTTAATTTGTACAACCATTTAGTGGTACAATCAACAATGTACCACAAGTAGGTACAAATATGAATATGACTCAATGTATTATCAAATGAAAATAACATTTACTAGGCTATCAAAATAAATAGTAATGTCTTTAATTAGGAACAACTCTTATAAATGCCTTACATGTTTTGTAACTTAGCAATAGTTAAATCTAAATAAATAAAATATAAGATTTGTACTATTTAAAGCATATTTAAGCTTCTACTTCTGAATTGGCTGATATGCTCATTATTTGCAAAGCCATACACCCGACAAAATAGTCAAAAGCGTTTGAATGAATTGATTTAACGATTGCTCAAACATACGCAGCCTCTGACTTGAGTAAACCAAATCGTTAGATGAGAATAATCAACAAGTGCATTAGCATTGACATAAATACAAACATAACGACATGTACCTACTCCTCTGTATGTATTTATTCTTTGGTTTTGACATTTTTGACGGCTGTTGTGTTAATGATGGCGTTTAAAAACCGATTAGAATACCGGTTGTTATTGTAATTGCCATTTATGTGGCTGACTGTGCGAACTTGGAGAGACAGGCGAGAGCACAACAAAGAGAACATCGCCAGCTAGCTAATAATATATGTTTGTATGAATGTTTGTAAGTTTGTATAAATATGTACATATGTACATATGTACATATGTTTGTTGTTGGTATCGTTAATTTGCTTGCCCCTCCCCGCTATTTACCGACGCAACCCACATAAAGACCGTCGTGAGGCTGCTGCCGATATGCTACTGCTACTACTACGTTTTGGCGTCGACATCGCTGTCGCCGTCGCTGTTCTCATGAGTGTAGAAATAAGTTTGAATGAGTTGCAAAAGGGGGCGCACCGTGAACTGCATGTACAGCCAGACATATTTATTTATGTACATACATACATACATACGTATGCTTGTATGCTTGAATGTGCATACATGTGTTTACTTGTTTGTCAATATGTACATATGTTATTTGATTTTCGTTTTTTCCCTCTTCTTCTCTCGTGCCTCTTTATGTTTGTGTACGTTTTCTTGTGTTGTTGTTGTTGTGTTGTTACTGCCGGGTACATGAATATAAATGTTGTTTATCTGTCGTCGTCGCCGTCGTCGACGTCGTCTCGGGTGTCCGTCGTGCTCGTCGCTGCCTCTTTTTGAGTAGTTTTGTGTGTGTATCGTTTTGTGTGGTGCTTTTCTTCTTGTTGTTATTGTTGGTGTTGTTGTTGTTGTTATTGTTTTGGTGTATATGAATATGTGTTTCTTTATTGTTGTGTGTACTTATTGCTGTTGTTGTTGTTGTTGATGTTGTTGATGTTGTTGTTATGGCTGCTCACTCAGTTGCTCGCATGAATTTTTGCTTTGACTTTGCTTTGCTTTGGTGGCTCTTTTTTGCGCCTGCTAATCAATGCTGTGCGCCTGGTTATTTTGCTATATCTATATGTACACAAACAAATCTACAAAAGTCACAGACATGCACATGCACACCTCACCCCTCCCCCTGCAAACAAGCGTACCCAATCAGCTGCGTCACGTATCGTGCGTGTAAATATGTACAACACATGTTTATTACACATACTATTTGGTAAACTTAGTAGAAGATGTCGAGAAAGGAGATGAGGGTGAAGAGCAGTGCACGATAGCATTGAGAGCATGCATATCGGTTCCGCTATAGTAAATATGGTAAATGACAAATGTGTGTATGTATAGTTGTATGTATGTAAGTATGTATGTATGTACATATGTATGTATGTATGTCCGTGAGAAGTTCGTTTCAATATAACAAATGAACGGGTGTTGGACATTTGGACAAATGGAAAGACTTGTTCTATTGCGATTTGTGATTTGTCAATTGCTTTCAGGGGCCGACTGGTTTGACTTCCGCTCAACAATATAAGAATTTCTATTATATGCTTCCAATTTAAAAAAAAAATTTTATCTTATAGATTTTATAACATAACAGATTTATAACATATTTATAATATAAATATGCATATTATGTTCTTATTAATGCATAGTTTTATGCATAACTATATTTAATAATTATATTCTTTGATAATATGGGTCCACCCTAAAGTAATAACAGCTACGATGGGCATATCGCTTTTGTTGATTTGATTGTTGTTGTTATGGCTTAAGACAATAAAAGTCGTGTATGAATGTTTTGAATGCCTACAATCGTATATGATTATAAAATAATACACACTTACACACGTAAATCACCCACAGTGCTATAGCGTACATGCATATGAAATAATACATGCAGCACCCACTGTGCCATCTCCTTTGTAAACATACAATTGCATATATTGTTTTTTTTTCTACCGTTACATGACATACCCTGCTATCCATGTTAGAGCACATACATTCACATGCCATTACTGCACAACCACAAAAGAAAGGCAAAACGCAATATGCAACTATTTGTGCTGTAGTTTAATGGGCACCGCTCTGTTTCTCTCTTGCTCACTCTTGCCAACACCGAGTCGCCTGGGAAACGACAATGTTTACACTTGTTTGGTATTCATGGGCTGCTGTTCATTGGTAAATAATTTCATAATAATGTTGTTGTTGCGCACCATGACAAATGATAAGCCGCAGTCAACAAATTGCAACAATTACAATTGGGTTAGTAATATATCATAGACATTGTTGTTCTTTGTTGTTGTTCTTCCTTTGCAACGCAACAAACACTTGTTCAAACACTTGTTACGTGTGTGTGCCGGCATCGACACACCGTTTGACATTTTGCAATAAAATAAATTAAACAATAAATTATAAATTTGTACAAAAAATGACTGTTGGTCGAACAGGCGCGCATCAATGTACAGCTAGCAGCCAAACTGGGCTGCCTGTCGGCGACTTGGCTGTTGGTGTTTCTTTCTCTGTTGTTTCTGATATTTGCCCACAGTGTGTGAGTTTTTTTCTCTGCTTCTATTTCATTGTACGTACACACACACACGCACATACCTATGTAAAGTTGTATTTATGCACACGCCTGTTTTTATGTACATATATATATATAAATGTGTGTGTGTGTGTGTGTGTGCGTATCATGTTTGGGAACCAGGCAAACGCGTGTAATGCGGAGAGCAAAGCGTGGCTGAGTGACCAGCCCGAAGGTGGGCAGCCAAAGCGGAGCAAAGAAGAACCGTTACAAATGAATGTTTTGTGTGTATGGTAGCCACACATGCGTGTAGCTTTTGCTTTGTTTTTGTTGTGATTGTTGTGTTAACCAACTCTTTCTACCGAACCCGCTCATTCGCCACTCCCTTTCTCTCTCACACTCGTGTTTATGACTGACCTGGCCATGCAATTTGATGTTTGTTTTTCGATCGTTCGCAGCTGTTTGTGGCAGGTCAGTTACGTGGGGATGTACAAATAACGTATGTGTGTACATTGGTTGGTGTCTTTGATATTAAGTGGAGGATTTAAGAGGATTGAAGGGTGTGTGTTCTTGCTTGACTAAATGTGTTGAAAATGAAAAGTGTACTAATAATAATAATAATGATGATGATTATTGTTGTAATTATAAGAAAGAAAATACCATACCAAGCATGGCTTGACAAGACTGCGAGCGAATGGAAACCTCTTGAAAATCTCAGACCAGTCAAGCATACAACACATTAATCTGTGCATTACGTTACAACCGATAAGATGCCAGCCAACAGCACAGGGTGCCAAAAGGTCAGTCCAAATTCCTCAGCCCAGGCGAATTCGGAAATTTTCATTTACCCTCCATGAACCTATTAGGCATACTGAGTGGATGTAGTATTTTTCGTATTCACATTATTATAAAGCTGACATAGCAACAATCGTTCGAAAGATAAGTTTTTGTAAGAACAATTTTTTTTTTCTTTACCAATATATCCTAATATTGCTTATTGTTATGCATTACATTTTAAAATATTAAATATTAAAATAAAAGAGATCAGAACACAATAGCTAAGATGGGCACACTTTGCTACTAATATTGAAATTTAGTTCGGAAAGGGTATGCAGTATTCGGCTTGCCTAAAAAGAATTTCAGTTTTGATTTTTTGAGGCTTCAACCATTGAAGACTTGCAGCGATAAGCCTACACTGTAAACAACTTTTGGTATAAATCTATAAATAAATACAGCTATGCAGACACATATAAAAAATTTAAAAAAAACTAAAAGTAAATGTGTGTTTAAAAAGTTGAAAATAATTAGATAATTATACAAAAATGATATTATATTACATTATTTTTTTTTGGAGTGTGCAAGAAATTAAAGAAATTAAACTCGTGGCCAACACTCCCATTTAGGTCAGATGCCAGAGCAGACCTGATTAAGATTAAGAAATATGAATCTTATTTTGTATAATTATTTTTATATGTATTTGTGCCCTTATCAACTGTGTGCGAGTTGTCATAAATAGGCTTGGATGAATTTACATGTGGTTTATTCAGCACAACGTCTGCCAGCATGAACGACGGAGCACGGAGCAGCAAGGACCTGAAAGTGGCCACCAGCTATACGAGCACATCTCTACACGAAGCAGTCCGGCTGCGATTGGATGCAAGCAATGATGCAATGCAGCCGCAAACTCTGCCGCAATTCTTTCGCGAGACTTGTTCAAAACATGCAGAGTTGCCAGCCTTGGTATGGGAAACACCGGGCAAGGATCAGGTGTGGCAAACTCTCAGCTATGCGGAGTACGCAAAGAAAGTGGAGCAAGCGGCGCTGATGCTGTTGCATGTGGGCCTCGAGGAGCGCAGTTCGCTCGGCATTTTGGCATTCAATTGCCCCGAATGGTTTGTGGCCGAGCTGGGCGCATTGCGTGCCGGCGGCATTGTGGCTGGCATTTATCCGAGCAACTCGCCGGAGGCAGTGCATCATGCGCTGGCCACCAGCGAGGCGACCGTCTGCATCGTCGACGATGACAAACAGATGGCCAAGCTGCGTGAAATTCACCATAGACTGCCACGCCTCAAGGCGGTCATCCAACTAAAACCACCCTTTGCAAGTTACGTGGATCGCGACGTGGGCTTCCACAGCTGGCAGCAATTGGAGCTATCCGTTTACGGCAACCAACTGCAACAGGAGCTGCTGCGACGCGAGCAGGCAGTCGTTGCCAACGAGTGTGCCGTGCTCATCTTCACATCGGGCACGGTGGGCATGCCCAAGGCAGTGATGCTCTCCCATGACAGCATTTTGTACGATGTCAAGCTTGTGGCCGCATCCATGCCGAACATGGTGGTGGGTGCGGAACGTTTGGTCAGCTATTTGCCATTGAGTCACGTTGCCGCCCAAGTCCTTGACATCTATGTGTCCATGCAGCTTGGCGGTTGTGTCTACTTTGCGGACAAGGATGCCCTCAAGGGCACGCTGGTGCGCACCATCGTGAAGGCGCAACCCACACGGATGTTCGGAGTGCCGCGTGTCTTTGAGAAGTTTCAGGAGCGTCTGGTGGCCGCCGAGGCCAATGCCAAACCCTATTCCCGGTTGCTCTTGTCCAAGGCCAGAGAACTGGTTACCAAGCATCAGTTGGCTAAAATTGCGGGGTGAGTTGTGAGCTGTGCTTTTTAGCGGGTTTCCCATTTAATAGATTCGTCCAATTCTAAGTGAGACGTGCTCCGTGTATGGATTGGTCAAATATTGGCTGGCCGCTCGTCTCATTCGACCCATCCGTGGGATGCTGGGCTTCAATCAGTGCAAGACGTTCCTCACGGGCGGCGCGCCCGTCTCCTCGGAATTGAAGCACTTCTTTCTGGGCCTGGACATGCCACTCACCGATATCTATGGCATGTCGGAGGCGGGTGCGGTAACCATGCACGAACACATCACCAATCTGTACAGCTCGGGGTTGCCCCTGAAGGGCATTGAGATGGGCATCCACGAGCCCGATGCGAGTGGCCAGGGTGAGATTGTGTTGCGTGGTCGCACCGTTTTCATGGGCTACCTGGGTGATCCCGTCAAAACGGAGGAGTCCATCATTGCCCAGGGCTGGCTGCGCACCGGAGACATGGGTTACCTGGACACGCATGGCAATCTCGTCATATCGGGCCGGCTCAAGGAGATCATCATCACGGCCGGCGGTGAAAATATACCACCCGTGCACATCGAGGAGCTGATCCGTCAAGAGTTGCCCGGCGTCAGCAATGCTCTGCTGATTGGCGATCATCGCAAATATTTAACTGTCCTCCTCTCACTGAAAACCAAATGCGATCCACACACGGGTCTGCCGCTGGATGAGCTGCGCGAGGAGACAATCGAGTGGCTGCAGCAGCTGGGACTCGATCAGACGCATCTCTCTGATCTGCTCAGCATCCGGGCGGATCTTGAGCTGCCGAGTGATAAGAATGCGCTCGCAGCCGCACTGCAAATCAATGCGGATCCAAATCTCTTTGCGGCTCTGGAGGCGGGCATCAAGCGCGCCAATGCGAATGCCATCTCGAATGCCCAGCGTGTCCAGAAGTTTGCCCTGCTCCCCCACGAGTTCACCCTGGCCACCGGTGAACTGGGACCCACTCTCAAAGTTAGACGCAACATTGTCCAGGCCAAATACGCTCCGTTAATCGAGCGTCTCTACAAATGATTAATTATTTAATTTTTTTGTTTAATACTCAGATATTTGCATTTACACATTTCTTCTATTTTAGTACATATATTTACTTATAAAGAATTTAATTGTTAATTTTTGCTGGCTTCTCTTTTATTACGATCTTTCGCGATCGTTTCTCAGGCGCTGAGTTTCCTCCTCCACTTTCTGAATGTGCTGCAAAATTAAAGTTGAAAAAACTTGTTTTTAGATTTAATTTTTTTTTTTTAATAAAGATTCTACTGGGATTATTAGAGTTGAGTGACAGGAAGGCATGGCTGGGAAATACGTGAATTTTGACAGTTTCTCTTTATTTATGTTTTTGTTTTTTTTTTTTTCCAGAAACTTCTTAAACAATATTTAGTTAGTCTATTTTAGATTAGCAAATTTGTTTGTGTATTTTTTTTTACTGATTAAATATGTGATGGAAGCTGGAGTGAGAGGAAAAGGGGGGATATTCGCTTCAACATTATTATTATTATAAGTTGGCGGTGCCTGCAGTGTGACCAATTAGATCTATTGTGCCCCCTTCTGAGCTTATAGCTCCTCCATCAATCCCAGCTCCTGCACGAATGCAAGAATCTTCCGTGGGTTTCTATGCTCTTGGTATTTGTAATCCCTAGGATGCTGCATCTTTTCCTGGTTAAGGCAACACATTTTGCTAGGATGTGCATTGAGGATGCCTCCTCGCCTTCACATATATCTAGTTTGGTTAGATGACTTCTTAGTCTACAATGTCCCGTCAGTAGACCGGTGTCTACATAAATTCTTATTCTCATCTTATCTCAGACTTACCATATTTTGCATTTCTTTTAGCTTCTTGCCGCCCTCCTTGCGGTCCATAAAGCGCTGAGCCCAGCGTAGTCCGGCAAAGGCCAACGCAATCGCCACCAGCATCCAGATGATCACCGAACGGGAATCGAATCGATCCGTGCGTATCTTCGGCCAGGACAGAGCCGGTGTCAAAGGACCCAACTCGTCGGTAGTTTGCTGTAAGCAGTTGGGTACATTTTAATTACGCTTCTTCTTAATTAGTTCTTCTTTCAGACCCGTTTCATTCGCTGACTTACCTCACAGTCACATGCAGAAATAGGCGTAGTTTGCTGTCTGACCACGCCCACATCGAGGAGCACAATGGAGCGATTCTGTTGACCATCGAAGCAATCGACGCCTCGCACGTTGAACAATTCAATATCGCTCCAGGCGCTCAGCATGGGCCAAGTGCGGACAAAGTTGAGCGTAGCTGGTGGTATCCTCATCATATTCCTGGCCAGCCACGTACAGTTCCAACAATTGTCCGCCAGATTCACGTGCTTAAAGAACAGTAAACTGCTCAGGTTGAGCGACTGCAACCGATTCGAGCTGAGATCAACAAATAAATCCAATCGATTTAGGGCCGGTGCCAATTGTTGCAACCAGTCGGCATCCTTGAGACGATTCCGGGCCAGATTTAGATTATCCAGGTGCATCAGTTGCTTCAGCAGACTGGCGTGCAGCTCGTCCAGTTGATTATTGTCCAGATTAATGTCCTTGAGCTGGCTGTTCGAGTGGAAGAGCTTCGAGGGCAGTGTGTGCAGAAGATTATGACTCAAGTCGAGTTGCTGTAAATTGCTCAGTGGTTGCAGACTCTCTGCCTGGATGAGGGTTACAAGATTATGACTGACATTCAGAAGCTGTGGGTGAAAAGATAAGATTACATATCACTTTAATATACTTTTAGAGAGAGAGATAGAGAGAGAGAGGGGAGGGAAAACAAATTCAGAGTGAGATGCGGGTAAAAATAGAATAAGTAATATTTCAAGCTTACTTGTTATGGAATATACCAGAAGCATAATCAGGATCAAGAAAAAACATCTAAACTTTTCTGGTATATATCAGTATAAATCAGAAGGATAAAAAAAAACCCATTTAGTATTTTTTTATACAACAAAAATCCCTTAAATCCTGTTACAAATCCTGCTTATCTCATGTAGGTCTTTTATTTCTTGACATGCCCAAATATCATTCCGATCCTTCAACTTACCTCCAAGGATTCCAGTCCCAACAGACTATCGTTGGTCAGCTGCCTCAGCTGATTGTGACTCAAGTCCAGATGCTGCAGCTCGAAGTATTCCACAAATCCCGAAGGACTCAGCGCTTGTAGCGCATTACTGGAGAGGCTCAAGTGAACCAGTCGGGCCAGACTGCGTTCCTGGAGGAACTGCAAGTTGGTCAGTTGATTGTGTTCCAGTCGCAGGGTGCGCAGATGTGTGTTGCTCTCGAAGGCTGTCGGCTCCAATTGAGTGATTTGATTGTGTTGCAGGGCCAGGCTGGCGAGACGATGTAAACCCAAAAAGAAGCTGGTTGCAATAAGCTGCAGGCGATTATTGTGCAGTTGCAAGTGCTTCAAATGCACCAAATTGTGAAAGCAGTCCGGCTGCAGGTGTTCGATGCGATTGTGGCTCAGATTCAGTTGCTGCAATTGGGGGTAAGGCTCAAAACTCCGAGAGGCAAGTTGTTGCAACGCATTAAAACTGAGGTCGAGTGAGGTGAGTCCGGCTAGCGGCTGGTCCGACCAGGATCTGACGTTGCTCACGTTGTTGTGGGCCAGTGAAAGGCTTTGCAGTCGTGCCAGGCCATTAAGTGCATAATCCTCGAGTGAATTAATTTTACAGTGCTGCAGTTCCATGATTAAAAGATGACCATAATGCAGAAAGTGGGCGTTCTTCAGTTTGTACAGACTGCAATTGCTCAGCCTGAGTTCGGTCAACGTTGCCACATCCTTCAATTCGTGCAACTGCGTTGCATTACAGTTGCTCAGCTGCACCAATTGCGTTCTGTTTGCCCCACAAATAAGCAGAAACGGCAACACAAACAGCAGCCGCAACGTTGACAACATTTCGCGGCACATTCGACTCAAGACTGGGGGGGACTCTTAACTGGACTGGCAAGCGGATGCTGTAACTGTTCTCGACGTTGCCTTATCTCAATGCAGCAGCAGCGGCAGAGGCAGCTACTCACAGTGCCTGTCAGCACGTCTAGATAGTTAATCAGTTAACTGAGCTGGCTGGGACAATTCCGTGTATATCTTGTTTAAACATTTGTCAGTCAACACAAGAGTCGCGTCTACTGAGCTGCCCTCTCTCTCTCTCTCTGCCCATTTGCCACCTCTTGGCCAACACACAGTTGGCCCCTCACATCCAACCTCCATGTTAACCATGTCTGTGTTAATTATTTGTCCGGCCAAAATGCTCAGTGGTAAAATACACATTTGCTGTTGGCTAAGTGGCCAATTGGGAGTCTCAGTTGCAACTAATCGATTCAAATGTGTAAACGATTAATGCAGAGATGCGGCAACTGCATTGCAATTATCATTTAATTATAAATGCATTATAAATTAAAAAAAAAAACAACAATTATTTGCATCTGCTTAAACTATAAGCTATAGTTTTCAGATCTCGATATATTTATATATAATATACAGTGGCTCGAAGCGAGATTCGAGCAGTGCCTAGCAAAAAATTGAATTGCCTGCCATAAACTCATTATTCAATATTTTTCAAAAATTCCAAAAACCCATGGCAGGTACATTTATTAACCACAAAAATGAATATATGACCCTAATAAACTGTGGTTTTTCCACCTGCTAGGTAGGGTTATGCAAAAAAGTACCTCTTTTTATGGTCGAAGCAGGTTTCGAGCAGTTACATTATGGACACCTGGGTGCCATAAAACCCGGATTTTGTACCTAAAGTTGAATATTTTCGGTATAAATAGACCAATCCTTCTAATTCAGTTTATTTATAATCTGCATCTCGGGTGCAATAAGCCAACAAGGACAATGGGCAAAAGGACTACCGTTGAACAACGGAAACTCATCCTGGAACACTTAAAAATCGGATATTCATATCGAAAAATAACTAAAATGGTCAATCTAAACACCTCAACTGTATTCTACATCATTTGGAGTTTCGTGGACGAAAATTGGACAGAGGACAAGGGCGGAATGGCACCAAACCCGATTTTCACCGGGCAGGACGAGCCGAGGATCATCAAAATTTGAAGGGGAAATTTTAAGCTATCGGCTCAAAAACTGACTCAATAGGTGCAGGATGAAATAAGGAAAAAGACCAGTATGGGAACTGTGCTCCAAGTTCTGCGCCACCATGACTTAAATGCCCGAGAACAACGGAAAATGAAATTTGTAAAAGCAAAAACATAGGGTCTAGGATGACGTTCTTCAAAATCCACTTGGACAAGGATTTGGAGTTCTGGAACACAATCATATTTGAATTTGAGTACAAATTAAACATTTTTGGTTCGGACGGACGGAATTATGTGTGGCGACACTCCAATACCGATCTGAGTCCCAAAAACTGAAAGGCAACAGTCAAGCACTGCGGAGGAAGTGTCCTGGTATGGGCATCTATCTCGACAGCCGGTGACGGAAATTTTGTGATTATTGAAACAATAATGGACAGGAATGTGTACTTCGATATACTTAAGGAAAATTTACTCCAAAGTTCTGAGAAACCGGGAATCCCATGTACTTTCCGGTTCTACCAGGACAACGACCCCAAGCATAAGGCCGGAATAGTACAGTCCTGGCTTATCTGGAACTGTCCCCATCATAATTCCACC
Organism: Drosophila kambysellisi; assembly: GCA_035042185.1. Taxonomy (NCBI): domain Eukaryota; kingdom Metazoa; phylum Arthropoda; class Insecta; order Diptera; family Drosophilidae; genus Drosophila; species Drosophila kambysellisi. The sequence goes on along the minus strand of JAWNLS010000945.1, from coordinate 3,473,584 downwards.
GGCCCAGTCTTCAGATTTAAGTGTTATTGAAAATTTGTGAGCTCTGCTGGAAAATAACATCCGGGAACACAACATATCCTGCAACCAGGATCCCCAAAATGCTCTGCAGGAGGAGTGGAGCAGGATCAGTCCAGAAACTACCCGGAGGCTGGTATCTTCCATGATAATAAGTTAAGCGAAGTTGTTAAGGCTAAAGTATATCATACTAAGTATTAATATCCTTATTTAAGCTTTTGTTCGCCAAAAATGTAACTTTTTTAAGACTGCTCGAATTCTGCTTCGATATTTATTTTGGATATGTTTTTAGTTTTTGATTAATTTTAATTAATTAATTAATATTTTAATAAAAACTAAAGTTCCATTTAAAAAGTGATATAACATTAAACAAATTGGCATTTAAGCATTTTGCGTTTTTTTCTTTGTTTAAACTTTATAGCACTTTAAATTTTTTGCTAGGCACTGCTCGAATCTCGCTTCGAGCCACTGTATATACGCATAGCTGGTGAGTTTGGTTTAGATAACTTGTTAAGCAATTAGTTTTTCATACTATAACTCATCTTTAGACTGATCTTTATTATATCTTTTATTTTATCTATATGATATGGTAATTGGATCTAGATGTAGAGATGCAGACTGCTTACAAATATATATATATATATCGATATATGCCCAGTTCCATCAATATAGATTTAAAGTAAATATTTTGCTTACTAATAGACAGACTGACATGGCTATAGAAAGGCGATTATAAATATATATAGACAATAGCAACTCAGCTAGAAATATATGTAGACTATATATATATATATATGATAAACTTACAAATCTTACTTATTTATGTGAATTAGATATTGTTGAATAAAACATTCTTACTTATCATAACAAATATCTGTCTGCATTTTATTTAATTTAATTATTATTTGTGTACAAATTATTTATTGTTATTAATTTCAATATAATAATTTATACAATAATCAGTATATGAATTTTTCTTTGCATTTTACTCAATTTAAGAACTATATGAGTTATTTGTACTTTTATCTGCGGTCATTTGTTGTGTTCTTAAAATAATAATTTATAATTTATACTCATGGGGTGCACTGTATTCAAAAACAAATGCTCTCAACTCGGAGTTCAGTGGTCGATTGCATTCCCAATGGAAAGGAGCTAATATTTCAACAATTCAGTATGATTGGGGCATATAAATCAATGTATATATACCTTATTCCAACACTGATCTCTCTGCTAATACAAACATCAGACGGTGCCGTGTGCAGCAAGTGGATGTATGGATCAGCGGTAGGTAGCATTGCATATCGTTAATTATCGTTAGTTATAAATTAACTTTATCATTTTCAGAAGGATAACTACTTGCCAGTGTTGGTAAGGGAAAGTTGTGCCGACCAGGGCAACTGCAATGACACTCAAAGTCTGCCCAGTTGCGACATGGGCTGTCCCTCGAATAGTCACTGTGAATCTCAAAATGTGTGCGTCTGCGATGATCCCTATGAAGTAGCTGAGACGTATCTTCAATATGGGGAAAAGGCGGTCAAAAGCTGTAGACCAAAAGAAACTGGAATAGGTGCAATAGCAACCATTTTCACAGTTGGTATTTGTGCCTGGAGTGTAATTATTATTCTTATGATTATGATTATGATGAATATGTTACATTTAGTCATCGTTTCTCCTCAAGGTCCCCTTTGTGACCAGAAATAAATAATAAATATAATGTATTTTTTTTCTCAACTGTTCGTCTATTGTTCTCTCTTTCTCACACACATATGCATATATGTTTTGCATTATTCTTGCGGTATACAATTTCTAAGCTTATTCAACTTTCCCAAAATAAACTCAATAAGTTATGCGATAATAAATGCAAATATAATAAATAACCCAAGCAGTTATGAGTTCTTAAATTAAATTGAGTTCAGTTCGTTTCACTTGCAAAATATCTTTGAAATATCGTAAATTAAGCAAATTGTTTAAAAAAAAATGTTTGCAATTCCTGTTGAATCGACCAACTTTGACGTTTTCTAGTAAAACTTTAAACTTTACCAAATTTATCATAATTAATAACAGTTGAAATTAAACTTTAAGCCTAAGTAAAAAATAATAAAACAAACTTCTGCAAAATGCTTTTTTTTATGAAAAATCATTCAGATCAGGATACTATATCATATAGCTCTGCTAGCAACAATTTGTCGCAACATGAGGTTTTGTGTGAACAACTTTTTTGCTTAACACATTATTTTAAACAAATTAACCAAGTATCATTGAGATCCGAGAACTAAATCATATAGCTTTTTTATAATATTATAATTTATAGTTAAAAATATAAATCTATAGCAATTCGACTGCGGTCCAAAAAGTATGTAATTTTTGTCATGGAAAAGATAATCAAGTTTTATTTACTATTATAAAATTAAACATATTTAAACTGTTTAAGTTTTTCAATTAACCAAATTGCCAGCGTTTTCTACTTGACTGGTTAATTGTCAAATAAGTATATTTTGGTAATTCCCAGAAATTATTCAGAGTTGTGTTAAATGTTTTAATTAAAATGTGCAATTTTCTCTCATTGTGTTTATGTGCATTGATGTGTTTGGGTTGCCTGCATTTCCACCTGTAGTTTATCGTATTTGCCAAATGTGGCTGTAGTTTAAAACCGCAGCTTCAAATGCACTTGGCCAAAACTGACAGCGCAAACAGGAGACGGAGACGGACATGAGACGGATACGGACGGACACGGGTAGCGTTGTGGATGCTTTGTGCAGACCGAGGCGATTATGACTACACAAATTTGTAATGTTTATTAATTTTGATTTTGAGCCAGTGCCAAGTCCGGTTGCCAGAGTCCACACAGTCCACAGCCTGTGGCCCGAAGCGTGCAAAAACCATGCCACAGACTAATTGAAATTGATATAAATGGGCCAGCAAAAACAAGTCCGAACTGAATCCCAGATATGCTCATGCTGCTCCTTCTGCTCCTGCTGCTGCTCCTGCTGTTGCTCCTGCTGATGCCATCATCTGCATAAAGTGCATCTTGTGGTTTCTGGCCATAAGCTCATATATGTATGCATTCATTATTGCTATATTCGTATACATAAAACATACGGCTTAAAATGCAAATGCGAAAATTGTGTAATAATAGAATATCGATTTTACTTTTGCTAGTCGAGTTTAAATGGTCACATCGATGGCTTATTTTTACAAATAAAAGTTTGTTTAAAAAATAATAGTTGGTCATATTAGGAACACTTATTTACATTAGCAACAATTAACATTTTATAGTTTTCCAATTTGGGAATTTAAGAATTTTGAACAATTTTTTTCTATAGACTGTTGTTTTATTTTGTGTTTGGTCGTAGATAGTCCGATGCGATTACTTTGTTGTATAACTAAAACAGTAAAATTGATTGCATATATTTATTGAATTGAGAGTCATTACACTGAAAAATATAGTTGTAATTTTCAAAAATCGCTGCACTTTTTATGTCGAGACTTACTCACCTTATAATTCAGAAAGTATATTACTGAAAAAGCTGACATAAACTGAGAACTTGATCGTGTTTGTGTCTCTTTCTCTATCTCTCTCTCTCTATCTTTATATCTCTGTCTCTCTCTGTTGGTTGCTGATATTTCATATCTGTTGCTAAATAACAATCTCCAACTGCAACAGTTGCATGTGCAACTTTGGAGTGTGCGTCTTTTGATGCGAATTTTGGCGAAGTATAACTCGATTTTCATGGCTGTGTGCGTTCTCAAATTGCGCTGAAATTGACAGCAACAGGCAGACAGACAGACAGACAGACTGGCAGACAGACAGACTGGCAGACAGACAGACTGGCAGACAGACAGACAGACAGGGAGACAGAGAGACAGTCGGTCGGGCAACAAAAGGGATAAGGAGACCATGCCCACAGTTTGACTTCGAAATGACAAATTTAATATGTAGCTCTTGATGCCGTTTGGTTTGTTTGTTTGCCTCAGCTGCAGTTTCGAGTTGCCGACAAAAAAAAAAAAACAGAAGAAAAACATAAAAAATAAAATAAGAAAACTTGGCCAAATGCCAGACTGAAAGCCAGGCAGCACATCCCAGATAACTGCACTGCAGGCTGGGGCATGGGGCTGGTTGTGGTGCTGGTTGTTGGGTGGGGGGAGGGGCCAAAAGGGGTCCGGGAATTTGCACACTTGTGAAGCAGTTTTTATTTGCACATTTTATAAGGCTGCAGCGTTTCCGTTTCCGTCTGTCCCCCGTCTGTCGCCCCGTCTGTGTGCGGCTCCATGTCTGCAGTCTGCTCGTATTAAAATATTTTTGAGCATATTTCAGCTGCCAAAATTATTTCAATTTAGTTCCGCAAAATAAATTTGCCTTTGCCATATTTATTTTCTATTTTCCTTTTTTTTCTTCTTCTTTTTTTTTGTATTATTTTCTTATTTTTCCTCAAATTCTTTTTGCTTTTTTGGGCTCGTAATGAACGTAATCTTGGCTAATACTGAGCTATTTGTGTGACCACAATTTGAATCTGGTCTTACTCAAGTTTTTAGAACATTTTTGTGGTAATCTTTAACCATCATTTAAATATTATTATTATTTTAATTTAATTTTTGCTGGTTATTTAAAATGCAATTTTAGCTGCCAATTTCAGAGTTTTTTCGCTCATTTTCTGTTTGCGCATTGAATGCATTTTTTATTATCTGCATTGTAGTTTTTTTTTAAGAGCAGCTTGCCTCTTGGCCAACTTCCTCAGTTGTGGCTCTAACTTCTAATTGCAATGCTGGCCATTGCGCCCTTGGCCAATGCAACAAGAGAAATCTATATGTGGAGAAATCGTATAATGGCTCTGACTCTGTGCAGCATCTTTGCTTTGGCTTTTCAATTTTAATGGAATTTTTGTTTTATTTACTGCAACAACAATTCCCCCCCAAAAAAAAAACTAAAATCAACAGCAGCAGCTAAGCGAAATACACAACTTGATTTGTATTTGGACCGCATTTCGGTTGTTCTTGGGTCTTTGTGGTTTCTGGTTTTGATATTATTATTATGAATTTATTTGTGTATTATTAGAAAAACTGTAAACCTACATATGGTATATCCCAGAGCTAATGTATTATTCTTTTATATATATATATTTTTATTTTTACATTATTTTACATTAGAGTGTGCGAAACTATTAAAGAGGACATTTGGATATAAACCTATAATGTATTTAAAGCTTGGTTCGAGCTCACTCGACTACAGCCTTCTTACTTGTTTTATCTTTTAAATATGTTTTTAGGTGCAAGTCAAGTGTTTTTTATATTTTTTATTTTCTTATGATGATTGCGTCCATTTTGTCAACTGTGGAGCTTGCAACTGATCACTATATATATATATAGGTATATATTCTAATTATTATAGCTATACTGAATTTTATACTTAATAATTAACTTTAAAGCATACCAAGCATATCTTTGTAAAATATTTTGTAGGGTATTTGGAGAGTTCTGTAAATCAAGAACTTGATTTTCTGCTTGTTTCTTTTTCTTTAGTTTTTCATTTCGTGTTGTTGTTTTCCGTATAGCAGCAACAAAAAATTTCTAAAGTTTTCATTACAGGAAAAACAGGACTGCGTTTAGTTTGCGTTTCCAGTTTCAACCGTTCATATTGCCCAGTGTGTGTGTGTGTACATGTGTGTGTTTATGTGTGTGTGCGTGTGCTTATTTATTCGGTGTACTGCAAAAATTTGGCATTTGCACAATGGACGAGTAAACGTGAATGTGAAACGAAACATGGCCAAACAGTTGGGCTGGTGCTGGCCAGAAGTGAGGCTGGAGCTGGGGGCAGTGGCTAGGACTGGGACTGAGTCTAGCTAACCCCAATAAACAACTGACTGACTATGCTGCACAGTGTCCAACTGTTGACCAACTGACGCTTTTCCGTCCATCGCACATTTTTGCATTTAATTTCATTTTTTCCATCCGCCTGCAACAACTGTTTTTCTCCATTTTCCATTTTCCCGTGTGGCCAGGCTTGATTTCGCTTGTGCGTTGCTTTGCTTGTTTTTCATTTTTGTTTTATGTTTTTTTGTTTTTGTTTTTGTTTTTTTATTTTTGATATTGTTCTGTGCATTTTCGAGCGCTCTTTTAATTGCTGCTGACAACGAAACTTTCAACAAAAATCAGAGTCATGCTTTCAACGGCAATGTGAGACCATTTAAATTCATGTTGGCCCACAAACTGATTGAATAATCGACGTAATATTTGGGAATTTAACGTGGCCAAAATTGAATTGCGCTCCACTGCACAGTCAATAAATTTACTGTAACGATTCATTATTCCCGTTAATACAAAATCCATATAACTTTCCATGCAAATCCGAAAGGCTGTTTGCAGTAGTTTATTATTTGAAGTTTTTCGTTAGTTGCGTAAATTGGTTTAGTAACTATTGACTTTGCATATGTAATATATTTAACTAAAAATTGAATAATAATATATACAACAAATATATTCAGATATTTTAAGCTTATTTATTATTTATTTGCCAGTTAAATGATGAAGCTCTCCAATTTGGCTATAACTAACTTTATTTGAATTTGAGTTTAATTTTATTTGAATTCAATATTTCATTTAAATCCAGATAGCTGTTAAGTGAATATTTTCAGTCAGTTTTGGCATTAATTACGTTGCCGTTTGTTGCACTCATTTCGACTCATTTCGCTTAATGCGAAATGTGATAAGCGACGATTGGCATAAATTGTTGTACCGAAAAACGTATGTTTTTTATTGCACTTGAGGTTATTGGTTGCTCGATTCAATGCACGTTGTCGATAAGCCGCTGCCAAGCAGCTGAAGAACACGAGGCACGAGTATGGGGCAAGGGACGAAGATGGACGCAGGACATGGCATGATGTACTGGTACACATTGTGGCGCAACGCTTGGCAGCACTTTGTCGACTTTAAGCCGCAGCTCACGTAGCAAGCGGCTGCACGGGGTGGCATCTCTGACGGGTGGTTTGTGGGGGGGGGGGGGGGAGGGAAGTGCAGCTCGCGGCGCTGTCATGTATTAAGTGGCAGCTTCATTCAGTTGGGTGTGGCACCTGCACAATTTTCCATTACGCGCCAACTGTAATGCAATAATCCTCAACGTCGAATGCACGGACGAGTTTGATAACAATTTCAATTTTTACGACAAGTCAACCTGAAACGGAACAAAGCGAAACGAAATGCGGCCGCTGCCGCTGCAGTTGCAGCTGCATTAAATGGCCGATGGCCAGGCAACAACAGCAGCCACAAATAATAACAAGGCACAAAAGCCAATTGCCGTTCTAACGAACAGGGCATACCCTATCTACACAGCAAAAGGTCTGATTGGAACTGCGTTTCCACAATCCTCGCAAACTATGTTGGACTATTTAATTATACCCATTAAAAATGGGTAAAAAAGGGTATAATGGTTTTGTGCAAATGTTTGTAACTTCTGCCTGGAAGCATCTCCGACCCCATAAAGTATATATATTCTTGATCAGGATCAACAGCCGAGTCGATAAAGCCCTGTCCGTCTGTCTGTCCGTCTGCCCGTCTGTATGAACATGCGGTTCTCAGAGACTATAAGAGCTAGAGAGCTCAAATTTGGAATATAAGCTCTCGTGTACCAGGCGCAGATCAAGTTTGTTTTATTTTATCGATAGCTGCCTCAGTTTCTGAATTATATAAACATTAAGATTTCCGATAGCAATAAATTTAAGAGGCAGATGCTTCTAAAATAATATGCTTATACATATTATTGACCAATTGGCAAAATTTCATCAAGATCGGACAAGAAACATCAAAGTTATAGTCAAAAATATATTCTCATATTGATCCCATTTCTATCAGCAGCCGCAAGCATTTTCTGTATACATATAAATAGGCGAGCGCATGTGTGAGAAAGAGATGACATGATAATCGACGGTAGCGTCAATATATTTGTGTGTATTCTGCAGAGCTCCGATAACTACTATGTCTTACTTGTTTTATTAATATACTTTTTATTTTACTTTTTACTTTTTAATTATGAATTTAAATTAAGTAAATCACATATCCATTTTCTTTAAAGTTTTGGTTGGCCTTTTGTCAGCATTAATCAAATAAATAAATATATAATTAAATACAAATTTCTTTCAAGTTATCTGTAAGTTATCATTAAATGGCTTGTGAATATATTATAATTTTAAAAGCTTCGAAATTTATTGAGTTGATTTTTTTTTAGAATAATTTTGATTTTGTCAAATTCCTGTATTCAATTATTAACTTTAGATATAGTAAATGCAATAAGATTTAAAATGTATAGTGCAAATATAATAACTAAAATTTAATCAAGCATAAATAATAAAAGTTAATAATTTGATATTGCTTAGATTATCGCATGTTATTTGTGATGTTGGATGCAAGCAATTTTGAAAATAACTGAAATGAAAATTCACAAATTGCTAAAAATGAATTGTACTTTATTCGTTGGAAGAGGATAATACCCTTTAGTAGGGTATAATATTATGACCGATTGCACCATTACCGTTGTCGTTGGCGTTGCCAACACTCGACTCTGAGCCGGCGCGTTATGATTTATTGACGTGCAACCCGAAATGAGACCCTAAAGTGTGTGTGTGTGTGTGTGTGTGTGCAGTCAGCCATTTTTTATGTGTGTGCGAGCCGAGGTTAGCTGACTGTTGCCACTGTTGGCCGCTGGTATATCATTGTTATGGCTGTCAGCAATTTTTGGGCCCTGGCCAGGATTCAATGCATACTAAATGCAATCCGTCTAGTCGTTTCGTGTTCCCACTTAATTGCCATGTGCAACAGAACAACTGGTGGGCTTATCTTGGCTGGAATTGTTTGTAAAGTGTGGTTGCCAAGAGAAGCTAAAAAGAGGCTGACTGGTTGACTCCTACCAAACAAGGCTCAATTAGCAAAATATATAAACATAATAACTTAATAATATATATAATAAAACAGAAAACACAAAACAATTCGTTGCATTTCAATCTTTAATCTTCATATAGTTTGATCTGTGTTTGTGTAGGATTTATGGGACTAAAATCAACTATTTTGCTATATTTAACTATATGTTTTGGTATATGTATATGTTATGTTATTATTTCAATATGTATCTTATCCGAGTCGATATAGCGCAGTCCGTCTGTCTGTCCGTCAGTCCGTCTGTCCGTCCGTCCGTCCGTCTGTATGAACACGCGGATTTTAGAGACTATAAGAGCAAGCGACTTCAAATGTGGAATATAAGTTCTCGTGTACCAGGCGCAAATCAAGTTTGCTTTATTTTATCGATAACTGACTCAGTTTCTGAATTATCAATACAATTCGATTTCCGATAGCAATAAATAACACAATTTAAGAGGCAGAGGTTCTAATTTATACATAACATACATATACATATTATTAATCAATTGCCGAAATTCATTAAGATCGGACATGAAACACCAAAGTTATAGTCGAAAATATATTCTCATATTGATCTCATTTCTATCAGCAGCCTCAAGCATTTTCTGTATTTATGTACTTATTTATATTTATTTACATGTATCTAGATACAATTATATATATTAATATTACCAGGACAACTTAAACTATTATTCAGACGACCTGCCGTTCCAATATTTTATGAAAATGCTCCTTGACAGCTTCAGAGCTTACCGCAAAATCCACAAAATCTGGTAGTTCTTAAATGTATTTTCTGGTTTATTAAAATGTAAATAGTTGGCAGCCCTGGCAGCTGCTAATTTTAGGCTTCCGTGTCCTCGACACACATTTCGGTGGAGAGTCACGAAATCAATGAATAAGCAAAAGGTGCGGAGAGATGCAAATTGTTTGGAATTTGCATAAATTATCAGCTGTCAATTGGGGAAGGAGAGAAATGCACAAATTGAAACAATGAAGCGACCATTTGCAGTGCTCTCAAAAACTCAACTGAAAGGATCTGTGGTAAAAGGTCCCTTCGGCGACGGCAGCTTCAATAACATTTTCGCCGACTTTGCTTTAATTTGCGGCAATTTTCGAGTCGCTGCAGCGACTCCTGCATCCTGTTTGCATTTTGCAGCGTTTGTGTGAAGGATGCTCACAAATGGCTCGTGAAATCAGCGCAGTCACGCCCAGCAAGGGGGCGGGGGCGCCCTCCGCGAGGCAGCATATTGACAAAAAAAGAGAAGGACATGAAAGAAAAACCTAAAGCAAAGCTGAAATAAAATGAAAAGTCTTTTGCTTTTGCTTTTGCTTTTCCTTTACGGTTCTTTTTTACGTTACTTCATTTTTTTTTAGTTTTTTTTTTTTTAGTTTGGATGGCTGGAGTCTGCTCTAAATTGCACTTTATTTGCGGTTTGTTGGTTTTATTGCACAACTTTGTTTACAATTTGGCTTAAATTTCATTACATGAACGCAACGAGTGGAGGCGAGACGTGGCAAGGCAATGCGAGGCGAGGCAAGGTGAGTGAAGCAGCCAACCGACCACCGACGGACATTCAAAATGAATGACGAAACCTTGATATGAATTAATATTTGAACAGTGCCAAAACCAAATGGTCACTGGAGCAAACCATGTGCCCCACTGTGGCACTGTGGCAGTGGCTGTGGGGCACGGGTGCTGATATTTCACTTAAATGGGTCAATTGTGTTTCGAACGAGTGACAAATCGGGTCTGATAAATTTATGTGCCTAATTAGTGGCGATTTGTAAACAAGGAAAAATAAATGATTATCAACAGATTTATTGGCCAATTAAAAAAAAATTATTTTCACTACAAATGGATTTGAATTTAGCAACATACAAAGGGTGTGAAAAATGAAAATTTATGGGTATTTAATTGCACAAAAAATGCGGCGTATTTTATTTCAGATTTGAAAAGTTGTTAGTAAATTAGGAAAAGTTAAAAAATAATTCTTTTTTACAAACTCATCAGTGATATAAGAAATATAAAAACTTTGATTTGTTTGACTAAATGCTATGAGCATAAGAACACTATTTTGTAAAGATTTTGATTTAGATATTTTAAGCTGACTATGAGTAGTCTAATACTGCCGATATTTTCTTATATGTATATGGATTAGCTGACTGCACATGATCCGAGAAAGACATAAGAGTATATATGTATAACTTATGTTTTGGTAGTCTCATCCTTTAATAACTCACTGCAAGTGTGCAAGGATTCAATTTGATGCCATTTAAGAGAGTTCATTGGACTGCCATTTCTGCAAGTGTACGTTGTTAGCTTTGATGACTATTTGACTTGGCCGTAATACATCTGAAGCACGCCATCGGTCAAATTCGACAAGGGAAAGGTCAAAAGCACTTGATGTCCAGGACGAGGCGGCATTCATGATGACTGAAATTGCAACTGCTTCGCAATTCGTGCAAACGTGTGTAATTGAAGAAGAAGAAGCAACAGAAGATGAGTGAACAACAAAAAGACACCAACAGCACACAGAGCATGAAAAATCAAAACAAATAAGCAAACAGGCAAACAGACAAACAGGCAGACAAACAAAGTGCCAAGCAAATTAAATAAAAGCCAGGAGAGATTCTGAGGGGAAGTAATAATATAAAAGCTCAACACAATGCAGGCACATGGTAGATACATTTACCGTTACAGCAACAGATTCAGATACAGTTACTCCAGGTAAATACTGTGCTGGCCACTTATGCGCTTCAGTGTGTGTGTTTGTGTGTGTGTGTGTGTGTGGCAGAAAGTAATGAAAATTAAGCAATTGAACAGCTCGCGACAAAGGAAAAACGAAAACCACAAAAATCGCTGCAAAAAATTGATAAGAGAACCTTTTATCGAAACAATTAATTACTATTTCTTGAAGTGAAGAACTATATTTTCAAGCAGATAAGTTTTATATATTTTGAATTATTTTTATTTATTTATTTTTTTTCTTTTTGCTGGTTTAATTTTGATAAGAATAATCATTTGCAAATTAATATATTTTTATTTAAATATTTAGTAGTAGACTATCCCAAGAAAAGTATAAATGGAAAATATTTTGTTATAAAATTATTGCCATTTTTTGGTTCTATTAAAATTTTTTAAAAATTGACAATTGAATCGACAATACATGATATTTAAAAGTGAAACCAGCATGAAAATAAAATCAATTTAACTCTTGTCGTTCGCTCTTTGCTTATTTTGTCATTGCGGTGCTTATTTCTAATAACGCAATATATAATATTTTAAATACACCTTTTTTGACCTTATCAACACCATAACAAAGTTATTAACCCCCCTGCGACTGTATAAACAAGCCAAAAACAAACACAAATCAGCACAGACAATAAAAAATAAAAAAGCGCCGCAAAGTATGCAGTGAAAAACATAAGAGCAAGCAAAATACGTGTGAGAGAGTTTGTATGTGTGTGTGCGTGTGTGTGTATGGGCATAGCTAAGGATGTCCTTGGCCAGGGGATAATCAAAAATGTTAATTTAGCAAAAAAAAAAAAAAACAAACGTTTGCAAGATCCCGTCGCACAGTGCGACGCATCCAGCAGCGGGACACTTTGCCATGTGCACTGCACTGGGTGCCAGCCGCAAATGCTGCGCCAGCTGCCATTATCAGGCTTCATTCATGGATACCAACCGATGGCAGCGGCTCGGCCGAAGCCAATGCCGAGACCGAAACCGCGGCCGAATAAGAACAGCCGGGAGACATGGCAGCAGGAGCAGCTTCCCATGTCCTTCGTTTCGTGTGCGCGAGAAAAGTTTGAGAGCCACTGGAAGGGCAAACAGGGATAAGCACAATGGAAGGCACAGCAGCTGAGCGAGAGAGAGAGAGCGAGCGACTGCCAGCAGCAGCAGCAGAGCAGAAGGAGCTTAAAGCTCCAGCAAAGAGCACGCACAGCCCCACAAGTGGCTTGAAAGAGTCATCCAATATGGAACGCTGCCTAAGCCTGGTTCTCTTCACGCTGCCAGCAGCGCTTGTTGTGTAGGCGCCCTGTAGTTTTCCGCTTGTGAAAGCCATTTTTCATTCATGCGAATTTACTTTAAATTAATTTTTTTGCGGGGTCATAAATCATTTTTGGCTCTGGACCTACGCAGCGCTATGCTCCCTCTGTGTGCATGTGTACATGTGTGTGTGTATGTGTGTGTGTGTGTGTCGAGAGCATGTGAGTGGGTTTGAATGTATGTGTAAATGTATGTTTGAGTCTCTGTAGGCTCTTGTGCATGAATGAACGTGCGTGAAATGTAAAATATATGAGTTAGTTGCGATTGCATTGAAGGACTTTCAGCATTTAGGCCAAGTGAGCCAAGTGTGGCCCACAATTGACTGTGTAACTGTTCAACATATTGAGTGGTACTGATACCAATATCTTAGCTGATGGTTCAATTGAGGTACTTGTAAGTGAAACAGTTGCTTGAGATTTGTCTGGTAATTGGGACAACTTCAAGATGGAATATGAACAAAATTGAATGCTTATTGGTTATTTTGAATGATAAAAGTGAAATATTAAAAAACAAAATAAAAGAAATGTTGCAATCATCTTAAAAATAAATATGATAATATAGGCTCAGCTTTATATCGATAACTTAATTAATTATATCTGTATGGAGAATTGGAATAGGTGCATTTTATTTTTAATTATTCAATATTATAATAATTACATTAAGACATAGTGAATAAAATATTACCATTTTAATAGTTAAATACAATACTTTAATGTAGGCAATTTTAACATTTAAGTTTTTGCTATGTGGCAACAATTAATAACTAAACTAAGCTATTAAAATTTTAATTAGTACGCATAACAAATTATAGCCCTAAGGAAAAGCGTTGTAGAAAACAACTCACACTCAAACAGCAACTCAATGCTCAATTGAGTGAGAATTGCCAACACACACGGTACTCAGTTCACACCCTGTATGCCTCGCACACACACACACACACACTCACACCCACTCACACCCACAATTGTGGTAACTGCCTCAAGCAAAGCTTAATGGTGCGCGCTCTTCTCTCGGACAGCATCCCGAAAATCAGCTAACGAAAATGTGCTCGGCTCCCGCCTAAGCCACCCAATATGCGAACAAGAGTCGAGCATTTCTCTTAGTCGAGCTCGTTGCTTGATTCCAGACACGAACATGGACATAGTCGTAGTCGGATTCGTGACTTCCAGTCACGTACTGAGCATCCCCACGCAGGTTGAATGCCCATCCAATCGCCTGTGCTGCAAGTGATGTTCGTGTCTGCGCGAGAGCTTAGCGAAGCTCTCGGATTCGTGTTGCTCCTGCTGCTGCTGGTGGAGCTGCTGCTGCTGCTGGTGCTGGTGCTGCAGTAGTCACATTCCAGCGACGCCTGGCTGGCAATTGCTGGCTGTCAGCGCATTCAGTTGGTGTTCCGGTTTCGGGTTGTGCTGTTAGTTGCCTTTTCCTGCACAGCCAAGCAGAGCCAAGCGGAGTCGCGAGCGTGGTCGTGCCTGTGTCTGTGTCTGTGTCTGCGACTGTCTGTGACTGTGACTGTGACTTGTGTATGTGCGTGCGTGCTTGTGCTTGTGTGTGTGTGTGTGTGTCTGTGTCTATCTGTGTGTCTGTGCTTGTTGTCTGTCGTCGCTTAATACTGCGCGCGCGTTTTGTCATCGTGTGAGTGGATGTATGCCTGTGTGTGTGTGTGTATGAGCCTTCTCCGTGTATGTATGTGTGAGCCAGTATGACCATATGTATGTGCGTGTGTGCGTTTATTGTGCACCACAATACACAATATACTAATACAAATACTAATACATCAACATCACACATACATGGCAACATTTAAGCGCCTACAAGGATGCTCGAGCAGAAGCTAAAACAAATCACTATCAGGTAAATCGGATAAAGCAGACCAACTAGTCAGGCATATATATATCTATAATATATATATTTAAATATGTGTATGTGTCAGAGTGCGTGAGTGTGTTGTGTGTGTGAGTGCGTGGAATTGAACAATTTTGCCATTGTGTGCGTGTTGTGTGCTTTCCAACAGCAGGAAATTGATATTCTTATTTCTTGTGCTTTTTGCAAAAAATAACGGCACGAGTCTCTCTCTTTTGGTGTATGTGCCTGCGTGCGTGTGTGCGTGTGTGTGTGTGTGTGTTTGTGAAAATTCCATCATCATCATCATCATCATTCGGGCTCGCGCTGGCAACATTGTTGTACACATATTTCTTCTTCTTACAACAAGCCATCCCATCCCATCCCATCCCATCTCATCCCACTCCTTCCTGGGAGCTCTATCTCATCATCTATGTATTTTATTTACTGGTTGCGTTGCTCTTCTTTTTTTATTGCTGCGGAAAAGCGAAATGCGAAAAACGAATTGCAAATGGCAGGCAAATTTCTAATTGACCATCAAATAAATGTTTCAAATTGCAGCAATAGCGACAGTCCAAAAAGTATCCTTCAGATACATGTCAAGTGCAAGGCATTCTGTGGGTCGCATTTGTACTCGTTTGTATCTGTATGTGTGTGTGTGTGAGTGTGTATGTGTGTATAACAGGTGCCAAAATATATATAGATGTGTAAATGGCAACTTTTATGCTCAGATTGTGTCAGTTTCTTCTCTCAATTTTTTTGGCGATAAAATAAAACTGTAAGAGATTGTTTTGACATTGTCAACAAGTGAACAACTTGTGAATATTGGCTATGAATTGGATGATTATGTGAATGGAAACTGAATGACTTGAGAGCTTCTTGAATAAGGAAACTTAGCTGAAAGTAGATATAAGGAAATTCATTTAAGAAATTTGAAAGTTTATATAAAAGCTATCGATTAACCAACTTGAATTTGCCTAACGAACTTAACACTTTATTCTCTTTATTTTTATAAATAAAAATAATCCTTCATTATTAAAAATAAATTTGCATTTGACCTTGCACTAATCTTATATATATCTCTCTCTCTTTCTTTTGCAGTCAAGAAAGCAACAATAGAAAATAATGGATAGTAGAACTAAATGAAAAAATAAAATATATAACACGAAAAAAATCTGCGCAAATATAATACTTTTTTAATATAACAAGCAATATTTTAATGATTGAGTGAGATACACCAAAGATAAAAAAAAAATAAATATAGAAAAAGTGTTTTGTGCTTGTGAAACTGAACTAAACTAAAATACAAAAAAACACCGATAAACTACACAAAAAAAAAAACACACACATTAAAAGTGTTAAAATATAAAAAATACTAAACTCTTACTGAAGCAATTGAAAAAGGCTTAATACCAAAACAAATTTATAGTAAAACAGAGCACAAAACTAAAATACAAACTATGAAATAATGAAATTAAAACTACTAAACGAAAGCGAAAATTTTTAAATTTATTGTAAATATAATAAGCTAAAGAAAATCTTTACATTTAATACATATACAAAAAGTTACCAAAAATATAAAAAGAAGTCGGCCACATTTTTCGCTGAATGAAACGTTTTTAATATTAATTGTAATGCCCAAAATCAATTTGAATACAACATTTTCTATTATATAGAAAACAAACTCATATAATAATAAATAATAATAATAAATAATAATAATCGAGAATCTCATTAAAAACCAAAATAAACTGAAACCAGCACAAGATTGAACGAGACGATTTTTGATTTAACATCTAAGTATATGTATATAATATATATATGTATACATATTCAATAAATTGGCCGCATTGATGAATTGCATAAATGCATATTGACATATTGAATTTCCCCATGCAAATTTATTCATTATTCAAATACGAAAGGCGACAAATTTTCAATCATTGACATTCAAGACGTAACCTATGCATATTCGATAATCGCAACTAACTAACTAAATACAAATACAAATACAAATAAAAATAATAATAATAGTTATAATAATCACAATTGAGCTACAATTAATGGTTTACCACAATTGAATTCATTCAATCACCTAATCCTATATATGAATACATAATAATTCATATTCATCATAACTATATATATATAAATATATGACAAATGAAGATGCGCAAAATTTGATAGAATATTTAACATAACAATAACAAAAGATACATGGAATATTTATAGTATTCAGCTAGTTCAACTAAATCTTTATACATATACACAAACCAATTGGAAAGCGACCATTTTTGACTCCATTAATAGAGAGAAAAAGGTGAGTACACAAATATTCGTTTTTTTTTTTAAATATAAATCATAATTATAATAAATTATATGAATACACAAAAAAAAAAAAAAAAATCTTAAATAAGTTATTTTTTATTGGGAAACTGAGGCAAAACAATAAAATCAAGTTTTAAATGTGTTTTTTTTTTTAAAACATCCTACAATAAGAAAACATAAGTTTAAAAACTGATTTAAATATTTGCAGTTTATTGTGAGTTTTTCATTCATTCACTTTACAACAATTGTTTTAAAATGAAACAAATAGTGTGGAAAGAATATATAAGTCTTCATTTAAATTAAAAAATAGTTTGTATATTTTCAATTGGAAATTTCTTACTAGTGTTTTCGTTATAAATATATATTTTTTTTAGAAAATCCGTATTTAGAGCTTTATTAGGATAAGAAAAGCAATCACAAAATTTAAAAACATCTGAAATCGACATTTGAAGGATACATTTGGCGATGTAGCTTACATCATTATACAAAAATGCATCATCTTTTATAAATGTTACTTGTATGGGATTGTATATTAAGTTCTTATCGAGATATATGCACAGTTTAGTGGTTTTTGAAAAGTATAAAACTGCTATATACACCAAAATTATAACTACAGGCACTTTTTGCCAGCGCATAATTTTTCCAGATGCCACAGCCACCCCCCCAAATGGCTAGTTTGCCCCAAGGTGCAATGTGTCCCCAAGTAGCTAAAGCTCGACTTAGCTCGACTTTTTTTTTTGCTTTCTGCTGTTGTTTTCTTTTGTTTTAGGTTTGGGGTTCACTTCATGGTCGAGCATTTGAAAATTGTTCCATTGACCTTTGACGACCACGCAG
This sequence comes from Drosophila kambysellisi, assembly GCA_035042185.1. NCBI lineage: Eukaryota > Metazoa > Arthropoda > Insecta > Diptera > Drosophilidae > Drosophila > Drosophila kambysellisi. The sequence continues at coordinate 3,455,616 of JAWNLS010000945.1, read as the reverse complement.
TGTGGCGAAACGGGACACATTCAAATAAATACACACACAAACACACACACACACACATAGCTGGCATGTGGGTTTGGCTGTGGTTATGTGTGTGAGAATGCCGAGGTTTAGTTTGATTGGGAGGTGTGGGTGGTGTGCCAATGCCCAAAAGCAAATAGCAGCCACCGCAACTCTGACGACAATAAAAAGCAGCGAACAATTGCCAAATAAATAACTTGACGCTCGCTCAGCGCCTTTATTTGCTTTTGTGTCGAGGCCTGGGCTTGATTTTCATTTTCATTTTCATTTTGCCAACACACTCACCTATACACAAACATATAGTGTGTGTCGTTCTGTGTGTGTGTGTGTGAGAGAGCGCAGGACTCTAGACTGTTGCATATTAAAAGAGCCTCAGTTTCCTGTTTTGTTTTTTTTTTTTAAGCTGCGCTGCTCATTTTGGCTCTGTCTAAAAATCTGAATCCACAGTGTCTTTTGCCCCAACTTGGTCGCTTTGCTTGGGTTTTTTCATTAATAATATGACACAATTCCTTCAGCATTGTCCTGGCCAGCTGCGCCTGAGAGCACTTTTGGCTTTGACGCCTCCTTATGCTCATTATGCTCATTTGAGGCTTTGTCTTCTAGTCTCCCACCGCCCTTCACACAGCCAGCCAACGTCTTTTTGCCTTTTCTTTCATCATTCATTCATGCAGCAGCAGAAACAACAGTCACTCACACATACATACACACACAGACACACACAGATACACACAGATACACACAGATACACGCGCTTGCAGAGATACATCAGCAAATCCAAATGCAAACACAGGCAGCGAGAGGACCAGCAAAACAAAAGTGCAATATTCGTGTGCGTGTGTGTGAGTGTGTGTGTGTGGGTGTGTTGTTGAGTGTGTGTAAGCGAATCTCAGATACTCTTTAAACATTGACATTGTTTTGGCATCCAAATGTACAAGTTTTATTTATTTAAACATTAATTATATTATGTTTTAATATTATTATTTATAAAAACTTTTGTTATTAAAATTTACTGATTTTAGATAGCATTAATTAATATTAATATATTTTAATATCAGCACATATTTGTCTGAGTACTGAGAATAAATTAAAATATTTATTGTTAGGTATTGTATTTCAAATCACTTATTAAAATATACTTTTTTAAATAATTTTCGTCGTTATTAAATACAGGATTTTAAATTAAACTTATAGGCATTTTTTAAACTCTGTAAATTGCAATGACTTAAATAATGCAACACAATTATTATACCTTTTAAAATATAAAAAAATAAATGATTATTATTATTATTATTATTAGTGTTTATAAAGAGTAAATACATTTAAATACATGCTTTGTGTTAGTGTATTGAAGCATTCGTTATTGCCTCGTGTTTTGTTTTTTTTTTTTTTTTATTTTGGTTAACTTTCATTTGTTGACTGTTGTTGGCCGACGTCCTTAATTATGTGCCAGAGCCATGACTGACTGCCACAGTGCCACACTGGTTGTAAGGACAGACGCACGCACTCACACATTGACACACTGTCAGGCTCGACGACGGCGACAGCGACGCGACAGCGGCTGCGGCGGCAGCGTTTACTCGCGACTCGTCGTTGTCGTTGTGTCCTGCGATGTGTCATGTTGTTGGGCGAAGGAGAGACTCGAGACTCAAGTCCTTGTTGCGCTTGTTTTTATCGCTTGTGTTTGGCCGTTCTTGATGAGTGTTGTCGCCTCGTTGTTGTTGTTGCTGTTGTAGTTGTTGCTGTTGTTGTTGCTGTTGTTCGCTGGTCGTTTTTGAAGAGCACCGTTGTAGTGGGTGTCATGTCCGTTTAGTTGTTGTTGCTTTTGCTGCCTGGCACTTTGAGGCGACGCCGCCTGCTTACTGCTTATTTATGTATGAAGGACCTTAAACTTTGCTGCAAATGAAAATGGCCACGCACATCACACACACACACACACTGAGATAGCAAAAAGGAGATGATAAAAGAGATGTATAGAAAAATAAAAACAGTTAAGCGTGATGGAAGATAAGATACTTTGCAATCCTACCTCTGAGTGCTAGCTACAAATCGGAGTTTTATGCTAGAAATCCATTTCTATAATTTATAGAGGCGTGTCGCATCTAATTAAAAAATGAAATAAATATGCTTCATCTCCATTTTAATGGACTACAAAATGGCGTAGCTCCTCTTTACTCACAGCATCTCTTCCTGTCAGCCATTTGCAAAGATTCTCGCGTGTGCCAGCGTCCTTATTGTTCTTACTGTTGACGCTTAGTAACAATAGACAACCATTTTTTTTTTAACTTGGCTGCGTTTCCATAACCTTCGCATGTTGGGCATGAAAAATTATGAAATTTAAGGTTAAAAATATCGTTTTTTTGTTGCTGCGCCACTTAATTTTGAACTAGGTCAGAGCAGAGGTTGTGACAAAAAGGGTAAAGGTCACAGTTGCTCTAGAAAACCCTTTCTGGTATACTTAAATTAGAGCGAATATGTCCTTAAGCGTATGTACTTATAAACAGTTTGCAAAATTCATAATTACTTAATATTCAGTTAGTTAAAGCTATTAAATCTTATTGATTTTGTTTATAGTTTCATTTTATTATTAGTTTTTAATTTGATTAGTGCCGTGAGAAAAACATTGACCAGTTAGACGGACAGCAATTTAAATATTTACCAATTATGATTCATTGTCTCTGAATCTGTAAACTATTTTGATACTTGCTGTTAGTTCAAATATTATCTTAATTGCTGATTTTTTTTTTTTTAATATAACAAATATGTATTCCCATTGCCCATTGCATACTTTTATGCCTGCGTTTCAATTCCAACATAATCACTCCATTATTATTGTAAATTTGTATTTTTTACTACCCAGTTGAGAATATTACTCTAATTCATAATTAAAACGATTGCCTATTCACTTGGGAACTACTTACAAAATGTGCTCTCTCTCTAGGACACCTCAACACTTTGCTAGTTAAACTGTCTGTACAAATACACACACACACACACACACCAGCCCCAAACCCAAACCCAAATCCAACCTCAATCCTCCACCCTTGGATCAGGCCGTTACGTGTCTGTGCATTGAGCACCAGATGTCACATGGGGTTGGTAAAAGTTTTTGCCGTTCGCAACTTAGATAATTTAAGAGTGAATGGGTTGGGTGGTTTGGATAGGATGCAAAAGATATACCTTTTGCTCTATCTTTCCCAATCTCTCTATATCTCACTCTCTCTCTCTCTCTCTGCCTCTCTGTTGCTCAGTTTACGTGAGATAATGTAAATTTATGGCTGGCAATTAGCGGGTCGCGAATCGTAACCAAAGCCATGGCTATAACTCAAGCGAACAAACTTTCGTCTAGGCCCCCAAAGTTACAGGTTCTAATTGCAGTTGCGAAGCGCGTGGCAAATCTTGGCCAGCAATGTTTGGTGCGGATGTGTGGGGAGAGACAATGGCAAAACCAAAATTCAGTTAGCAACATTTCTTACTATTAATTACCAAAGGTAACGTTGCACATATGCGTAGGTACAGTGATCCCTCCGTAACTGTAATAGGAAATCAAAATGTTTTATTTTATTTTTTACTTTTCATTTTTGTATTTTTTTATATATACAATATTTATCATCCTATTTAAATATAAAAAGACATTGATATAACATTTTAGTTGATTTATATTATTTTCTTTTTTAGACAATTAAATTGTCAATAAAATTTGTCTATATCTATAAATTATGATGTTGACAACAAATATTTTTAATCTGTTTGTCAAAAGAACTATTGCACATTTATTTATTTATTTGCAAATTAAAATGACCCCTGACCTCTGCACAGATACAACAACAGTTCCAAGTAGCGCAACAAGGTAAAAGCAGTGCACTCGTGCTTATATATATATTTATATATACGTATATATATATATATATATAAAAGTGTATATAACAGTTACACTTTAGACAACCTCAGCGCGCTGTGGCACACAAATAAATGTGTATCTGTATCTGTTAGCTACATGCGCAAGGCATCAGTTGCAATCTGACTTCAATTCAATTATTTTAGATTAGAATGTGACTATGTCACAAACACACACAAAGTGCGCACACACACGCACACACAAACACACACACACTCACACACACTTTTGTTTCTCTATGTCAGCTGTCATTCATCCGTTCATATGTTCATTTTGCTTGGCTCGCAGGAGCAACAGACACGATTGGAGGACAGAACGCAGGATACGTGCCCCGTGACGCCAGTTTCTGCATTGACAGTTGTGTCCGTCAGCTGTGTGTGTATTTGTGTTGGTGAATTTGACTGTGTGGGCTGTTCTAACTGTGCTTAGAAAAACAGGAAAAAAATACAACAAAGAGACCCCGTGGCAAATTCACATAGGTGTTGACAAAAACGTTGCCTCTGACGTTACAGCTATTGACTTTGGGCATTTTAAAAACACTTATAAACATTATCGATCTAACTAGCATATATATCTTTAAGATATTCAGAAGTTTTTTAAGGCTTTCTTTAAGTACAAATTATTCAAAATTGAAAGTTGTGAAGCTATAACAATCTACAATATTCACTTAATTAGACTTGGAGTGGAAACATTAAATTATTCTAGAGACAGCCGCAATTAGAATATAAAATATATTATAATAATAATTATTGTTAGTAATATTAAATTTATAAAGAAAACATATCGACTATCAGGAGTCCAACAGGAATGCTTCTATCCTTAAAAATATAAGATGTCTTTTTTAATTTTTTTTACACACTTAGGTAATCTTTTTTACCTGTCTACCTGAATGCACCTTTACTCTGAACTGCAGGTGTATGGATTGCATACAAATATAAGTCCCAAGCAGGTTAAGATCGCCGGAACAGGTAGACATGAATTCAGTTGATAGGAGCAAAGTGGGTCTTAATGTGAGCAGTCGTGATCAAACCTGTTCCTCAAGTTGAAACACAAACACGTGAGAATTGCTATGTATTGCATTTTCACGGATATGAAATTTTCATTTAATAGTGGAAATTAATCATATTCATTCCGCTTTGCCAGAAACCTTCTATAAATAAATGCAATAACAAGTCCGTTAGGGCAGAACATTTAGTTCCGCTCTGGCGCCTTTGTGACTCATAAAGCAGCTGAATGAATAATACAAATGTATCTCTTACTTAGTGCAGATGCAGCTATTTTCCAGCTTATCAGCATCTCTTCATGCGGGCGACTCAGGCGAATTATTAAGCGGGTATAATGATAAACACCCAATGAACCACCAGCATTTATTGTCTGCTGCACAGTCCGTGTAGCAGCAACAGCTGAGTGACCATTGGTAGCGACTCCGATAACACTGTCCGACCAGATTTTTAAGACTAGGTGGATTAATCTTTACAAATAAGGAATACAAAAAAAAAAAAATAAAATTAAAATAAAGGAAAAATTTATATAAAATTAGAAACACCATCAGTTCGTAAATTCTATAAATAATAATTTATATAATTATATAAATTGTACATAGTAATAATTTTAATTTTTCCGTTGTTAAGAAATTTTGAAATATTTTCCAAATTAAGTGCATACAAAATACCTACTTATGTTAGGTTTTTAAAAATTTTAGCAGATCAAATTATTTACTTACTTTATTTATTTTTTTCAATCCTTATGTTTTTTTTTCGAATAAATCAGTATTTTAAATATTTTTTCTGTTTTTTCTTTTCTTAACAAACAAAATTTCTCATTTTGTGGTGCAGTGTATTTTAAGATACGAACTCTTCGAAAACTGCCAGGCCTGTCACTCGTATCTATCGATGAGTTGCAACCCGGCTTGGCTGCAATCAGCGCCGCCACAGATTTTGAGTTCGAGCAAATAGAGCAAGGGTCGCCCTGGAACTTATCTAGCTGCGGATGTTGTTATTTGTGTTGTTGTTGTTGTTGTTCTGCTTCTTCTTCTTCTTCTTCTACTTGTTTTGAACGTCTTATGTTCTTGAGGCAGCTCTCGAGCTGAGCATCGTTTGCCTGCCCAGTTCAGTGCTTAAGTGAACCTCGAGTCGATCAGTCGAACTATGAAAAACCTTTGTTTGTTTTTGTGCCTGGTGGGCACAAGTGTTGCCCTTAGGGAAAACTACTGCGAACGGAATGTGACCGTTAGCCGAATGGTACCCGTGACGAAGCAACGAACGTTAATCAAACAGCCGCCCAAATGGATGCTGTGGAAGAAGACAAAAAACATCACAGAGTTCTATAACACACACGAGGAGCAGGTCAGCTATAAGTTAATCTCGGAATGCTGTCCGGGCTATTTGCAAGTGGTGTCCGGTCTCTGTGAGCCCATCTGCGATCGCGGCTGTCCAGCCTTTGCCAGCTGTGTGGCGCCACAGCGCTGCCAGTGCACCCGTGGCTATGTCTCGGCTGTGGCAGATCGCGATGGCAGCCATTACTGTGAACCCATCTGTGAACGCAGCTGCCCCACCGGCTCCCAATGCGTGGCACCCAATACGTGCGCCTGCAAAGATGGCTACAATCCACTGCCACCCACTGGGGATGGCGTCAGTGCGCCCTGCGAGCCCATCTGCACTCTGGGCGACGGCTGCGCCAATGGACAGTGCATCGATGTGGAGCGCTGTGTTTGCAATCGGGGCTATCAGTGGAGCCAGGAGAGCAGCACCTGTGTGGCTAACACTGACTTGCAGGAGGAGTCAAATGACGATTTTACCGAGCTAGGGGATTATCTCAGCAGCACAGCAAAAGCGGCAACGTTTGCATCTGTTGTAGCCGCCGACTGTGAAGATGGATTTGTTTTCTATTTGGGCGAATGTCGTCCCGAGCTCTTTGCGAGCAATGAACTTAGCGCTGTAAAGGATTGCCGCCAGTCCGCCTGTGGTCCACATCAGAGCTGCAACGAACTGGGCAAGTGTATCTGCAACGCGGGCTATGTTGAGGTTGATGATGAGGATGTGAAGACGAGCTCGATGCGCTCCTGTCGTCGAGGTCTGCTCGACCAGCTGCTCAGCATCGATCAGGCCGCTGATGATGAGGATGAACTTAATACGCTGACTATTCCAATTGTGGGCGTGGCATCGGGCGTTCTGCTCGTGATTGTGGTTGTGGGTCTGCTGGGTGGCATGCGACATCGTCGAGGCCAGTCGGAGTCCGAACCCAAGGAGGAGTCTCTTCAATGCGCATTCTCACAGAAATGTTACGATTTGGATGAGTCGGTGCCGTAAGAGGGAATTCGTTTGGGCTGTGTTAGTTAAGCTTTAATTATTAGCTGCTAAGATTATCATAATAAATGTTTTGTATATTGTTTTGTAGACTATGTTCGTTATGTAATTCCCCTAAAAGGTTGAGGTTCACGAGCATTCGCCTTAAAAGTGAACCTTCCCTTATCAAACATTTACATTTTGGTTCAGAAACCAGCATGATATTTTTGGAATGACATTTATTTTAAAAGAGATATCGATGAGGGAGAGTTTGCCTGTGAGCCATAAAAATACATTGAGTGGAAAGAGATAAAGCAGTTGAGCGAGAGAGAGAGAAAGAGAGAGAGAGGAGAGATAGACTGTCTACGTTGGTCCAATTGGTGATATGTGTACACTTATCTGTATAATATGGTTGTTTTTCAGTTCCCAACGAGGGATGAGTCTCGAACTGATCAGGTAGTTTTTTTCCTATGTGTTTTGATTATTTTAAAATGTTTATTGCTGAACGAAACTGTCACTTTCTTAGTTCTTTATATGAAACTATTTTCTTTCTTTATTTGAAAAATGTTAAATGGAAATTTATAGCTATGTTGAATGCCTCTAAGTGATATTTATTTAGCATTAGTCATTAATAATTGATTGAATTAATAAATAAAATGAACTCCTAAAAATTTTATTCATCCACATCTGTATTAATGATTGCTTAAGCTAAAGGAACAAATATTAATAAAATCCAGTTTACTTAATATAATTGGTTGAGTAAGTTTCGTAATTAAAATGAAATTATTTTTTATTGTTAATTTTTGTAAGTGATTTTTATGAACTTTGACTTTAGTCTTTGTGTCTCACTGATAGGGTGCTCGTCCAAGCGGCATAAAAGATAAGTAGCATTTTCAGAAAAATTCCAATATTTTCCAAAGGAAAAGAGCAAATGAAATAAAAGGATAAATTTAAACAGCAGCGCAAAAAACAATAATTAACTTAAAGTTGTTGATAAACAATACTGTTATGAAAGGCTTAAGAGTTGACTTCTAAATTTAGATCATGACAGTGCATATCAGTTTTGTTTATATCTTCAAATTTTTCAATATTGTATCAGCATATTTTATTTAAAATGTGTACTAAAATGTAACCACAAATATCACACATTTATTACGGAACAAAAAAAAGGCTCATCGTATCAGGTCCCCCGGCAGTCATATGCACTCAACAGCCGATTACGGGCATATATATAAATAAAAAATTCATAAAAAACAAAATACTTAAAAATGGTACACACAAAAATACATTTTGCCTGTCACTCTCACTAATGTAGCGGAGAGTTTTGAAGCCGTCGCTTTAATATCCATAGCAATTTTTTATCAGCTGCAGATATGTGTATATGTGTACGTACATATGTACATACATACTATCAGTATGTGTGTGTGTACATGTGTCTTGTATCTGTGTGTGCAGCTATGGGCCAATATCTGTATCTGTGACAGTAGCACAAAGATCTTTTAGCCATAATCGGTGCACATTTATATATTTTTCGCACTAAGCCATACACACAAATACACACACACACACACACACATACATACACGCACATGCGGGAGCTTTAAGGTGCGCAATAGGCAGAGAGCGAGAAACAGAGAAAGAGAGAGAAAGAGAGAGAACAAAGTGTAGTGCGTGAGAGCGCGTTAACTTTGGGAGGCGTGCAAAATCTTAGAAAAAGAACAAAAAAAAAAAAAATACAAAAAAAAAAAAGAAATAAGAAAATACAAAACGACAAAAAGACAACCAAGCAACCAATTTCTGACAGCAGCAGCCGCTCGGCTGCCCTTATCCTTCTGCTGTCCCCGTTGCCGTCCCCAGTCGCCAGCACGTTTCCTGTGGCGTTGGCGTTGCCCTCACAGCAACAAGGATACTTAAAGCTTCTTTAATTTTTATGTTGTTTTCTCTTCTCTTTGTCGGCGTTGCGTTGAGTGCGGCTGTGCCCCAGTGTGTGTGTGTCTCAACCATTCTCTTTGATTGCTTTTGTGCTTGTGTGTGTGTGTGTGTGTGCTGTGTGCTGTGTGCGCGTATTTGTATTGGTAACCTTTGCTGGCTGTGCCAACATTTTTGCGTGGGACGTTGCCCAAGGACATGGACTCGTTTGCCTCGTTTGCCATTTGCTTCACTATTTCAGACTGCTTGCTGTTCTTGCTGCTCTTACTTGACATTGTATATGTATATATATATATATATATATTTTTTTTTTTTTCATAGTACTTGATTTTGCTGCTTACTTTCGTATTTATTTATTATTTGTTATGTGCAACATTTATTTTTGGCCAAGCACCGAAAACGTACCCAGCGCCAACGGACAACCTGCATTTAATTGAATGAAGACTTGACAAATGCAGAGGGTCGTTCAAGCGTCTATTTAAATACCACGATTGCTTTTAAAATATATATATATATATATATATATATATATACGAGTATATATATTCAATTTAGAATATTTGCAATTTATTGTTTTGCAGAGCTGCTGTAAAAGCTTTTGATAATAAAGCCAAATACTCGACAAACTTGGAGCCAATTGAATATAATTGGCTACATTTAAGAAATTCTACAATTTATATAAAATATTATTTAATTTATTTTTAAAATAATTATTTCATTTCATTTTTCATAAAATACCACAATTCTTAATACATTTTTCATTTTAAACTTCCAAATATCTAATCAATTTTATTTGATTTATTAAAAGTTTATCTTTCACTTTTAAAGTGAAAAATTTTATTTAATTTATTTGCATTTTCCTTACACTGTTAAAGTGAAGACAAAATTGGATAAACTCTTACCATTTGCATTCGTAAAATACTCATTATTATTGACTGTTTCGTAAAACTTAAGTTTTTGCCCAAGACTACTTTTTGTAGAATTTTTGAAATTCCCAAAAGAGCCAGCAGTCAAGAGGCAAAGTGATAAATCACTCAAAAAATAACTATATCCCATTTTTCTCTCCCATATCTCTAGTTTTAACTGCCTTCACTCATTGTTATTTTATGATGTTGAAATTGATTTATGAAGCGCAAAACCTCTCATAGCAATTGCCAAAAGAGGGAAAGAAAACACAGAATTTTCCCCAAAGCTGCAGCAGTTATTTTATAGTGGCAGCTTCTTTGGCTTTTTACTCTGCTGGTGATTTCCTTGATTTTTGTTGTTGTTTTTAAATTTTTTGTTTTTATGACAGCTGCAGCTCAAAACTGCAGCTGCAGTGATAAAAATGAAGAATAATAGCAACGCCCAGTTCCGTGCTGGGGAATTTTCTATGTACTTGTTGATGCGGCCCCAACATTCACACACACACACACACACACACACACATACAAAGCTGGTGCAGCTGCAAGAATGCATTGTCTGAAAGTAGGTCGCTTCTGCTGTTGCTGTTGCTGATGCTGCTGCTGTTGCTGTTGCTGCTGCTGTTGCTGCTGTTGCAGCTGCAGATGAAAAAGAAATGCAAAACAGCAGCTATCAAATATTAACCACTAGTTGCGTCCTGAAATGCAGCCACGCCCACCAGCGCCCAATTAACTGGCGAGTTTGTTAGCTTCTTTATGGCCAGAAGTTTCGCTGCGCTGCTCTGCTCCGTTCTATTCGGCGGGGGCTGCAACTTTACTTTGCCACTTTGCCGTCACGCCCAGTTTAACAGCCGTGTGGCAGCATTAGCAGCAGCAGCAACACACTGCTGACCTATTTTTGTCACACACACATACACACACACACACATACACAGATTTTCAAATTACTTACAGCTACAGCAAGCCAGAGATACACACAGCCATACAGCAAACGCAGCATTGCGTATACGCCATGTGTATTTTTATACAGTAATCACTCGAAAGTTGTGACTGACCAAATAGAATGTGTTGCAGAAATTATGGTAATCTTTTTAATCATAGAGTTATTAAAAAATATATAATTTAGTATGAAAGGATGTGAAGTTGGGTTGATGGAAGAGCCTTAGGCTCAGAAGGTGGCACAATAGGTCAGCAAATAACTTAGAACATTTTTGTATAAAAAGCAGCAGTTGCAGAAATTACAAAAACAAATTATAAATAAATTTTTAATTTTTAATTTCTTGTTAAAAATTTTGTAATTGCAGAAACTATAATTATTTGTGCATTATAATCTGCAAGATACCTTTCGAGTGACTACTGTATATGGTAAGCCAGCCTCATGGCTTCGCATTTTTTTGTGTGCGTGTGCGAGCTCAGGTGTGTGTGTGTGTGAGTGTGTGTGTGTGTGTGTGAGTGTGAGTGTGTTAGTAAGTGTGTTAGTGCGTTGCGTTGTGGCTGCACAAGTTTCAATAACCTAACGTTGCTGGCGTTGCTCGCGTTTTTCATAATTTGCAGGCCCATGCATCCTGGATTTTATTGTCAAGTTGTGGCAAGGCCACGCCCACGTCGGCTCAGCTGCAATTAAATACACAAACACACACACACATACATACATAGAGTGTGTGCTGTATATACTGCTGCTGCAGCAGTCACACTCCTAATGCATGTGGCCTGAAGTACGTTAATAAGTTTCGCATTACCAATGCGCGCGTGAGCCGAGTTTTAGTTTTAATATACTCTCCTTAAGGGTCGTCTGGGGCATGGTATTGACTTTATGAGAACTTGCAACAAATATGGGAAGATATCTTACATTTTATGCTGCACGTAATGTATGCCGATTATACTGAAACTAGAAAGTTGAAGCTCTGAATTTTCTGTCTGTTTCTGTTTATCTATTATCCGTTTATAACTTTGAATTCTTGTTGATTTATCATGGAATCCGATATCTTTAACTGTTTAACTGTATGAATTAAAAAATCGTTTATTCTATAAGAACTCTGAAATTCATTAAAATTTTTATTAACTTACTTCGCAACAGGGAACAGGGTAACTTTTAGCGGGAACCCTCGACTACATCAAGCTTGTTTTTCCGCTGTTTCTTACAGGAAATGCTTGTAAACTGCACTTTATATTAGGCTATGTGTGTGTTTGTGTGTGTGTTTGTGTTTGTGTATTAGAGTATTTCAGTATGTGTGTGTCTGTGCTAGCTGACATTCATAAACTGCCGCGAGCAAGTCAGAGAAAAATATTCACATTTTTATGCTAAAATATTTTTTTGCAGTCTGTGACCTAAAAAAATCGTTAAATGTTTGAAAAGCGGTTTCGCTTTTCTCATGCTGGTCGTGTGTACTGCCTTTTAGAGAGCAAAGTGCCCAACCCACAAAGCATTTAAGTTAATGCACGTGGCACTCACACAATCACACACACACACACACATACACACAACTACATATTTTTCGAAATGTGGTTTGACAGGTTAAAATTGTTTTTTTTCTGGGGTGGTTGAGTGTGAGGCAGCTGGGCTGCTTGGCAACATTGTGGCATCTTGTTTGAGTTGAAATACTGAAACTTTGCGTTTACCTCAACTATTTTTTCAAACACATTTTTCATGAATACAACTAAATTTAACAGATTTTACTGTTCCCTATTATAACAAATTAAAATACACTTTGAAATAGTTAAAAAAAAAGTGCCAGAAAGTTACAAAAAAAGTTGTGAGTCCACAATTAAAATAGAGTTTAGTGCTTAAAACATTTGTTTTAAAAGTGTAGAATTTTAATGACACTAAAGAAATGTGTAATACAAATGCTCTGACAAATAAACTTAAAACTTTCATTTATTTTTAGAAATACATAAATTTAACTTGCAGTATCAATTTAAGGCACAAACAATAGCGAAAATGGCATCTCATATTAAATACCATAATGACTTGCACAAGCTGTAGTAGTTGGCCTGTGCTTGAAGCACTTTTAACTTGTCTCAAACTCCAGTTTGAGTCCAGTCCGAGTCGCAATGCGATGAGTTTCTGGCCAGGACACAAGGCGCCTGTTAGAGGCCAGGGGGCCATTGAGGTAAAAGGCTTTCAGCTGCAATTCCCAATCGTGACCCGGGTAGAAGCTGTGTTAAGTGAATGTTTAATGCGCTCATAATGGTTGAATGTGGACCGTTAACACCTGTAATAAAGTTAAAGCTCAACTGCATTTGCAGCGTGAGACAGACAAAAGGCTCCTGCCGTGCCACCAAGCATCACTCCACCCTCCACTCCGCATGCCCACGAAATGCGTCCCCGCACTCAAATTAACAATTTGCTCGCAGCGACGCCGCGTCAATTAGAAGATAAATGTTTGTGTATACCAAGAAGCTGTGCGAAAAAGGTTAACGAGTCTCACACACACACACACACACACACACACAAGCACACACGCACACACACACACACACAGTTGACACGTGCATATAAAACAAGTAAGAGTCCTTTATTAGAGAATACGCGACTAGTTGATACTTTGTACTCTGACCTAACATATCCTAGAAGTGACTTTGTCTCTAATTTAAATACCCTACAACATTGAAAATACAGAATGTATTTCAATATGCTGATAGGATCAACCCTTTTCACTCATTCGTTATTCTAATAGGGTATATTTATGCTGCAATATTTTGTAGAAGAGCATATGGTGGCTGTGGTGGGTTGAGCGGTGCTTGGATATTTCCGGGACGTTGAACGGCGTTGCTGCTGCGGCTTTGGCCAACAGCTGCGCGGCAAATAACTCAACTGTGCGTTGAGGCAATCCAGCGGGGAGGGGTGGTGGGTGTGTTTGAGGGTAGTCGCTTGGCTCTGTAAATGTTTGTGCAGCTAGCGCTAAGGATATGGGGCAGCCTCTACTCTTTCTCTCCCTCTCCATCTCTCCTTCCCTCTCTCTCTCTCTCACTCACTGTGTGTGTGTCGCACATTTTCACGGCAACAACATCCACGTCGTCGCCACGTAATGTTGGCTGATTATTGGAGCAAAAATTAATTGAAAATGTTGGTCAATTGCCTTGCAGGCAAACAGTAATCCTCGCACCACAACTTGCAACCCCAAGTAACGCAGCTTTGTTGAACCTGGGAGCAAGTTGTTCTCATAATAAAGTTAGCTATTATTTTATATTATTAACTTCGCACCCTTCGATCCATTCACAAAACTCATCCTAGATTACTTGTTGCAACTATTTTGTTATCGAACTCCAACCCATTTTCCTTGCCCCCTGCCCTCAGTCAGCGTTAATTACTTTTAATGAAGCTTGCGGCAAGACAATGTCTTACGTACTGAAGAAAAAATTATGATAAACGTAGTTTGGGGCAAGCAGCCTTCTTATCTGCAACAGTGCAACAGCTTATCAATTTCCTAAATGCATTTCAATTGTTACAGTTTTTGCTCATATTTCACAAATTATATGGTTGAGTGGCTTGGGGCGATATTTTGAAGTGCTCTCCTTTTGTTGTATTGTTCAGCTCAATGGATTATTGCTCTTATTATGTAAGTTCACACAAAGGATTGCCTTCAATACATAATGAAGAATATTTGTAAATCTTTTAACAGCTTGATTGAGTGATTTTGTATGTATTATGTATACTTATTAAGCTTTTAATTGTTATTAGTTTTGTACTAGTCAATTAGACAAATTGAAATTAAGTATTATTTTTGATCTGCTTAATAGTTCTGTATCTAATTTAGTTAGTTAGCTTAATTAATTAAGCACAAACTAGGAAAAGTTTTGTTATGCTTACAAATTAAGCCATTCACAAAAGTTTTAATTCCAACAATTGTACAATTCAAAACAAACCAGAAACCAAAACTTGTTCATATTTGTGTTAATAGCTTTTGCATTTTAATTTTTATTTCTTTAGTTCAGTTTAAAAAATTATATATAATCTATTGCATTTTTTGGTAAATTCCATTTTTCTGCAGTTTAGCAATCTAAAATATAATTAATCCATTTTGGTAGAGAATAACGAGCCACGAAGCATGTCAAAGTCGATAATAGCCACAATTTAATTGCATTAGAATATTATCGATGTGCAGTAAATGCATGCTTAAATATATTTACATATATGTGGCAGATAGTATATATATATACATATATATATATAGTGTGTATATATTATGCGAGAGTCTGTCTCTGTGAATAATACAAAACCGCAACTACAAAAGCAATCAAAATCAAAATGAAATTGCGTGCAGCTTCCAGCAGCAACGTGAGGCGCACACACACAAAATACACACACACACACACAGACACACACACACACAGAGTAAAGCACACGCAGAGAAACATTTACACGCAGTTGCCCTCGAAACTGAATACGTAGGACAAACATTAACATTTCTATGCGTGCCACACGGCCTATAAGTAGGCAACAGAAAACAAAAAAAAAAAAAAAAGAAAAAAAAATACAGAAGAGAACTGAGCGGAGCGGAGCGGAGCAGAAAAAAAGAAAACACGCTCACAGCAAGGAATTTCCAGCAGCATCCAGGGATAATTTCTGTTTTGAGCTTTCGCCAGACTCGTGACTGACACACGGATAGAGAGTGAGAGAGAGATAGAGAGATATATAGAGAGTGAGAGAAATCTCGAGCGTGAGCATAAGAGCAAAGAGTTTTGCTCGCTCTCTTTGCGGCTGTAGAAAAGGCAACAACATTAATTCGATTTGTTGCCGCTCGCTCTTTAAGTGTTTGTTTATGCGTGTGTTTTTTTTTTTTTTTTGCTGCCTAATAAAACTCATTAAAAAAGCAGCAAAACACCCACGCACCCAGCTCAAATACCGAGGCTGCTGCTGCTGCTGATGCTGCCTCTGCTGCCAACCCAAAGAGTCATTTCTTCTCACGGCCCACGCGGCGTATGTGTAATATTTTTTGCTGTAGCTTCTTCTAGGCTCCACAATTTTTATTGTTGTATTTTTCGCATCGTGACATTTATTTTTACTTAATTTATTTTTGCGCCGCCGCTTTGCAAATTTCCACACAGTCGTTTTCCCATTTTCTGCGCATCTTCCTACCCACTACAGCTGCTGTTCCTGTTTCTGCTTTGGTTCCCTTTTCTCCACCAGCGTTCTCCTGTCAGTGTTGTGCTGGCTTTTTCGGCTTTCGCTTTTGCGTTCGTTTCGTTTATTTGTGTACATACATATTTATTTTGCAGCAGCATCCTCCCTACCACTCCCCCCACTCAACAAACACAACACCACACCACACCCGACCCCTCCTATAGCTATTCTCCTGGTTGCCTCATTCCTTCGCTTCGATACACGCTTCCAGCTCATTTGCCGCTTCGACGACAAAATTTCAGTTTTCAGCTTTTGCTACATTAATGTGCGATGCATAGTAAGGGAGGGATTGGTGGGTGTGTGTGGGTGGTTGTGGGTGGACCAGAGGTGTACAAATATTGGACGGGGCTGGGGGGTTGGGGATGCTGGTCTGAAGTGTTTGTATGCGAGCAGCTTTAAGTGCCAGCAACGGTGAGTGTGCCGTGAAAAGGGGGGGTCTGGAAATATGGGTCAAGTTGTTGCCGCCTGTGCTAAAAATTAAGTCGTCGCAGTCGCCGCTGACGCTGACGTCGCTGCTGTCGTCAACGTCGCCGTCATGGCAATTATTGCTGTTGCGCATTAAGGGTTAATCCTATTGCCTTATAGAGTGTACAGAAATAAATTTCACTCTATGTGTATTTGTGTGTGTGGCTGTCTAACTGTGTGTGTTTCGGTTTGGCTCTATGTGTGTGTGTGTGTGTGTGTGTGTGTGTGAGTTTGTGTGAGTGTACATATGTTCTGGCAGTAACAAAATGACTGCCACTCTTGACCGTGCTCTTGTTACCGTTTTCACCTTGTTTTTGTTGTTGCTCTTTCTTATTTTTGTTTTTTTTTTTTTTGTTGGCTATTTTGTGGTTGGTTAATCGCCAACAAAGTATGCTTATTTATGATTGCAGCTGCTGAATTTTATTCATACTTTTATATATGTATATCGGCTATCGAGCAGGCTATGTTGCTTTGGGTAGGTCATTAATAAAGCATAGCCATCTAAATAAGATTTATAAGCTAAGCTTAATTTTGAGTTTCATAAGCGTTTATTCTTCTGGGGTTATATTTAAATTATAAATAGTAAATTTCATATAACAATGGGAATATCTAAAAAGGGTAGAATGATTTTGTGCAAATGTATGCAACAGGCAGCGGGAGGCAACTCCAAATTTGAAATATTAATTTGCGTTTACTCGGCGCAGATCAAGTTTACTTTATGTTATCGATAATTGCCTCTGTTTACCAAATTTTGATATATATCGTTTTCCTATAGCCAAAGTTTTTTGTATATAATACATTGGCACATTATTTCATTATTTCATGTAGATCGAATAAGACTTGAATATATTTAACAGCTGGATTCAGGGTATATCGTAGTCGAGTTGATTCTACTACAGTATTCATATTTGTTTATTTTATATGCAATTATTTTAACATGCTTTCTGATAGCAGGCTTTTCACATAAGATTTTACTTAATTAATTGCAGAACAATGCCATTATTTATTTATAAATTCCATTTTTAAATTAAATTTATCTCCTTTTGTTAATCAAACTTAAAGCAGAAATAAAATTGTGTACCAAAGTAATTTCAATTGCTTGTTTTATCAGTTATTCGACACACTTGAATTAACTTAATTTTTGGCATATAGCTTTAAGCAATGACTCGAATTAAATCCGTATCTTTAATATTTATTGGTTTACTCAGACTCGTATCTGAAAGAGGTTGCGCTCTATAAAATATTGCCGAGTAAAATCGGTAAAGAATAAGAGAAAATAATAATGCACTTCAGACATATTCGTTATTTATGCGCTTGTTATCCATAATTTATTTGTGGCAGGTTTGTGGGGTGGCTCACAAGTCCACAGGCTGCAGGCCAACCGAGGGCGTTTGGCGACATACACAATGCAATTTTGGGGCGTGGCACGCAAAAGTGTCGTCAGCATTCAATATGTGTTCATATACATACAGCAACATGTCTGATGAAGGCGGTGGCTACAGACCACAGTCAGCAGCAATAAACAATAACATCAACAACAACAACAACAACATCAACAACCACAACAACAACAACGACAAACAACCAACAACTTGACAGAAATTCCATGCGAACATTGACATCGACAACTGGCAAATATTCATGAGCTTGTCATGTTTGTGGACGCATAGTTACCCCAGGATGCCTGCCAGATGTCCTGCCCTCCAATGTCATCAACAATGGTTTATCGAACCCATTGTCCGGCGCTTGTCCATACATTTTCTTCCTCTTCTTCGTGTGCACTATGTGCACTGCAAAATAATTAATTTGCATTTCAATTGCAAAAAACAACGCCAAGCAATTTTTTATGATGACTTGAAAGCAGAGACTCATTTTTAATGTTGATTCAGAGTTCAATGCACCCCTTCAAGCAGCTGCACTCTACATAACTCGAGCCAATTAATTCCCAGCCAGAGTGAAAAGCTGAACATCTTCAAATGGAAAAAATGGAAATTGAAATGCATTCGTAAATGGAAACGAGCAGCAGCTTAACTAGGTAGCTGTCCATTGACCATGGCAAAGAGTTGATTGGCAACGGACACTGACAAGTGGGGAAGCATCACTTAGTCCAGCTGTGAGGCAAGCTGGAGATTTCCAAGTCGACCAGCAATTTATGGGCGTAATTATAGAGTAACCTTAAGAGATTAGGTTAGGCACTTTGACAGAGAGAAATATTTATGCATTACTCAGGCGCTTAAGGCAAAACGTTGACAGAGCCTTCAAGCAATTGTTAAATCCATTTTGATATATTTTGAATATTTGTTAATAAAGCTAAAAGCCACAAGAGTTTCCCCAAACTATAATATAACAAAAGCCAGAAACTTTTAAGCAAATTAAAAATTGCGATGCACACAATATTCATAAAATTTCATATTATTTTAAATCTTTCTTTTAATTAAATATTGTTTCACTGAATAGCTTTTAATATTAAAAATCATAGCTAGTATTTTAATAATAAATAATGGGTTTTTCCGAACAAAATCTAAAGCGCGATCAGCTTTTAATTCTGTATAATTCACATTTTTGAAGCCATTGTTGTTAAATATATAAATAACTCTAAGCGAGATTTTGCTTTCAAAGTTTGAAAAGTTGCTATAAAATTTAGGTTTTGCATACGGAAAAAACAAAATTCCTAGCCAGATTTTTGCTTTTAATGCTGAACATTGTTTAATTCCGGTAAAACTGAGTTTGTTCACAGAATGTGCACAGAGAATGGGCTTCCAGCTCATTGACCAGTCCTGAAACGGGGTTGGTTCGAGGCGGGTCATAAGCGTAAACTATGCGTTTGCAGCGTCTGCTTATGTGCAAAAATATGGCCAATTTAATGGACCAGGCCATGGTCATAAAATGCCATGATGCCGCCAAAAAAGAAGAAACTTAGCACACAGAAGCTAAAAAGCTTATGAGTCGGAGTACCAAAAAATAAAACCCCTTTCAATGCAACTGTGGATAGAACGTGGCAGCAACAAGAAGAAGCAACAACTCGTTTCGACTCAAACTACAAATCATAAAACGAGCAAGAAATTGAAGTCTGCAGCAACAAAAGCTTCTGCTGACTTCACAAAAAAAAAATAATAATAATAAAATAAATAAATAAATGAAAAGAGTCCTCACATAAATACCTTGTAAACAGTTTCTTTCATAGATTCAATGACGATATGTTGAATTATTGGTTTGGTGTGCTACATGACATAAATACTTCCTTATGTTCTATTAACATTTTTAAACTGATAAATTAATATAAATATACACATAAATATTCATAATTGAAATATATTTAAACATAAGTTCTACGACACCCATAAAGTTTATACAACCCATCAAATCTAATTTATATATGCAGGGTATAACCATTACATTTTTTTTATTAATTTGAGTTTAAAGGTTAACAATAATTGTGTTGATTTATAACTGTGCAAGTGTTTTTTTACTCGATGAAAAGTGTATCGTGCCACAAAGAAAGCCACACATTAAAGGGACAATTGGCAAGGACAGTTCTCTGCCTATAGGTTAAATCTTAAGTCCAAAAATAAATTACATGGCATTATGGCCAGAAGCCGAGTTTTTCTTTTTTTATAAATACATTTCCTTACACATACATATATACATACATACATACATATACACATACACGCAATCGCAATGGCACACACATGCCAACTGACATACTGTGGCATGTGTTGGCTGTGGCAAGATGCTATCAGGACTTGGGGACATGGCATAGCCTGCACAGGACGCGTCGCTTTGTTCCACGTCAATTGGCTGACCGCTCCCTGTCCCCCCTCCCCGACCCCCCTTACAAACTAGTCGGGGTTTTTCGGTAGCGGAGAGCCGTTAAGAAATCACATAAAATATTGCTAATATAATCCTTTATAGTTAATTCGACAGGACGATAGCGTGGAAAAGGGTTCTGTTGTTATTGCTGTTGTTATTTTTTGCTGCCATTGTTATTATTGTTGTTGTTGCTATTGTTGTTGTTGCTTTTGTTGGTTCGCTTTGTGCGCACTTTTAAAACGTTGACATTTTTTTTTTTTTTTGGTTTGCATGTTTGTTGGGTCAAAGGGAGATCTAAATGGATAGGACTGTGTTAACAGTGGGCAGCAAAGGATATGACGTTAATCTTGGCCGCATTTGACAGGATAAATGTATTGAGAATTTAGTGGCTGAGCTTGACTCTGGTGTTTATTATGCCCATAGTTAGGACAATTGATAAGCGAATGCGTTCAAGTATAAATCAGGTAAATTATCCAACTCTTTATTATTGTGTAGTAGCACATTGTGAACATTATTTGAGAGTTGGTATTGAAAGATAATAACTTATCAACAAATGAAATTGTATAAAGAATATAATTCTCATTAAATACTTATTAATTTATGAGCTCTGCCCTTATTTACCAACCATAGTGCAATGTGGTGTTTCACATAATATTTAGAATATGTTTTAAATAGTTTTAGCTTTGCTCAAATTTCTTTTACATATTATATATATTTGAAAATCTTTTTTTTCTCAGTACATTGAATATGAATTCGTTTCGCTATTATTCAATATTCAATATTAAATTCTTCGCTATTAAGTTTTATTTAAGTTTCCCAAAGACACACAAAAGATAAGACGAAATCACAAAATAGCATTTGAGCTGCAATTGAACTTGCCAAAGACGAAGCTAAATGCATTACGAGATGGCCGCAAAAGGACAAGTGGCGTGCAACATGGGGGCAATAACAGAAATGCTAGACGTTTTACTCAAACTGTTGGAATTGCTGTTTGCAACTAGCGGCAATTTGTGGCAACTGCTGCAGCGCGCCACAACTTCTAGACAGACTTTTTGATCGTTCACTTTATCTGCCTGTTTGTCGAGGCAAGTCTCAAAAACAGGTGAAAGATCCAAAAGTCGTTCAATTTTTGGCTGGCTGCCCAATCAACCAAAAAATATATAAATTGCGCATACGCCGCATGTTTCAATGCAGTTGCAAATAATTTTATTTGCAATTTCGTATCTCGCCCTGTCTTTTCTGGTCGCTTAATCAGCTCAAGTGCTCTGCCGCAGGCCAAATAAAGGGAAAAAGAGAAGAAAATATAAGAAATAAAAAAATATATATTTTTGGAAGACCATTGCCCCATTCTCGGGGCATTCGCTCAGCGCAATATTGATGTATGGCATTTGATGAAATTTTATGAAATTTATGCGATGCCCGCCACACGAGTTGTGTGCATAAAATAGACGCCACATCTTTCGCACATTTCATAGCGAACACAACCAAAGTGTGGTGCGGGGTGGCGGGGATGGTGGGTGTTGTAAGTGTGGATACTGTGGATAACTGGCCGCGTCGCATTGCAGATGAAACCATTTTTTGAAAGCAGCGACTGCGAGGCGACTCCCGAATGGCGCGTGAGCAAATTAATTTTCATCGCTCAAAAAAGCCAACAACAAAAAAAATATGTAGTTAGAGAGCGTTTGCCAGGGCTGCAAGACTAAGAGAAACCCTATAATGAAATTTTTAAAAATTGAGAACCAACACAGACAAATAGTTATGCATTTTTTTTCGGTGACAGTATTATTGATTTAGTATTTATGAATCAAATAATTCAATTATTTTGTTTTGTTTTATTTCTGCCAATTGCAAGTGCCCATTCAGAAGCTACAAATAATTTAAATAGCAATTATAAACAGCTGTTAATAGATAAATAAATGCATCTATAGTTTATTTTTAAATTATGTATTCCAAAAAATTAAAGAAATAAGGGAATATGTTTTCAACTGTTGCCTTAGCTTCCGTTTTGGGCACATTTGCAGGGTGTTAGAGGACACACACTCGGACCAGCCAGTCTGTGGATCAATGGGTGCATGGTGTAAATGAGACGGCGGACAGTGGAGCTCTTAGCTATATTCCCTGTTCCTGTGCCGCATCCCGTTCGGGTTTCGCCTCTCTCAATGAATTATGAATTCGTTTTGTGTGCAGGAAAACTTTTTTTCAGTCATTGCCTGCGCCTTCCGATGTTTTTTTTTTTTTTTTGGATTTTGCTTTTGGTATTTTTTGGTTTTGTCTCTCCCATTCGAGTTGGTGGCTCGTTTTTATTTTGCGGCTGGCAAGAATTATGTGCCAAATGTTCTTAGCCATGTTTTGCCTTTAGCTTGTTGTTGTTGTTGCTTTGGCATATTTTAGAGTACTGGTGACAGTGCCGGAAAATTAATATTTGTTCAAGTGGATTTTTCGGCAGTGTTCTATTACTTTTTGTTGCAGCAGCGCAAAAAAAAAGTTGATGACAAACTGCGCGAAATTCGTTCGCTTTATTTGCTGCCATTTGTCCAGAAGTTTTCAAGTTGTTTTTTGCATGCGACAAGAGTTTAGCGGGTATTACGTGGAACTTAGTGGACAGAGTTAAGTTCGAGATAAATGTGAGAAATAGAGCAACTAAGTTGAGTCCTTTTTCGTCCATTTTGCGGACACTTGAGGCGATAAAGAGATTATCAAGTGGGCTGTGGTGACCATGAATAAGCTTAAACAAATTAAACAAATAAATATATGGAAATATAGTTCAAATTATCAATATATTTATGAATATATACACATACTAATTTGTATCAATAAAATTTGAAAGAATTTTATACATGTTTGCACAAACAAATTGAATGCACTCATTTATGAGTCACAAACTGAATTTCATATAAAATATTTGCATAAAACTTTGTGACAGCCAATCGGTTTGCATAACAATTTCCACTCTTTTTACCCCAAACGTCCCTCTGTAAATGTCAGGCTATTTAAGTCTGAAATTCAGAATATTACATTCTCAGCACGAAGAAGTTCACAATTCGCAGTGCTGGAAAAACTGTCAATTTAGACTGCAACTGGCAGTTGAATGCTATATTTTAACAATATCTGGCTTTATCTCTCTCTCTCTTCCTCTCTCTGCCTCTGTCTCTTGCCCTCTTTCCTCTTTTCGTTTATATCTAAGTCTTTTGTGTTTTTACGCTTTTTCCTCTTTTCATCCATATCTAATCCTTTTGTGATTTTGTTAAAATTTTAATAAAAATTTAAAAACCGAAAACAATTGACAGTTGCTGGATTTTTCGTTTGTTCTGCAACACTCTTCAGCTCGATAAGAAGTCCCGTAATCCCCTTACATTCCCCTACCCCGGTAATTGCAACTGCTCCGTTTGTGGCATAGTTATCGGGTTTCTTATGCTAAAATTGTGTACAGAATGTCACAAGTTTTGGTAGTAAATATGCATAAGCCTCTTGCTTGGTCTGAGTTCAAGTGCTCTGCCACAACAGCTCTTGCCCATAACAGCCTCGCACACGTCCATCAACATTGCAACATGTGGCACGTTCTCCCCACCGAAAGCCCATTTAGAAAGTTTAGCATTTGCATTTGTTGTACGCTTTTGCATTGCCTGCAGCTGCTGCCATTTGGTCATTTGCCTACACACAAATATACGAACAAATACACAAACATACATACATATATATGCTGGACATGCAGGATGCACTTGTGTATTTATCGTTTTGCATACGCATTATTTATGAGATCCGTATGCAGCATTAAGTAGTCCTCTTGGCTGACCAGCCTGTCAAGCATGGACAGGCCAGGTCATCTGCCCATCCAACGTCCTCTCACATTGTAACTATTACTGTAAAGCGGCTGCTGCATAATATCCCAACCATTGATTAGCATGCAAAATGTCTGGGTTTATTGTTTTGGCAAAACTAATTAGTTGGAGCAGAAATTGAAACTCAAAAGACGCAATCATTTCCCTCTTTGGTCATTCCAAATTGCTGCTACTGTAACTGAACTGAACTTGATTCCGTTTGACTCAATTTGCAGGTTTCGAATTTTGGTCTCAAAATGAATCAAATGTTTGCTGAGATTGTCAATGCCAAAATGTGTAGATAATGGTCAAAGTTACGAGACTATGGCACATAATTAGCAAGTTATTAACCAGAGAGTAATGCAACTTGAATAGCATTTGTGTATCTTAAATAGCTTTCAGGGATTTCAGGTCAGACATAATGGTTTCTGAGGATTACAAAAGAGGATAGATTACTGAGATATGAATATTTGAACAGAGTACTTGCATTGTTTTTTGCAGATATATGTATCAGATCTACAAGATGTGGACATCAAATGATTCAATATAAGCTAACTATATATATGTATATAATAGAAATTGCAATTAGCTTATGAGTAAACTTCTTAATAATTATAAATTAATCTAAACTGTTTCTCTCTATCTTCTCTCCCTTACACAGGCCGTCTTGCCACAGCAATAAGAAGGAACCGCAACAATAGCAAAGAGCTACTAAGCACTGCCATCTAAAAAAAAAATCAGCATCAAACTGCGATTGAACAGATTGAAATAGCAAATATAATTGCAACAACAGCAACAAGAACAAATAACAATTATATTGCGCAATATATAAGAAATATACATAAAAACACAGCATATATATATATATATATATAAATATGTGTGTATATATATTTAACTAGACAAAAGAAATTTTACAAAACAGACAAAAAACAGTGGAACAGCGGATAAAGTATTTTCCAGCGACAAAACAACAAATTATATGAAATAATAATTTACAAGGCTCACAAAACTCGCACATGGACAAGAAAATGCACCAAAACCGAAGCTGAAGTGAAAAACTTAAACTATAAGAAGAAAAACAAAAAAACACACACTCTTTGGGTTGTAAAGACAAACAAAGAAATTAAAGTCGATAAGAAAGCCGAAAACATAAAAATAATATTGCAAAAATAAAAGCAAACAATAAAACAAATACTCGCCATATTGAAAAATACAAATAAAAGCAAAAAACAAGTTGAGCATTTTTGTAAAATTAAGAGGTATTAAGCTAAGTTGCAGCAGCAACAACAACACACAACAACACACAACAAAACAAAACAAAACAAACTTGAAGTAGAGACAATGCAAGCCACAAAAAGGGAAATTAAAAAAAGAAATTGCAAGGAGTAACAGGAAAAAAGGAGGAAAAAGGACTTAAAGAAATATACGCAACGTCAACGGCAAACACCGAAAGAGACTATGAAAAATGCGCAACTGAAGCTGAGTGAAGTTGATGATGATGAGCTGTGGCTGCAACAGCAACAGCAACAGCAACAACAAGCAGAGCTACATCAGCGGCAGCAATTAGCTTTTAGATTAGCACACAACAGCAACAAACTTACCCAACAGCAACTAAAGAGCTTAAGTACAACACACCAAAGCAACAACAGCACAGTAGCAGCAGATAGAGCAATAGCCATACAGCATGTAGTCAGCGTGTCCAACGACAGCGCTCAGCAATATGTTGAAAGCGCACTGCAACAGCAACAGCAACAGCAGCAGCAACAGCAGCACAAGCAACAGCTAGACAGCAATATGTTGTCAGCCGACAGCAATCAAGCAACACAAACAAACATAAGACTGTGCGCACGAAAGCGACAAAGATTACGACGGCGGCGAAAAAGAAAACCAAGTGCAGCAAAATCAGCAGTAACAGCAGCAACATTTAGCAATAGCAACAGCAATCAAAGCGGCGCTGCAACAGCAACATATTTTCCGGAACGCAGCACTGACAACAGCAGCAACAGCAGCATTGAACTATTTAATGGCCTCTGGCCTGTTAGCATTGGCATTGCATTGCAGATGTTGCTGCCGGCACTGAGGCTCTTGCAGCGAATGCAGCACCAACATCGAGCAGCAACAGTGCTCAGAGCAATTGCTAAAAGCACCACCGCCATCATTTCCTATGCAAAAGCCATTGTGTTGCAGTTGTTCCTCAGTTGGAAATGCAACAGCAACAGCAATAATAGCAGCAGCAGCAACAACAGTAGCAGCAGCAGCAACAACCACAGCAACTGCAGCTGCATCAGGAGCAACAATTTAAACAACGGACTTAAAAAACACTCATGGATATTTTTATTGATATATTTGAATTTATCTGCTGAAGGTAAGTGTCTACCTTGACAACAATTATCCGATTATGAAAACCCTTTACACGAACAACACTTGAGCGACAACAGCAACCCCTTGTCTCTTTTTGCGAGTGTGGCTGGAATTGTTGTTGCCGCAACCACTTGGCAGCAAACTGTTGCCGCACAAGTCGTCGCATTGTTTAGCTGCACGCCAGCAGCACCGGTAGCAGCAGCAGCAGTACCAGCATCAGCAGCAGCAACTTCATAATGCACGCCGGCAACATATTGTCACTTTGACACATAAAACCACTCAAGGGTGGGCATATTTTCCATTCTTATTTCAGTGGGGGCGTGTTTGTTAGTTGTGACATTTACGACAGCTTCAAGTGAAGCATGCCGACAACAACAACAACAACAGCAACAGCAACAGCAACAGACCCGACCTCAGTCTCAGACACAACCTCATCCGCTGCCGCTTGGCTGTCTATGAAACCACTTGAAAGCGTCTGCGCCTAGGGCTATTTTTTTTTTCTTTATGTATTTGTTGTAGGCTTTTGTAACTGTTGTTGTTTTTGTGTTTGACACTAAAATGTGGCAAGCCGCATAAGGACAGCGGTTGAAAGGCTACCACCTGATTTAATGGTGCAGGCAGTTCAAAACGCTTAACAGAAGGCGAAAAATAATCTTTAGGAAATTAAAATTCGAATACAGATTTTTTAAGAACTAATGTCACTAGAATGTTTGTTTATATATCACTAAATACATTATATAATATTAAAAAAAGGAGTCTAACGCACAATACTTAAAAAAAGACAATTCTGCATATCTTTCCATAATTAAAAAAAATTATAAATATTATTTAAAACAAAAAAAGAAAACAAGACAAAAATTGATTATATTGATAATAAAATGTTAAGCGCATTGACAAAAAAAAAAAACTACTTGGCTATCGAAAATAAGTTAAGTAAAATTATCTTTAATAAAAATATGAAATCCAATCAGTCGAATTTTTTTTTTTTTTTCCTTTTTCATAGATAGGATGTTTTATGCACCAAATTTCAAGATAATTATTTCCCTAGTCAACTATTTTCTTAAACTATGTTATGTGATGCTTATCTGCAAAATATTTATGGCAAAAATATTTCCAGCTAACAATGTTTGGATTAGAATTTGCCTGCAGGCAGCTTATCTATTTTTGGATTTTCTGTGCACTTTTGTGTGCAGCTTGGAAAAATGCTTGTTATGGATTTTTAAGCAGCTTGCAAATTCTTTGCCATGACAACAATATATTTAATGCAGCGAGGCGAATTGATAAGGATTGTGGCATGTGGCATGGGGTCGGGTTAGGTTGAAAACATATTGGTTGAGAGCACAGCTGACGACTGCCTGGCTGCCTGCCACTTACACATATTGGGGTTATTAATGGGCACATAAGCGCTTAGGTAAAGTGAGAGGTGGAAGGCAACAATTGTTGCAAACTGTAGCCATGTTGATTTTCCAACATCAGCCTCCCGGAATAAGTCGTTGGGCTTTGCGTGTCGCGGTTGTTGCCAGCAATGAAAACATATGACCACACCCACATAAACTCATCATATGTGTGTGTGTGTGTGGCAACGTCTTTGTCTCTGCAGTCGAAGTTCTCGTTGTTGCCCCCAAGCCCGCTCCATGTCTGTTGCACGGTTTGGTCGAGTTCATGTTTCATGCAGTCAACGTTGCTGTTGCTGCTGTCGCTATTCCTGTAACTGTCGCTGTCGCTGTCGTTGTCCATGTGTGCGTGTGTGTGCGTGTATGCATGTGTGCATGTTTATGATTTTATGGCAGCACTTCCGTTTCCGTTATGCCATATTGTAATACTATATGCGTACCCTCCACCCAGCTGCCTTGCAACGCTGCCAACGTTAATCAGATTTAAACTTTGCACAACGTCAACCTCGCTTACATCGCTGCATATGCTGCGTAAACTAATGTACATGTATGCGTTTGTGTGCATATATATATATTTATGTGTGTGTGTGTCAGTTGCCCTATGACACTGTTCATACGCCCCGTTGGCCAGCCAAGTGCCCCTGTTATGACGCTTATTGCTACGGAAAGCTTTTTGGCATGCTTCAAGTCCTTTAAGACTTTTTGGCCATTTGACTGACGCATACCAAATTCAGTTTAATGCCACTTGTTTCTTGTCGCTGCTGCCGCTGACTAACGAGCTGCCGTGGCCAAAACAAAGGAAGAGAGAGAGTGAGAAAGTGGGGGGTAGAGAAATCGTTAGCTTTTAAAAATATATATAAGTTGTGATGGACTTATGCCACATGCATATGCAGTGAAAGGCACAACGAAAGTAAGGAAGGAAGGAAGGAGGGGCAAGGGTTTTACGTTGAGCTTAATTTAATAATTGAGTTTCGAGAATAGAAGAAACTTGAGTGGCGTTGAGTGGAAAGTGCTTACTTTGCGGCATAATGCCATTAAATGTATAAAACTGAACATTTCGATGCTGGCAGCTGAGCGACACTGACAGTTTTCAAAAGATTGACTTTAAATTAAACACTTTTGTATTTTTAGTAAACGCTTTTTATTGACTAATAATTTCTGAATTACTTTTGAGCATCATCATTTTCAATGACTTCTGCAGCAATTCTAAGAATAGTATCATAATACTGGTTCAATAATGTATGACTTTGGTAAATGACACACATATTATACACATATTTCTGTTTGCAAATATCTTATTTTTTCCATTACCTAACCCACTGAAAATTGTTAGCTGGGAACAGCATGCGCTTTTCAAATGCCATTCCATTTGAGAGCCTTGTATCAATCTATATTCGTTTCAGTCCGCCCCCTCTAAATGTCATATGCCTTTTGCCATCATTAGCTAAAGGGTTACACAAGAAAGAAAAACAGAATGTCATGCCTGCCATTTGCAATGGTATACATACATATGGTATATCTACAAAGATATGGGCCCATCATGCTGCACAAACAAGCTACACAATCAGACACACACACACACACACACACACACACACACACTCGCATGCAGATTCACTCTCAACTGGCGCACAATGATGCTGTGGCAGACGTAACTTTTTGTGCCTGAAATCAATCATCAAATGTGATAGCATTCATAATTTCAATAGTGGACACAGGCATTTGATTGATGGGCCCCGCCCAGGAATCTGCCAGCCTCCGCCCAACACTTTACAGCAGATGCTGCCTGCCATACCTCCCCATGTTCTCCCGTCCCTCCCAACACACACACACACACAATACAAGCATCCCCTATTCCATAACCCTCTGTTGTCTTTCGATTTGTAGCAATTTTTGATTCTCGTTTCGTCTCAGGTTACGCTTTAAAAAAAAGGGGGGGAAAAAAACAGGGAGCCTGTCATAAGCAATTAAATACTCTGCTCTTTTGCTAGCTTTATCCAATTAGGGTATAGTCTGTATTGGTCTTGGGCCATCCTTGGTTAGCTGTTGGAATTTTTATTGCATAAATTAAGCTTTGAATGGTTAAGCGTCACCTTGACGCCATTAAAATGCTCAGCTCTCAGGTTACTCTCTCTCTCTCTCTTTCCTTCTCTCTCCCTCTCGCTCTCCCTTTTTCTCACCATCTATCTATCTGCATATTTTTTACCGAGTCTTTTCATACAAATCTATTAGCAGGTGGCGCTGCCCCGCTGAGCTGTTTGCCGGTTGCGCCACATGGTTGCTCAGACAGGCCATCAAGACTAACGAGTCGACCTGTGACCCGGCGGCCCTCCAGCCGCTCCCACACCACCTACACCACCTCTCTGCCTCCTCCACTCACTCCTTTTGTATAGGTTTTTAGCAGCTTAAGTGGTTTGGCGCCGCGTCAGTTTTCATTTTGCTTTCAATTTTTAATATCGACGGACATCACGAGTGCCAAATGGCGAAACTGCTTACGTTTTCTCTCTCTCACTTTTTGTATAGTCACTTAACTAAATGATTCGATTTTTAGATACCCTAACTTTCACTATAAGATAGTACAACTTGTATCATTTAAATTTGAGTATATAAATTTGACTGAATTGTAATTGTTATAGTTTATTACATCAATTGTTTTTCTATTTTTAATTAGCATATTCAAATTTTAGTTTATTTAATTTAATTTTCAAAAATTCAGGGGCTTTCCCCGCTTGAGTGATGTAAAATTCAGGCTTTTAAATGTACTTTAATTATTTTAAGAGATTTTGATTTGAAGAGTTCAACTAAAGCCCTAAGTTCAAATTTGAAAATTGGTGTGCTTGCAAAATAAACTTTATATATGTATTTTAAATTAAAAGCACATATTAACCAAATGTCAGAATTAGTATACATATATTAAAATAATTTTAAATAATATTATTTTTTATTTATAATTTAATTTATATATTTTTCCAATTTCTTATAAGCAAGGGTATTAAAGAAGTGTTTTTCCAAATCTTGCTTTATTTATTTACTTTTCATTTTTGGCAGTTGGCTTTTTTTGTCGTTTTTGGCTATTATTGAAGATGTTTGTAGGCGCCTGCATTTTGTAACCATTTTTGTTGTGTTTTATTCTGTGTTGTTGGGCACATTAAATTGGCTTGTGCTTTGTGGTCGTGAGCCAGGCAACTGACTTGTGCTCATCCTTAGTTCCCGTTTGGTCTGTTGGCCAACCGCGCAGCTGTTGCACCATTTCTTTTGTTGTTGTGTTTTTTTTTTTTTTTTTTTTTGCGACTATGCTGGCTTTGTGAAATAGCAATTACTTTTTCATGCTTCACTGCAATAAAATTGCAATTTTATGCGGCCTGCCGCCAAACAAGCGAGGCAAAAACACCAACAAACAACAAAACGAGGAGAGCCGCAACAGAGCAAGTCGCCCAATGAAAGTGCAGCTATTGAAAAGGCATTTCAAAATGGCCACAATTTATGGTGGCAACTGTCTGAGCACAGTCGCTGCCAAAAGTTAAGGCCACAACATAGGCCATGACTAAAGCATTTAACTGTCGCTGTCATGTGAGTCCTTAATGCCTGTGAATAGAGTCTAGTAAATATATTTATATAGCCAAAAATGAGTCAATCAAAATTGTAGACGCTTCCGTTTCAATAGCACTTGGCATAAATTTAAAATTGTATAGGATTTATGTAGCGATTTAAGGAATTGTAGTAAAACTGCTTGGGACTTTGTATTAGAACATGTTGAAGAGGTTTATTTGGCTGATGGTCTCTAAAACTTTTGGGAATTGAATAGCAAGTCATGTAAGGTAAGGTTCTAGTTGTTCGAGGACTCAAGTATTAATTTAAGATAAGCTAAATCGAGACCTTTAAATTTCCAGAGGGAAGATTATTGACTCTCGAAAGGTGCGTCTCCCGTGGAGAGTGTTTGTTAAAGGTATTTGGGTATTTCATTTCGGATAAAGGCTTCTGGAGCTAAAACTAGCATTTTCTTAACTTGACCTGTTCGTCTTTATTTGAATTTAAAGTAAAAATAATTTAATCCAAGCCTCCGCCTGCATATTCATTAGTTTTACTTCCTGTTGAGAGCCAAAAAATGTATTTTGAATATTCTTTTTTTTTTTTTACCGTCTCCAAAACAATGCACATAAAAAATGTAACAAACAAGAGTCTCAGCCGTAAAAGTATATTTTAAATATACAATGCACTTTCATCCTGTTGCTCTACTCTGTTGCCCTCTCTCTCTCTCTTTTTTTCCTCTTTTACTCTCCATCTCTTTTGCGTAGCTTGTTGTATTTGTTTTATTATTACATTCATTTTGACACTTCATCAGACGTTGGCCCTGTTTTTTTTCCTACTGCTGCTCCTGTTTGCTTTGTGCTCTGATGTCAATGCTTTGCCTTAAAGGCTTAGCATGGCTATGTTCCAGCCCCCTCCTCCCACTGACCACCTCCTCCTTCATTGTCAGCCAGCTGTGCTCGTTAGCTGCGACGCTTGCGGGCGCTGCATTTTGTTTAAGAATTTTTAATTTTAAATGCAACGCAAACGCGCAAAAAAATGAGAAAGAAATGAAATATGCAAACGTGCTAGAAAGTGAAATAAAAGAATTTTCCCCTTTTTCCACGACAGACGGGCAAAAGACTAAAGGCGAATTAAAACTAACAAAACATAAAAGGCGAATTTATGTGCATAATTTTTGAGGTGTTCATTTTGTATGTAAATCTTGTGCTATTACATTTAGCTGATGTGTGCTTGGAAAATGAATTTTACATTTTTTAAGTGGAACTCAAAGTAGTGTGTTGAATATAAATATTTATATATCTATAAATGAACATTTTGTTGGAGAGATTGTTGCATAATCTCATTCTCATTATAAGATGTCGATAATGATAATCATCATCATTTTACTTAAGCGTTTAATATTACAATTATTTTATATTTTTTAAGTGCTAAAGTGACACATTCCATTCTTCAAAATATTAAATATTTTTCTAGAGCAACCAATTATTTTTCGTATATATTAAAACTCAAATCCAAGCCGACAACTCTATTTAATGACCACTTCACCCGTAATTAAAACCGTTCGAAACTGCATCATAATCGAGAGCAGCTCTCAGCAATGTGCCCTGTAATCAATATGCCATTATCGAACTTCAGATTAACTACTCAGCCACCTCATGAAAATTCAACGGACTGCATATTGAGACTGCCTCTCTCTCTCTATCTTCCTCACACACACACACAGATACACACAGGCGCCACAAGTGGCAATCATTAAAAATAAATTCTGCAGCAATCGCTGCAATTTTTCGTGGCACCATTGCAGCTGCACTTGCCTCGACACTGAATGCTACTTAGTGCCACAAATTCCCAATGTGTGCCAAAGGCAAAAAAAAAAAAAAGAAAATGTGAAGAAGGAAACTTCAGATCCGAAACTGCAAACAACTCTTAAGAAATTATCAAATTGGATGTAGGCAAGGGAGAAAGATATAGACAGAGACAGACCGAGAGAAAGAGAGAGAGAGAGAGAGAGAGTAAGGGCTGAACTACTTGCCTCCTCTGTGTCATTTCTCGTTTTTCCTGTTCGTTTTCTGTTGCATGCATAAATAATTCGACGATAACGACGGCAGACAAATAACGAGGCGTATAAGTGTTTTTTTCTCGCCCTCTATCCCTCAGCCTGTAATTGTGTGTGTGTATGTGTGTAGATACAGGTGTGTGCGTGTGTGTTTCGGAGCCAATTTATTATCGCCAAAGAAAGCGAACAGTCGTTCAAGCAGCCAAGCAGGCAGTCGAGTCGAGCAGGCAAAGCAAGAAAATTTGTATGTTAAAAACTTTTGGCTCAATAAAAGTTTGCCTTTGTTATTTCGCTAGCGAGAACAATGGAGAGAAAACTGAGACTGAGACTGCGACTGCGACTGAGACAGAGACTGAGACAGAGACTGAGACATATGGCGAACAAAAAGCGCAAAAAGCGCAAAAAGTTTCCCTGCGCAGCCTGTATGCTTGCCAGGAGCAGAATCAGTTGGACAAGTTGCAAACCAAACCAAAAAACTCGTAAACTTTTGCATATCAATAAATTTCAGTAGCTAGTCAACCCTTGGCCCCCCGACCCCCCGACCACCCGACTCCCCGACCCCCCAACCCCCCTCCTCATCTTCGTATTCTCTGTGCTTGCCGTCTCTTGTTCCATTTGCCGCACGAATTATTGATGTTGATTTGCGGTGCTTTTGTGAAATGGCAAGCACTTGCAGCTATATAACCTTTGCCCCCATATCTATTGCGCCCCAAACCCAACCCCGCCCCCCCCTCCATGCACACAGCCCTTATCAAAATTGTTGAATCATTGTAAGTTCGGCATTTGAAACTTTGTGTGGAAACCAATATTCTTCTATTATCTAATACATATAATGTTTTTCTTTCTATATTGCAGTTTGCTTAGCAGGATATCATGAAAAGAGACTGTTACATGATCTATTGGATCCTTATAATACACTAGAACGTCCGGTTCTGAACGAATCGGACCCGTTACAATTAAGCTTTGGTTTAACATTAATGCAAATTATCGATGTGGTAAGTAAAGAACAACATTTATTTTTCTACAATTTTTGATTAAATATTATAATTATTATTATGGTCTAGTGAAATAAGAATTCAGTTCCATAAAAATGCTGTTTATCAAAGTTGGAGTGTTATCTTCCTTCGGTTTTATATATATTTATATCCTATGAGTATTAGAATTACCAATTTAATTTCCATGGCCAAGTTGCACTAATTTTTGCTGTGGCTGCCATTATAAATTCAGCTTAAAGTGAAAGTTTGTCGTAAAAAAATGTAAGCGAAGGTGACAAAAACTGATGACACCATTTCTGTGCGACGTGCATGAAAAGTGAATTGCCAAGAAAGTGAAATTTTAATTATTTGCTTATGTGTCTGTGAGTGTGTGTGGATGTGTGTGTGTGTGGATGTGTGTGTGGATGTGAGAGTGTTCCCTGAATGACAGCTTGGCTTGAGTTCTCTTCTGGCTGCCTGGCCTGGATGTAGACAGGACGCACACATCCTGCCAGCCCGACTGCCAGGCGACTGTCGAGCAAATTACATGCAACGTCATGTGGCGTGTGGCATTTGCCTCATTCGCACCTTTGGCAAAATAGGGGGCTGGGGAAGCAGTGACAGCCAGGGACCGAGTATATGTATGTGGAATTGCATGTTGCATTCATTGGGGCAAAGTTTTTGTTGCGTTGAGGGCAGTAAAAGGTGGATACATTTGTACATATATCAGAGCAAGAGCGAAGCGTTTGCTTTTGTTAGTGGGACAACCTCAATTCATATTAGATTTCTATGGGTGTGCGTGTGTGTGTATGTGTGTGTGCGTGTGTGTGTGTGCAGCTGTGTGTATGAGTTGTTTGTTGCCTGTCCGCTTGCCAGCCTACCAGGCTCGAGTCCCGTGCAAAGTTGGGATTCAACTAAAAATGGAGCGCTCAAACAAAAGAAACTGCGCCTGAAAGCCTGAAAGTCCGTCAAAGGAGTGGGCACCGGGAGGGAGGGAGGGAGCATGGAATGCATGAGGCAGGGTGGTTTGTTGTTTGTTGTATGTTTGTTGCTCTGGGCATTAAACAGGCCTAGGACTGCGCATTCACTGGCGCGCGCTAAAAGTCGCACACTGCACAAAATGCTGCAAAGCATTCACAATATACTCACAAATACACTCATATACGCATGTGGCATGCAAATAAAAATGAATAAATAAAATTTGCACGTGTGTTGTTCACACCTGCCCGCTAAAACACACATAAAAGTGCGAGCAGCGTGTGTTGTGTGCTCCAAGTTGTTGTTGTTGTTGCTGCTGTTGTTGCTGTTGCTGTTGTTGTTGTTGCTGTTGTTGTTGCTGTTATTGCTGCTGCTGCAAAATGAAGTTGAAAACGAATGCGGTACAATGGTTTGGCCAGTGCTTGTATGCTATACCCCGTAGTCATTAGATATGACGGAATTCATGCATTTAAACAAGAGGACATCATCAAATATGGTTGCCACAATTAAAGCTATATAAAATCAATATCTATTTTTAAATACCTCTTAAGCCATATGCGCTGTTAGCTCACAAGTTTATTTCTATATTCTCAATTTTTTACAAATATTAACTTCAAACTCCAATTTATGATCATATATGGAAAAGGACTTAGGTCTATATAGGGTCTAATAAAGCATATACAGATAAAGATAAAATTTATATAAATTTATATATATATACTGGATATTGAGACACAATTTGAATGCAAAACTTATCTTAAAAGTTATTCAAGAATCTAATTTTCATAGGGTATCTGTTTTGTTTGTGTTAGAACTGATTACAGGGTATCTCCTGCTGAGGCACTCTCGAGTTTAGCTTTCCTACTTGATTGTTAGTTGTTGTTGTTGTTGTTGACTTTGTTGCTGTTGCGCAAAAATTGTTGGCAGTAAAAACTGCAGCACGCACACTCGAAACGCAGCAGTAACAACAACACCAGCAGCACCACCAACAACACCAACACCAACAACAAGAACAACAGCAATTACAGTCTGGTGCTGTGCAAGGCATAAAAATGCGAGAATCGGGTCATTTTGTTCCAGTAGAGCTGGCTGGGGTGTTAACGCTGCCATCAGTTATCCATGGAGTGAGGCAGGTTATGGGAGTGCAACGGGATTTGTTGATGTTGTTGTTGCTACTGCTGCTGTTGGCTCAATCGTAAAGTTTATGTGGTGTGCAAAGTGTCAGCTCGTCATCTCAAAGTATGTGGCTGACTGGATAAGATGGTTGGATGTTGAATTTCTCTCTCCATCTTAAATAAAGTTTTTATTTTAGCAATAAGTTGCAAATTGCTTAGATATGGCACTGTGCATGTAAATACCTTCGCTTATGCGACCACAATTAAAGCAAGCAATCAATGTGGCAAGTACTCAACTGATGCCATTGGCGGTTTGATCATTAACATTTCGAACACATCGTGTGATTCCTGAATCACCAGGTGGTCAAAGTCAAAGCAATGACAATTGCTGTGAACTATTTAAATTAGCTATTTGGTTAAGGCAGAGGGGCTACTATTATAACATACATGGTTTGATTGCAAAGAAGTGTAAAATATATTGATATTTTATTTGTTTTCAAGTGTCAAAAAATATATAGTCATTTATATTGAATTTAGAGAGTAGATCCCAAGTACTTACAGATGCGGAATACGGAATTTGAACTGACCATCAACTTTTCAATTTGAAATGCTTTACATAAAGATAATAAGTCCTTCTGTTTTTGACATCCTTCCATAACATACATGGTATGATTGCATTAGAGGATATATGTATATTGAAATTTTATTTGTTTTCAAGTGTCGAGAAATATATAGTCATTTATATTGAATTTAGAAAGCAGAGACGAAATACTTACCAATTTGGAATACGGAATTTGAACAGACCATAAGTTTTTCAATTTGAAATGCTTCACATACAGATAATAAATCCTGCTGTTTTTGACATCCTTCCACCCATAGAGCAATAGTTCAAACTTTGCAATTTGCACTCGAAGAGAATAATATTTATGCACTTTTCACATTTCTGTTCTATCTCCCTCTCCCTCTCGCTCTCGTTCTATCCGCCTTGGTCTCTTTCCAGCTGAGCTGTCAATGCCATTACGTTTACCTTCCCCCCACCCATCCCCCCAGAGATATTGAGGCATTTGACACTCGCAATATTTTAACTGTTAACTACACTTGCAGCTGCATTTGCATATTTTATGTGCACGCTACTCTTACGGAGGGAGGAAAGGGAAAAGGGGCGTAGCTACTGGTCTCCAAGCAATTTGAAGATTTAACACCTGACAGCTGCCGCTGCCACGACTGCTGCCACTGCTGCCACGGCTGCTGCCACTGCTGCTGCTGCTGCTGCCACTTTTGCTGCCACTGCTGCTGTTGGCAGCTTTGGTTGTGAGGGCGTGGGAAGGCCATTGCAAGTGCTGGCAAAGGCCAAGCATCGCAGTCCCAAGAGCAGCTTCAATTCAATTCCAAGTAGTTTGAAAGCGACACAGAGAAGGAAAAACAGACAGAGAGAGAGAGAGGGAAGTCTGCTTGGGTGCGACTGTAAAGCATCATCAATTCAGCTGTTTATCAGCAAGACAGTCAACGCGTCTTATCTGTCAAGTTGCCAAGTGATTAAGCTTTAAGGATGCCAACGCGAGATTTTGATTTGACTCTTGGATGCAAGTTCGCGATGCGTATCTAAAGATAGACAATGATTATCGTAAGATATGCATTTTTAGCGTTTGTGATTTATACAAGCGACTCGTGCCAGCAACCAGCAGAAGCGTATGCCATAATTGCGCCCCTGGGAGGTCAACTGTAAAAGGACACGGGCATGCGGCAAAAACGAAAAACACCAGCTAAACAAAACGTTATGCAAAGCAAACAATCCTATATGTATCTCTCTCTCTCTATCTTTTCACTCTCTCGCTCTGTCTCTGTGTTTATCTCACTATGTGTGTGCGGCACAGCTGAAAATTGCATTTGAATAAGTCACAATTTATGCGCCACATTGTGCCACAAATGCATCTCTATATACACACTAGGGTTGGGCGTTTTTCACTCTTTCGTACGTGACACGAACTTTCTTAACAGGACTAGCAGAAACTTCAATAGAGAAATGTATCTTAATCGAAAATATCAGTTTTCTTACCATTTTTTATATTCCCAGAAAGACAGAGTGGACATACTTTCCTTAAGTTTTTGCTGCCTCAAGAAAGTCCTTTCTGGACATACGTTATAACATAACTGCTAAGTAAAAGGAGATTTTCACTAGAAACCTTAAAGTCTCAAATATTAAAGAATATATAAAATATTCCAAAATTATATGCTCACTTTTTCAGAATTTTACTTGTCATATTGTTAAAACAAAATTTAAAACAAACAAAAATATTTATGTTTATACCAAATGTTAGTCTGATGTGTCAGTTTACATGCAATTTGTGTCTGTTATTCGTGTTGTATCGCTAAAAATCAGACACGTGTTCATATCTAATCAAAACACACACACACATACATGCACACACACACACACACACAGACACACATTCACTTATACAAACGCCTAACGAGCTGTGCAAACAATGCAGATGTCGGCAGCGTCGCAGTTGCCCTGAAAAGTATGCTATGTATTTATGATGCACACCTTTGTTTACCTGTTTCTCAAATTAGAATGTTATCACATTGCAGTTTTGTTTACAGCTGGCTTCTGGTTCCTGCTTGTATTCCTGCTTCTATTCCAGCCATTTTTCGAACCTGCCCCTCCTCTCCTTTCATATCCCTTTGCAATGTTCGCCTAATTCCAAACTGCCGTCAATTTTGTCTTCGTTTTCGTTTCGTGGCGCCACCAGATGCTTTTCTAAGCGCTCACTGCATGCATTTCATCAACTTAAACAGGACACCTCAACACACACACACACACACACACACACAGACAGACATCTAGACACGCACATGCTTGGCACAGTTTGCAGTATTTTCAATGCATTTGGCTTTGGGTTTCGTTTATTCGGTTCGTCGGGAGTTTCAGCAGCTCTTTCTCCTGCTCCAGTCACTTTCCCTTTGATTGATGTTCTTGCATGTGCGAATGACTGTAACTCGAGTGCTTCTGTATACTTATTTGTATCTATATGTGTGTGTGTGCTTAGGTCCTTGCGCTATCAAAGGTAAAAACTTGTTAAATGAGCACACACATACAGGACAACTGTTGGCCTGTCCAAAGTTGGTTTTTGTTTTTTGTGCACCTAAATGGGAACAGCACTTCGACAACAAATGGTACAACTCCACTTAAAATAGAAGGCTTAAAATGATCTCAGCACTGCTTAAGCAAAAACGAAATCCATGGAAATGGTAGACTATGAAGGAGACAATAATCTTAAAATTCTATGAAAAAACTCTATTCATTTACTAAGTTAATTTTTTGTTTAAATATATTTAATAAAAGAAAGACGGAAAGAGTTTTTGCCTAATTAAAAACAGAAGTCTATAAGTCTACATTCTAGAAAATACTTAACCACTTAAAACGAGATAAATTACTTATCCACATCCATTTGTCATTTCTTTGAACAAAATTTAAAATTTGAATTGATCACGAATAAGCTCCGGGTTTATTATTTTTGGCAGCGCAAATGATTTTATTTTCCGCTGATTTACTTGAAATGCTTGTCGGGAGGCAAACCAGAAGTATTAGTGGAAGAATAAGATATATAGTTTAGCAGCAAATCCTGCCAACAAATGGCTGTAATTGTCATTAAAGTCATTCCAATTCCATCTCGCTGGCTGCTTGGCCCCGAATTGATGGGCTTTATGGGCCACAATGGCATTTTGGTTTAGTAGCTAAGCCAGTGCCGCTCGCTGAACATTACGTAAGCACTTCAGAATGGAAGTCAAGTTGTCGAAAGTCCTTGAAAAACAAACCAGTGACAAGCATGCCTGCATGTACATGTATGTGTGAGTGTGTGCCTGTGTGTGTGTGTGTGTGTGTTTGTCTGATGATAAAAGCGCAATTTAATTAACTGAACGCGAGCGATGCGTGGTATCAGATACAAACACAAATATAGATACAGATACAGATACAGATACATCGCGCCTTGCATTGCCTTTTGTCTTTGGGTTCGCTCGATATCAAGTTAATAGCGAGTGTGTATATAAATTGTATATGTATATTTAATACACAAGTCCATAAATATATGTATAGGTATATGTTTAATATGTGCGCCTCCTTGCAAATATTTGCCGGCAGCTGTCATTTTGATAATGGAGTTTCAAATGTTTGCTATTCATGCTCATAAACACATGTTGGTAAGCCCCAGTGCCATGAGCTTAATCCAGGCATCCCTCCCCCTCAATCCGCCTCCACGAATTCTCTTTTTCTTGCCCTGCTATTTCGTTTTCCACAAGTAGGCAACCATGTTTGCCTTCGATGAGAGCAGCCATATAGTCACAGCCAACCCACACACACACACACACACACATCAACACACACATTCGCTTACATTGTTACCCTTAAAATATGTAAACTGGGCCACGCCTCTGCCAACCGCCCACCTTTGGACTTAATTGCATTTTGAAAGCGCAAGTAGCACGCAACCAAAAACTTCTCTCGTTCTCATATTTTCAATTCTTTCTCTCTCCACTAAAAATACTCAATAGTTTTTTAATTAAATGCAAAATTCATCTCGATCTTCAGTTGAAAACTATTTACCAACTTCAAATATTTGCAAAATTCTTGTCCAATAGTTTGTGCCATTCAAAAATTATATTTTCCTTATTACTAAGCAAATTATAAGAGCTTATTTGATGGAGCAGCTATTTAAGAAAACTTGAAACAGTCTTTTAAAATAAACAAAAAGCAAATACAATGCCAAATAATCGATACTTAGTTATAGATAAATTTTATTTTTAATTATATCAATTATCTATTAAAGATTTTCTATAATTATCTATATTTCTGAGCTGAGAAATTTTATACAAAAAAAGTATTGAAAGCTACGATAAACTTATTACTTTGTTTTTACAACAATAATCAACTGCTCTCAGAAATAAATGGGTATTTAAACAATTTTCTGTTCAATTTGAGTTATAAAATAGAGGAAATGAGAATAACTAAATAAATACATTTTGGAAACTGGCGTAATCACAGAATGACAAATGAAAGACAATAATCGAAACCCCATGAAAGACCGGGAAAAAAAGAGGAGAGAAGATTTGACGAAAGAAAATAAAAAGCTGGAAAGCGCCGGAAAAAAAGACGAGTCCCGGGCGCATTAATTAAAAGGCGCAGACAAAGCGCTCCGCAGATTAATTGGCGTCAATGAGTAGCAGACCAGCAGCAGCGAGTGCAGGCAAGTGTGAGAGAGCGAGAGATAAGACGAGTAAATGACAAGGACGAAAAGTGATTAAATAGACAGCGTCAATGGAGCAGGAGGCCAGCCAACAAAAGGGACCAGTGCGGCATATCAACGGATATCAGCGAAAATGAGTAATGAACTCGAGCAAGGAGCAAGTACCACGTAGGAAGGAGTGAAATTTTGCTCCCTTTTTTTTTAGTGCCCAGGATAATAAGAAACTAGGCCTGCTTGCGTGGGAAATGTGTGGGGGGGAATGCGCCACTTTTTCTGCTACGGTTTTTTTGTATTTTTTGTTGCTTTTTAATTCCCCGAACGCGCCGCATGTCAATGAACTGCTGCAGTTGAAGCGTGCGTTAGCTTAAATATGTGTGTGTGCGTGTGTGTGGGTATGCGTGTGTGTGTGTATGGAGAATATATGCAAATTATACGCCAGCCAAAAACTTGTCTTTGGGCAGCGGGTGGCGCCGCCCTGGCAACGCCAAGTTGCCTGTAATAATTTTGCCGTTTGCTGTTTTATTATTTTTTTTTTCTTTAGCTGCTCATTTAAAATTCAACAACTGCCGCTTCTGCCTATTTCATACAGAAAGACCGAGAGAGACAGATAGAGTGACAGAGAGAGAGCGAGAGAGAGAGAGAGATTGAGAGTGCGAATATTTTATACACGCTCGAACTTTCTGAATTGGAATAAGCCTCGTTTATGTTACGTCTGTTGCTCACTGCGCGACTCCACTACACAAAGAGAACCACCATCAACCCATTTGCCTCGCTTATCCTAGTTGCATGCAACAGCAGCAAGAACGTTAACAACAACCACATCGACTCTACAGGCCACCGAAGGCGACGACAAATACGCGCCACAAATTCTGTGGCTACCATTCATCTGACTCTGCCCCTCTCTCTCTCTCCCTCTCTCTCTCTCCCTCTCCTTCTCTCTCTCTCTGTCTCTCTCTTTATTTGCTTCCAAATCTTTCTGGCACTCCCACGTTTTTATTTTAATTAAACTTGAATCAGTCTTTTTTTTATTTCACATTTTTTTTGTTGGTTTCTCTGCATTCAGCCTTATAATTGTGCTGAAGTTTTGCCACAACTGCAAATGAATATGTGCATGGAAATAAGATTTAAATTAGAGAGGTGTGCTCCGGGAAGTTGTGGATTGTGGTTAGGTGGCCAGTGCATAGACAGCTGGGTTGCTCTGTAAAAGAAAAAAAAAAAAAAAAACAGAAGACCGAACCGTTGATGAAGAAACCTTTGAATTTCCATCAAAATGTTCTTCAATTCCGGAATTTCATTCTAAGCTTCTATTCGAATATTCTCCCTAAAAAAGCTAGGTTTTTTTTTATAATTTTTTTCACTATTTAAACAATTAAGAGCAACGCTTAACTCGTTAGTGAATAAAAAAAACTCACTGACTTTGGTTAACTTTTTAGCAAATAATTGAAATACTGGCAAAGCACTTCAGCTATCCCTATGAGAGATCGTACTAAATACCGCAAAATTGCGCGACTGCAACAATCTGCCAAATTGGCTAACCAAAAAAGCCAATTATGCGACTGTCACGCCCACCGCCCCTGCCGTAATAACCCACTAACCGTAACGCACAAAAACCAATTTTCCGTAGTAATTTGTTGAAAAACGAATTTGATTAGGTTGAAGCTGGACATCCAAACACACATACACATACACAC
Source organism: Drosophila kambysellisi (assembly GCA_035042185.1). NCBI lineage: Eukaryota > Metazoa > Arthropoda > Insecta > Diptera > Drosophilidae > Drosophila > Drosophila kambysellisi. Next base: position 3,412,019 of record JAWNLS010000945.1, on the reverse strand, counting down.
AAACACACACACACAGACACACACACACACAAAGGAACAGGAACATCGACAAAAAGCATAGCACACTTTTCAGCGATTCAGTTTGTCGAGTGGCAAGTAGAGAGGGAAGTTGCAAGCGAGGTTGTGGGTACATAAAGTGAGTGAAATGGAAGCTGCAGTCAAGTGCAATAATGTAATGGCTATATTTAGAGCCGGACAGAGCGAGAGAGCGCGAGAGTGAGTGAGTGAGTGAGTGAGTGAGTGAGAGAGCGAGCATTGTTATGACCGCAATATTACGTGTACTGTGTACAGTCCTTGCCGCATCCTGAATTGAAAGCAACTCTGTTAGCCGCTGTTTGCTTTTATTTGCTCGAGGTTCGATTTTGTTAGCTCGGAAAAAAAATCAAATAAAATCAACCAAACAAAAACGAAGAACTTATTGACGGCCACAGTTGGACTCAACCTCGAGGCCGACTGGCGGGCGCACAGGACCTATTTGGCCTGGCCATTGCTCCATTTCATTTTACCGCATTTCTGTCGCAATTTTCCTGCCCAACTGGAGCTGGAGCTGGAGCTTGGCGCATTTTCTGATTGCACTTGCAACTTGCACACAGTTCATACCCGGAAATTGCTCGGTCAAAATATTTGTGCAATGCCAGGCAGGGCTTACACAACACACACACTCAATCCAGTACCACTTCATGTAGCACCCCCCGTTTCATCCGATTTCGAGTCCCCTTAAGCGACCAGAGATTTGGTTTTTGGCATTTTTCAGTGCTATGCGCATGGTCATGAATATTTCAGGCATTTAATTGTAAATTACACATACGCCCTGTGTTCGCTTTATGCATTTTTTACTATTGTTTGCCAGTTGTTGTCACTGCTGTTTGTTGTTGTTGTTGCAGTTTGTTGTTGCTGTTTGTTGTTGCTGTTGTTGCAGCTGGCTTTATTGTAATGCACGGATTTGGTTATTGGGCCACGTGCCTAGGGAAAAGGCTTTTCCTGTGTTTGGTTAGCGCGCATTTAAAAATTTAACTCGCTTGATTAAAGTTCTTGTAAATTGAAATGGTTTCGAGTGTCGCTTGCAGCCGCCTCTCAATTATGCAATAGTTTCATGGCTAATGGAAAAGCCTGTGAAAATCCATATAGCACAAGGGGACTTACCAACAAATTTTGTTGTTATTATGGTTCTGTTAGCTTAAAAAATATATAAATTATATATACTTAAGAGTATGATATGCTAATAGGACTACACTCTCAAATTAAATGCAGATAAAGCATCAATCAGGATTTATAATACTATTTCATTCATTTATTATTTAAAGATTTATCTGATTATCAGTTTAATAGTTTACTTTTAGCGGTTTTTGCATCTGTCATAATCGTTAAATTGAATATGAAATTGTATTAAAATTAAATGTGGTTTTCTGTTTTATTAACAGGACGAGAAAAATCAATTGCTGGTCACGAATGTGTGGCTAAAACTGGAGTGGAATGATATGAATTTGCGCTGGAATACCTCCGACTATGGTGGCGTTAAGGATCTGCGCATACCGCCGCATCGCATCTGGAAGCCGGATGTGCTCATGTACAACAGCGCCGACGAGGGCTTCGACGGGACCTACCAGACCAATGTGGTGGTGCGGAATAACGGCTCCTGCCTATACGTGCCGCCGGGCATCTTTAAATCGACGTGCAAGATTGACATCACGTGGTTTCCGTTCGATGATCAGCGCTGCGAGATGAAATTCGGCAGTTGGACCTATGATGGATTTCAGGTTTGGTTCAGTCGCCCGAGTATGCAATAGAGCAAGGCAACCAGGGAGTACACAGCTCGTAGTTGTTATGCTTATATAAATTGTTTTGCGAAAATTGTATGATTTCTTTAATTTTGATTTCTCATTGAGAAGAATAAGAATGAAGAAGGTGGAGAAGGCGGACCGATATATATTTATATTATTCTACCCTCTCCCCATTGTAACTAAAGCTGGATTTGCAATTACAAGATGAAACTGGCGGTGATATCAGCAGTTACGTGCTCAACGGCGAGTGGGAACTACTGGGTGAGTAAGCCAATGCCAGAACCAAGAACCAAGAACCAAGTACCAAGAACCAAGAACAATAATAATGCTATCGAGCGGGCTGCCGTTGCTTACTTTAAGTAACTCACGTACTCTCTCTCTCTCTGTCTCACTATATATCTCTGTCGCTCACACTCTCACTCTGTGTCTCAGACAAATGAAACGAAAACATACACATTAGAAAAATTGAGAAATGACTGCCAGAGCATTGGCATTGTCATCGTTTATATAGTATATATCTATATACTTAAATATGTATCTATATATATCTATGTGCGTGAGTGCGTGTCTGCGCGAAACGCGTTTGGCCAGCCAAAAAAAAAACAAATAACAAAAAAAATAATAAAATCCAAAAAAAAAAAAAAAAACAGCAAAGACAAAGAAAACTTGTTTTTCATCTTTCTCTCGCAAAGATGTTTTCATAAGAACACACAATGGCTTTGCCTTAAGCCTTAAAGCCTTCAAGTATTTGTACTTTTTCCTATGCTAGTCTATAGCTGAGTCCTTTGGAACGATAGAAAAAAAACACATGGCATAAAAATTTCTCACTCAACTCTCTAAACTGAAGCAGGGTTCAGGTTGCGAGCTAAAGTTCCGAACTCGTTCCGTTCGAAACTAATACTGTTTAAAAAACGGCGTTCTGCTCAACAATTGATTGTACGGCCAGTGTTGGTAAGTCTGTAAACCAGCTTAGGCCATCGCAATCAATCGTATGTTGGGAGCGTTTTTCATCACTGTTGCTCATATCTTAATTTAATATCATCATCTCTCCCTAATTACATATAAGGACATACGTATTTCGAGGCCAATGAATACGGAATGAAGTATGGCATACCAAATGAACCCTGTTAACACTTAACTAAAACTATACTTCTTATATCTCTACTTTTATACTGTTTTACACTCAAAAATACCACACGCTTATCCAGTGTTCTCCCACTCACTTACTCTACCAAAAAAAAACTCTATCAAAAATTAAGAAAAAACTATCATCAATCTTGGGCGCTTTAACTTTTCAAGTCCGAAATAGCCGCGTAAACGTTTCGTTTACCTTATGTATATTAAAAGCAATACTATTATTAAGTACCTGCCAGCGGTGTAGCATAGTTTTAGGTATAGCTCATACTTATGGCTAGTCTAAAATGTGCTGCACCGATTGGTGCGTACCCCAAACATAATTTATCATGACAAGCAAGAGGTAAGGCCTGGCCCATGTATGCAACCCTTAGAAATTTTCTAAAGTCAATCTCTCTCTCTCTCTATCTCTCTCTAATATTCTTAACAACGCTCTTATGGCATGTTAAAGCATTAAAGAATCGCAGATAAAAACTCTATTTTATGATTATAATGAATGCTGCCTAGAAATAATATTGTACATAAAAAAAAACTCATAAATTGCATTTTGTTTAGTTGTTAAGTAAAGCCAAAAAGCGGATGAGCAAAAATTAAAAAGCGTCCATTCTCTTTAATACACATTTTTGAACTCAACTTAAAAAACATAAGAAAAATGTAAAAAAAAAAACAATAAAAATATAAATCTTTATTTAATATTCAATACAAATATTAATAGAAAAGCCCGTTAATATATTTTTATCTTACTTCACAAATCCATTTATTGTTCTTCCCCAATTTTCGCTCTGCTTTTGTATTCGCTTACAAATCCCAATTAGTTTTGACATAACTTTTGATTACCTCCTGAAATGAGGACTTTATTTTCAAAGCGTTCAACTTCGTCAACTTAAAGTACTAAGTAGAAAATACTCTGCAAAAGGGAGAAGATAGAAAAGTGATAACAAAAATAGTGTTAGAATTTAAAGTAAAGAAAAATTGAGACTTGCACAGAAAAGCGTAAATTGCACATTTCCGCAGAAAGTGCTAAAACCGACAAATGCGCGATTCACCCACACATGCAGCTATCTTTCAACCAACACAGCACCACATGGAACTAAACTTTTGTCTAAATACCCTCACACACATACTCACACACACCCACACACACACGATAGAAGAATAGATTTGACTCCTTAGTTGGCAACAGCCACTCGCCCAAACCAATTAAGAAATTAAAAGACAAATACAAATACATCCCAACCAACGCTCACAGTCAGCACTATAAATTAGCAGTTGCACACAATCAAACACACATACACACACACACACACATACTAGCCAGAAAAGAAAAAGTTCTCAACTCAACACTGGCCATAAAAGTTCACAGCACACAAAAGTGCTGAGAAAGTTTGTGCAACAAATTTTATTTTTGCTCGCCTCCGTTTTGGTTTTGTTTCCTCTTTTTTTAGCTGCATTACTTTTCTTACGTTTCTTTTTTTAAATTTTTGTTTGTTTATCATGATTTCATTTGGCATTTGTTTTTATTTTATAAGTACATATTTTATTTGCTGCCTAATTTTTGGGGGTTTTGCTTAAGTTGTTGACTGTTTTGTTGAGCATCGCTTTTCAATCGCCTTTGGCTGCCAGCTTATGCTAAAATTTGAAGCAGTTTTCTCAGCTGCAAATTTTGGTTAGCTAATTTTTATAGACGGTTCTGTGTAATCCCACTCGTAATCTTGGGCTGAGTTGAGTCCACAATTTAGTCAGCAGTTCAGAAAACGCCAAATGGTTTAAGCCAAAAGTTTGCAATGTGTATTTTAGGCTAGATAAGCTTTGTGATAAGGGAGAGTCTAAACATATTTCATATGGTGAAGAAACCTTACTATAGATAATATTAGAAATTCTATCCAGAGTTACCGTACAACTTTATCAAAATTGTCTAGAAATCAACCCTTAACCACTGTATTTAACCCTTAGCAATTTTCTTTAACTAACTTGGTAGTCTTAAAACTCAAGCAAATATGGCAAAAGTTTTTGAAACATGTTTGTCTCGGCGCTTACTTCAAATTAGTTGCTCGTATGCAAATAAAACTTTTGCTGAAACTACAGTTACGCATATAAGTATCTCCACCCTCCACCCCGCAGTCACCCACATACTGAACTTTTTGACTACACTTAGAGAAGCCACAGCATGCACACAAAAGCCACTATTTTCCTACTCAATGCATATATATCATATCGTACTTCCTTATAAGCTATTACCTATTCATAATCACACACACACACAGAAAAACACACACACACACACGCACAATCTTCAACTGTAAACGCTTCACTTTACTCAACTTTCTTAACGCTTTTCAAAACTACTCTCAACACTCAACTTACTCTTTCTCTCTCTACTAAACTACTTACTTACTCTCTCTTGCCTGTATGCCATGCTCATGCAACAAATAGCATAGACACAAAGCTCTGACAAAGGCCCAAGTAAAAGCTGACACAAATACGAAAGAAATTGATATGTTATATTTTGAAAAAAAAATATATATTTCGATTTTTGATACTAATGTGTTGATCATTCGCTTAACCAATAACCCCATCCAATAGGTGTGCCTGGGAAACGCAATGAGATCTACTACAACTGCTGCCCGGAACCGTATATAGACATCACATTTGCCATTATCATACGACGACGAACACTGTACTATTTTTTTAATCTGATTATACCATGTGTGCTGATTGCATCCATGGCTCTGCTCGGCTTCACCCTGCCACCGGATTCGGGTGAAAAGTTATCGCTAGGTAAGTATTTAGACCAAAATGAAGGACAGGCAGACTTCGGGAACTACTAAGGCGTTTAAGAATCTCTTTGATCCGCGTCCGAGCCATGATTTAAATAGTTTAGAAAACTAAAGCTTCAAATAGTTTATTAAATTAATATGAATTTGCACTTTTACTACAAAAAACAACTTGTGAAGTGGCAGCAGCTTAAGTGGCGCTTCAAAAGTATTTGCCAAGTACTTTTTTACAATAATGACAGCCGCCGACTCGAATCTAAAATTGAGTAAAAAAAATCACCCTTCGCTGTTGATGACGAGCCGCGACTCGACGAGTTTCGAGGCTGGCTGACGTCGCACATTAGGCGCTCTGATGATGGGGCATGATGAGATGACGCCACTGCCACTGTGGCAAGCTGTTAGGCTGTTGAACAAACTATTGAACTTATAATGTAGCCATGACTGGGTAGTAAAAGTGGGCGTCCACATAGTGAGCAGTGCTTAGCCTTGCCCCAAAGTGGGTGAACATCCACATAAATTGTGGGTGGTTGGTTAAAGTAGAAGAAGAAGAAGAAGCGCAGGGATAAACTTAAATACAATAAACAGTTATTGATGGGATGCTCCTAATATCGTTGATGTAACTTGAAATAGTTCAAAAAGTAGCGTGCCAAATAGACATAAATCTTAAGTAGCGTCCTTAACCATAGGTAATCAGACATTTTCAGCCTCCATAATTCTTAACCTAAATAACACCTCATACATCTTTAATGTCCAGGCGTTACGATCTTGCTCTCGTTGACCGTGTTCCTCAATATGGTTGCCGAGACAATGCCAGCCACCTCAGATGCTGTGCCGCTGCTAGGTAAGATGATTTGGTTTACCAAGTTTTCAGCTGCTTATTGCTTATTTTATATACATGTATGTGTGTGTAATCCTTGCTATATATCCTTATCGTATATACATATGTACTCGTATTATCGCTGTGTCTACAATGTTTGAATTTGCTTTTGAGTTCGTGTGTTCTTCTGTTTACAGTTTACAGTTTACAGTTCACAATTTGCTGTTTCTAAAATCATATTAAAACATATTCAACATAACTCTACCCTCTAAAGTTGCTATTGCAGTTACATTCACATATATTCATATATTCATGCATTTCTAAAACGATTTTAATAACCAAAAAAAAATCCGATGATTTTATAATATTAAAACTTTGACACACAATTAATAACTAAAACGAAATATCAGCGTTTTTTTTTTTAAATATTTTTCAAGCAGTTTCTTTTGCTTTAAAGCCAAATAATTTTGATTGCCAAAATCTTTTGACTTGAAAGCAACTAAAGAAACCGCGTGCTGATGTTAAAAAGAGTCTAAAATCCGTAGAGAAATAAAAATAATTTAAAACTAATTTGTAGGGTATATAAATTATGCAATTAAAACTGAAAAGCTATATTTAAATAAAAGAATAAAGAATTATAAGAACAATACTTGTAATCCCAGTTATGACACACTGAACACACGAGTTGGTTTGATAAAATGCACACACATTTGAAATCGAGTTAATTGCACGCTATAATCTTGTTTTTTTGGATTATCAAAATTCAAGTAATTCCAATTTCGTAACCTGATTAGATTCTGATCTTATATTGTAAAGGTTGTTTCCAAAAGCTAAATTAATAAAATAATTTTTTAAATATGTCTGAAAAGCTCTTCAAAAAGAAAGGCTGCTTAATAAAGAAAAAACATTAAAAAATACCCGAACTTGCTTAAGAAACAATCTATACAAAATATTAACTTATAACTTTCAAATTACAACGAATTGAGCTTTAATATTTCTCTAATATTACTTATCAAATTTAAAATTAAAATTTACAGTTAAATTAAATTTTTTTGGAATTTCAATTTAACTACCAAAGTCCTTTAAGATTAAAATATTTAACTTTATTGTTGAACTTAAACTATCTAATTAAATTTTCGGCGTAAATTTTTTTGGGTGTCTACTTCTTATACATAACCATTAAAATATTACTCCAACTAAAACTTAACTGTGTGTGTGTTTGAAAACAATTTTTTTTTTAATCGATACAAATAAAAAGTATTTGTTATGCCTAAACAAGTAAAAATCAAAAACGTTTAAAAAAAAATTAAGAACAGATTTGCATTTCATATAAATACTAACTAAAATATTTGTATATATCTCTACCTTTTTTCTTTCTTTCACAAATTGTATACCTTTTGTCGAAAATACTCTCAATAACCCAAACTAAAAATTCAAATATCAAACACTGAATGAATTCTGATCGAAATATGCTACCCTGAAATATGCTCGACAAATCCAACTAATCAACCAAATAAAATTACAAATTCAACAATAATAAACCGATACAAATCCAAAAACAACAACCAAACACCACTCGCACAAAAAAAAAACAAACACTGAAAACTTGAAAAAAAAAATGAAACAAACAAAAAATCGATAAACGATAAACTATTTTATATATAATGACAACACGCCCAACCAACCAACAGGTACATATTTCAATTGCATAATGTTTATGGTAGCTTCATCCGTTGTGTCAACGATTTTAATATTAAATTATCATCATCGAAATGCTGATACGCACGAAATGTCCGAATGGGTAAGTTTTGCAAAATGGGTCATTCAACCAAACAACAACCAACAACTCGTATCCAAATCAACTAACAAACAACAAAACATCTGCCAAATGCGAACCCATCACTTATCATAGCCTCAAGAATCAGCAGCAGCAGCAGCCACAAAAGGAAGAAAATTCCATTCCAGAACCGGACCGTCCAACCGGACGTGGTGCTGGACTTGCTCGCCTGCTGCTCTGCATAGCATTAGAATTTCTTATGATTTAACTGTTGTTAGCCACCCCTCCCCCCCCACCCACAAATAAAGACAAACAGAAACAACTGCATATATATTTTTGAGAAATGCGCTAAAATAATTTATGTGTTAGTTAGAGAAATGTTCTTTTGTGTGTGTTTTCCTCTGTTCTGTGTTCTCGTTGTTTTCTCTTATCATCAGACATCTTGTGTTGTGCTTATTACTCATTTTTTATTGTTGATTCAACATAAAAAATTGCCGAATATTTGTTTTTATTTTTTTTTGTGTTACCACAAAATTAAGCCACACCTTGATCAGCAGTTTGCATTTTAAATTTAGCCTCCAAATAAAAACTTGCAAAGTTGTTCAGCTTTACGGCGTAAGCCGCATATTTGTGGAGTGTTTCCGGATGTGCAAAGCAATGAAGTGGATCTATGAATTTTTAGATATAATTTTATGTGACATGGAAATAAACACAATTTAGTTTATGCTTAACAAGTCTCATTTATCAATAACAAAAGGGGGAAAACACCTTATAAACTTTTTAAATACATTTGACTACTTGCCGATTAAATATTTGTACTATATAAGCAAATATTGTATATATCACACATCATAGTCCATAGTCCATAGTCCATTCACCAAGTTCATAAAAAATCTCTGTGAAGCCTCCAATAAATACAAACCATGCAAAATGCAATTCTTCTAGTTGCTGCACCAAATATACAAATATATCTAAATATATATTTATTACTATTATTATGATTGTAATATTATTGTTGTTCTGCCCCGTTTGTTGTTGTCGTTGTGTTGTTGTAACAACTTTTTGATTTGCCTACACACCCATTAATTTATCCGTACTTTTGTTTATCATTGTGTTGATTTTATAGCCTACTTAGAGGCCATTTTTGCAAGCTGTTTTTGTTGTTTTAGAAATGTACTTAGCTAAAACCAAAAAAATAACAGCTGAATTTCATGTGTGTGTGACCCAAAAAAAAAAAAAAATACAAAAGAAGCCAAATGATATGTCAAAACAAAAAAGCGAAAAGATGAAAAAATAATGAAATTCCGAGCCCAAATGTGACGGACGGATGTACAGAGTACGAAATAAATGTTGTAACTATGTAACTAGCCAACATGTCTGCTACGACGAGTACTAAAAGTGTCTACTATAAAATAATTTATGTAATGAAAAATATCGTAATGTTGATGTTGGGCCCATAATTTTCTTCTTATATATTTGTAAAATTCACTCTGTGTAATCAATCACATCCTCCCACCCCTCTCTATCTCTGTTTCTATCCTCGCAATTCCAAACCTATTCACAAACTAACCAGTCACTAATAGCACAATTTCCACTATCGCATTTCTAACCGATGAAAGTGCAGCCCAATTTATTTAAAAGTTGTCTACTTATTTTAAATATGTCACACGATTGTGTAAATACCGTTATTTGTGTTTATATGTTGAATGTTTGACTCATGTGAGTTAATGGGTGGCTTTTTTAAGAAGAGCATTGTTTTTAAAGTGAGTTTAAATTATGAATTAAAGTAATTTCTAAGAATTAAAATAGGTTCTCTTAAAAACAATGAATGGAAAAAATATCTTAAATAAATTCACTGCCTCAACTTTAATATTAATATTACAAATTTACTTAAACTCACAATAAATCGAACACAATTTATTTCTTTACAATAACTTTCCATTTTAGTCCTTGTCAAATATTTATTATATCAATTTCAATTATTGAATATATTTAAAGGATTTGAAAAATTTCTCTTAATATGTACTAACTACAAAATAGTCATGCTATATCGATAAGTACATCAGATAAGTATTTCAGTAGCTAAATGATGTAAAGTACTTAAAATGCCTCCAGTTTGATAAATTTTCAATAGGTTGTGGGATGTAACTTAGTTACATAAGTGCTCGTATCGCTATCAAAATTTTTGTATCCAATCCAAATAACTGTCTGTCTAATGTTCGTATCATGAGACACATTTTTTTTTATTATTATAGTTTGTTACCAGTCCCTTGCCAATTGAACATGGCCAAGACGTCAAGTGGAAAGCAATTTCAGCAAATGCAATTGCATGAACGGCATAATGGAAAGTTTCAATGCTGCTTACACTTTACAATACAATGTACATTCCATATATATAAAAAAAAAGAAGTTGTTTGGCTCACAAGTTGGCTAAAAGGGGCCGCTAAACTGAATGCAGTTCAGTTGAAGTCAATTGGCTTTTAAGAAGTCAGTCACATGAAATGTTTTCTATGGTTTTCTCGCCGCGCAAAATTGTGGACAGGCACTTGTGCCGACTCAACATGCAATTGAATTTGGAGGAATTCAAGAAAAACCCCAAATCGAGTGCAAACACACACACACACACACACACACACACATACACACACACACAAACTCATTTGAAAAGTGGAAGACAGGCGACAGTTGGCCCAGTTGCAGTTGAAGACACGGGCAGGAAAATTGAGTCAATTGGCAAAGCAGGTGCATTATAAATGTGAAATGTACAAGAACTGTCCTGCCCTGCTGGAAAAACCCTCCCTCCCGCTCCCCTCGCATCCCTAAGCTCCTTCGCGGTTTTTCGTTCTGTGTGATAACAACAAATCAATTTGCACAAAAATTTGCACAAAGCAAGCGGCCATAAGTGAAAAAAGGAGGAAAACGAAGCAGAACACAGTTGTGGTCTGTGGGGCAATGCCGCATATCATGGAGCAGGCGATGCGCTCTCGTGCTCTCCATCGGATCGCATTCAGAACTTTGCATTTGGTTTGCATGACACGTTTTCAAGCGCATTTCCATGTATCCATCGCTTGTTAGCGACACCGCCAACGCCAAAGTAGTACAACTCAAGCAGGCAGTCGGGTTGGGGGATTGGGGATTGAGGGGTTGTAGGTTTGGGTTGGCTGCAGCAGATGTCAATGTGGCTTCGGTTTTAGATCCGTTCAGCACAAAAAAAAAAAAAAACAATTGCTTCGTAGTGCCACAATGAAGTGCAGTTTAGCATGACAATCGATTGGGTTTCCGTTGTTTCTTCCGTCAGTTGCGCTCTGAACTTTAATCAAAACTCAACAACGGTTTTGAATATTAAATGGAAGGAATTTCGAGAACTTCAACAGTAGATGGATTGTGGATAATGCAACTTTATTCTTCGCAATATCTTTAGTGCTTTGCTTGCTAGCTAACAAAATTATGTAGATGAAAGATTAGCAAAGGGGAAAATTTGTTAAATAGTTTCTAGTATAAACAACTAAGCTGTCTATGAATAGAAAATTAAAATGCAGATTGAAAATAATGGATTTTCTAGGATATAAAATAATTTATATAATTTTGGAAAATGCTAAATAGTTCAAGAATATCTAGAATCAAAACATGCTTACGATATTTAAATAAATCTGTTAAATGTATAAGGACATTTTTAAGAGCAAGGCAACACCATCAACTTTCTTCGAAAGATCTCTATTTAAATAACTTTGACTCTTAATGAAAAGCTGCCTTTCATACTGATTATTTGTATAAATTAATATAAACATTTTTCAAATTATTGAAATGTGTATTTAGCATTTTTAATATATTTTTAACATATTTAATACTGTCTATGTGGAGACAAGGATGGCATTATTTAATTTAAATAAACAATTCGAACAGATGACCTACAATTAATTTTGTAGTAAATTGAATTATAAATTTGGACTTACGAAACTTGTTGCCAAGTGACAGCAGAAACAGGCTCTTGGTGCGGCTTCGATTTATAGCCAGCATATATCAACAGAATGAGTTTGTGTGTGTGTGTGTGCGTGTTTGTGTGTGTATAAGTGTTTGCAGTATTTATAGCCGTCAAATAATAGGTCGATTTACATGTGTATGTGATATAAATATATTTGTGTGTGTGTGTGTGTGTATTTAGCTTAGATAATACTAAATTGTAGTCTGCGTTATTGTTATTATTGTTGTTGTTGTCATTGTTGTCGTTGTTGCTGTGACGTGTTGATTGTAAATCATAAATTTTGCATGCATCATAGCTATAAATAAACGCCAGAGCAACAGACGAGAAGGGAAGCACTGCACATAAATATTATTATAGCTAAGTGTAATAGTAACGCACACCAAAACATCCTGACGTTACCCAACACTACTAAACACCGCCAGTCAAAGAACACCACCAACACCACCAACATGAACAACAGCAACAGAGCTCTCCCTCGTTGAGGGCACATTGTTGCTTTAGTTGTAATCAAAATCAAATATAAATCATAATTGTGTGGAGTATTTGTGTGTTTTTATGCCAGAGTGTGCTTGTGTGTGTGTGTGTGTCTGTGTTTGTGTGTCTATGTGTCTGGGCTCATGCAAAGGCGCCATAAATCGTTGCCAGCCCAGTTAAGTATGCCACATATTTGGCTGCACACACACACACACATACACACAATCGCATATGCATACACAGAAACGCAGAGATACACAGCTCATCATTGAAATACTTGTAAAACACGCATTTGGAGTCGAGTTTGCCACATGCAGTTCGTCTACTAAACGTTTCAATTTCCACCTGCTGCCACACATGCCACAACCCATTAGATTCGCATCGTATTTTTATGCTGGCTGCCATGGATATTGCGCATGAGTCGACCGGGCCGACCGCTGATATTGGAATTCCCGACAACGCCCTGCTCAGACACCTCATCTGAGCGAAAGCATCAGATACTATCCGATGTTGAGCTGAAAGAGCGGTACTTATTCTTCCATAATACACACATATATACGGATAGGGCTTGCTGCAGCGGACACCCACGGTTCCATTCTTGCCACCTTAACTTGGTTTAATAAAGATCTAATAACAAAATCACTTTTGACAAATAAATATGACTAATGATAATGTCATCTATAGCAATTAACAATAATTAAAATAAATAGATCTTTTATATTTATATTCGAATTAAATTGTGCTTTAGCAAAAGTGCTTGTTCCGTTAGGAAAACTTTTGTTTAAAGTACCTTTTGCATAACAAAATATTGAAAATTCGAAAAAGTATTTTAGAAAATAAAGCAGTTGTCCGCTTTCCGGTGGCTGTCCGTTAGTACAGCTTTCACTGAACATATATATATATATATATTTATTTGTGTATTCTGTGCAAAATGATCTGTTGATATGCTAAAATAATCTCTTTTCGCCCTACGAAGCTCCTCGAAGTCGCTGCTGGCCAATGTGCTCGACATTGATGATGATTTTCGGCACAATTGTCGCCCCATGACGCCCGGCGGAACATTGCCCCACAATCCGGCTTTCTATCGCACGGTTTATGGGTAACAACAACAAAAACAACAATAACAACACACACACACGTACACACATACACACATAAACACACACTCTCAAAAGCCCCCCCACAGGCTTATCTCACTTTAGTGGTATACCAATAAACTCATCCCCTCACCTTCACACCACTCCCACCCCACCCGATCCATTTTCCGCTCATCCGCTCTGCCGCTTTTCCCCTTTTGCAGGCAAGGCGACGATGGCAGCATTGGGCCAATTGGCAGCACACGAATGCCCGATGCGGTCACACATCATACGTGCATCAAATCATCAACAGAATATGAATTAGGTTTAATCTTAAAGGAAATTCGCTTTATTACTGATCAGGTAAGTGCTTCCGTTGTCAACATCCCAGTCTACGCATAAAGCTTGAATAAATCATATTTCGATTAGCTTTACTTTATCTCGTGCCACCCAATTCCATTATGCAGTGCCATAATGTGTATCTATGTGTATATACCCTTGCAAAGAGTATAACAAATTTGTAATCAAATGATATGGCTTTAAAACGATGTCCGTTTGTCTGTTTGACTAATTCGATTCCCTCTTTCTTTATTAATTAATTGCAATCTATTATTTTATTTAAGAATACGTATCTTTTTGTCAACTTACAAAATTTTAATTTAAGCTTTATTTCTATTTAACTAAATTTCGTAAAAATCGATGACTATTTAATATAAAGTCGAACATTTCCTTTTGCAAGGGTATTTTAATTAAAATGAAGACGCTCTTAATTAGTATACAAATTAATTATATTTTTGATAGCTTTTAAATAAATTTAGAGTATTTTCAAACCGATAAATTTGTTTGCATGGATATGCGAGGTCATATCAGTTATATATAAATTTATGAATTTGCTACATCTAAGTTATGCTAACTTATGAACTAGCCAATGATGCACAAAGTATTTAATATATATATTGCATAAATATTATTATATTCCCTAGTCTAGATACGATAAATTTGTAAAAACCAACACCAACATATTTTATAACTTCTTTTTCTCTCCAAAATTTCTTACCATCTTTCTAAAAATAAAATAAACTAATCCATAACATAATATTATATAATGAAATTCGTGTTATCAACTATGAAATTGTAATTAAATAGCTACGTAAAGACGACGAGGACAATGACATTGCCAATGATTGGAAATTTGCAGCTATGGTCGTTGACAGACTGTGCCTTATCATATTCACAATGTTCACAATATTAGCCACAATAGCTGTACTACTATCAGCACCACATATTATTGTCTCGTAGCCATATGGGCGAGGTGGTTATTGTTATTGGTTTTATTATAAAATCAATTTGTTAATTATTAAATTAATAACGAAACTTTTTAAGTAAATTTAAAACCATTTAAAGAAAAAAAAAACAAACAAAAAATCAACAAAAAAAGAGAAAAAATAACACTTATATAAAAACCATTGACTAAATAATACCAAAAGAAAAAATTAAAAAAAAACACACACACATCAATAATTTAAAATTAAAATAAAACTCGTTTAAAAAAGTCTTTAAAAAAATCCCGAAAACACAAAGAAGACTTAAAAATCATAACCTATAATTCTTTAGATATTTTCAATTCCAAAAAATCCTTGAGCCACAAAAAAATTAAGTCCCGAAACCAAATGTCCCAAGCCAGCAATTAAGTTTCATCCATATAAATGTATTTAAGAAGACCAGAATCAAACGGGTATATTTTCCTTAAAGATTTGTATATTTTACACTTTACGAGCAATTTTTCAAAAAATGATAATTTCAAAGAATTCGTAGCATACCTTAATGAAATTGCAATATTACATTAATTGTTTCGAAGACTTCGATTTTGTACGCTCAATTCCGTATGAAAGTATTGAGCTTTATAAAGGGAAATACATAGTAGAAATTAAATGGATCCAAATGGTAGGCAAACCCCAACGTTTTTTTATGCTGGCTCTCCAGCAAGATTATTAGAATTACTGAATCAAAAAAAAAAAAAACAAAAAATACAAAAAAAAAATCTAAAAAAAAACTCTTCTTGAGCTTTATATTATTCATGCAAGTAGCTTTTCCAGATACAGATTTTTCTCATAAGATCATCAATTCCATAGCTTCCAATCAAACTTAAAAGGAATTGCATACAAGACATAAGCTTAAAGTCCCATTCTTAGAACAAATTGCATTTCTAAACAGAACCAATATGACGACCTACATATCCAAAACACTTGTACGTAAAAACTCCTTTAAACCTTTAAATATTTATTTCAACTAAAACCAAACAATAAAGCAATCCCCATTCCAAAGCTAAATGCATATACAAAACCAATAGAATAACCCATCCATCGAATCGAAAATAACCAATTGGAATTACAAAATTTATATAAAAAAAAATATATATATATTAACAAAACGAGCAGTGAACATAAAAGAGAAAAAACCTGAAGGTCATTCCTCAGAGTACTAAAGATAAAAAAAATACCAAGCCCAATATGTGCACAGCAAATGGAATGCAAATTGTATGCATTACATCTGAATGTGAACGGCACAAGCAAATTGATTGAGGATCGAAAATGCGAAATTGATAAATTAAATGGTTGCGAGCAATAATATCTGCGTGTTGATGAATTGCATGATTTTTTGGTGATGCAAACAATGATCGATCGATCTATTGCCTGAATACACTCTGTACTCAAAGCAAAAGTTCGCTCCTTCATTGCATTGAGAACAGCGAATGTATCTAAACTGTACACAAATTTACAACTTTCGGTATTCTTTTTCTATTAAAATATATATATATATATATACACTTTATTATTTTCTTTTTACTTAAAAAAAAAAAAAAACAAAAAATGAAAAGTTAATCTCAAAAGCTAAATAATGAATACTGAAACTTGGTACAACACCAAAATGCATACAACGCGATTCAACACCTTCCAAAATACAACTTAATATACAAAACAAAATAAACTTACACAAAAAAAAAACCAAAAAAAAAAAACAAAAAATACCAATAACAATGAACATCATAGAACACAAAACATGTCCGGTGAATGGCAAATTATGTGCTTTGCTTGAGTATTGCGAGCACATTAACAAAAAACACTACCACAAATCACTTACCAAGAGAGAGCTTTATACATACATACATATATAGAGATCAAGAAAAGGAAGCAAAAAATAGATTCGTATCTCATGAGTCTCCTTCTTCATACATTTGCATAAACACAAATGTAAATACTCAATTAAGTATTAGCTGATGTTTCCAGAAGAACAACAAATTAAATTCACAGATCACTGGTCTGTCGTTTGTTACTGTCCACAAACTAGCCAAGCACACAATTTCTACACATAGCGAACAAAAAAACAAAAAACAAAAAACAAAATATATATATATAAATATATATACACCAAAGCAACAAAAATCTTAAAAATTACAACTGCATGTGAGTCAGGTGAGAGTCGGCAATGGTTATAAAAATCCCAAGTGGTAAACGATCCATAGAACTTGGTGCCATTTCCAGCTCTCATGGGATTCGACATGCCTAAACAGAACTTCACGTAAATATATGTTAAAATTTCACATGTTTAACATTATAGTTTTATAATTTTTAAGTTACAGCAATTCTGCTTCTAATTGTAAATCTTGTGCATTGAAAACAATCAGAATTTTTCTTTGAATATACAAATGATAAACAACCGCAAACAACAATAACAACTTTAACCGATAAAGCAAATACATTAACTTGCGCATATAAAGGATTTAAAGCAAATACAATTACAAAACTAAAAGAAAATGTCATTAGTTAAAACTAAGATTAACAAATTACAAATCATAATTACATCATAAAGATAATTAGGATTCTATCAAAGAGCTCCGAAAAGTAAAAACAAAACAAAACCAAATAGACAAAAATATATAGCAATAGATTTCCTTGTATATTGTGAATGAGGAGAGACACCGAGCAAAAGGGATCGAAAGGATCGGAAGCCCTTTTAAGTTTTTTGCATTTTTTATATAATTTTTCGCATTTAAGAAACTTTTTAAACAGATTTTATACAATTTATATGCAAGTACAATTTTGAACCTATACAAACATTTTTGTTAATTATACTTTCCGTTTTATAATACGAGTGCACTTTATTTTGGAATCAATTTTGAAATCGTAGTGTTTTTAAGAATGTCGAAATTTGTGGGACAGATTAATAAAGTTAAGGTTTAGCTTTTGATAACAAAAACCAATGAATCTGATATCTAATCTTTGCAAGAAATATATTTAAAAAGGTGAAAACATTTTAATTTTTTTTTTTATTTCACAAATCACAAATGTTATTTTATATATTTAACTATTTGGCTCTTGATTTTTGAACATTCTTCACATGCTATTAAATGGCACAAATTTCGATCCTAACACAAGAGTAATACAAATAATATAAATGAAAATAGCAAACAAGCTGCCAGCATGAAAAATAATAACAATAATTAATTTTAATATTTTGTAAATTTTTCATCATTTGAGCTCATTTCTAGTATCTGAAAGAAGCTGAGAAAACACAAAAGAAAACCACTGAGGAAATTGTAAGACAGTTTAATTGAGAATACAGCAACATAGTAAGGCTTAGCAATCAATAACGGGATTAAACACAAATCTCATTAATTGACAGAAGAATAAAAAAACCGTTTTGACGTAAAACAAAAGCAATTTTTAAGCGAAGTCAAAGAAAAAACACAGCGATAGATTTAAACTAATAGAAAATAATGGAAGATAGCCCCAGTTCTATGAAAGGACGAACTCAAACAAATATGTCGAGACAGACTGCACCAGAGAAAAAAGCTAAGAAGCTCAAAAGACAGTTCAAGAGATTAATACTACATTTAAGAGAGGTAAACAAATAAATACATTTCGAGTACATCAAGAAAACAGTTTGGAAAACGTTTCTTTCGTCATACATACATACATATGTTTGTATATAGTATGTATATACATACATATACTATATGTATATATATATACATTTCTTTTTTACACTGAAAACAAATATATATAGATATATATATATCTATATAACTATATATATATATATATATACATATATATATATATATATATACTTAGCGTACTATGTAATGATACAAAATAATTTCAAAGCAAATGATGAAACTTTTTCCTAAAAACTAGTTGCATTTAAATGAATTTTAAAAAAATATACATAAAAGTATATATTTATTAAAAGAAAACAAAAACAAATGAAAACCATGCTCCTTTCTCTACTAAAAAAAAAAAACAAAACATAAAAACAACTTTAATATAATACTTAATTAGATATTAATAATAGTCAAAAGTGAAACAAAAAAATAAAAACCAAGTCAAGCGAACAAGAAGAAATCGTAAACTAGAAAATATTAAAATTAAATTAATTTTTAAAAATGAGAAAACAAAAAAAAGAAAGAAAATGCGCTGATTTTTTATGTCGTTATTAGTATTTAAATTTAAATAATTGCATAAAAAACCATAAAAAATTTAATAAAAAAAAAAACAACAACAAAGCAGAATATATGAAATAAAAATTAGAAAAATTGAAATTGGTCATTTTGACCTAAATAGTAAATTATAGAAAAGAAATAAAAGAAAAACCAAACCATTGAAAGGCAAAACCCCAACAAAAAAGATTGTAAAATTTTAATTATTATTATTCAATAATAAAAATATAAAAAGAAACAATTTGACAGATATAACAAAAAAAAAAAAAAAAACAAATACAGATGTCCAACAAGTTTTATTGACGATATACAAATTTGATATCTGTATTAGAGGATCACCATTAGCAACAGCTTGCAGAGGGAAGAACTGAAGACCCAGAAAGGTAAATCCAGTGTCGCTAGTTGTAGGTTTAATATCTGTAAGATCAATGCAATGTATTATAAACACCGCAGGAACTTTTCAATGTAAATACATATTGTTTAGTTTATGTCCATTCATGATCATTGAAAGAAAGAACACCTATCGCTAATAATTGCGATAGACCGATCATAACATTATTATTATTAATATTATTATTTGAATACTCATGCAATCATCGTCTGGTACAGCAACAATACATTGTAAAAACAAGAACAATAGAAGAACATTAGAATATTTAGTATTGTAATAATCAGTCGACATATAACAATCAATGCAAGCATAACAACATAAAATAATACAAAATCATAGTTCAATATCTATGTTGAAATATTTATATTCAAAGTGGTAAAATTTTACATCAGGTCGCATCTGGACCTAACGTCATTCTGATTCATTCAAAGAAAATTTTACGGAAAAATTCTGATGTCACGCGCAGTTTGTCAACAAAACCAGCTGAAAGAGATTTGAAAACCGAGTTCTTTCCTTACAACTTTCTTTCGTATAACAAGAATAACAATTACCTAAAAGAACAAACATTCTTAAATAATATAATAAATACATTTATGAGGCAAGCCTAACAAAAGATGATGCTGCGTGTATGTATAAAAGTCATTTGTAACTATATCTTCAATTTATGCTACGTACCAATGTTGACAATCTGTTTAAAATCGAAAATTTTCCTCTACATATATCCAAAATTTCGGCATGATTTCTCTATTTTCTCCTGCTACTTACTTCCAATTCCACTATCAATTAGAAAACAATATTCAACAAATTCTTAAATCCCACAATAAAAACATATTTTTCATTACTCTGCACTTAGAATTGCATTTATTTACCATTTGATCTGCATGCCAAAGTTTTATCACATATCCTTTTACATAACTTAATAATATTATCGAACTAATAAAATCAATTAATTTCTTACATGCGAATCGGAATTCCGGCTTTTTTTTCGGAGGTGAGTTGAAATTCATAAAAGTTATTCAAAAAATTTTTCATATTCATAAAAATTATTCAAATTCTTTCAAGGGAAATACTGTGACGAAAGCTATGTGGCAACTGGAGGAACAGAAACAGAATAAACATGATATCTAAAATATTAGTTTCGTAAAAACTTAATGAACTTTTTATACATTGTAATAAAAATTTTATAACGTCTTAAGCATATCGTCTTTTAATGTTTAAATTTGAATTTGAAATGTAATTCGTTACGTTTCGGCAAGTGTGGAGTGGGTGAGTCGGAGTGGAATTTTCATAGCGACTATCGATACTAAAAATCGATATAAACAAAGTAGCAGCCAACTTCACGTGAGTGTTGTTTTGCACGCAGCCACCTTTATGCAACTCAAATTTGCGGTCGTTGAAAGAGAGTGATATTTTGCGCGTAGCCAACTTCATGCCGGTCATATCTGCGCATAGGCGTGGCCATCTTCACTCAACGCACTTTTGAGATCTCCCTGCACTCAGCTTTGCGTTTAACATTAAGTTGGCTGCGCTAAGGTTCAGCGCCAAAGTTAAGCTCAGCGTAGACATGCACCATTGTGCAGAAAGTTTAGCCATGAACTATACCTATTATTTTCACAATAATAACTGCTTCCAAAATATTGGTTTTGGTAAAATGTGTTTTTTAAATTCAAGCAGATTTTTAACTATAGCGAAAAGATTTGAAATAACTCATATATTTTAAGAATATTAGTTCATTGATAATTTATTTATTACCATAGTAAAATAGATAAAAATGAACAAATAAGTATGGTTTAAAAATGTGATAATTTGTGGTACTGGTTACGTGAAAGGGGTATTTTAATTTGACAATTTTATCTTCTCCGCTTTAAGTCACATTTTTTAAATTATTATATTTATTGATATTTCGTCAGATCGATTTTTTAGATATGCCCAGAGCAATGATTTTCTAAGCCTTATCGAGGGCATTTCAGCATTCAGCTATTCCACCCCCAGCCACCCGCTCCCACAACCGAGGCTAATATTTGCATTTTGTGTAAATACGTTGCGATTTTTTCACACATACAACTCAAACAACAAGCGGCACAGACACAGATGCGCATACACACACCAACACACACATACACACATGCTGCACTTGATGCAAGTGCATGAAGAATGCAAATCAACTGTAATCGGGAAACAACAAAAACAACAACACCAACGATTGACCATTCAAAGAGCTTGTTTTTTTTTTTTTTTGTTGCTGTTTGTTTTTTGTGCTTGTTGCAGTGGCGTGTAGCAAAAAATTGCATAGCAAATACTCAAAGCAACTGCTGGCAGTGTGCGGCCGGGGCATGCCCCACCGAATGATAATGATGCCAAAAACAAAGGAGGGTGTCAATTGTGTGCCTCCTATGTTGTCAGTGTTTATACTTTTTTCAAGCCATACTTTTGTGCGTGTAAAAAATAATATGCATTTTTTTACACACACACACACACACAGAGTAAAAGCGGTTTAAGCTTGTATATAAACTATGAATGTTGTGTGTATATAATAGTGTAGTATATATGTACATGGGCTGACACCCACCTCACTCCCAGTGGCATGTATTTAATGTAGTTGTTGTTGTTGTTGTTGTTTATGTAAATGGAATTCTATTTACTCCAATACCCACGCACGATTGCACCACCAACAACAACAACAACAACAATGGAAAATGAAACGCGCTTTTGTTGTATATTAAAATTGCCGCCTGTCTTACTGTCACTGTGTGTGTGCGTGTGTGTGTGTGTGTGTGCCACGTAGGCTAGTGTAAAGTATATAATTAACGGCGTTTTACATATGTGCATTGCGAGCGGGCAAATGTATCGCGTATATAAGCAGTATTTCCATCCTCCATCCTCTGCCCCTTGGCCACTGATTACATGGAATACATAAAGTAAATGTCAAAAGCGACACACATACACACACACACACACACACACACGCACACACACACAGACACACACATGTAGCGAGCTGCGGCTGATTGAGTTTGAGTTTGAGTTGATGATGAGTCCAACTGGCAACCCCAATGAACCCCACAAGCCCAGCCCAAACTCAACCCCTTGGTCCATTACAAGCCTACCTCAATATTAGCACACACTCACACACACATACGTACACACACACACAAATGCAGCAGTGTGTGTGTGTGTGTCTCTCTCTCTGTTCTTGTTCTTGTGATACGCACACCCGCTGGCCGCTTCTTTTGTGCGCACGGTATTGTGTGTGTGTGTGTTGGTGTGCGTGTGTGTGTTGGTGTGCGTGTGTGAATCTTAAGTCGCCACTTGCCAGCCCCATTTTGATAGCCCCTGCCCCGCTGTTGCAAGTCAGTGGACTGCACAATAAGCACAAATTACGAGTACGCATTTCACAGGATCTTAGTGTGGAAATGTCCTCCATGGTTTTCCTTCACGGGGGTCAACAGAGTTGCTGCAGTTGTTGCTGCTGTTGTTGTTGTTGTTGTTTCCGTTGTCGCCTTTGGTGGCATTTCTTAGGTCAAAATTTATGCGCACTTTTAATTTATGCATTTGACAACACTTTGGGTTATATTTAAGCTGATTGTTAGCGCATTGAAGTTTACTTAAGGGCAAGTTTCCTTATGCATGACGAATTTTAATTCAATTATACAAATTAATTTTAAAAAAAGTTGCATTTAATTATTCAAAGTAATATTTTTTTCGACTTTCACAATGGTTTTTTGACTGCAGTATTTTTCACCAACTTTAAATTTTAATGAGGTTTAGACTCATTCGCAATTTTGAATCTTTGATGAAAAAACAACACGAATATAAAATTCTACTACTTGAATAATCATTGATTTGACCCAATGAGTTAAAAATTAATTGAACGATTTACAGTATTTTTGACATTCTTAAGATTATATTTGAATTATGAGGAAATATTTATTTTACTACATGCATTGCCTAAAAGCCATACACATAAAATAAAAGTATGTTAATGTTCATAGGATTATTAAAAAAATGGCTGATTAATTTTTTGCAGTATTACAATTACAGTTATCATACTTTATAATGCGAGTAGTGTGCATCATTAAAAACCAAATAAAAAACTGTCCAATTGCATTATTTGGCTAATGGCATTGTCCGTTGCACATGCAACAGCAAACAACAACTGCAAAATAGGCACACACACACACACACATGTGCTGTACTTATTATATACACTTGATGGCATGTATATATACATAAGTACCGTTCAGCCTGTGGGCAGTTTTAATATACATAGAAAACTGTACTCGCCACATGCCATCTAATTATATACAAACAAGTGGAAAAGGCGGGCGGACGGGCGATTGAGCGGTGCCTATGAAAAATCACTTGAAAATCGACCCTAACATCACTCCCCACCCCCCACATACACACACACACACACACACACACACACAGACACACCTTCTCAAGCAACCTTAAAATGCCTAAGCTATGGAGGAGAATTGCGTAAGCTGCAAATAAAATGGACGAAGGACGAGCACTTTTGGGGGGCCAGAAAGTAGGCTTAAGATTTTCTTGGAGCGAACAATACAAGAGACAACACAAAACCAAATATAATGCAACATTTTTGACAAGATGCAGTACGCTCGACTACTCACACACACACACACACACACACACACAGACGATTGCATGCAGCTGCAACAGTGGCGTTATGTGTGTATTAGTTTACTTTACTCATTTGCAATGTTTTCGGTAGTATGTAAAATTGAATTATTTAAAATTAAATAGAAAATCTTTGACTTGACTCAAAAATATATATTGCACATATATAAAATATATATGTGTGCATATATATATATAGAAATATGTATATATCAACACACATAAATGCACATATTTTATATAGTGTATTCAAACAAGCAAAGTAGTTTGCAATATCCTGACAAAATGTGGCAAGTTGCTTAGCAAGCTGATG
This sequence comes from Drosophila kambysellisi, assembly GCA_035042185.1. NCBI lineage: Eukaryota > Metazoa > Arthropoda > Insecta > Diptera > Drosophilidae > Drosophila > Drosophila kambysellisi. The sequence goes on along the minus strand of JAWNLS010000945.1, from coordinate 3,387,359 downwards.
CTGTTTGTTGCACCTTTAGTTTTGTTTATTTTTCGTTACTTATAATTGGACTAACAGAAGTAGCGAATATTAAAAAATCATATGTTACCTTAAATTAGGTAACAGATCAACAGAGTTGTTGTTAAAAGAATTTATTATAATTTATGTTTATTAATATTAATATTGTAAATATTAATTTTACATTGTGAAAGAGAGTATTTCAAATGAAATATTTATTTGGACATTTTATTTCAATCTCGTATACATATTAATATATATTTTATGCTTCACTTCACCCACACACACACACACACACACACACACACAAACACACACAGGGATATCAACATCTTGAGTTGCATTGCAGTGTTGAAGAAGGACTCGTCTCGAATCCTTTCTGCATCCATAGGCCATGTTATCATTTCCGTAATTGCATTTTTGTGTTTGTCGTTGTTTTTGTTGTTGCTCGTGTTGCACTTTACCGTTTTGGTTTTCTCAGCATTCTCTAAGGGGTTATTTTGATAATTTTCTCAAGAAAACTCAAACCATTGGCAATTCCTCCCATAAATAGTTGACCTGACTTCTCCTTCTTTCTGTCCGTCTCTGCATCTACTTGCAATACACACACACATACACACACACACGCACACATACGCATGCACGCATTAGAAGTAGAATTGCTTTAATAAATATACACAGCAGGCATTTATATAGGATACATTTAGCCATTGCCTTGAACGCATCCTTTGGTTGATGTTCTTGAGGATTTATCTATATTTGTTTCTCTGTCTTTCATTTTCTTTAGGCACAGCATTTATTGAACTGAAATTTTGTCAGCTTCTTGGGCTAGCTTTTAATTAATGAAAAACTCATTTTAATTGGACTTTTCCTTTATAGTATTTAATTTGTAGTTCGTGTGCTTCTAAAATATAAAAATATGCATTTGTATAAACTTTAATTTCTCATATGGAAATATTCTGACAACCTTTGAAAACAGGCTTATTGTAAATTTGTTGTAATTTTTGCATAAAAAATGACAAACCAACATTTTTTTAACTTCTTCAAAACTAATATATTGGCATTATAAATCTATAATAATCACAAGCTATAAACAAACAAAAACTATTGACTTGTAAATGCCATTTTGCTCTCAGTTCATTGAGAATTCCAAATCAGAAGTTCACTTTTTGTATTCTGTGTGATTTTTGCAACAATATTAATATCCCTTTTGGTAAACATATATCATATATCAAGTGGTCTTAACGTTTAGCTTAGTTGTTGAGCTCCCTGGATTAAGGTCAACATATGTTATACATTTAGTAACAAATACCAACATTTATTTATTTCATTGCCTGCTCGTTGAATGTTGAATGTTTAATTCATTTAGCGCATGTGACTATTAAACAAAAATGTTGTAGTTACCAGCAACCAGCAAAATTAACAAGAAAGTTGATAACAGAAAGTAAAAAACGAATTTTGAAAATTTAAGTGGTAAATATTAATACAAATTTAAGGTTTCAATATATGTTCCAAGGATACGGGAATTGTCGAAAAATTGTATTATTGTTAAAAGTGAGAACAAATATTAGTACATCAATAAAATACCCCGTTTACAAAATTTTAATGGTATAATAATGTCGACAGTCACTCAATACGATCATTAACAGTTGTCAAATTTTATATAATTTTTACCGTTGCGGAAACGCATTTAAATATCCATCAAATTAACAAAAAATATCAATCAGATGGATGATATCGCATAGTTTTGAAGCTGAAAAGTATTGTAATTCTGTTCTGGCTGTTGCTGGAAATTACAGGCGAACAAACAAACAAATTGACGAACGAACCAACAACAACAACAACAACAAAACAGGAGAGGGAAAAGTGTGGGGCACATAAATAGCAGGGATTGCGGTGGCCGGATTGTAGGCAAGGGGAGGGGTGCTCGGAGTGGGCAGTTAATGAGCACTCGTAGGGAGGGTGATATGCCAAAAACAAAAAAATAAAAAAAACACACACACAATGAGTTGGGCAGTTGTTGCAGTGTGCGTGTGTGTATGTGAGTGTGTGTGTGTGTGTGTGTGTGTGTGCAGCTTAACAACGCAACATAAATTAACGCATATTTCAGTTGCAATTTAAAAACGCACAAAGCGAATGCTGCAGTGGACAGCGACGTTTGCGACGACGTCAACTGCAACGGCGACGTCGACGTTTCAATTATTTGCCGTTATTGTTGTTGTTATCATTAACATTGTTGTTGTTGTCAGAAGTGCCAGAGCAGCGCATTTCTTTTTTTGTTGTTGCTGCTGCCGCTGCAGCTGTGGAACGCACAAAAAATGAATAAAACAGACAACGCCCCTATAGCACACACACACACACACACACACACACACACACACACACACACACACACACACACACACGCACATCCAGTGTAAAAAGCTGTCGCCGCGCCTAAAAGTATGCAACGCATTGGTTGCCTATCTGTCAGGTCCTGCTTCCTGCCACCGCCAACGCCGCCGCTGCTGCTGCTGCTGTTGCTGCTTCTGCTGCTGCTGCTGTTGCAGCTGCAATTGCTGTACATTATTTACCTCTTCTTCGTTTTTTGCGCGATGCCGCTGCTGTTTTTTATGGGTTTTATTGTGTGCGTGCGCGAATGAAAAATAAAATGTATAAAAATATATAACGGTACCGCTCCAACAGTCGCCGCACGCACATTGTGGCGGCCACCATTCGTCGTCGTCGTCCTCGTCGCTATGCTCGTCCTCATCCCCTCCGCCGGGGCCCCCCTGCTCGACTTCGTCAAAAAATGAACAAAAAGTAAAAGAGATGCCCAAATGCGAAAACGCGTGCAAGCAAACGGGCCGAAGCGATAGTCCTGGCCAGGATCAGGGCACATGCATACATATACACATAGGTGCACTGATTGCCAGCGCATATCGACGGGGGCATATGGCAAGGGCAGAGAGCCCAGCTGCCGTGGCAGGGAGACAGTATCAGCAACAGCGGCAACAACAGCAACAAAATAAATACCCTCGGACAGCCGGCGGGGCCAATGGTGCGTATGTGTCACGGCGGCGACAACAACTACAACAACAACAATAACAACAACAACACTATCAACAACAACAACAACAACAGCAACAGTAGAAAAATAAATTAAAATTGGTTTGAGTTGCTGTTGTGCGCTTTTCTCTCTCACCAATTGCTGCTCCTCTTGTTAAGCTGGGCAAATATATTGAAAGTATACATTTTTTTTATTTGTTATTTTTATTTGTTGTCGCGTTTTATTTTTCGGGCTCCTAAAAGCGTACAACATTTTTTAATTGGGTTAGTAATTGAAATTTATCGAACTCTTCCATACACACACTGGACACACACACACACGCACACACACAGTCACACCATATCGACACAGTCCCCGGAGAGAGGCAGCAAAAAGCTTCAATTGAATTGAACGCATTTGAAAAGTCGAACGAACAAATAAATATGAACAAAGTAATTGAAACGGTTAAAGAAATAAAATTACATTTTTTCACATTGCATTATAATTATTTAAAAAGACCTTGGGGATAACAGATTCGCTGCAACAATGCATGTGTTGTCTTATAAAAGACACTTGCCTTTTGTATCTGAAATATATAAAAATATAATATTTGTTTACAAATAAATCAAATAATTTCCAAGATTCTTATTTTAATTACAAAATGCTGAATAAGCTAAAGACGGGCTAATATTAATTATTAATATTATTTATATATAATAATATAATAAATATAGTCGCCAGACATCATGAGATCCAAATTCATGCAATTTGATAGAACTAACAATGACAGCATTACTAGATGCTTGAGGAAATATCCCTATCTATTATTTTCTAGAATTCGCTGTTGTTTAAAACTATAATACTCTCCATTTATTTTTAGCATATTGATCATAAAAACAAATAAAACATTGAAAATCTAACTGAAAAACTACACAGGAACAGGCCATTAAAATCAAACTGGTTATTTGTTGACCAAAAGACGCATTGAGGCTGGAGATGTGTAGACTTTTTATTGGTGTCCTTTGGCACAGCAGCATCATTATAAGCAACAACAACAGGAAAAGCAAAACTGAGATCAACACATCTGCAGCTAAGCATTCAAATTGAGTGGAATTCTAGACCGTTTTTCACACACGCACAACAAACTGGACATTATCTGTGCCGAAAATACAAGAAAAGGAATATTTAAATAGTGGAATATGCGGGCCGTAAAGATTGCAAATCAAATAGACAGTAAGACAGCATCTTCAAACCACCCCAAAAATATATGGAGAAATAACTGTAGGACGTATGCAGATAGTGACCAGCGGCGGAACCCGGTGAAAACTGGTTGACCAAAGGGGTTGCATCTTGGCCGGGATGCGTGTCAAAGTTCAACGTCTCGACGTCGTCAGATGCCCAGCTATCCGTTGATGCTGTGTCCAGTTTGAAAAACCGGCCTGGCCATGGATCAGAGTTTTCGGCTTTGATTCTGGGCACAAATCTGTTGAAATTTTGATGTGAAAGTTCAGCAGATTTTTAATAAAAGTTTCATGTCCTGCCACGGATGCTGAGCGTGAGAAAGTTTCGATTCGCCCAAGACTAACAAAAACTTGTTCCCAGCCCAGTGTCCTGTGTCCCAGTGTTACCTCCGATGATGCCCCTCCCTGGAACCAGTCCGGGCAACGTCTTGGATCGTCTTGGGCCACTTAGCCAGGCGATTTATTCATGCTATTTGGCCAGTTTGTTAATTGCTAACCAAATGCGAAGACGACTCCGCTGCCAAACATTAGCTCACCAAAATGGCCAACAGCCAGCAGCATTGTTTGTCTCCAAGTCGCTGCACTAATTGTCCTCCAAGTCGGATCGCCGCCTGTTCAACTGTGTCCTGTGGGATTTGCCGACTTCGCTCGCTGACCTATGTGGCGGCCCTATTAGCTTAGATATTCCATTAGGCAGCATCGATTACTCAGACATGCATTGATTTTTTTACAAGTGACTGCCAATTTCAATGCATAAGCGATGAGCTGCAGTCCTTAATGAGCTGATTGACAGCAGATTGGTTGAGAGACATTGCGATTCCTACGGTCAATACATTGTGGAAGAGCTAACCTAAAGAGGAGTTAGACGAACTTACAGTGTTAAGTGGTATTGACTTAAGAATAGATATATATTACTTATTTGCAAATGACCTCTACTTCTATATGTTCTTGAAGTATAAGCTAAATCATTTCTTACAATTTTAGTTGTGTTTGGCATAAAAAATGGTCGACTTTACTCAGTTTTTCTATTGAAAGAACACATATGCGCTGTGTTAATGACTATATAAAGCGTAATAGTTAGTAATATATAACGGATTAACAATTATGATACATTTTAAATTAGTTTAGCAAAGGCACTCATAAAGTTCAGTTACACAAGTTTCCTGAATAAACTGATTCCTTGCAGCTCTGTTTAAGTTCTCTGACTTCTTATCTTGTTAAACAAATCATAATGTTGTCTGACCTATGCAACTTCGGCCTCATCTCATTAAATATCTGACCGCTGTGGAATATTTACATTTAGCTCAAACGAACGTTACAGATGCTAAAAACCAATTCAAGATATTGCAGCAAAAACGTTACAAAAACCGGTTAAAACTCAATAACTTTAGGAACTGACCGTTGACGCTGGCATATGTATTTTGGCGGTCAAAAACACAAAAAATGTATGCAAAAACATCCAGTTTTGATCAGAGTACACCAATTAAGTTGAATTTGGTCCAATTGAGGCTGAGCTGAAGACAGAAGTCATATAAACACAACCAAATCGAACAGAACGGGACAATGAGAGGGAAGTTCTCTAGATGGCATACGGAACCGGCACCGGGACAGTGACGACCAATCAGCAGTCAAGATTCCAGCACAGGCAAAGAATAATCAAAACAAAATGCTAACCCTTAAGGAGATAAAACAACACCCAACACTCACCCCAAAGGTAAAAGTCCCGTCCAAGCCGTGCATTCCCAGCAGTGCTTGCAAAAAATGTGTAGCATACTTTTGGACGCTTCAGCAAAATGCCATTCAATATTATTTCATATAATCTTTACATGGGAAAGTGTTACTTAAATAAGTGTTCAATTTTAAATAAAAATATTAAATATTTAATGCATTATTAGTGAAGACTGGTATCAATACTTTAAATATTAAAATGCAATATTCGTTCACAGACTACTTTATTCGCATTTTTGCTGATAATTTTATAAAAGGTATGAAATCGAGAATAACATTCATTTATATTGTAATAATTGAAAAGAAATAATAATAAAAAAATAATGATTAAATAATCAAATTGGAAGAAGTGGTTGAACCATTTAAAAATTTATCGTTTTGAAGGTCTTAATAAATGAATATATTATTGATTAAAAGCGAAACCTATCGAATATATTAATTTCACAGCTCATTTGCCCCTTCCAAAAAGATTTACTGCTCGAAACAAAAGCGTGCTTAACTTATAATTGTTGTACTAGTCATGGTAATTGCAGCCTTCTTCTTCTTCTTATCCCCCAATATTTGCATCCACTTTCAAGTTTTTTTAAATTTATTAATATTACATACGATGACAGAGAAAAAGAAATGTACAAAACAAAAGAAAACATGACAAAACAAAGTCAAATAATGCAAACCTATCGGAACTCAAAAAGGCGCAACAGGCTTGTCTAGGGGAGGGGGAGGGGGTGGCACTCAAGGAGAGGCGTGTGAGCGAAATGAACGTGAAATATTTTTTGAGACCAAAAGTGGAATGCGAGACTTTCGCAGCGCCGCCGAAAAGTATGCTAAGAAAAATGCAAAATATGTGTTTCTAAACAAGGGGTGGCTCCTGACGAGCCTGAGAGACTGGGTTGATAGAGAGAGAGAGGATGAGAGTTGCGGGTTGGTTTCTCTAACGGCATTTCGTAAAAAGCGCAAAAGACGTTCAGCGTTGAGCCCTCACTGGGTTGGTCGCCCAGCCTACAATTGCGCAATTATTGAGGTAGGCACAATGGGTATCTACAACTAGAATACCCTGTGCACTGGTGTGAGTTGCTCATTTGCCACCCCTTTTGCTTGGCCGTTTGCAGCGTTCATTAACTTGACTTGGGCAGTTCAAAGATGAGCGGTCAAATGCTTAACCGGTTTGCAGCCGGACGCAGCCTGTCTTCGACTGGACCTACAGCTGAACCTCAGCATCCTGGAGGATGGGTTCCCTCTGTGGCCCAAAGCTGATCAGTTGAGTTTAAACTTTCATTTCGGTCGCGTCGCGTTCCGTTGCGTTGCTTTTAGCGCAATTCTTTGTTTGGACTTTGTTGTTGAAATTTCTCGCGTTTGTTTTTTCGTTAATGTGGGATTTCTGTTAATTTTTTAAATTGTTACCAAAATTAAATTTGTTTTTGTTTTTTGCCAATTTCTGTTTCTGTTTGACATTTTTCATTGTATATCGTTTTCGTTGAATTCTTGTGCATAAAAAGAAAAATTGCCCGTAAGTGAAAAGTGAAAAATTGGCTTTATGCACAATTCAAATGTGATTTAAATAAAATAAAATAAAAACGCATGCCCGATTTTATTATTAATAAATAAAGTGTCTCAATAAGTGGAATATAATCTAAAGTCTTTCAACATCATTGCAGCATACCCCATGAAATCCCACAGATCGAAGAATAAATTTTAAAACCTATAAAAATATAGCTTTTAAATCAATGAGCTCCCTTATTGCTTGGACTTTGGCTTGATCGATAGTTTTATTTAGAAAAAAAAACCCATAAGTTCTCTGGCCACAAATCCTCACACATTTCCATGGATCAGTCTAATGGCAATCGTAAGCACATTCTCGAGCAGGCTCAGCCCCAGGAAGGCTCCTTTGCTCTCGGTCTGGCGGAGAGTTGCGGCAACAAGCGCAAACTCTACGCCATAGACGAGAGCGAAGAGAGCTCTCCCGTGACGGTGGGTAAGGCGGAACCTGTTCTGGAGACGGCTTACGATGCGGATGTGGAGGAGCTGGTGGACCAGTCAGTGGCCTGCCCGTTCTCGCTGTCCAAATTGGCCAGCGAGCGTGAGGTAATCTACGAACTGTTCCAACCCTGGGCCCTGAAAACCTATGGCGATCAGGCAAAGACCAAGACAATAACGCTGCGCAAGAAGGCGCGCATCCTTAAGGCTCTCGAGGGCAAGGAGCACAGTCGGCCAGATAGCTCCAAGTTTCGTTTCTGGGTGAAGACCAAGGGTAAGTTTAAGTATAATGTCAACTTTACACTGAGCTACTCAAGCTCTAAGCGTAATCTTGACTTAATATAATTATTAAATAGTTTAAAGCTAAGTAACTAATTTAATAATTAATGCAAAATTCACAATATTTTCTTTTTGTATGAAGAATCACTTTAAAAATATAAAACAATAAGCTCATAAAACAGTTATTGTTATTGTTTTGTATGTGTCCTTTTATTTTGCGATCGTTTTACAATTGATTTACACTTTTCAGGTTTTACGACATTACGACCCGAAGGATTTGAGGAGGCGCCCGGCAGTCGACGGCGTCTTCAGCCATTGCCCAACACTGCTGTGCTCTCCGATAATCCTGGTGGCGTAGATCTGTTTGCCGCCTCCAAGAGCAAAGATTTTGGTCGTCGCATCTACCGCAAGGTGGCCTGCGTTGAGGAGTTCTTCGATATCATCTACCACGTGCACATGGAGCTGGGCGGACGCAGTGGGATGCATGCGGGACAGAAACGCACCTATCGCATTGTGAGTGTAGCGTATAAGCCAAAGTATTTCAGTTTCTCAATCATTATGATTATTAATTTAATTAGTGGTATTATTTATCAGACGGATTAAGTGAATATCTGCATATTCTCTATTCTCCAATACCCTTTTTATATATATTCAACTTTTTTTGTATTATTTTTTTATATCAACACTTAAGATCTGATAATTGACTTTTCAACTATCAAAACATATCTTCCATAGATCTTACAATTTTAGTTTCACTTTTTAACTTCGTTATTAAATTTAATAATTTCGAATTGTTTATCAATTAATAATGTTTGTATTTAAATTATGAAATTTTAAATTCATTTTGAGCTTGCATAGGTCATAGGTAAAGGAAAGTTGGTATTTTGCAAGTATACGTTGTAGTATTTTTCGACATCTTGTCTATATTTAAATGGTTTCATATTTATCATTTTAATAAAATTAAAAATCTAACTTTACTAATATTCTCTAGTCAGCTTATTTTATAAATTATAGTAAATAAAGTACAGACGCTTTTTATAACATTACATTCAGATTCAGACAACGAAGTTCTTATTATTTCCTAATTTTAAATAATTTTATATTCTAATTAAATACTTATTTACTTAATTTATATATTTTTCACTTTAAACTAAATTCCTAACGTTTAAAAATATATTTCCATTTCTTTAGATAACCGAAACCTATGCATTTCTGCCCCGTGAAGCTGTCACGCGCTTTCTGACCATCTGCCCCGAGTGCAAGAAGAATCTGCGTCCTTCCTCGCCTACGGCTGTCTGCAAGGACGAGCTGGCTGGCAACGAGAGCTCCTCGGAAGTGGAAACATATTTAAATTATTCATCGTATACAGAAAGCTCCCTAGAGGCGGGTCCAACGGCCAAGCGGCGTCGCCATTCGAGCGCTGACTTAAAAGCACATACACCGCTGGCCACAGGATCAGTTGCTAGCTGCATCAGCGCCACACAGCTGGATGCCACTTCTGCAGCATTAGCAGGAGCTCCAGCACCACATGCACCACCCAGTCCCCCAACTGTCCCCATAACCGTTGAGGTGCCTGACGAAGCGAGCAGGGTCAGCGTGCCCAAAATACGAGTCAAAACACAATTCCGTCCGTTTAGTCCGCCTACTGAGCCACAGACTCCAATTCCAGCCAATCCCTTACAGCTTCCTAACTTTGACTTGGAGCTGCTTAAGTCGCGGGATAATCTTGTGCGCTATTACGATTTCATGAGACGTTTCTATGCCGGCGGCTCGCTGCTCAGTCAACCGGTCTTAGCACCGCCCCTCTACGGCAGCAGTCTGCTACAAGGCCTTAGCTTTCCAACCACCACCAAAAGCACCACAGCCTCAGCCTCAGTCACAGCTACAGTCACAGCAACCAACAATAATAACAAACCATTGTCTCTCTCGGTCGCATCTTCAGCGCCGAGTACATTTCAGAAACTAAAGTCCTCCCCTGACAGTTCGACTCGTGCACGCTCACCGATCGCTTTGACAGCCACGCCCCATGCCCCTCAAACACCGATTAATCTAAGAAAGCATCCATTTTCCAGCTCCAGCAATGGCCAGCCAGCATCGACCTCTACTCCTGTCTCTGCTCCTCCCCTTAAGCTGGAGCTGCCAAGTCCGCCCAAGACGCTACCAGCGGATCTGCGCATACCTCAGCTGCTGCTGCGCGGCTCGGCTCCCATGGAGCAGCTGCCTGTGCCGTTGCCGCCCTTGGACTTGGAGCGCTTGAAACCCATCACATCCACCTATCTGCAGTTGACACGCAGCATGGGCCTCAGCGATGAGGATGCTCTGCGCTTTGATAACTTGGTGAGTAAAGATTTTAAATATACACTTTAGATGTGTAAGATGAGCTTTTAAGAAATCACAAGACTCACATGGGAAACATAAATATATCTTCTATATTTAGCATTTATGAACAATTTCCTGAAACATAAACATTATAAAAAAAATGCAATTTATCATAACCAGAAATATCTAAAATCGTATTTAATTACTTTATTTCCTATATGTACATTTTTAACTGCGCTCTTAAAAAATCTCAAATTTAATTTAAAAATTAACATATGATCTCTTTATTACACAATGATATCATATTCAAGTTGTTTCTTTTCTTACAACTCATTTGTACCAAATATTTTATTATTATTAATAATATTGCATTTAGATAAGTTTCCATTTCGTCAAACAATTGATTAAAATACAATTTATACTTGCTTTGCCAAGAACAACAGTTGCAAATCAATGTTTTGCTCACCACAAATTTGAATTTTAAATATTTTTCATATTGTATTAAGTTTTTTATTATATTTGTATGCCTTTGGCACGCTTTTCCACTTTTTAATATAATTAAAAAAACATATGCAAATATATGTATACGCAATATTTTATTCATTGTTTTGTCCAAAACAATGCAAATATAATATGCAAACAAATTTCAAATATTTATTCCATTTGTAATTGTTTTGAAATATAAATTTTTTTTCAATACACACTTTATTGTTAGTTTCAAACGCGTAGGCATTGCTTTTTAATTAGCTGAACTGCTTCGAAACAAACATTTTTGAATACCCTTGCAGAGAATTTCCAATTTTAAATATTTTTTATTAACTAGTAATTTTTTAAATATATATTATTGATAAAATAACACCATAAACTTTGTATGAGGTTCTACTGCATAGGGTATTGAATCTTCGGAAATGCCGAAGATACTTTTCTTTACCGCTTAAATAAACAATACTTTAACAAAATTTAATATTTAAGCATTTGTTCTGTTATTCGTATTTGATCACCAACAAATTTTAACTAATTTAGTTTCTTTTTTCTATGACATGCTTGGCTTATAAATCTAATGCATCTATCGCAATGTAATCGAGATTATGAGAGACAGAGAGCGAGAGAGTGAAAGAGAGAGAGAGCTCTGCCACAAAAACAAAACATCCAACAACAGCAACAACAACAACAACAACAACAAAAACCCCTTTCGGCCACAACAAATGCTTTCGCTTTGCGCAATGCACAAAATTATAAAATAATACGACGGCTTTTTTGTTTTTTGTGTGAAGTTCAAATTGAATTTCTATTAATTTATTTATTTTTTATTTTTTTTAATGATATTTGATCTCTTAATGCTTGAATTATTTGCTGCAATTAATGTTTTCACTTTAATGATGCTGTAAACATGCTTAATGCAATGCTTTTGTATTATTTATATTATTAGTTTAGAGTATTATTGTTATATTTTTTATTTTGTTGAATTTGCATAATATTTGATTTTTATTCTTTCTTTTTTTTTGTTATTTTCCAGCTCAGTTATTAGCGCAAGCCGAAAAATTGTTGTAATAAATTAGTTAAACAAAATATTAAATGCTTTTTTGTATGTCAAACAATTTATTTAGCAATTTCCAAATTTTGAAAGCAATGGAGAAATTTATAATAAATTAGAATGCTTATTAAACAAAAATGAACGCAAATCTTATTTAATACTGCTTAGTAGTTAAAAATTTTTAAAGGTTTTCATGTTTTCAGCTGAGGTAAGTACATATTTTAACAACATTTTATTATGATAATAATAATAATGATAAGGCAATAATAATTATAATAATAATCATATAATATATATAAAACATATAATTATAATATATTTTTAATTTATTTTATTTAATAATTTCGTCAACAACTTCTAATTCGCAATCGCCCTCATTTTTACCCTTTATAAATGAAAATTCAATAGATATAAGAATTTTATTTAAAATCTTTTACAAAAATAATTCTTACCCTTTCTAAATGAAAATTCCATAGATATAAGGATTTTATTTAAAATCTTTTACAAAAATAATTTCCACGCAATGTGTTAAATTTATCGGAGACAAAACATAATCCTCTCAATTACCGTTATATAATTTTTAGACGTGTTGTCATTGGATTTGTTATTCCCATTTAATGGAATTTTTTTGTGTAACAGATACTCTTAATAGGGGTTACAAAAGTTAGGGAAATATATGTAGTTATCTCCGATTCTTTATTAAGCTACATTTTGAATTCTAGTCGAATTAGTCACATCTTTCGGACTGTCTCATTTGCAAGAGTGCTTCTCACAATCAATCAAAACTCAAGATGTTAAAAGCGATAAACAAATCAAATTTATTTTGCATATATTACAAACAATGCGCTTCTAAGCCGAATAGTGTCATATATAAATAGAATATAAATTATATAAATATATATTCAAGCCTTTGATCTATAAGCCTTGATTTCGTCTTTGTATTCTAGGTTAAACAATAATCGGCTTAAAATCACAGAAGTTCATAAAACATATGTTTCTGCTGTATTCGTATATAAATATGTCAAAAATCTTTGTGAAATTCGAGTGTGTTGCTTTGTAGCCCTCTGACTATGAGAATCTCTCTCTTTATGTACGAGTCTGATTTAGATTTGTTATATATTTGTATATATATACAGATATATATTTGTTTACATATATTTTGCCTTGCAATGCGATGTAATCTTGGGGCATACCCCCACGCTGATAAGCATTTATTTATGAAAGCATGTAAATTGTGTACATTTGTATATATGTATATATACACTTATAAATTCTTATATAATTATTTATATATATATGGGTTTTCCTTTCCGCATTAAGCATTTTATTTGCTTGTCTGCTCCACTTGTCCTTGGCCCTGATCATCTTCCTTGACGGTGCTCAGCACAAACCTGACGCTGAGAACGCGTCCATTTTTGTCGACAAGCGTTTTGATCACTTCGCCATTATGGGCCTGAATATCCGATGGTGTTAGCTGCACTTGCGACAGGTAGTCATCTATGGAGTTGCCCTGTTGTTGAACTGGCGGAGCTTGTCGTGGTGGAGCCGTTGGCAATGGGACCGCTGGTAGTGGAGATAGTGGAGGTTCTGAATCCACCCGGTTCTTGATTCGTACCGTTGTCGTGACGGTCCGTCCGTCGGGCAGGACTCGGGTACGGACTAAATCGTTACCCTGGGCTCGAGCATTCTGCAAATCCTCATCTGTAATGCCGGCACGATCGAGCATATCCTTCATCTCAGGACCCACATTAGCGACATTTGGTGGTGCGGCGGAATTGAAATTGACTCTTGTTATTCTTGTCCTATTCACAGTCGGTTCATAAGGATTGGTAGTTTCCGTATTCTTGGGCATTTGTGGGAAAAACTCCTCCAGCGAGGGCAGCGGTGTGGTGGTGTAGAGATGATCACTCGGCACCGCTGTGGGCAGCGGTGGTGGCGGCAGCACAGTGGGTCGCGTGGGCAGTGGCACTGGCGACGGCATAGGCTGTGCCGCTGGCGTGGGCAGCAAGCTGGGAAACTCGTTGCCAAAGTTGGTGTTTTTAAACCAGGGCGGCAGCTCATTATTGAAAACGTTCCAGTTGGTGGGCAAGCCAGCAGGCTCAGCTCCCGGTGAATAACTGGTAACAACTGGATAGGTCTTCGTCACTGTTGTCACAGTGCGTCCCTGATTATCCTGCTCCGTTTTGGTGGTCGTTTGTGGCGTTACTCCAGTGGGATAGTTAAAGTTGGGCCACTTGGCAAACACATCCGTTCCAGTAGACCAGCTGTTGCTTGCGGGTCCGCTAAAGACCCTTGTTGTTGTGGTCACAGTGCGTCCCTGATCACCAGTAGTCGTCTGCGGTATTCCGCCCACAGGGAAGTCAAAGCTGGGCCACGACGGAGAGCCGAAATTGGGCCAGTTTGTGCCATATGACGGTGAGCTGCTCATCTTATTGGTATTACGGGGCACATACTCCCAGTCGGATTGAGGATCTGTTGGCTGCTGCACCACTGCTGCTGGTTGTGTGGGTGCGTTAACCTTCTCCTCCTTGTGGCTGGTGCTCCTTATGTGTTGGCCATCGGCCGTTAGCTCGTAAGTTGTCGTAATCTGCTCTCCCAGTGCGTTTGTTTTGCTCACAATCACCGGCTGTTTGGTGCGCCACAGTTCGCCCAATGTTGACGGCTCTATGCCCCGAGCAATGGCTTCGCGGGTCAGTGCTATGCCGGGTCCATCAGTGCTATCGCTGCTGCTCGTCGCGCTGCCCGGCTGTGATAAGAGACAATCGATGACGTCATTGCGGGCTAAGCAAACAACAGCGCAACCTGACCTACCTGCAAAGCCAACAGGCACAAGCTAAACAAGCTCAGCAAAATACATGCGTGTCTCATTCTGATCACTCCAAATGCTCAAATATAACTGAAATCAACCTTAGAGAGAATGCCCATTAAATACTAGGTTTTAGCAGCGAAATAAAATGCGACTTTTAGGTATAAATAAATATATATACATATTTAAAGTAGACGCTCGTAAACCAGAATTCTTAGAATCTATAATCGCAAATCCACTAGTAAATTGTCAATATTATTTATATTTTAAACACCTATATATGAGTTGCTGATATATAAAATTGGTATTCAAAAATCGTCACATTCTTAAATGTTAAATATTAAAACTCAGTACTCTCAAAACTTCAACGAAAACTTCAAAACTTCAAAACTTCAAAACTTTTACCTTAAATTCGTTGCATTTGCGACATAATTTATAATTATATAGTTTTTATTTTTAATAACAAAACTCTAGAAGATATAAAATTTATAATTGAATTCACTCTGTTTTCTAAGCGTTTTCATTTCGGAGTGACTACTGTATTGTATTATTGACTTAGCTATAGGTTATCACAGCAAATGTATTATTCCGTAGCTCAGAATAAGCTGATTGGCAGGAAACGAAATACACATATATATATATATATATATATATGTATATATATTTATTTGATTCTGGCAAATTAATTTAAGGTTACCGGAATCAAATGAATAATTTAAATAAATAAATAAATAAAAAGATATATCCAGAATCATATGCATATTTCAGCAAATAACTGCAACTGGCTACAAGTGACGTAATAATAAAACTGTAACTTAACTGAACATAACATTGATATCGATATCGATCGATATCGATCAATGTTTGAAAAATAAATATAATTTCATTTCGACTGCTACAGTACTTAGTACTTAAATTTGGCACTCATAGCGTAGTTCACTATACTTCATTAAAAATTTCCAAAACCGATCAAATTTTAGGAACTTAGTAACACGCATAATTACTGAGTATCATTTGATGCTGATCAAGTAAATGACAGATATATAATACCAACACTACAACAACTATTGCCTGGGTATACATCTCAGCAGTAAATGTGTATCTATAAAAAATATATGAGGAGTATAAAAATACCTGATGCAAATAAAATGTATTTATATTCAATAACAATAAGGACAACAATTGACCAATTGCATAATTAATTGATTATGCACTCGGTTGGGGTATATAAATCAAATAATCGTATATAAACTATAAAGTAGCGCCTTCACTGAGGACGTCAAATGGAAAACTCATATTATGAGTGTGGGCGACAAAAATAAAAAAATGTATTAAAGTTTTTGATATATATGCATGTGGCAGGGTTAGATGGGTGCACCACAAACCTCGGAAAGAGCTAAAAAGGATATTGAAGATGCTGTCTCTGTAATAAGGGGGGGAGATGAAGCCATGGTCCAGTGACGTCCCTTACCAAAAAGGGTGCAGGAGCACCCAAAATGAAAAGCAGAGAATCAGATTGACTGGGAGCTGGGGTTTAGGTTAGCTGGCCGGGCTACCGTTACCCAAACGGTTCCATGCAGGATTTACGCTAAAAAGACGCCATAAACTTTGAATGCCGGTAGAGGCAACAAAAAAAAAAAAAAAAACAAAAAAAAGGGACCGAAATTGGAATTTGATAGACGCCTGGGCCTCGGTCTGTGACTCGTCCGTCGACTGTCCTCGTTGCTGGCAAAGTTCAGAGGCCGTTGCACGGCTGAGCTAGTGGCGGAAAGGCAGGGACCGACGGGGCTGCATGCCACGTATTGACGACTTTTTAAAAGGGTCGAGTGACGTCGAAGCTGTTAAGGACGGGACAATGTGTGGGTGGTCGTGGCAGGAGCAGCAAGGACTGCGTTGGCGCGTGTTGTAAACCAAGCGATTTTAACGCTGGCATGCCGAGGGGTAGGGCGCACAGTACAGGATATAGGGCGCATGGTGGAGGGGTGCGCGGTGCGAGGTGTCTGCTGTGGGGTGGCTGAGCTTGGCAAAGTTATAAAACTTTACAGTTAACTAGGCTTGGCAATCAAGCTAAAAGCAAAGGCGTCGTCATCAGCGCCCAAAACCACTCCCCCCTCCACCGCTTAGCCAGTTGGCGTCGCGTCACGTCTGGCGCCACCTAGCGACCGTTACACGAGTGTCCCAGCCGAAAAAAAAAAATCAACCAACGCCAAACGGAAGGCAAGCACCTCTAAGCGTGGACAGTTGAACACACACCTATACGACACACACATCCCCACACACTCATGCACACCCACGCCCACACTCACACTACCACACCCACTTGACCGTGTGTGTCCTTTTTCGCAGCTGCCTGTGCAGCAAACTCCCCGCCGGGTTTGGCTTACCCAATGTGCCGTTTGTTTGCTCAAATCGCTTCTCGTTTTAAACAGCGCCTTTTGTTTTTCTCCATTTGCCTTTTGCCTTTCCACGTTTGCCATTTTATCTGTCTCGTTCATAGACATTGTCTGTGGCCCCAGCCAAAAAGGCCAGCAACCCTCCATTTTGTGAAAAAAGAGAGTATCTTACACATAAGTTAAACTTAGTCTTATTTACCAAAAAGTATAATATTTGCTTACAAAAAAACCTAGATAATAAGTGATCATTGTATTAAAAAATGTAGTGAAAAAAATATCTTTCAGTTTTTGCACAAGTTTTGATATTCTAGTTCACACAAATATTTTAATAACCATAACTCCCTATCTGATCTTTTTATCCAATGTATCAGTTGTCACTATGAGACTTTGCTGGAAAGGAAGAAAATCTATAAGTCTGATTAACAACTGTTTCTAACTTGAAAGACGATTCTTCTACAAAAAAACCGAACTCCCAAAAATATGATACAAAGAAGTTGAGCAAGCGACAAAGAGAAACTTACAATTTTAAAATGTTTTCAATTAAAAGCGAAATTTGGTGGCAAATCTATTATAAAGCACACAATATGTCCTCTAATGAGTTTTTATATTTTTGTGCTTTACAAACACATTCAAGACTCAATTTTGTGAAAGCCCACATAAGCGTAGCCAGAAAAAGAACACAAAAAAAGGTGGAATTGCTTGGTTGCTTTAGACAAGCGAGCTGCGAGTGCACAGGAGTTGGACAAGGATCCGGCACGCACCCTTAGAAGTAAAAGGCGCAAAAACCAGCGACAAATGGAGCTTTGGGTGCTACTGCTACCCTTCACAAACATGCACACCCACGCCATACCACACCACACCATACCACACACACACAGCCCCTACTTTGACCGCGTCTGGGGACTGGGCATGTCAGACAGGCACTGGGACTGAGCGGAGTTTTAGGACCGTTGGAACATGGGTCGGGCACTTCTTCATTAATTTTCATGGCGGCACAAGAACAATGCCCGGAACGAACCCCAGACCAACACCCAGTCGCCCGCAACCCACTCCCACAGTCAGTCCCCAGTTTGGTCTACATCCCATCCAGCCCTCCTTCCGCTCAATGCCCCAATATGAAAACGTAGAAAACAGAAATGATGGAAAAAAAAATGTAAGTAGAGAAAAGTTACTCCTGCTGCCAAGTTGTGGGTGTGTTTTGTGCAAATGAGTGGAGTGGAGCGAATGGGTGACTTGTGGGTGGGGTATGTGGGGTGGGTTGGGAAGGATAGCGCGCGTTTCTGTCCGTCGCTGTCTATCTCTGTGTGTGTGTGTGAGAGTGTATGTGTGTGGGTTGATTACTTTCTGTTTTAGGTGCCTGTCCGTCCACGCCCAACGACCAACACGCCCCTTTCCCCCTCTCCCAGCAGCAAGCAGACTTTGCCGGGCACAACTTCTGAAGGCTAGAGAACGCATTTTTATGTTTGCTCGCCTGGCTAGCGGTCCTTATTTTTTATCGCCAGCACAGGATGCGAAGCCCTTTTTTGTGTTGCTCAACCCCATCCCCATCTCCATCCCCCTCCCTCTTATCCTTCTCCCTCCCCTGCTCAAAGTTGTAGTAGCAGAATGGACGACTGGCAGAGACAATTGTCGACTGACTTTGGAGTTGGGGTGCCTGTTGAAATTGCAATTTTTGCGCAGCGAAGAAAAAGCCAAGAAAGCGTCTTGGAAACTGTTTGACATGCTGGGCCTCAACTGAACGCTCTAATGAATTTCCGTCCAGCCAGCAACCCTCAAAAGAAAAAACGAAAATGGAAAAAAAAAACAATTAAAGTGTACTTAGAAGGGGGTTGGGTTTGGGGTTGTGGATTGGTGGGTGGGTGGTAGACGTACCCATAATCATAATTGCGCGCCCGAAAGTGCTGCACCACCACACCCCCTCTTCAGCAACGTCACGAGTTGTCGATTGTGTGTTCTGTAGTACAAGCCCATCCCTCTTCACCCCTTGGTTCCCAAGTTCTCTAGTTACTCCGGTATTTCTTTCTTAATTGTTGAGCCTGTATTCCCGTTCTTTGTTTTTTTTTTCTACTTCAGCTTTATTGTTGTTGTTGCCTTTGCTGTGGCAATCCCTTTGCTTAATTGTGTGCCCGGCTTGTTTCCCTTTTGGATATCTGTCCTTCATTTTTCCCTGGTTTGAGTACAATTTTCACTTGCTTTTAATTTGTCAATTTTGTGCGTTTTTTCATTTTCATTTTATTTTTCTTCTTTTTTTTTGTTGCTGGACATTTTTTTTGTGTTTGCTGATGAGCTCTCAAAGTTTCCAAACAAGGTGGCAATTACTTATTTTGGCTTTTTAGCGACTTGCGTTTTAATTACTTGTGAGAAGGTTTCTATGAGAGGGTTTCGCCTGGGATTTGCATTGAAGTTATCACATTTATCGCCTGAGGTTTTCTAAAGTGTTTGCCTTAATGGCAAAAGAATGCCTTTTAGAATTAATGATTAGAGGTGCAATTTTTGGTTACGTGAAAAAATAAAAATGCTCCCATAGTTTAGGTAAGGTTTTTTTCTAGTTTTTTGGAAAAAAAAAAACTATTTCTTATATGACGATCTGGATTGGGATACCCTATCCATATGAACTTGCCTTGAAATATCTTGATTATATCTGCTTCTTCACCCTCTTCAATTTTAGTTCTGATTATAGATTTTTATCTGCAACATTTTTTCGCTTCTTGTGTTCAATGATTTCGGATATGTTTCCACCCGATCATAGAGTGAATGATTTCCTAACAATCAATTTGACTTCAATAACAGAAATACCACAAAACGAAAAACGAAGAATTTAGCAAGAGGAGAGGGGAAGTTGCACAGCAAGTTGCAACCGATTGACGAGAAATAGAAACAACGACAGCAACAGGAATAAACAATGTCGATGACGATGTCGATGATGTTGGCAAATAAGCAACAGATTATAGCCAGACAATTCTAAACAGAGCTCCAAAGAAAATACAAAAACAACAACAACAACAAAAAACACAACAACAGAGGATGTGGAGGAGGAAAGCAGCTGGCAAATAATGAATTCCTTTGGCAAACACAAATTGATAAATTAAACGCCACTTATGCATAAGAGAAGAGCCTGGCAAGCGAAACAGAAAAAAAAACAGAAGAAAAAAAAATAGAAAGTTGCCGGCGTATAAAAGGAATAAAGAAATCAAAATAAAGACAAGGCCACGCACGACAACAACAAAAACAACAACAACAACAACAGTAAACACCAATAATAACAACCACAAAGTGCACGCAAATTGAAGCGGCAATAAAAAACAGAGAATAAACAAGCCAAAAATAAAAGTCAAAAGACACTCGCAACTCTCTTTCTCACTCCCTCTTTCGCTCTCTCTCTCTCTCTCCCTGTCTCTGTCTCTCTCTGGCATTCCCATATGCACACACACGTAAACGAGTCACATACAAAAATAGAAGCAAAACAATTAACGTCCTTGGCGAAAAATATTTTTTGCAGCAAAAGAAAAACTTGAGTTTCGCCCATGCACACACACACACACACACACACACACACACATACATGTACATATATAAAAGTGCAAAAAGCAAGCGAAGAAATTATCCACAAAAAGTGGAAGTAGCAGCAGCAGCAGCAGAAGGGCAAGTGAAGCAAAACAAACAAATAAGCAAACAAGGCGGACAAACAAAACAAACAAAACGAGCCGCACGTCGGCGTCGCAGTCGCTGTCAACGTTCTGAGAGCGACGCAGCGTTCAGGTCGTGAGAGTGCAAAAGAGAAGACGGCAATGATGACGACGACGATGACGATGATGACGACGATGATGACGCTGACGATGCCGCACGCACACACGAAAAGAAATGCGGAGGCAAAAGTGTTTGCAAGCAACAAATACATAAAAAAAAGACAAACTAGAAAACGAGCAACAAAAAACTCATGACAATGCCAGCAACAACAAGAACAAAACAGCCGAGCAAGAGACAACAACCTGTTGAGCCTCGCACACACACACACACACACACAGAGACCTGCAGCTCAAGCGGAAATGCAAATAAATAAACACGAGACAAGGCGAGGCGAGGCGAGGCGAAGCGAACAAGAGAACGAGACGGCGACAGAGAAACAGAAACTCGCGTCGTGCTCAACTATGGCAGACTTTATTGTACTGCGACGCACACACAAACACACACATACACACACACGAACACTTGTGCAGGCTTTGAATAGCATTATGAGAGTTTCGCCTTTTACTTTTAGCACTTTTTACGAATAAAGCAATAAACAAAAAAATATAAAACAAAAATAAAAAGAGCGCGCGCCAAACACAAAACAAACGAGAAGCGAAAGTTGCCCAGAGCTGAAGGAATTTACGACTTTTGTGAAATCAATTCGAAAGTGGAACAGAAATCAGACGCAAGAACTCTTTCTCTCTCTCTCTATCTCTCTGTCTCTCTCACACACACTCACTCCTTCCACAGCAACGACATTTGTCTGATTTTTGATTTTTTATGCTGACCGTAAAGATTTTTTCTTGCTTGTTATTTGTGGCAAAGGATTGTCGAATTTTTGATTTATCATTTCTGTGCACGGCATGCAAATAGTAGAAGCGTAGGCAGCTGGGCGGCATTTGGTGGCATTGAATAACGGTTTGCGGTGCACCTTTTGTTGTAAAAGATACGCCAATTGATTGATTTTTAATTGCTTTTTATTGATACTAAATAGAAAAAGGGAAATGGCGAATAGAGTGCTGAAAAACTTCTCACCTTTTTTTTTTAATTATGACAGTCAGTTAATGCTTGTGAAATTATGAATGAAATGCGAAGCAAGAGAATCCTTTGATGTAAATGCAAATTTTAGCCAGAAGAATTCTTATTTTAAAAATATTATTAGACAAGCGACACAACAGAGTTTTGTGAGAGATTCAGTTTTAACCAGCAAATCAACATTTAAATTAAAATCTCCAATTTGAGTGAAAACAAGTGCATTTTCTTAAATATATCTTGTTTCCAGAAATTATTATCCTCGAATAAAATATTACATTAAATGCATAATAAAGAAAACACACTGCCTGAGAACATATTATTGAGCTAATACCTTTGTAACTTTGGATAGTAATTAATAATACCTGAACAGTATAATTAACAAATCAAAATCGCTTTCAACAAAATAAGGCTAGTTTTGCAATGATGACGTCTGCCTTATTTATGAAGAGCTATCGGCACTTATTATTTCTGTTGCCGTCTAAAGTCAAATACAGTCACATTGTGAACTTAACCCCAACCTGCATGCCACATAAAAGCACCTTCAATTTCTCTAGCTTGAATTTCGTTCAATTCGGTTAAGGTTTGGGTTTGGAAAACTACACAAGCAGAAGAAGAAGACATAGGTTTGCTGGGCAGCAATAAGCATGCAAGCATATTTACCAAGAGCTTGAATTATATTTTCCAAGTAATTTAGAACAGGCAGCTTCACTATAACTACTCTGCCCCACACAAGTCAACATACACTATCTCTCTGTCTCTCTCTCTCTCTCTTATGATATCTTTCTCTCTATCTCTCTGTCTCTTTCTCTCTGTGGATGCATTGATTATGCATGCGTAAAGCTAAAACTCCAGTTCTCCAATGGATGACTCCTGTTCCGCCTGCCTTTGATCTTACGAACGCTAGTCGCTCCTTGACAATCCTTTGCTATCCCTGGCTCCAGTCGTGCTGTGTTGTGTTGTGTTGTGGCAAGTGGAGGCTTTCAACTAAAAAGATAAGATGGAAGCACAATTTACAGACGCATTCTGTCCCAAGATTTGCCCAGACTCCAAAAAACGCATTGTGTGTGCGTGTGTTTATGTGTTGTGTGTGTGTGTGTGTGTGTTGTCTGTGTATGTCCTGCGTCCTCTGTAGAATTTTCTTGAAAATTGTGCCTTTGTTTGTTTGTTTGTATCTGTGTGTGTGTGCGTGTTTGTGTCCTGTACAAATTAAAAGCATTCATCTATATATATGTATGTATGCGAACTTATGTCTATGTGTGTGTGTATGTATATATGACTGGAATCAACCTCTTGGGAGAAATTACCCCAGCTCCGCCCATGCACCACGCCTCGTCTCGCACCCCCTGCCCCGATGCGAATTATGCAGAAAACTTCATTCGTTCCACGTTGCGTTTACGCAACGTTTGCCTCGGACCCACACAGCCTGCTGTGTGTGTTGATTAGATTTTCTTGCAAGAAAACTGACCAAAGAGTCCTCGTACGTCAGCAGCACACATACACATCCCTATATTCACACATATATGCATAGGTATAACCACTTTCAGACACACACACACACATGTATATATTTGTAGTGATGTATGTGCAAGGCATGCATTACTTTTACTCCAAGAATTTTTGACTATGTGTGTAGGAAAGTGTGCTTGCATTTTAAGAAGCTGACCACACACACATACACACACACACTTATATTGCTCTGCAACTCATGCACATATGCAACTCACACACACACACACACACACATGCATAGATGCAACCACATGCAGCTGGCGATGCAGCCTCAACTTTTTGGGGGGGTTTTCTTGAGCTTTTCTAATGCACATTTTTGCATTGCCTGTAGACAGAGTCGACTGCAATGTTAGAGCGAGAGCGCCCTAATTTCAAAATTTCTTATTAGTGCAGCAGCAGCCCACTTACTAACACACACACATACACACACATTCTCAAGAGGTGCGAGCGAGTCAGATATATTTGCAAAGAAAGTGCAGCAAGTTTGTGGTTTAAGTTTCTGTTTCGGCTTCCGAAATTGGGACCTGCAAATTTTGGGTGTAAGCACAAATGTGTTGTGTGTGTGTGTGTGTGTGGGTGTCTGGGTGTGTGGTTGTTTAAGTGTGCTGCTGACTGGGCAAGACTAAATTTCAATTTTTTATATGGACATATTTAATTTTAATTGTAATTTAAGGGTTGCATGTTACAGGGCGAAGCAAAGTCATATATAGAAATGCAGCTGTTGCAAGTTTTGCATTGAGTTGGGAATAATAAATAAATATATAAATAAATTTTAGATAACTGTATTAAATATAATACAATGATATATTATGTATAACAGAAATTTATTGACTGTATGATTTGTATTGAAAAGATTAAGTATTTAAATCATTGAATATTTTTACATTTGAGAAATGTAAGATCTATGGAGTAATTGATTTTAAAAGCAGATCTATTTAAATCAAATGGTTTGTATTTCTTGAAAGCAATACTTAAAAATTGCCGGCTCTTTAAAAATGCAGCTCATCGAATGCAGCTAAAATAAATAAATAACAAAATGCATCAAAATGTTAGAATGCAGCTTTCAAATGGCAAAGTAAATTGCTCATTTATGTACTATGTATCGTAAAACTAGCCAGTGAGTGCCTCGAACCAAAGCTAGGCACGTTGAGTTGTTGCAACAAGAAAATGCAATTTCTTAAGACATTTACCAGTATCACAGTGACTGCCGAAAATATACAACTCACCCTTGGTTTTAGCAGACACGCACGAAAAATCAACAAAGATTTGAGACAAACACATACATACAGAAATATATGTATATTTGAGTGAGTGCACTAGAATTCTCAGGTGACTGTGTGTGTGTGTGTGTAAGTGTGAGAGAGAGTGTGTGAGTATGTGTGTATGGATGGTCAAAATTTTAATCAAAATGCGTCTTAAGAAAAATGAAAATGACCATAAGACAAGTGCGTGTGTTAGAGCGGGACGTATAGAGCACAATGGAGGCCTACAAATCGATCCCATTGCACACATTTAAGCCTCAAGACGTGGGCGACACACACACACGCACACACACGCACAAACACACACAATCACACGTACTCGCATATAATAATAATTATAACAAAACAAACTTTGTCTAAAACAGAGCTTCCTGCCCGGTTTGCCCATTTTTAAGAGCAGAGCAGCCATCTCTTTCTTTCGTTGCTGGCTCTGTTGAAATAATTATAAGGACAGACCCGAAATAATAAAGGTGCAACTTAACTCCTTAGCTCGCCACTGGACAACCCTAACTCCATATCTCTGGCTCTCAGCGAACACACATTGAATGTCTGGCCAAGTCATTGATTAGAACAGCTCCCCCCCAAACCCCTCGCACAATAGTGTAACTCACACTCGCACCAACACACGCACACACACACGAACTGTTTGTAGGGGGTGGCAACCCTGTTTATTGTGTGCGTGTCGCTGCCACAGCGCCTTTGTTCTATGATGATGCATCGCCATCATTATGATTTTACAGACAAACATACATATGAATATATGTATATATATAAATATATATATATTAATTTATATGCATACATATTTACATATGTGTGTATATGTGTGGGCGTCTGTGACCCATACATGAGGTGTGCTCGGTGCCGATGTGTGTGTTTGTGTTTGTATATAATTTTCCACATATAAATATGCACATTGAGGGAACTGAGGCCCAACATCAACATTCAGGCTGCCCGCTGTGTGTGTATAATTATGCGAATGTGTGTGTGTGTGTGTGTGTGTGTGTGTGCGGATTGGTTTTTTTCTTTTTATGTTTTCATTGCATTTCACTGTATGTTTTTAGCTGTCAACTTCGGCTCCTCTGCCTCCGCTGTACAACATATGCTCCGTTCATTCAATTAAACGCATTAACTTGATTTTCAATTAACTTTAAATTTACCCCACAAACAACCACTTTTTTTTGTCAACCGCAATTTCGACTTTAAGCTAGAAATAATAATGCATCGGATTTATTTATAAGATATGTTCAAATTTGAAATCAAAAACACTTTTGAAAGGAATTGAATGGTAAAAAGGCGATCTTTGCTTACAATAAAGTAACTAGATAGGTCAATACTAATTAAATCATTCACTTAGCAATTTTATTATTCTTATTCATTGTTTCAAGTATTCAAATTCTTTCAATTAAGATTATTTAATATCAATGATCACGGTACACTAAGCTCAACTAGTCAACTTCAATAAACAATTTTCTTATCCATTCAATTCATTTTATATAGTTGTTTTTTAATACCTGAACACTCTATAAGTTCTGTTGTATGTTTTTGAGCAGATTCCATTGCTGTTTTTAATTATTTTATATATTTTTTGTAAGACACCCATTGATTCAGTTTTAAGCGCTAAATGAGTATGAATATTTATTCGCCCAAGTTTCCAACTCAACCCTTAAGAATTTTGATCATATACCTCAAACCTATTAGTATCAATTTCAGTAGTCTTTTCAATTCCTTGAGTAACTTTCCTTAAGTCTTTGTACCACCCACAATTTGGTCACCCACCCCATTATTATATTTTCCGCACAATTTTCAGCTCACTTTCATTTTCAAGCTCGAAAACTACTCAAAAGAAACTTTGGCAACTTTCGATGCTTTACACAACCCTTCAAGTCCAAATTGGCACCCACCCTTTGCTGACTGCTATGCCAAACCGAATCCCCGACCTGCTGTTTAGAACATTTTCACCGCTTTTCTGCTGTTATTTCCATCAAAAACTCGAATGTTTTGCTTAAATGCAAAACACAATTAACTGAAATTAAAATAGGCGTACAGTCAGATACAGTCGGAACAGCAACCCTTATAGAGTCGTTAGGCCTGGTCGTTACCCACACTCCGTTGCCACGACCCCACCTCCGCCACACTCCACTGGATCAATTCACCTGCATGAAAACCTCGGCACATCTTGGGCCCATGCACGGCATCCCAACCCCCAGTCGCTGTCTTGCCTCAGTTTTTAATCACTTTGTCACCCCTTTTTTGGGCGAACGTCATCTAATCCTAATGCAGAGCGCGCGCTCGTTGCCAAAACCCTTTTCAGAATTGGTAACCCTCCCCATACCCAGTTGCGACCCCTTGTCCCGTTTCGTAAATGTAAATCAGATACATTTTCCGACCCAAAATGAAAATTCCAAGCCAACGCATATAAAAATACGACATCGCTTGCCCTTTTAACATTTCTTTTTTTTTTTTCTTTTTGGTTTTCACTCGAGTCTGCTTTGAAAAGCGAAATTTATTTTTGATTAGGAACACCCCAGCTGAGCACTCCAGACCCACCCATGTGCTGTACTGCCCATCATCATCATCATCATCGTCTCCAGCAAACTCAAAGACCCACTCCACTAAGCAGCAGCCCAACCCAGAAGGGAGCCAGTTGGAGGTCCTGAAGACTTTGCGCCCGGTTGCCATGACGCTGACACCCAGCCGCAATGGCCCTGGCCCGGCAGCAGTTGTACCTTTCACTCACACTCACCAAGCAAGAAACCAACCACAACAACAACAACAGTAACTCTGATGTTGTTCCGTAATCCGCCACGTAAAACGTAAACTGAGCTCGCGTCGCCAGCGTCGTTAGCGCCATCGCCGCCGCCTGGAAGGACATCTTTGTATTATTTTCAACATTTAATTTGTTGCCGGCGACAACGAGTAGGAGGTCGGATTGGACGACGACCCTCTACGCACCCCAAGCCACCCACCCATTCACCCACCTCCAACATTTTCAGTTTGTTACTTTGTTTCACATTTTCATTTACCCAAATATAAAAAAATATTCTTTACGCTAAGACTCTGCCCTTGCCCCGCTCTACGCCGTAGGAAATGTGTGTGGGTTCCCAATTTTGTTGGCTCGTTTGCGCTTATGTAATAACCTCGAATCTAATTACTTTTTGACAATATCGAGTGGAGTTTGCCCTGAGAGGGAAAAGTTTTCTTCTTTTCCCATATTTTTTTTTCTCGTTGATTTCGATTTCATTGCTTGGACAGTCGTCATTGGTATTTGGGGTGTGTCGATGTGTGAGGCACTTTATTGAAAGACTATACTTTGTCAACTGGAATCATATTATTGTTTGCTATCAATTTGTACATATGATGTATTTCTTTGGCTGGTATTACGATATGGGAACATAAACCGATAAAAGTTTGCAATACCATCCGTACATCCCACATACTGTAAGCTCGGGAGTTGCACAAAGAGAAGCTAACCTTACCCACTGAATTTGCGTTAGCTTCTATCACCCGTTCCAATACGGAGTTACCTCATCTATGCTCCACATCTAGCACCAGTTCTGACTCGATAATTTACTTTAGCCGTTGTTGAGGCCATCATTTTGGCATATTATGTGCACAGCCCCTTTTTCGAGCTGATCCTGAGTAAGACTCCTTTCATATTATGCAAAACAGCAGCCCCGGCTTTTGATGAGCAGCAAACGAAAGAAGAAAAAAAACCCTCGAAATCAAAATGAAAAGAGTTCTAGATGGGGTGGAAGGTGTTTCAATGTTGCTACCCATTTTCTTTTTGTAGGCCCAAAAGTAAACTTTTTGGTAGCGCATTTGGCAAAGCAAAACGGGGGAAAAAAAGTTATGAAATATACAAAAAAAGAGAGTAAGAAAAATCCCGTAAGGGATCGAACCGAGAACTGGTTGTGTGGGTATCGAGCTGATGTGAGGTGAACCATGCGGCATATCCTTCATTAAATCGAAGAACAAACGAGCAGACAAGCAGCATGGCGTCGTCCAGAAACCAAGCCAAGGGCTATGCCGAAGGGCGAACGTAGCTAGTTGGCTAGCTAAGAGGAGGAAACGGAACAAGAGAAGACAGGAGTAGGGGTAGAGGTGGATGACGAGGTGAAGGTGGAGCCGAAGCACACACATGTACCAAAGCAACCCCTGGCCCCAAACACTCATTCGCAGTCAGGCGGATTTCTTTCATTTTAGTTTCCCGTTTCTTTGCTCGCCCACCTTCCCCTCTGCGCCAGAGTTGCCAATGTGAGGAACCCTCTTCAAATGTTGCCTTTGCCTTTGGCCTGGCATGTGGCGCGACGACCGGACCCCCACAAGCAGCTCCCAACCACTCACTGATGTGGCGCAACAACGTTTCAAATTCAACAACGAGCGACGACGACGACGACGACAACGACAATGCTGCTAAAAAAAAGTGGAAAGGGGCAAGCGGGCGGAAAACGTCGAAAAAAAAGGAAAACTTTTTCTTGGCATTAGTTGAACAGGAAACAAAGTCGAGGGTGGGGGTTGATGGGGATTTGCTGGCAAAAGGAAAAAAATAAAGGCGGCGTGCCAAGCTAGACGAATGAGCCAGGGCAACGTCTGATGTGTCCTGGGTTTGGCCCAGGCTCAGGCCCATGCCCATACCCAGTATCCTTGGCTCGCCCTCGTACATGAAATGGTTGTGGGACTCGGGTTTGGGGACTTGGAGTTGTGGCTGTGGCCGCTGACTGACGAGCGCCGCGCGTTTCTCGTTTTTGGAGCTGGCTAGAGGTTTTATTTGGGCAAGGCCGCTGGATATGCCCAGGGACCAGTTTTTTTGTAGGGGTTGGGACTTCTTTTGGCATGTGTTAGTTTGAGTTAGAGCCCGAACTGGGGCCCATTCGCTGGGGGCCTGTGGGGTTGCACTGCGGTGTAACCATGTCGCCTGATAAGACACAATGGACATATCAAATTGTGGCTTAGCTCATATGTGCGGACCCCCCTCTGCCCCTTCTAATCCAAACGTCAGCTACAAACTACCAGCTATCCAGTGCCCACACCAAGGGGCGTGTTGCCTTGGGGCGCGGCTATTCGCTACGAAGTTGGGGCTACGTTCCGGCATGCCAGGCAAAACTGGAAATATAAATGGAATTTATGTTCGAGCAACCCCCCGGCTAAACCGAAGCATTTGCTTTATGTGGGAACCAGTTCAGTGACCAGTTGAAGCGGACAGTTCTAATAGCTAACTAGCGAGCGCTCTAAAAATGAAAACCCATTTTTATATACACATACTATAATTCTAACCAAGCCCCAAACACGCAGCCCCAACCCCAACCCCATCCATATCCACATCCGCAGTTGCTGTCCGTTGATGAACGCCAAGTGCCGTGGAAAACATAATGCGCGTAACGTGAAATGAGTTTTGATGTGTGGACTGTCTGACAAAGGACTGACATTTGCCAGAAGGGAGCAAGTGGGAGCTGCAACGGAGGGACACTTTCATGGCCTAGGGTTATGTGGGGACTGACTGGAAAACACACACAAAGCACTGGTCAAAAATTGCACAACAAGCGAATTGTGAAATATTCAAGTATTTCAGTAAAAGAGCTAAGCACGAGTTGTCCAGATTGAGAGAGTGAGTTTAGATGGTAATGTTATGTCACTGCTGCTAAGGTTCAATCGATCAGCTATTATTATTAAATGTCTTGAAAACTTTACAAACTTAAAAGAGAAACCATATCAGAGAATAAAGTATCTTCTGCTGGACTTAGACTTAACGATCTCGAGTAATGAAAATAAGACCCAAGCAATACAACAATATTTCATATAATTTTCTCAATATCTTTGCCATATTCTTGAATAGTATATTCCTAAATACAATATTCGTTGATAACATTACCTTATCACTTAAACTTCAATTCATTTAACAACCCTTACTTCTATATATTTTTCGACAACGACTTCTCAATGTCTTCCAAATCGTTTTATCTTCCTGTTTATCAGTCCATGTGGCTATAACCTCAATTTCTACCGTCATTTCTAGCAACAACCCGCAGCTCGACTTGGTTGCCATCACTCCCTTTTCCCTTTTCCCACCGCCTGCTGCCAGTTGCCATACAGCCGATTCAGCCACCCACCCCGTTTTTATGACGATTATTTTTATACCCTAGCCGACTTGGCATCTCCCCCTAAATTCAGCTCCCATACTTGGCTAAGATTTCGACAGTCCCCACGCTCCAAAAACTTTGACTGGCTGCTACCAAACATTTTTGCGATTGCTTGAGCACCTCAACCCCCCTTCTCCGCACCTCTGCCACAAGCCCTGCTCGGTGCCTCAGCATTTGCAAAGCTTAGCGCAATGGTAAAGGATTTTTGGTCTTTTATTGCACGTCAGGACTTCTTGCCTGGTCCTGGTCCTGCTGCTAGTCCAGGCAACTGTCAGACTCCTGCCCCAACCCCAGGCTGCTGTTCCTGTCCGTTGCCTTGGCCATTATGCTGCTGATGCTGCTGCAGCAGCAGGGAAAAAATTTAACGTTTATTGCTTGCGCCAATGAGCTAGTTCTTCTGATGCTGCTTGGCTTCTCCACTGCCGCTCTGCCACTCTGCCACTCTGCCACACTGCCATTCTCCAACTGCTGCGCAGTCCTTTCGACATTTTGTCGGGCGCCAAGTAGTCCCTGTGCCTCGTCCCCGTGCCTCGTCCCTCGTCACTTGTTCCTCGTTGTTCGTTCCTCGTGCTCAGCGGCCACGGCGATATCCTAGCCCCGACTCTAGCTACAGCTCCAGCTTTTGGGGTTTTCTTTGGCTGCCTTTCGTCCTGAGCAGCGCCATCTTGTTGTTTTGCTGAAATGCGAAGGACATTTGATGTAATGATGCCTGGAGGCAGCCAGCACTGACTCTCTGTGTGAGTGTGTGTGTGTGTGTGTGAGTGTGTATGTGTAAATGTGTGAGTGCTATCAGGCAATGTTAGGCGGGGGCCAACAGGGGGTCCTGGTGCCCAAGTCGTGCGTTCTGCTCTCTGCTTTCTTTTCGCAAAATTCTATGTGGGGGCCGCTGGTTCGCCGCCTGCGCCTTTTGTTTGAGTTCACTTAAGTTCAACGCTTGGGTTCTTGGTCCTGGGTCTTGGGTCCTTCTACTTGTGCCGTGCCTCACTTTTTTTTTTGTGCACACAAACTTTTACTGCTGCTTTCATTATCCTTTTGGCGTATCCTTGGCAGCCACTGACTCATGTGGGCGTCTTGAGAAGTCGTCGTCGCCAAGGCACAAAAAAGCAACAAAAAAATGAAGGAACAACAACAACAGAAGCAAGCGAAAGCAATGTGAAAAAATAAGATGAATTACTTCTTTTGGCTGCAGCGCCAATGACCAACACCCCAATCCCAATTCCCTCGTTTCCCGCTCTCTCCGGCAAGCTAGTCCAGGACCCTGCCCAGCTGCCCTGGCCAGTCATCAATTTTCGTTCTGGACGAGGGCGCAGCTTTTGCAGCTAGAACATGTCCGTTTCATTTTTGGCGTTTGTGTGGCTAGGGGCAGTGGGAGGGGCAGAGACAGAGGCAGCTGACTGCTTGCTGGCGGTCTTAGCAACCGAATCGTTGCGGGTCGAGAAGCAGCCGCATAAGCAGTCGCTAGGAGATTAGATTTGATGGGTTTTAGGTGCCGCCATTGCCACAACCAAAGCGCATATGTCCTGCTCCACTCGGTCCTCAGATGACTGGTGTCCATTTTCGTGTCCACTGTCGCCTGGCAAACTAAAGCTTTCTCGTGCAGGAATCTAGGAATATTATGTCCGCTCCTTTGCCACTGCAACTCCAGCTGCCCCAACCCCAAAATGACTGCTTTGGTGTGTGTTATTTTTTCTCGCACTTCGTCTTTCTATGCCGTATATTTTGCTGGCCTTAAGATTCAGTTTGAGTTTGGGTTTATTTTTTGGGAGTTTTGCTACAGTTCCTTTAACAGTCTGAGATGCCCATTGTGTCTAACTCTTTTCCAACGGGATCTTCAGTCTTAGCGGCCTTATTTGATGGACTTACGTACTTTAAGCTCACTCATCTATAACTGAGTCATTTTAGAACAAATGACATTTGAGAATGATGTACTTACAAAGGGTATTAGGAAAATATCAGAAACTATATTGAGCATTTCATTTTAATTATTTTAGATGAAAATTAACTAGATAAATGCATATTCCCAGTGTTAATTTATGTTAAAATAAATATATCGATAAGATTGAAAATATCTTAAGTTGACCCGATGTTATACCGTATAAGTTATATATAAATTCGGAAATGTGCTCTTAAATTCAACTAAGCAACTCATCGACTAATTGAAAACAAGGCTTATTCAAAACAGTCTCTCAAAAAGATGTCGCGCATCAATTAAAAGGCTATAGGAGATAGTTTTAAAGTTATATAAAGTGCTCTTGGCAAACTGCTAAAGAACCGAGTTTGACACAGAAGTAATTAGAAACCTTTTATCGGAAATGGGAGTTTGATTTCATTGACAATAGTTTAACATGCTCGCAATGATTATATAAAAATACAATTCCATTTATTTGCTTCAATCAATTTTAATCAAGCACAACTTTGGTTACAAAGCACACACACACACACACACATCATACACATAAATACATAGCCCGAAAATGCCAAAGCCAAAATCATCGTCATGTAGTCCACCACACACACACACACACACACATATAAACACAACACTTACTCCCATCGAAATTGTGACTTTCTGGGGGATGGGGGAAGTCGGTTTTATCTTCGGGTTATTACCGCTGAGTGTTGCCACACAAAATAATGCATTAAAGACGACAACGAATAGGACACAGCACAGCATCAACAGCTGTGGCGACGACTTCTGCACAGGGATGGGGTGTGGGGAGGGGTTAGCCTGATCTGAGGCGCTAAGTCGACTTTGCAACCCCCAAACGAGTGCGTTTTGAAAGGCGAGAGAAATACACACTTGCCACATTCCCCCATCGTCTCTCGTGCAGTGCAGGCAGGCAAACTGCTGTGCGTTACAAAGTGCATTGCAGTACCCCGTTACACAACCTCCACCTCCATACCCCCTCACCCACCCACTCATCAGAACCATGTATAGATGTGAGCCTGTGCCTGTGCCTGAACTCAGCAGCTTCCCCAAATGAAATTTATGAGGCTAGCACAATTGGCCAAGTGTGAGTTTTCTTGGGCCTTTGACCAATACCAAGGCATCCATGACTAGGCCTATGCCTCAGACTCAACCTATGCCAATTTTCAATTTCTACTGTTTTCGTATATCGTATACATTATATAAGAGCTCTGAGTACACAACAAAAATGCATTGCATACTTACAGGCGTCGCCTGCTGAGGCATCTTAAAATTTAATGAAAATCTGCAGCTTACACTTACTCACACACACACACACACACACACACACACACACATACACTCACACTCAAAAAGTGCGCATTGTCTGGATAGTTCTACCCCCGTCCCTTACACCCTCATACTTCATTATTATACGCCCCAAAATCTATATACTTGTCTATTTATGTGCTTGTGTCGGTTATCTGTTGTTCTTGTTGTTGTTTTTTGTGCTTGTCAGAGCCTGCAATAATAAGTTTTCCATGCACTTAATGTCAAGTAAACAGAGAGCAAGCGTCTTGCTCCAGAACCCCATCACCACATCCTTCATACCACACTGCATGGAGGCACTTAAGGTGCAAGTTGAGTTTATGCACTTGGAAAAATATATATTGGTTTTGAAGTTCACCACTTGCTTTCCTCTTCCAGCAAGAAGGTATTTTTGCAACTCCAAAATGTAAACAATTGTTACGAATAAAAAAAAAAAAATTAAAAATAATTGAATTGTTTATAATTATTAATAATTATTGAAAAATTGGTTTTCTTATTAAAAACACATTTTATTTATATTTATGGATATTCTTTTCGTGTAGGTCTGCTGGCATTTTCGGTTGCTAAGCTCGGCACATACATACACATACACACACCCGCACACACCCACCCATGCACACACACACACACACTCACACACACACACACACAGCACCGAGCTGAGGCCAAGCAATGGGTCCTCTTTTGCGTAGTTTTGGGCAGCACATTACGCATACGCACAGTGGCATGACGACCTAAGCCACACATCCTGCCCCAACCAGCTCTGTCTTAGATGCAACTGCAACTGCAACGGCATGTGCAACGACATCTTGTTGCAATTTTCTTAAGATTTCTGCCGAAACATGCCGCACTGCTCACATCCAGCCATTTGGGTATTTGCAGCTCTCGCTCGCACCTGTTGAAGACGTCCATTTGGTTGTCTTTGGTCAAAATTTGTTGCTGCTGCATTTTCTTAAAATTTTCTGCAAATATGTGAGTAATTGCAACACGTCCCAGCACTAGCCCTGACTTATGTGCAATATGCATTAAGTTGGAGCTTCTAATATATAAGCACAAATGTATGTAAATATGTTGTATATATATTTATATTTATATACGATATATAGTCGCATATATTTTGGCATTTTCGTGCTGCCTTTTGTCAAGACGCCTGAGACTTACATGAATAACTAAAATTTTAATATATGTTTATTAAAGTACTGCTAAGTAGCCAACGGGTTGTATGCGGGTGAACTGTGTGCAACTTTTGATTGGTCATTGATTGTATACTTTTGGCAGGCACTGTTTGGCTGCATTAAAATTGCAACTGCCGTTGAGCAGTAAAAAGCGAGTCTGCCTATTTTCAGCTCCTACTTATTCATGCACATTAGACATATACATATCAGCAAATAAGCAGCTAATACGATATGCTCCTTAGACTCACAAATTTCTAATGTACATACGTGTACGCATTCAGACGGGACGGGGAAAAGTTCAGAATTTATAATAATTAAACAAGAAAATTGTATGGTTGGGCGAAATCAGTCAGCAAATGTGTTTTCTTCAATTGGTGACGAAAACAGAGGTATTAATTTAAAGTTGTGCAGAGTTCAATGTACTCCAAACAAGTCGAGGACCAAGCAAGGATTAAAATCATCTGCTGATTGCCTCTTGTTAGCTATGCACTTATTTAGCTAGGACTTTAGAAATAATTATCTATACCAAGGAAAGTCGATTGTTCTTATTGTTATCTAGTTTGATGCGCAATGTCAAAACACTAAAAGATTTCTTAAATTAAGCAAAGACTGACTGACTTATTATTGAGTACCAGCAATGTTCTGATTTTGTTCGGATTTCGGGATATTTCTAGGTGCCATTTTTATTTTTATTCATTCCATTAATAGATAAATTCCGTTTCCTTTATTGTAAGCAACTGAATAAAACTGATTAATTACATTTATGTATGATTTTACAATGTGCGATTATCGAATACTTCAAGCGATACAGTTTTTTCTCGCACATGTCAGACATTAAGCGTTATGAAAATGCGATTATAGACCACACCCACAATGAAACTATAGCTGATTAACCAAGTCTATTCACTCATATGATGTACTGCACATATTATACACATATACCCAATTTGGCTAGCTTTCAACCTGCTTAACCTGCCTCAACGAACTGTAAAGCCCAACAAAACCAAGCGTGCCACGTGGGGCAAAACAAACAAATGCAGCCAATAGGAATACGGGCGGTGAGCTGAGGGCTATCATGCCACAGACATAACCATAACTGTGGACTAAGCTAAATATCCTCTGTCCCCCCTCCTTCACCCTGCGTTTCGTCCCTACAGTTTACGACAATACTCACCCGTAAAGCGTTGCCAATTTTTGGAACGCGCGTCAAAGCAGAAAAAACATTGAACACAATAAAAGTGTTGTAGGCGCATTTTGAATAGGGTTTCCCGGAGAGTGAAGGCGGTTAGTGTCGAATAGTGGTTTGGGGGCGCCGGGTGCACAGGGATTTTAGAGTTGTCCGGGTGTGAGTGTATAGGTGAGTGTGTGTGTGTGTGTGTGTGTGGGTGTCTTTGCCTTTTTTCTATGAGAGCGAATGCCTCTGGCGCAAAATATTTCGATCAGGCGTAAAATGTGCGCAAAATTCAACAGAATTTTTTGTGCAACTAAAAAGGGAGATGGGTTGGAGTGGCGACCGGGAGGTATGTGGATGCTGCATGTATAAGCGTGGGTGTGTATACTTTATTATTTATTATAAACACACACACACAGTCACAGTTGATGTTTGTTGTTGTAGTTGTTGTCGCTGCATTTGGTCAAGCGCAAAAAATAGACAAAATGCAAGCGGCAAAAAATACGAAAAATAAATTCAAATAAAATGTTCTATATACAAAAATTTGCAGCAGTCTCTATGGGTGTATGTGTGTGTGTGTGTGTGTGTGTGTGTTGGGTGCATGGGTGTATGAGTGTACTGCAGTTTTGCGTAGGTGTACGTTTTGCGATGTTTGAGTGTGTGTGTGATATTTAGTTTGCAGTTAAGCTGCACCGACAGCCAGGGCTGCGAAGATTATAAAACGGAAAAGTTAGTGAAATAAGTGTTTACAACACTAAGTCCCAAACAGCAAATAATTATATGTAATCAAAATATATAGAGATTTTGATATAGATTTTGATATAATAATTACTATTTAATTCCATCCCAGCTGCGTTCTATATATAAGTATATTTGTTCTAAGTAGCCCCAACATCCAAGTTAAGCAAATACAATTCTTGGTTCCATTTAGAACTTATTTCAATCTTATCTCATTCGTTTCCTTAACATTAAATATATATATTTTCATATATAATTCTTGATGTTTCTGAGATCTTACGACCATAATTCAAGTATAAGTTTCGTCTTGTTTTTGGCTTGCTCTATCTACATGAGTTTAACTGTTTTTTGTCCATGCCTGGTTCCTTTGCCATTTAGTTGCCATGTAGCACAATTCTCATCCCACACCGCACCAGCCACCAACCAAACCTTCCCATCAAGTACCGCACCCCTTCCCCATACCATTTAAAGCTTAAGTGGCAGATTTTTAATTGAATTGGCTGCAGTTGCAGTTGCTGCACTTTCTGCTGCATTTTGGACCAGCCGCAGCCCTTCGACCCAAACCACAATTTGGGTCCGTAACCCACCCTTTGGGCTTATCACATTTGAATTTTTTTGCCATATTACTAACCATTTGTTTTTGTTTTTGCATTAGTTTGGCCCTGCTGCAGCACAAAAAAGACAAATCGGCTGAAATGTTTGTACATGTTCCATTATATATACCCATATATAGGCATATTTATGCGGGGTGTGAGTGCACGGGGGGGGGGGATGGGGGAGGCGTGACATTTGAAAATAGAGGCGGCTGCGCATTTAATGCAGTTTGCTAATGTTTTTTGTGTTATTTTTTGTTTTTTCTTCAACTGCGCATTTTTGCAATTTATATAAATATTTTATATATTATTTATTTTACATATAATATTTCTGTCCTTTTTTATTTTGCCTTTTGCGCTTTATAAATATTGCATTAATTTGCTTTTATGCGACTTTTTGAGATTCGCATTTATGCATTTTTGATGAAATTGTTTTTTGTGCTTTGCACAACTAATTTTGCAACGGCTAAAAAAAAAATCTGTTGAATTTATATTTTTTTAAGTTTTACGGTGTTTACAATGCTATTTTTAATATGTCTCTTTTTGCACGCAAATTCAATTATATGTTTAATAGAAGCGCTAAATTAAGGTAACATATTTCCAATATAAATAAAATCAGAAAATATATCAAAATTTATAAATTTGCATAAGCACATAAACTATTCGTACATTATATAACTTTAATTGTTTGTATATGGGAAAAGAGTGTGCAAAAAATTGTTAATATATGTTCATATAAGGATATCTGCAATATTACCTTATTCCACACAACTCATTCTTATCAACCATAACCTTCTTCATTAGGTTCAAATAGACAACAAAACCCGAAAAGAAACCGTCTGATTGTTCCTATGTAAACAATATGATATAGTAGCCCGAAGTAAATGCTTTTCTTTTTTAAATGTTTGGAGCACAATAACACACATATATTCTGAGTATTTTTTTTTTTTATATATCAAGTGACCTTTCCTATGTCAGCTATATGAAATAGTACATATATGACATATTCATATTCCAGCTTATTCTTGTGAGAAGACAAGAAAATTATAGTAAAACCTCTTAGAATTCACAATTTCTGTTCAAAAGTTATTAATACCCAAATTACTTATGAGACATAAGTTTGGGCCAAGCCTAGTCAATTGCAGCTCTCCTCCAATCGATACCTTAAACGTTTGCATAATTATCAGATGATTATCCCGGAAAATCAGCTTTAAAGCTCACTCTTCCTTTCATGAGCGAGTGTGCAACGTAGTCGCTTAAATGCATAATATTATCATAACAAATCAATTGTCTGACTCATTAACCATTGAGCATATTCATTAACCTAATTATGGCAAATGCCACTTGCAAATCCACAAGATGAGTAGAAACATATATACATATTCATCCATATATAAATATTTGTGTGTATCTAAAATAATACACTTGTCGCCCATTTCAACAGTTTCCAGAGGATTGGTCTTATGGCAATGCCCAAAAGCGGCGCTTGTGTCAAGTTAGCGAGCTTTAATTATATATAAGCCAATTGGCCTGTTAACTTAAACACTTTGACTGCCAAATGCTAAAGACAAACACTCACACTCAAATATGTATATATTATATATATATATATATATATATATGTATATAGGTGGATATTTGAAACTTGAAAATGTGATGAGCGCGTCAATTTGGCTGGCAAGCTGTAGACGAGGTCGAGGCCTCGTCATACACATCATTGTCCTTGCGGTCCTTGTTGTTGTGGCCGCTTACGGCTTGGCACGTGTTGAATGCTGTGCGAGGCGATGACAAACATCATGATAGCCATTATAACTATAATAATCAACGTCAACGACAACGACAACGGCAATGGCAGTGGCAATAGCAACGGCATCGGCATCGGCAACGGCTTTTGGCTATGCTTCGTGGTCACAAATGCTAAACATTGGCGCGTTGTCCTTTGCCTGATTTCGGCCCGCAAATTG
The DNA here is from genome assembly GCA_035042185.1 of Drosophila kambysellisi. Lineage (NCBI taxonomy): Eukaryota > Metazoa > Arthropoda > Insecta > Diptera > Drosophilidae > Drosophila > Drosophila kambysellisi. Next base: position 3,347,509 of record JAWNLS010000945.1, on the reverse strand, counting down.
AGGGCGACAGTTTTGGGTTATGGATGGGCGATGGTGGGGGGCAGCCTGATGAGCAGGCAATTTGAAGCCAGAGCTGTTGACATATTGAACTGCAAAGATGGGAATCGTGTTATACGAAATCCACCCAACCCAACCAAGCACAACCCCACCCCACCCCTCAATTCAATCCAAAAGCTGACGTTTAGTTCTATTGAAACCCCTCACTCAACTTATTTGTTCGTTTCTTTTCAACATTTTTGATTGGAAACCCCCCTTTCTAAGTTTAGTTGGTGTACTCCCATCCAGCTCCATCCGCCCCTGACCAATTTCTTGCCACGCCACAGATATGTTGGTCAGTTTAGTGTGACGAAGAAAAAACCAAAGGAGCGAAGAAGCAGAAAAACGTGGTAGACAATCATCAAATAACCGACAGCCCGACAGTTGAATTGGAGTTGAATTGCGTCGTGTTCCTCAGCTTTCCTTTTTTGTGGGTGAGTTTTTTCTTTTTTTGTGGCTCAGTTGGATTGGGAATTTTAGGAATTGGTTGTAGAAAGTTTGCGCTGTGGTCTCTAAGAGACTGTCATTTAGCTGAATAAGGCCCAATAAACCAATCATCGAAGGGATTCACAGAGTGCAAAGTTAAAAAGTCCCCAATGCATTCCTTAGATATCACATGTAATACAAAAAAATAAAAAATGTTAAGGATTGGGTACAGAATATCAATATAGAGAAAAGTTCTGGATAAAAACGGAGTGTTCGAATATTAAACTTCTTACCAGAAAACATATAAACAATGATTTTATAATTTGTATTCTGAATAAATCTTGGGATTTCTTTATGGGGTATTTGCAACTATAATCTTTGATCAGTATAACATAATTCTAAGCCGAATCTATATTGAGTACCAGCCATGACCTTTAGTTTTATTCAAGTTATGTGCTTGTATTCATTTATATATGTAAATCCATGTTTAGTTTATATCCATCATTACGTTTTCATTCATCTCCATATCGTAAGTTCCACCGTACCATTAACAGTCGCTGCATGAATCTAAATGATAAAGACAATAACCTGAACGCAAATCAACAGTATACAAGACGAAGACGTCGCCACGTTTTGGCTAACAACAACAGCGAATCTCAAAGTTATCCCCACCGCCACCCCTCCACACAGCGCGTGGGGCAACTCTGATGACACAGAAGCCGCAGCCGCAGCCGCAGCTCTTGACACTATTGTTGTTGTTGCTGGCCAAGAAGAAAAACAAAAATCAGTTGAGTTTTATGATCAGACGAACTCAAAATAATTTTGAAACAGCGTCGGGGCTCTAGCGCCAAACTGGCCGATGAGGCAAGCTCAATAAACACGCACCGTGGTGGAACCCAAACCCAACCCTCTAGCTAAGCATTTCTTTTGCCAAAGGTGGCCGTAGACCAGCGCTCTTGACCCTTTTTGTGCTCACACCAACAGCAAGACGAAAAAAATGGAAAAAGATGAAAAAAAATGAAATAAAATAAAATGAGACTGAATCCACCCGTCGCCCTTCTATTTGTCTCTCTTTTATTCTTTACAAAAACTTCACGCTGCTCAAACCAACCAAACCCAATACCCACCCACTCACCCACCCATCAAACCACCTCCCACCACCACGCAGCTCGCACACGGCAGACAAGCGACAACAACGTTGTCCACTTTCGCACCAGCCTCACCACTCACCGCTTGCCCCCCGCTCTTGGCGTACGCACAGAGCGAGTCGCGGCTGGCCCACCTCTCACCACCCAACTCCCACCACCGACGACCCTCCTCCAACTCTCTGCACTGGGTTGTCCCTGCCAACGTTGTGCAGCAGCAACAACGTTGCCGGCTCATCGTATATTTTTCTCATTTATTTTTCAAGCTCCCAACTCCGCTCTGCCAACTTTGGCATACAACCCCACCCACCCAACCATCCAACCACCCCACACTCATCATCGAACCCAATCCCAAGCCCAAACCCATACCCAACATAAAATGCCGCAAAGCATGCTTTATTTTTTGTGCGTTTTTCATATCCGAAACGCCGACGAGCACCCCCCCCAATCCGCACCCCTGCTGCCCACCTACCCTGGTAAACCAAACGACGAACCGACCGATCCCAACCGGCCTTTTTTTCACCATGCCGGCGAAAGACAACAGCAACAACAACTCACACACACAAACACACACAAAGAGTCTCTCACAATCCCACTCACACCCAGGCACGAGCAGAGCCCACTCTCAGCCTCTGGTGGCGCTGCTCTCAGCCACATTGTTTTTGTTGTTGCTGCTGCTGTTGCATTTTTGTTGGCGACGCGCAAAAAAAAGCAACAAAAATAATTGCCATTCCTCCACCCCACATCCCCAAGCACACACACACACACAAGGACACCATACCCAAACCCATCCAACCACTCGGCAACACCTCATACTCCACAAACACACACACACACATACAGAGAGACGCACACACCCCACCCTCCCCCACTGACTGACTGGTCTCCCAAACCATTCACAAAACTCGGCACTCAGCTGTTTGTCAACTCATCTGCCGTCGCCATCCGCTGTTTCTCTCGTTCCCCTCGTGCGCCCGTCGCGCGTTGGTTCGTTGACGCCGTTATCGGCGTTTCTCTGTTTTTGTACTCATATCCCTCGACTCGACCATGGGATCCAGTCGCCCATTGCCCATTGCCCGTTGCCCGCTGCCCGTTGCCCGCTTCGCCCGCACGAGCACATTGTGTTGCACAGTTTTTGGCATTTGCCTTCCACACGCACGTTCCGCGTTCTCCATGTGCTTTTTGGCGGCGTCCCACATTCAATTCGCCTTGCTTGCGCGCATGCTCATCTCTCTCCCTCGCTCACACACACACACGCACCAGCTCTCTTGGCTCTCATCGACTGCCGCTGCTGCTGCTGCTCTCTTTCGCAGTCGGCGTCACTGGCTCTAGCCGCTAGAAAATACATTTGTCTGTCTCTGTTTTGGTCAGTCAGCAGTTGGCTTTCGTCGTGTTTGGTTTGCCTCTGGTGGAGAGCTCTAACCTCTCTGAGAACAAACAAATCCATCAAAACACTCCAAAATAACCGTTAGCGTTTAGTGTGCCAAAAAGTTCGCTTGTTGCATTCGCCGCGAACTAAACCAACAAAACAAAATAAAACAAAAAGAAAATCAAATTGAAACGAATCAATCGCAAAGTGTTTCACAGCAAATGAAAAACAAAAACAAATCGAATTGAATTGAACGAAAGAAAGAAAACTCGCGCCAAAAAATAAAAAGTGTGTTAGTTTTCCATCTTTTGATTAACAATAGTGAACAGTGTTTAGTGCTAGAGATAATAGGGATAGTTGCCTGCTGCATAGCAACTTTGATTTAATCGAGTTTTGGCAACGTTTGCGTCATTTTGATTCTTTGGTTTTCGGTCAATTTTATTACACACAGCAGGCAATCAAAAAATTTGCCAAAATTCCGAAAAATCCGAGAAAAACACCAAAAACTTCGACACGTACCGCATCGGCAACCGGTGGCGGTGGCGGCGGTGCTGGCGGAGGTGCCACCACCAGCACGAAAATGGCATCTAAAAGAAAAGCATCGGTGTTGCTGCACAAGGTGAGTTCAGCGACCACCCACCCCCACCTCCCCCTCACACATATAACGTGATATTGTGACGTCACAATAGCATTATAAATAAATTGAAAATCGCAGCTACAGAATTCTATATGTAGATATACTCCACCCCTTATAACTCCTCCCTTTCATTATGATTTCGAAAATAATTGCAAGTAATTTTTTAACAAACAATTAACAACAAAAAATACGTTAGTAAATTAAATAATTGTTTTTGATATAAGATATTATAACTAAATAAGTTTCAAAAACACAATATATTTGCTTGGTTTTTCGGTTATTATAAATATATCAATATCAATATCCTTCAGTAGAAATGATAAATGTTTTTTTAAAAAATATGTTTTGAAAATTCTCTAAGCATAATCTTTTGAAATATAATGAAAATTATGTGAAGCTTGTGATCGATCGTTTGAGAAAAATCAGTATTCAAAAAGTTGTTTTGAAGTGCCCTCCTCCCCACCAAATATATATCACTTTGTTTTGGATTATTCAAGCAATGAATTTTTAAGAAATCTTATTTTGCTATCACTTTCACTTGAAATTTTTAGGATATTATGTAATCGCTTAATTTCTCAATTAAATATCAATTAGAAAACACTTTAAACCCAATTTACATCATACTTTGCTTAGGATTTGCCCCGTTCATGAATATATTTCTTACTGCTTTTAAGACTACAATTTCACACCCACAAACTCCCGAATTTTCAACGTCGCTTTTATTTAGACGTATATGAAATCAATTTGGTCCCCTCCCCTATAAAGGCAGACATTCGTTTTCTTCTTTTTTTTAAATATATTTTTACGTTGCCAACCTTCGACCAGCAGCCGCAAAGCAAATAGCATACACCTCTCACACACACACATACAACACCTGCCCCAGTGAAAAGAAATCGAGAAGAAAACAGAAACGTAGACAGTTGCAGAAAATATTACTAATATGCCGCGTAGGCGGCAGAAGCTGCAACCGCAGCCGCCATATAAGAAAACCTGCTCGTAATGCCGATTTGGATGAAATGGCGCCTAGACATTGTAAAGGTGAGGGGAAAGGGGATGGTGAAATTGAATGGGATGGAGATGGAGATGGGCATCCCCTCTAATGATATACGACAACGCGCCAACTGTGTGTGTGTGTATGTGTGTCTGCTTAGGTGTGAGTGTGTATATTGAGTATATATAGAAGCGCGAAGTGAGTTGACGTGTGTGTTTGTGTGTTCCATTTGATGGTTGTGGCAATGGGTGTCTGCGGCCCAAAATGAAACGCAACTCACAAACATACACCCCTCACACGCCTCTCACACCCACACACACACCCACACACGCTCCACACACGCTCCACACACGCTTCACACACACACACCCATTCACCCTCAGAAAGCACCCGTACCCAGCCAAGCAAAGGGAGCACATTTTGCCCTGCACGGTAATTCATCAAATGACGAAGACGAAGGCGCTGGCAACGCTGCCAAATAGCCGACGGGGTTGGGCGGGTGTTGGAGGGGTTAGGACGGGAACTTGGGCGCCAGCATTGCCGCCACAAAAGAAGTAAAGCTTCTGGAGCCACATCCCGCAACCGATACACACCCACAAAGTCCAAAGACTGTCCAGCGCCCAAGCAAGTTTATATGTGCTGCTTACACATTAAACCCGAAGAAGAAGGGTATATCAAAAATGTTGGTTGATTTGTTAGATGAGTGAACTTGGATAAGGTAGTCTCCATAAATATGATAGTTTACATGGAACTATTGCGGAGTACACCCAATAATAGCTAAGCAATAACAACTGATCATAAAGATCCTGCTTACAGTACTATTATTGTAAACATATTTTTTTGTAATTTTCTCAAAAATATTCCTCCTTGAATGGGACATTTATAATAAGGATCTATAATTATTTTATCAGTATATTGTTAATATGATCTGTTAAATGCATTCTTATGTTATGCTTCTATTTTATAATACAGGCAATTAATGATTTATTTCAAAGTTGATTGTTGATCCAAGTTGAATTCTTTTAGATTTCATAATTATCTAATGCACATTGGTTAGGGTATTTGAGATGCCAAACACATGTTGAGGACTCTTTAGCTTGTTTGTTTATTGCAAATATGGGTGGGTCAGACCCGGGGTGGGGGGTGTGCCAAGACGGGTCCCCAAACCCGTGAGGCAACAAAAGCATTGACTTTTGTATATAGTCAGCGGCATTTGTATATAAATAGTGGTGTGTGTGTGTGCGTGTGTGTATAAGTGGGTGTGAGTGTGTTTTGTATTTGTGTGTGAGGGCTTGTGTCAAAGGCAACTTCAAACCAAGACGAAGAGCAGGGACAGTTGCGCTACATATGTGATTCTATGAGGGTGTGAGAAATTGGATATGTGCTTGTCTGTTTGTGTGTGTGTGTGTGTGTGAGTGTGTGTGGATGGTCAAGCTTTGTGCTTAAGCGCACATAAGCCGCCGCAGGACATCGTGTCGAAAGCGTCTTTTGGTTTAATTTGTACCTTGAAAATGTACCCAAACTTAAAGATGCGAGAGGCATAGAAAGATACTGAGAAGTATCCAAAGTTTGTTGCAGCCCAGTCAAATGCCAGGCATAACTTGTTATGCTGCTCAGCTGTAATCAAACATGATTTCGGTGTCGCCAAGCTCAGAGGGTTGGAGTACACCACCCACCGCCTGCCCCTTGCAATTTTTCGGTGGCCCAAAGTTTAGATTGAGGGCTGTGGCGTTACCGTTACACATCTCAGCATTAGTGTCGCAGCCAGGCAGGCAGACAACGTGCCAGGCGAATCGCAGTATACTGAAAGAGAGGGAGGAAGGGAGAACCAGTCAATGTCGTCAACAACAGCAGGAGCAGCACCAGCGTCAGGACACAGTCGAAGCAGAACCCAGGACCCAGGAAGCGGGCGTATCGAAAGTAGAAGGAGTTGCATCTTTTGCAAGAACGTCGAAGGCGAATGTCTTTTGCGTTGGCTGTCTTGGGCTCGATTCTCTACCTCGGTTAGATGTTACGGAAAATTGCTTACGGTTTTTTGCACACACCAATACACACTCAAACACATCCACAGCACATGTGTGCGAGCGGCTGCCACACATGAATAGATCAGGACAGGGGGTGGCGTCGGAGGACAAGGAGTGGGGCTGGATAGCTACTAGCATCACATCATACAAACAGACAAGTTAGACAGCCCAAGACCCTCATCTGCTCATCCATAGCTCGAAAATAGAAATAGATGACAAGAAAACCAACGAAGACATTGCTCCGAGTAAACTCCTCCCATTCGAATGGCCAACGAGACGGGGACAACGACGGGAACGGCGATGGCGACGACTTTGGCTAAGGGCAAGCGACAAGCTCGACGGGTTACATTTCGGGTGATGCAAAACACACTGAAAGAATGATTCTGATATGTTTGGTGGGTTAGAATGGATCAATAAGGAACTCGAACTGATCGTGATAACCGAATAATTATGGTCTTGTTTCAAGATCAGAATAACTATTTTAAGTTAAAACTTCCAGTTGTCAGTTAGCATTTTTATAAGCTGAACCTTTATTGCAACTGATATTTGCATATAATGTGATTCATCTGTACACAATTATATGGATATATGTATCTAATATATCTGATTTTAAATAATAATTCAATAAGCAAGTTATCGATTGTCAAAACAAATATCTAGCAATTAATTTAATGCAGAATTGTCTATAGCGCGATCCTTTAAAGGCACTGTAAGTTGATTAATTATGAAATCGTTTTCTGGCTTTATAGTTATATGTCCCATATCCAAATACAGTTTCTGTGGTAGTCTTCACTGTCGAGCATTTGTGCTCAGTGTAGCTCATCACTAGCTTCTGGGCTTACCATCCTCAGGCCCCACTACACATCTATAGACACCCATATAAATAACAGCCATCAGCTCAAAGCTTCCTCCCTCCCACACATTTACTGACACACACACACAAACACATACACACACACGTATTCACACAGAACTTCCCCTTCCACAAGGAAGGCAGCATCACACTCTGGTTCACGAAAAACCTGCCAAGGAACGTCTTTGCGTACTGTCAAGCGCAAAACAGACAAACCTAGGTGGCGAGGACACCACCCGCACCACATCCGCACACACACAACACACACATACTCATCCATACTGGCAGCTAAGCTGAACTCCATCTTGGCCAAAATAAAGGCGCTGCAGCAGCAGCAGGAGCCGTAGCAGCAGCTGTGGAAGGCAGCAATGTATTTCAGCTACAGCCACAATCAAAGTTGCTGCGAAAACTGAGTTAGAGGCGGGCACAGACTTAGCTCAGCCCCAGTCTTAATACACATTTATATATATATATATATATATATGAAATCCCACATCACAAAAAGGATGCCCGACAAGCGACGCCGCCTTCCAATACACACACACACACATACACACATACACTCACACACAAAAACAATGCCAAAGTTTCTACACATCACAAGAGGTAGAGGGTTGCTTTATAGAGTGTTGCGGGGGGTAGGTGACGGGGGTCAGGGGTAGGTAAAGGCGCCTCACCTTCGTGCCAAGTTGCTTTTGCTTGCCTTGCCACGTTGCCAAGTCAAAGGCTCCATGCACTCTCGCCTCCCCTCCCCCACCCTCCCCGACGAACGCTCCGCTCACAAATTGTGTGCTACACTTTTCGTAGGCACAGTCTTCAGCCACACGTGTGTGTGTGTAATATAGTCATGTGTGTGTGCCCGTGTGCGTGTGTGTGTAAAGTGTCTTCGACTTTGGCTTAGTATTTTTGGTTAATTTTCTTGCAGTTTTAGGTTACATTTTTGGCTTTCCCCCCAGTGTGATGGCTGCCACCCTCAGACTCAATCCTCACTCTGCCTGTCTGCCCTCCAGGCCTTTCACTTGTAAAAGACGTTTGCTTAAAAGCCACCACACCAACAATACACACACTCACACTCACATACACTCGCAAACATATAAGCACTCACACTCGCATTTAGTTAGTTTGTGATGCTTTTTAGTGCCAGCGAACGAGACATCTTAAAGGGGTGCCGGCACACATGGCAGCTGGCAACGTTGACTCAAGTCCTGCCACCTCCTCCTCCACCATCGCCCCCTTACCATTTGCCTTTCTGCTACTGTCGCCAGCAGGCAGCATACAAATGAAACCCATGTCAGTTTTGTAGCAAGTTCTCTCTTTCCCTCCCTCTATCTCTCTCTCGCTCTCTCTCTCTCTCTATGTCTCACTCTGTCTCAATCTCACTCTCCCTTCGTTCAAGTTAACCCCCCCAGCCCAACTGCCAACTCGCAGTTTCTGGCTTTGCCTGCTCCCTATGCTTCTTACCCTTCATTATTTGGCCGTCCCGTTTTTGTGGGTCGGAGATGAGGCACGGCTAGTTGTTGCTTTTTTGTTGATGAGCTACAACGGTCCAAAAAGCGTAAGCAAAGCCAACCAATTTTTATGCTTTCCGCCTTTGTGCGCTGTTCATCAGCCGCATTTTACTTTTATTACTTGGGACAACGTCTCCAGACCAAAAGCCCCGAAAGCAACTGTGTCTACCGCCCCGGACCAAGACTTTGCAGCTTAATGAAAATAAAGCCAGCCTTCTACTTCTGCCTCTTATCCCCTATTCCCAACAGAGCCGAAAGCAATGGCAAAAGCAAAGTCCGGCAATGGCCACACGATTGATGTGTAGTCGCGCTGCACACTTGAAGGCGTCGCCAGCTCCGACGTCTTCCTCCTCACCTACTCACCTCCTTCATCCGCCTACCCCATCCACCCTTCCCTGTTCTAGACGTTATTGCCAGCGACAGTGTGCGGCATCGTTGTCGTCTCCAGCCCCATCGTCAGCAGAGCGGTTTTTCTTGGCACACAAATGCGAAACCAAACTCAGACTCAAGACCCTAACCCAAACCCAAGACGAAGTCCCAGTCCTCCCCACCTAATGGTCGCCCACTCGAATGCTCAAAACGCCAACACAAAACGATTCATCTTCTCGTGCTTTCAATCCCACCCGAGCCACACAGCACATTGGAGCCAACTTTCCGCTTAGCTAAAACGTTGGCCTTCATTGTTGGAGCTACGTATTTTCTTTTCTTCTCTTTTTTCTACTTTTTTTCGCTTTTCCTCCTTGATTTCTCTACGTCTTTTCCTTTACAAGATTTTTGGCTGGCGGCCTTATCTTTGGGGCTTGAGCAACGTCTTCAACGCTGCCTGATGCTGATTCACAGCGATGCCTGATGCCTGTCCCCCCACCCATTACTCACCGTGCATCCAGCAGCCACATCTTCCTCTCTTACAGTCCCCGGGTAGCTGGGAGAACAGAAAGAAAAAAAAGGTTTCCGGTTGCGACTTCCTGTTGGGAGACAGCGCTTGCCCCGCCGTGCCCTGTTCGCTTGGACACCAGAAGCTCAACACACAAATTAGAGAACTTGGCAGGCAACGCTCCCCGACGACTCTGGGCAAAAGTTTCGAGGCACAAAATATTGAAAATAAAAAGATATTATTTATTTAAGTGGCAGCGGCTTAATAAACAGGGTAAAAGGCTTGCATTGAAGTCTAATAGAATGTCAACTTCTAAGACAATAATATTATTAACCATACCTAAATAATGCTGTGGTTGTTTTATTATTAATAGAGCGGCTTTAGAAACGGTCAGGCAACTTAATTAAATCATATATTGAAAATAAACTGTATTTGTTTTATTTATAATACAAATATTTGTAAACGAGAAACACCTCAGAATCAAGCAAATAAAGTGCTACTGAAAGAGGTTGCGCTTGTAATACGATTACATCACTTGCCACATAGCTCCACACACTTCAAAACTATACAAGTACACATTTTCCGACTTAATCAGAACTTGTCTAGTCGCATCAAATAGGCAATTTAGTTTTGCTTTAAGACACAAGTCACACCTCCCGTTTCAGCCTACAACAAAATTGGCTATTGAGTGCATACACCAGAGACAGGGGCCCCCAGTCTCTAAGCAGGGTTCCTTTTACCCATTCCAATTCCCAACGCCACACCCCCATACCCAACCCAGTTCGTCGCCTACCACACCACTCGTATCTACTAGCTCACTATCAGGCAGTGCTAATGAAATACGCCACGTAGCGTGTGGCAGCAACTTTTGCCCGGCTGGTTCTAGGGGTAGTTGTTGGATTCCTTTGCCCTGCTATTGAATTACTCAAGCATCGCTGTAGTCGGCGTGCTCGTCGTTCGTCCTCCAATGAGGAGCAGGACCCCAGCTTAAGCAACTAGCTCAAGTCAGCAACATTTCACTGAGGACGCTGTCTTGTACCCTTTCAACGCTCTTGTAAACCGTGGGCGGGGCACAAGCGCCCACCCCATTTCAGAGCTTCCCTTGTAGCTGTGCATGCCAAAAAAAAGGAGGAAAAAAATAGAAAGAAATTTTATTTTATTCTGCAGGGGCTTTAACGAGAATATGCGCTTCATTTTCTACTATAAAGTTGGCAACTGGACTCTGACTGGTGCCAGCGGCCAAGGTGGTTGCTATCTGAGACACACTGTGGAAAGAATTGGCAAATGTTTGTAGTTCAAACATTGATCTACTTGCAAGTTATTACTACATTAATCTTCAATATGATAACTATGATATTTTAATTTATTTTCTATTATGCGTTGGTATATTATCGATAACTCTCCGAAGCTTTCCATTGCAAGTGAACTTGAACTATATAATTTTCTCTTCTCTGAAAATTAATTTGTTCACAGTTTATTTATTAACAATTGATCAATTGCAAATTAATAAAATTTTAATATATTTGTTAAGCGATATGTGATCTTTGTTCCACTGTACATCATCGAGTACTTCGTCAGTTGTCTTTGATGCTGCCAGTTGTCCTTCACAATCCACACTCACCCACACTCCACAACCCCCTTCTATTACTTACACTCACGTTGTATCAACCCCTCCTCAAGCGTTTACTTGCCTTGTCCCATTGTCGCTACCTACACACGGCACAGAATTGGGATTGCTACAACAGCAGCAGCAGCATGAGAATCAGCAGGAGAAGCAGCAGGAGAAGCAGCAGGAGAAGCAGCAGGAGAAGCAGCAGGAGAAGCAGCGTCATCGTAGGCTAACCTAACCCTTCATCAGCTAACCAACACCCACGGCAAGCTCAACCTCCCCCGTCGGATGGGTTACCCATGGTACGGTCATCGTCTGTCTGTCTGTTTGCTTACTTTGCCAGCGCAATTTTTATACAAAAATTTTCTTTCCATTCACCCTCCCCCAAGCTAAGCTGAGCATAATTTGGGGTGTGGTTGGAAGGGAAGGGGCAGGCAAGAAGCGTAATGCAAGGGCATACTCACTCAGCGCGAAGAGTGACTTGGAAGTGGTGTGGGTGGTCGACTAGAGGACTAGGGGACCAAAAGGACTAAGGGACTAGTTCACGCGGACGGCGTCCGTAACGCTTTTTATTAGTGTATTTCAGTTGCTTCGCGTTGCTGCTGCCGCTGCTGCTGCTGTTACTCCCACTTCAGAATCCCCCTTGCTCGCCCTGTGTCCTCTCGTGGTAGTCCTTGCTCATCAACGTGTGGGTCGCTGCTACTCCCACCTACGGACTCTATGGAGCTGCCTTTGCACATTTGTCCATTTTAAGTTCGAGCTTTGCCCGTGGCACTCATCCAGCAGCAGCAGCAGTAGCAGCAGCAGCAGCCGCGTTGAGTCCTTCAGCTGGTTGCCAGCTTCTCCTCACCTTCCCTCCCCAAACCCGCTGCACACCCCCCATTCATTTTGCACCCATGCCTGCCTGCCTGCCTGCCAGGCAAAGTTTGTCTTGCGTTTCGTTTGGGTTTTCATTTTTTAGATTATTCCTTGCCTCGCTCAGTCCAACGATATTTTTTGTTGTTTTCTTTTTTTTCTTTTTTTTTATTTCCCTGCTCTGTTATCATCCAGCTCTATGCTGGGGTTTGGCCGGGGCTAACGAGCATGTTACTCCTTTCCTTGCCTTGCCTTTCGCTTTTATTATTATGCTTTGGCGCACATTCCACCTAAAAACGCAAAAAAAAAAAGAAAAACAAAAAATAAAAAGTTTTGTACCGCTTATACGTTGCCTGGCAACCCGCCCACATTTCTGGATGATGCAAAAGTTGCATGTCGGACTCAGACTCGGACTCGGATCGGACTCAGAAACTCGGACTAGAGACTCGGACGGGGGCCATATAAAATAATAACAACTAACTAAAAATCCGTACGCTTTAGCTGCAAAACCCTTTTGTTTTGCTCGCTCCACGAATATAAAACCCGAAACTACTCGCTAAAAAATGAAAATGAAAATAAAAATAAAAAAAACTAGACGAGGTAGCAAAAACAAAAAATAGAATTTGTTTGGCCCGCTCAAATTCAATGCAAAAGTTTCGCCTCATGCCGGCAGCCCACATAAATTTCGTGCCCCGGCAAAAGCCCCGCCCCACCACGAACCACTTGCTTTTTAGCCTGGCTGGGAAAGTTTATCAGCACCCACGTCCTGTCTCAACCCTTGCTTCTGCTTTGGCGACCCCCGACCGCTTGTTTGTCTTACTTTTGACCTCTATAAACGTGGCGCCGGCGGAGGCTCTGCAGTAGCCGATAATAATGAATTAGAAAGCAGCCGAATGCAGCTTCTAGCCAGAATTATATAGAGAGCTTTGGTGTGTACAGAGATCAGCCGGATAAACCATGAACACAGTTGCCTTGTGGCCATAATGAACTTGAGCTCCGTCCACACGTTGCGAATGTTCTGTTGGAGTGAGAGTGTTTGGCAAACATATTTGCTGAAAAGTCAACATCAATGAAATTATTATTCAAATCAAACACATTTTATTTAAGGAAATGTTTTTGGTAAAAGTTTTGAAAATGAAAATAAAATAAAAATAAACATCTATTTTTAACTTGAAAATTACTAAAAAAAAAATTGCTGTATTTCTTTATTTATTTGTTTATTAATACTTTTCTTGAAATTTTAAAATATGATATGATATATTTTCTATTTAATTATATATTTTTTATAATTAAATGTTTTACTTACACAATAATAACAAATTTTCCAGCTGATAACTAAAACTTTGCAATCTTTTCTTCTCTTTATAGGTAAGCATTTCACGACAATTCCCATCCCCTATTCAATGATAAACAATTTCCTTTAAACTGTAAGTAAAGCAAAATTGGGTGCATAAAATCAGAAAATGTATTTCGTTCTCTTTTTTTTTGTATTTGTTGGCCAATTTTAATCAAAGAATAACTTTGGCCGAACCATTCCATAAACGGAAAAAGGGATACAACATTAAATGAAAAATGTTCTCTCTTAGCTTAAGCAGCTTAAAATTAATTTACATGGAAATGGCCCGGTACCATCTGGGGATGGGGAAGCGGAGAATAGGGGGTCTGAGGCCTTTCCAGCAAAACAAAAAAAAAAGGAAAAAAAGTGTAGCTGCAGTGGCATAGAATTATACATTTGCCGGCGGAAGTTGCAAGTGGCTGTTGCATTGCTCACACTGGCAAGCCAAGGCGAGAGTGAAATAGAGAGAGAGGGATAGAGAGTCAACAGGGTGGTCAACCTGCAATGCCACCTAAAACCTAACCCAAACCCAGAGACCAGGCACGACCCAACCACGCACTTAATAATACGGTTTATTAGCGACATAAGCACATCCGAAGCTGGGTGCAGACATTTTAATTGGTAGGCGAGTGCATGGTAACATAAAAATTATAGTCGAGTGCAGCATTAAGGACTACCAAGGGACCGGCGGACGTGAGACGTGAGACGGGCATGGGGCTGATGCACGCTGTACGCTGCACGCTGCACCATATTTACAGAGACTGTATGGCAAACAGGGGCACAAGGTTGAGGCAATTCAAATGTAGGATATTCTCGTACTTCAATCATTGGCTGCTTTTGTCTCTGCCAACTGTTGGTGGCGGTTGGTGGTTGAGTCGGTGTCTGCTAGTGCTAGGTGTTGCGTGAAGGGGTTGGGGTGGTAGAGTGGTAGTTGCCACAAATTAAAAAGTGCTGCGTTTTTTAATCAAAGCCGCATTAAGAGCTCATAGATGCATGCAGATAGCGCACTGTACACAACGCTTCATAAAAGTGTTTAATATTTTTATGGGTTGTTCTTTGAAAAGAAAAAACAAAATTGAAATTAATTACTAATATTAAAATTATATATAAAAATTGAGTTAACTAATTTAAATTAGAAATAAAGCTCGAAAAATCGTTTCACGAAACAGTTTCTAAGTGTGTTGGAAAAATTATAAAAGAAAACGAAACTTTTCTGTAAGTTTATGCCATTTTTCGAATATAATCTTATTAAATATTAATTAGTACAAACAGATTCAATAACAATTCCCAATCTATATTTTTTCATACTAACTGAAAACAAGATTCTAAAATTTTTATCATATAATTTCAGGACTATTTTATTTCTTAGTCAATTCAATAAGTAGCTGATTGATAGCATAGAAATTCTAACCCAGAAATCTTAGTACATTTTAGTTATTAATCTTTAACATTCAGTTATTAATCAATTGCGAATGACTTTCACTTTTAAATAAGTTTGAATATTGTGTGTGTGTGTGGCAAGCTCCAGACATCTTAAATATGAACTACAGCTCAAGTACACCTGATGCACAGTGTAATTGAGTGCTGCTTATGGGTGGGGAGGGGCTTGAACAGCTTGACGCGGCATGCTGGGGAACTCAGAATGAGGTGCAGCGTAATGTTGCTGCTGTTGAAGTTGCAGCTTAGCATTTTTCGTGCCTCGTTGCAAGTCTCGGCAAACAATTCCGCTGTTGAAGTCGGGTCTCAGTCTGCCCAAAGAGTACCAAGAACCCTTTTCAACTGCCGTCGGGTAGTTTGCTGCTGTTGGCTGTTGGCTGGCAGACGGACACATTTTCCACATCCCTAAATCGCTAATCTGCTACGCATTTTTGCCGTGCCGCAGCCACAGCCGCAGCCACAGCCGCAGCCCCAGATCCGAAACCCGAACCCAACCCCTGCAGCCCATTTTGTAATAATTTCGCTGTTTTTTCTCCCTTTCTCAAAATTTTTTTTTCCCCCTTTTATTTTTTGTTGCACCCAAGCGCAAATCGGCAACATTGTGCTGTAAAGTTTGGCGGTGCTGGCGCTGCTTACCCGCCCGGGGTTTAGCTTGGCTTTCGGCCGTAGCTGGAGTGTAGGTCTGCCACCAGGCAACCACCATCCACATATGTGCGAGGGCGCGATAAGGCGTCAGAGAAATTGAAATTGTTACCATTTGTGAAGGTTGCCGCCGTCGCCAGCGCTAGACGACGCCAGTGACGACCCTGCCAGGCATATAATGAAGGTGTGCTAACCCAGCAACTCTGAAGAAAAACAAGAAATATCCGCTTTCACCGGAACACCAAATATTGCATACCCTTCGTAGTTGCTCACACATAAACATAACTAATCATTTAATAAGCTAACCGATAGCTGATCTGGCAGCTTCAAATATTGAAGATAAATTAATCCAATGCTGAATGGTTGAAAGGTTGAAAATATAATTACAACTGATCTGTGGTGTTCCAATGCAGACAACTTTCATATTAGTTATAGAATTTATATACCTAGTGGAGACGGGGGGTTGTCCTGCAACGCTTTGCACATTTAAAGAGAAAGTAATACTACCCAAGGCAAGGGTATGAAAAAAGGACGCAACTTTCGCTTCAGCGAAGGTTGTAAAACCGACAGCGACGACATGGGAAATGGAAAATGGGAAATGGGCAAATGCGAATGGAGCCGTTGCGAGTATTTTGTGTTGCCAACTTTCTGGCGCGCTCGCAAAACTCAAGTGCGCTTCGGGGACGCTAAAGCGCGTGTTGTTGTTCCTCCAGGCGTTGGCGGGAGGGGTAGGTAAAGTTGGGGGGTGGTGGAAGAATAGGGGAGCTACACATAGCTGGGACTGAGGCGTTGCTGATTATGATGGCACCGGCCATCAAATTGCTGAATTTGCTGGGCTGGGCTTGGCTTGGCTTGGCTTTATTTTGGTGTGCGGCTGCTTCTCGGATGTTAGCCAAAGATACATAAATATATGGATAGAGAGAGAGGGAGATGAGGTAAAAGGGAGAAAGAGCACAAGCCGTTGACTCCGCATCGAGCGGAAACTGCAGTTAAACATTATTGGAATAAATGTGATTGTAGCTCAAGTTATGACTTATCGGTATTTTTTCTTAGAATATTAGAACTAAATTCTCATTGACTTTGGTCGATAGGTAAACTATTTTATTGAATGTTTTATTTGCATCTTAAAAAGTTTTCAGTAGTTGAGTTTTTGTCGTCATATGTATCGAAAGTTTACATAACTGTTATATTATTAAAATTATCAAAATGCCCACTCCATAAAGTCAACAATCAATAGCATTGAGTCCTTATTCGTCTTCTTATTAACTGAAAGCTATAAAGTTATATACTGATCCAATGATCTCCCACAAAAAAAGAGAAAGAAAACAATCTATTTATTTCCTTTAGACCATTTGCTGTAAGACCTCCTAAATTAATATTCATAAAAATTCATAGTATTTTCCAACACCATTGGCCAACTCACTTCTAAAAATGAGTTCAATCCGCTGATAAACCAGACCCAACGAACCCAACCCTTTTCAGCTGGATCTGCTTCCTCTTCGCATTGTTAGCCACCAATGTGGCAGGCAAATAAAAAGTTTTCTTCATTTTTTCATTTTTTTGTTGCAAAATGTTTGTTGTATTATCTAGCTGGCGAAAAAAAGGGGCGCCCAATTTTACCGAAAAAATATCACCCGACAAAAAAAAGGAGAGTAGGCAAAATGAAAGAATGAGCAAAGCAGAGAGAAAACCCACGTGAACTCAACAACAACAACAAAATGTTTGCCGCATCTTTTGGGATTTCTTGCCTCGTTTAAAAATCATTCAAGCAGCAGACACAACCCAACTCAGACCACACACCCACTGCCAACTCCCAACCCATCCAATCCGCCCACAGACAGTGGCACAAATTGTGTCAAAAACGCTTGGCGCTGGCGGCAACGGCGCAGCTTTGGCGGTGTGGGTCGGGGACTAAGGGGTTTTTTTTTGGGTCCACCTCTGAAACGTTTGTTTGGCATTCTCCCCTTTATTTTTTATGTTTTTGCGCAGATCCCAGCGCCAGTAACTCCCATCCGCAATTCGCCTTCGCCCCTTCCCATTCACATCCTCTTTTGCCATACGAAACTTTGACGCCTAACGAAAGAGGCAGCAAATAATTCATCATTTTGCCCTCAGACTTCTGAGCATTTCCTTTGCCAACGTTGCTGGCAAATTCAGCGCCTCGGAGTTGGGGCCACGCAGCTTGGCCCAGGCTAAGATGAGAAAATAGGAGGAGGGTGGGGCGAGGAAGGGTGCTAAACTTGGCCCAGCAGCTACCCTGCCTGAATACTGCCCCTGCGGGTTCTGTTAAAGAAGACGAAAAGAAAGCGAAAAAAAATATTATTTGGAACGGTTTATCATCAATTTTATGTGCGATTTTTCTTTTATTTCCTCTTTTTTGCGCTTTGCTTTCGATTTGGTGGTGCACCCTGCCCTGTGCCCCATACTCCGCATCCTGCACCTGACCAGGAACTTGGCTACATTTGGCTTCATCTCGTTCACTTTAGTTATCTTGAGTTCTGGCAATGAGTCCCGCTTCCAACTTGGGCCCACTCGCTTGGATTCTGTCTTTACGAATGAAAATCAACAGAAATTCGATTTGATTATGATTTGGTTCGATTGGAGACGTTGTCGGCGGGGGAATCTAGTCACTCAGCCTAGCTGTGAGTCACACCAAATTGCAATGAGCAAAGAGTCAGAACTCGCTATGGAAGTTGAATTTGATTTTCCACATTCCTTAGCATTCGCCGGATAGAAAGACGACAGAGTGTCATTTAATGGGATTTTTCTAACGAGATTCTTACATTCGTCAGTGGCAAAATAGTGCTTGAATTGGTGGCCCTCCGTTGAGGTGCAATAAATAATAAAATGCCACAATCAGTCTGCAGCCGGACTAAAAGAACATGATCTTAATTTTAATACTTTTTATTACATAAATCATTCTAAAGCATAGATATCTTAGCACCTGATCAAGTTCATCTATGTTTCATAACCAATTGTATTACAATTGACTAATTTATCTGTACTGCATAAATATTTGGTATATACACCTGATTTAATACCTATTTTATTCTCAACATACATATTTAATTTATGCAGATATATAGAGAACATGATTTTTTTTCTGTTTTTTGTCAGGTATTGTTTAGCTTTTATAAAAAACATTTATTGGTACACGACTGCCAAAAACTGTCAAAGGCAGCAACGCATCAATCAGTGGTAAATGTGCCCTCCCTCGCCAACTCGAACAATACAAGAGACCCACAATTATATAGAAACACATATGTACATACATATATAGATATATAGATATATATATATATATATATTATTTTTTCTGTATATCATTTTTTATTTGTGATGATTTTTCGTACGCAAATTTTAGTTTGTTTAATATTTCATGCATTAAATATTTGATAGCTAACACTCGCTGCAATACAGTGAGCAACATAAAGCAGTGTACATAGCTTTTTGCTCAATGTGCTCAAATTTACATGCAAAAAAAACACAATGAAAATTTAAAAATTAAAAAAAATATATATATATACATATGTATACACAAAACTGTATATGTCATTTTTTGGGTATTTGCATATTCAAATAATTTTTTACAAAATAGGTTTATAAAAAACTAGCTTGGAACACGTTGCGTATACGACGTGAGTGCAATTTCATAAAATATGAGAGGCGCATAGAAAAATCAGCGCTGCATTAATAAAGCAGCCCTGTCCCAAAGCCATATTCTATTTGAATTAACTCCTTCCTTTGTTTTTTTTTTTATTGTAAACCCCATTTGAATATATATTTTATTTCTGCATATTTTATATAAATTTCTGGCATTTTATATAATAATAATGACATACATGGCATTTTTGATGTTTATTGAATCAGTTGCAATCATTTCTTTTAATATCCTTGGCATTTGAGGGCTAATCAAATTTTTGGGAATTAAATATATATTTGTATTAAATATTTCGCACATTCGTTTTGCAGCTTGGTCATTAATTTTTTTTTTATGTATAATTTGTTGATATAATTCAGCCTTTATCAAGTCGCTTGGTCGCCTAGGCAAAGTGCATAAACTGCCGCTTATCGTTAAGACACTGCTGATTCCCTTGCCCCACTTGTCAGCCACTCGTTTCACGCCTCATCTGTCAGCACTTTACCTGTTTCTAGGATGCAACATTCTGGCCTTAGACAGTCAGCCAGCCGTCTCTGTGTCTAACGCTGATTTGCGTGTTAGATTTGCATATGAATCCTCATCATGGAGTTTGATGAAGATGCTGTTGCCCATGATGATATTGTTGTTGTTGTTGTTTTTCGCCCATCTTGTCCTGTTCGTCCTGCAGGCTGACTGTTGACGACAACACGATGTCGGCATTACATTGCAGTTAACTGAAATCTATGGCCCCTACCATCATCCACTTGACCACCTCCCAGACAGACAGCACGTTACGCATACGCCGGGTGTGCGTGCCGTCGTTTTAGGAGCGAAAATTTCGCACTTTAGGCGTAAACGGCAGCTTGCAACCAGTGCACAGGACAAATGCAATGTGGCAACAATGACAATGCGATCAACTGCACTTTGGGTGTGTCAGTGTGTGTGTGTTTATTTGTATATGTAAAGTTGTCCCCATTTTATGCTTCATTTTTAACATAATGCGCATTTCTTGCTCCATTGTGTAAATTAAAATTTAAGTTTTAGAATTTAAGTTTATTTAAATCATGCCTTGAATCTAAAATTTAAGTAAGTTCTTTGACTTAATGTTAAAGGTTTATTATAAATTCCTTAACATGATTTTACAGGTCAAATTCGTATTTAAAATGAAACATGTGTGTGTTCAGTTCATTTATGGCATCTTTTGATTTATATTAAGTATCCCTCATTGGCAATGTGCACTTTCATTTTCGAATCCTTGTTGTGCGGCAAATAAACTGCGATTTTGCACAAAATATTGGGTATAATTTCTGCATGGATAGCAGTTAGCAGAGGCTGCCTGCCCCCCGCACCCAAGTGTTCCTCTAACCCGTTCAACTAAAAACACAAACAACACAACGCTGGCCATTTGCATGCAAAACATTTTCCTACTTTCGGGCAGCTCATTTGAAAGGTCGCCACTCGTGAAATCCCTCTACCTCCCCCACCCCACCACTGCATTGTCTGAGCAGGCTTTTGGGGCAGAATCTGGGCGCACTGCTAATGCATTGACTAACGACCCATTATGCAAACGTGGCGAATGAGTGATTTGTTGCAAAAAAAAAAAAATTAGCAAAACAAAAAAAAAAAAGTAAAAATAAAAAAATTAAACGCAATGCGAAAGACTAAAAGCAAAAACCTGCCATGCGCTTGCAACGAGTTTCACGCGGCAAGAACCAAAAATAAAATGCAATTTTTGTTGCTGTGTGGCGTTAAAATTATTGGATTGCGAGTGGCGAGCGTCAAGCGACCCAACAGCAAGTGGGTGGCATTAACTGGCCCCCTTTTCCGCCTGACCCACCACCTCCAACCCACCTCCAGCCACCAGCTCATTTGCGTATGTGCGAGTGCGTATGTGTGTGTGCGTGTGTAGATGTGTGTGTGTGTGTGTGTGTGGGTTGGCATTAATTGTGATGTCTGGCGTGGTCAAAAACCGAGTGATGAGTAAGTAGATTTTCTTGTATGCAGCGTCCGCCAGCCTGCCCAACTTTTTTATTTTCCTCTCCCACTTACGCATTTGTTGTACGCCTACTTTTTGCATACACCGTGTGTGTGTGTGTGTTGTGTGTGTGTTGTGTGTGGACTGAGTGAACCCGACTCGGCTTGCATTTCTTTTTTCTGCATTGCCTCATTGATAATAATGCCCCCCGCTTGTCGGCTGCAGTCGCGCTTCTACGCTTCGGTTTTTTGTATTGTACGCGGCGTATGCGTAATATTTTTAAATACACACACGCACACACACACACACACGCACACACACACACACACGCACACACACACACTGAGATTCAGGGGCAGTGAGTGAGGTTTGTGTGGTGCCAGGCAGTCATCGGGCATTGCCCAGTGAGAGAGTCGTAGTGCGTTGTGCGTGTGGCAAGCGCGAAAAAAGGACCAAAAAAGCTCCGCCTTAAAAATATGCGCGCACCAATTGCCATTTGTGTCTGTTTTTCTCTTTTTTACACGCACAACAGTGCAGCCAAATGTGGGCCTATGTTGCACTGTGTGCAGCACGATAGCCGCGCATAGTTTCAGCCGCTGTTACAGCTCTGCTGCCTCTGCTTCGATTTGCTCTTGTTGTTGTTGTTCTTGTTGTTGTTGTAAACAACAAACAAAATGAAACACAAAAGTTGCAAACTGACAAATGAAAAGTGCAAAAAGCGTAAAAATCGCAGCGTTCATGGAAAAAGGTTTCTCTCTGTCTGCTCTTGTTGCTGTTGTTGTTGTTTGAGTGTTTCTCCTCTTGTTGTTTTTTTTTTTTTGGTCGCCAAGCTACGTTACTGGTCCATGGGGCATCCCCGGAACATATGGCAACAAAACTTTACATACATGTAGGCGTATTTTTTCCTTTTTTTATTTACGCACCTCTCGACAGTTGGGTTAAGAGAGAGTTGGGAGGTGAGAGTGTTGCGGACTGCGGTTAAGTGGCCTGACTGAGGAGTCCGGCAAAGTTGTTGCGGTCACTGAGGAAATGGGCCTCAATGTCTGACAATATTATGTTTCAATTTCTGTTGCGGAATGGGCCAAGTGGGCCAACAAAAGAGCGAGAGGTGAAAAGGGGTTCAGATTATTGTCTGTGTGTGTTTGTGAAATGAATGACGTGAAATTTGACTTGATGATTGTAATATTAATAATGTCTCTAGGGAGGAAACATATTAAGTTGCGTATTTATGCGTATAATGGCGGCTAAAGTTCTTTGATTCTGCTATGCAGACAGTTGGGGCAGGGTTGGTAATTGAATCACTACTTAAGGCTTCAATTAATATGATTGAATATCTATACCAAAAATTCGTTTTAAATTATATAATGATACATTAAGCTAATATCAACCCTAATGCATGACTAAATTGGTTAGTGCACTTGTAGTTTTCGTTCCTGACAGCCGAATGGAAATAAATAAATAAAATTTATAATTTATCAAAATAAATAAATAAATATAATTTATATTTAACAAAATCAGCAGAAACAGCAAATCTAACCATAGGTGTACCAGTAATTGCCTGCATTTATATGCATTTCTACTGTTTTCTAAAGCATATTTTTCCAAGCATTTAGTTCATTTTTTTGCATCATCATCTGCATATTTTGCTTCTATATAAATGTCAGTCCTTTCAGTTGTCATTACTGCTAGCCATGGCAACGGGCAGTACTCATACGCCGTGTGCACCATTATACATTTTAAGCGTTACCGTTGGAATTTTCCTTTCATTTTTTTTTTGTGAACCCATCCCCATGTCATTAGCGCTCCCAGTTCTCTTTTTACAATGGAGATTAACCTCCCAAAAATTTGTTGCATTGGCCAAGACAACTAAAAAGCAATATCAGTTGTGTACATACACAAGAGTGTGTGGGTGTGTGTGTGTGTGTGTGTGTTTGTATGTTTTTGAGTGAAAAAGCGAAAAACGATTAAACTGCAAAACACAATTGCCACGGAAAATGCTGCAGCGACAGAAATCAACAGATCAGCGAAAGTTAAATAACTTCTAATGATATGCTCTTCAAAATGGATTTACTTCATGACTTGTGCTTTAAAAAACGTAAATATTAATTAAATGAATAGCGTCTTTAAAAGAAGTACATACATAAAAAAAATACATCCGCAGCTTTTCAACTAATGATTTTAAATTATAACTAAAAAATAAATAATAAATATATTTGTTCAATTAAAGATTAAATGAAAAATGAAGACAATACATGAAGAACATTTTGTGAATGGTTTAGTTTATTGTTCAAAAAAAATATATTGTTGCATATCTAAACTGACATTTTTTTATGACAAATCTGAAGTTATAACTGAAAGATTTCTTTAATAAAAATCAATTTCTTTATATCAAAATATATTTTTGTTATAAGTCTTAAATCTATCAATAAATTTAAATATATATTTCAGTTTAAGTATGAACTTTTGTTATAAATTTATTAAAATAAATATAAATACCTAAATAAAAGTGAAATTGATGTAGCTAATGTAGTTCTGATACCCTTCTATTTTTATGTGCACACCCAAAAACACACAAATGTGCAGCATGAAATGGCACCGACGGCTTAGTGTGTGCAACATTTTCCCTTTGCCTTCCCCTCCCATCTTCCATTGAATCCATACTCAGCTCACTTTGCATTTGATAGCATTGATGATGTTTGGTTCACCATTTTTGACCAGAAACGCCCCTCCGTAGGCTACATTATATACAGTAAAACCGAAAACTAAAAAAAGAAAACAATATTTATATAAAGGGTACGCCACCAACAAACTCACCCCAAAAATATATTTTCCCATCTATCCTTTTTTTTTTGTTTTTGTTTTTCCAGCGACTTTCCACAAAACGGGTCAAAGTTGCTCACATCACGTTAGAAGTTTGAATCGTCGACGGGCGTGTAATTGTTTCCACGTAGCATGTGGAGCACACTTTCGGGTGGCACTGTAACTAACGCTACATGCCACTCAATCGCACAACAACAATAACAACAAGTGCAATAGGTGTGTCGAGTGTGGCGAGGGGCAGCTGCTTCGCTTTTTACGCGGCACGCGAATATTATTTGCCGTGCTTCATAAACTATGCAACATTTTGTTGTCCGGCCCTCAGTGGGACGTTTGTTTGGTGTTGCACATACAGTCAGAGTCAGTCCGGCAAAACGCTTGCAGCACATTTAGACTTCTAGTGCTGCGAACGTACCGCACCTTGTCTGGCTGATTAGTTTATGATGTGGTGGGGCCAAAACAGCATGTGGCTTATTGGATTTGCGTATGGTGGTGGTGGTGCTTTTTGTTTAGGTTTGTCGGCGCTTTTGGCTGGAGTAGATTGCATTTTTATGCCTCGGCTCGAAGGTTTCCCTGCCACATTCAAAGTTCAGTCGCTAATTTGAGTGGGCGAGTGTGGTAAATGTCTGTTTGTGAAGGAAGTTGTTAAGTACTTAACATAATTTCAAGGCAACAAATTATAGCATATACAAATGTGAGGTTATGCTCTGTCATTTCGTATATATATCAAACAATTCAATCATAGAACTCCAGTTATATTGACTGTTTTTAGCAGAGAAGTACGTATGGCATAAGGATTTAACTTATTTTATAAATTCACTTAGATATTCTGTCTCGATTACCAAACTTAAAAATTTGAGAGTTTCTGATGAAATACTGCAAATTTAATCCAATTTTCTAAATTATCAATACTTGTGATTTTTTGTGTTCATTTCAATATTTTAAGTTACGATTTAAATATAAAATATCTGCCTAACTTCATATAAGCTTGTATATAGTATCCACCCTCATTTAGTTTATTTACTCATTTGTATCTTTTACCTTTGTAAATATTTATCTTTTAGCTTTTCATGTTTTCATATTTTACATATATTTTTCCCATTAGCCATTGACCCTCTAAATTCCAGTTTATATCTCTCTATCTATCTCATTCTCCAACTCTTTCGCTTTACTAATGGCTACGAACATGACTGGCAACTAATTTAACATTGTCCAGCTCCTGGTTTCAAACCACGTTCGCACCTGCCGATTTTTTCCTATATATATTTATATATTTTCAAATCTATTTGTTGAGTTTTCTTTTTGTGGACAACCCACTAAAAAAACTTTTGCCCATCCGGCGACATCACCGAAAAGAATGCAGCGTTCAAAAAAATTTTGTAATTGCTTTGACCAACGTTCGCGTTTTGGTTTTGGTTGGAGGAAATTGCCCACGGGGCCTCCACCTTCTATTATATGCATATATATAATATATATATATATATATAAATAAATACTCCATATATTTTATTGTATGTATATATATATTTTACATGCATATAATGCATTTAGACTGCAGTTTCATGCGTCAGGCTGCATCAGACCTGCACCAAATGACGCAATGCATCAGAGCCAAAAACTGAAATGGAAAACATGCATATGGAAATGCTGTTGGCCATATATTTATGTGCATATTGATGCCCCAAAGACTTGTATTCAAACGTCATTTAATTGACCAAACTAAATGAAAACTGTTGACTGTGGCATCAGACTTCTGAGAAGGTGTTAAATTTGAGCTGAGCTTTGTAAAGATTTGGCTTAAACTAAAGCAAAGTCCATTATTCGTTAAGAGCACAATTTTTTCATGATATTAAAAAATAAATAACTTGAAATTAATCTGTCCAAATCTTAATAGTTAATGAGCTTTAAGAAAGTTGTAAAACCGTCGTATTTCTGAT
Source organism: Drosophila kambysellisi (assembly GCA_035042185.1). Taxonomy (NCBI): domain Eukaryota; kingdom Metazoa; phylum Arthropoda; class Insecta; order Diptera; family Drosophilidae; genus Drosophila; species Drosophila kambysellisi. Next base: position 3,321,398 of record JAWNLS010000945.1, on the reverse strand, counting down.
ATCTCTATGCGATCGATGTTTTCTTATTTATCACCATTCTTATTTTTATATTCCTAATTCAGTTTTTCTACCGAATTTCCAAATGAATATCAACTTTTCCATAGATTTCTCTCAAGCTAATGCTGCAAAACATTTTTCTGTTGAAAAGCATTTTCAGCATAGCTCTCTCTGTTATGTTTCCGACTTCATTTCATGTGAACTTGCCAACACTCGACCATGGCCCATAAATAAATGTGCACACACACAGATACACACACACACACACAGTTGATTTCTGAGGTCAGTGGAAAATGTGAGGCAAGTGCTCAAGTTCTTTTAGCTTTGCGTTTGCCTTTTGTTTGAATAAGCGAAGCAAATATTTGTTCTATTGCACTTCTTTCAAATCTTGACTGTACCTTTGCTAGCTGGAACTGTACACATTTTGGCATGTGCATTTATGCTACACATATGTATATATACACATATATGTGTATGTGTATTAATGTATCTTTCGATATCGTCTCTCCGCACATCAAGTGCAATTTCTTTTAATTTCTTCGGCACGATTGCGTAGTTAAGTTTCGAATTCTCATTAGACTAAGTTGCCAGCCCACACACAGCTCCAAGGAGGCAGACCGACTCTGACAGACATCAGACCTGCCCGTGTCTCAAAAGCAGCATCCTTACACCCATCACCCCCCAAAAACCAATGTCGTAACCACAAAAACTTTACAGCTCCCCAAGACTAAGAGGCACTACACCGAGAGAAAGACGCAGGGAGAGTGAAAGAGAATGAGAATGAGAAGGAGATAGAGTGGGAGTCTGAGACAAAAACTAATGCATATGTTTAGGCATTTTAATTTATATACGACAACCCACACACACACACACACACACACACACTTAGGTAGGCAGACAACTTCTAAGAAAGCTCACACACGCTCACACAACTAACCATAACCCTTGTGGCAGCAGCAGCAACCCCTTCTGCCTGCCCTTTCTTAATGCCGGCGCCGTTGATAAAAGCAACTTCCATTTCATTTAAACTACAATTTCCTTGACAGCGCACAGAGGCAACCGCTCAGCACAGTTCAGTTTAGTTTAGGGGAAGGTAATGGAAGGGGTGGGGGATGGGGTCTGTGGGGTTGGCAACCCTTTCACGCACTTATGAGTTAAACGCAAATTTTCTTAGCTGCCTTTTAGGTGCTCCGGCTGTGCTGAGTCTGGGTGAAATATGTCATCGGCAGTTGGCAGGCACAAGAAATAGACTCACACTCTTCCACGTTGGCACACACTTGAGTCCTTGATAATTCATTATGCGTGCGCTTAGAGGCCTTTTCGGCATTGTGCTTGTGCTGTGCCGGGCTGAGCTGAGCTGTGTGTAGTTGTAGCCATATTCCACTCTTAGGCGCAATGCGAAACACACAGCAACTCCAAGAAGGCAGCAGAAGGCATTTTGCATTGAACTTGTATTTCTGGATTTTGCCACAGCCCGCATACTTCAGCCATTAGACGACTTGGCAACTCTGTGCGCTTAGGCGCAACTATAAAAGGGTTACAATTTGTCTGCATGCCCCACACTCAGTGAAAACTTCAAAAGCGACTTCCTTGCTTCTCTCACCCAATGCTGTGGCAATGGAAATAAATGCTCGGATTTATGTGTAACTCTGTAGGTGGATGGATGCGTATGCGTGTGAATGTTGTGTATGCCTTGCAGGTGTTACTCATACGCCTTGTGGGCTGACAGCTCACAACAAATTGCTTTGCAAATGGCATCCTCCTCGGCAAAGTCAAGGTTGCCCTAGGATGAGACTGCCCCCACTCAGCTTAAGACATGCCAGCCTGAAGTTGAGCCAATTCCTAAGCCAAAAACTTGTACATAACCCACACACATACAACCAGACACGCACACACACATGCAAATACACAGAAACCGAGACCAAGTCGATGGCACAAAGAAGACTCCCGACGGAGTTCCTCAACTTCACAAAAATGTCAGTCGCTTGGCTCCTTTGCCTTAGACTTAGTCCTCCAACACTCCTGCCCCGCCCGGCGGTGTCCAGCTTGCTTGGCCATTGACTTTGCACAGACCATCTTCCTGGACTCCGACCGCTTAGCAGCAACTCCCCAGTTGCTTTTCTTGTACCGTTTTAATTAATGGAAAATTTGTACGTTTTCTTCTTATTCATGTGGTCGTTCCCTCAATCGCCAGCGTTGCCTGGAGCAAAGGGTAACTCGAACTAAAAGAAATTGCCAGCTAGCATTGAACAAACCCTGAAACCCCAAAATCCCCTAACCCCAACCACCCACAAGTTGGCCTCATGTTGCACATCTTCGATGTTGGCAACTTTCGTTTGACAGTGGACAAAAATCCAAATTGCCATTTCGTTTTCTTTTGGCTTGATTAGAAAATTGACATGGGAATTGTTGCTTTAAATAAGTTGCTTCACTTATCGTTAAATATTGCCCTCAGGTCAGATGCTTTTAATTTTGGGAGTAAAGATTGACATTATTATGGAATATTTCAAATTACAATCGACTGTTAATTCCTTGTACTACAACATGTTAGCAATTAACCCTTAAGCATTATTTTGTTGGTTACATTGTGAATAATAAACTTAAATTTGAAGCATATTAAAATATTTATTAAATATTTCATCTTTATTTAAATATTTATTTAAAGTGTCCGTTTGTTCTTTTCAAACCTAACAAGTGCAATCAAATCAATCATTTTATGAAATATACAAACGATTCCATTGGAATTTCCCAAATGTAGTCCTTTGGTGTGAGTCTTTTCATCTTAAGTCCCAGCTTATACCACCAATGTTTGGAGTTACATGCATTTAATCAATGAACAAACACCTTTTTCTATTCTCGGATGCTGAGACTCTTTTTGACTGCACAGAGGAAAAGAGCTGAGCTGCAACTGAATGTTAATTAGAAGCCGTGTTCAAACTTAATTTTCGTCGTTTGCTATATTCGGACTTGTGTTTTCTTATGCAATGTCTGAACGTATTCTATATAACTTAACTTCTACTTGCCAGCCAACCCCAAAAGCTTCAAAGCAGGCAACCTCACCAGTGTCCTGAAACCACAGCCGAAGTCGGTGGGTCCAGGAACTGGCTGAGAACATCATGAACTAGAACGTTGAGCTTCATCAGAGCAGTGCTCGCCGCAAATGGCAGAGACCCAAAAGCGTTCCCCATTTTCCCATTTACACTCTCCACCCCTCAATCCACCCTCTCACTGGCAAATCTTGCCAACTAATTTGCAGTGCTGCATAAAAGGAACGCAAAAAAGAACAAAATTATACCGTTCCGTAGGATAAAAATAAGAAAAGAAAAGTAGACCGGGCTGGACTTTCATCTTGGCCAAGAAAAACTTTGATGCTGCTTGGCGTGCAACTTGGCAGTCGTTTCTTTGACGCTCTTTGTGTCCTCTTTTGGATGGTCTAACGAGCTTGGTGGTTTGGGCCAGCAAAACCTCTTCTAATCATTCGGATTTGCTATATATCGAATGCTGTCCCAAAAAAGTTTCTGCGGTCATTGAAAGTTCCCAAATTTGAAGATGTTCCCATCTTAGATTCTTTATTCAACACCACATCCAACTTTGAACTTGAACTCATCTTGGTTTCTTAATCCTCCCTCCCAACACAGGAAACCATACCAGCAACACCGGCCACAAGCACCGATACCAGCAGCGTTGTCGGTGTAGGAGGCGGTGTCGCTGGAGGAGGCAATGGCGGTGGCGGCGCTGGAGGCATTGTCAGTACTGGCAGCGTATTGGGACTGGACATTGCCAGTGGTCTGGGTGGAGGGGGAGGTGGTGTGAGCAGCGAGTCGGAAGCCTACGCGGGCCTCATGAAGGATGCCGATAAGCTGAAACTAATGCTGCTCGCCTGGAACTACCAGAACTCAACGGCCGTGCGGAACGGCACCGAGGGACCCGACCTAAGTGTGGTGGGCGGCCTTTGGGCGCAGTATCAGAATGCGCTTGCCCAGAATGCTGCGGCCGTGGCGGCGGCCACCAGTAAAATGGATAGCTCGTTGTCTCCGGTGCCCAGGCAGGATGCTCCATCGCCCATGGAGGCGCAGGATGAGACCAACTCATCGGGACAGAAGGAGGAGGATGAGGTTTCCGAGGACGACTCCGATGACAAAATGGACGAGAAACTGGCCACACCACACGATCCTGAGCGCCTCAAGGCCTTCAATGTGAGTAAAGTGCGAGAGTAATTGAGAGAGAGAAAGAGAGAACTCATCTCCCTCAGAGAGCTGTTGGAATGTAATGCGAACGTTGCCAATAAAGCCACCACAAATGGCCAAAACTCCGAGAATTGTTTCTTACTCATATCGATCCCCTTGCCTTGCAGATGTTTGTACGCTTGTTTGTGGACGAGAACCTGGACCGCATCATACCAATCTCCAAGCAGCCAAAGGAAAAGATCCAAGCCATCATCGACTCGTGCGCCCGACAATTTCCCGAGTTCAGCGATCGTTCCCGCAAACGCATCCGCACCTATCTCAAGTCGTGCCGACGCAACAAGAAGACACGGGACGGCTGGGAGAACACAGTGAGTGAAAACCAAATTCCTTGTCATATTTGTATTAGACTTAGTAGATACAAAGTGATGTAAAATCCATGTTGAGCGTCTTTAGTTAGACATGCTGGAAGATAAGCCATTAGTTGGAATAAATAGGAACAATCATCTTAAGGACTAATAGGGTTAATTACATCCATACACCAATCTTTGAATCGATATCCATAAGCATAATAAATAAGTAAAACAATTCACATGATTTCAGCTACCCAGGAATAATCTACGACGAATCAATTATTTAAAAGCTAATAGTTTCTTAGAAACAGGAAAGCAAGGATCCCTATTTTTGTATTATTTTACATACCAATTTTTTGCTGAATTTCAGCATATAACTTTGGTTCTGTTGTTAGGATTGAATATGAATACCTAGTTCCTAAATTGAAATTATTTTTGAGAAGAGAAGCTTATGACAATGTATTAACTGACTTCAGCTCTCCGAATCCACTTTTTTAAAGTACAACTTAATATTTTAGGAATCGATTCACATCGTTTCTCATATATTGTTGCAGACCCGACCAACTCCTGCTCACTTGACGTCCGTGCAGGCGGAACAGATCCTGGCGATCGCCTGCGAGAACGAGTCCATGAACGCGAAGCGTATGCGCATTGGCCTGGAGCCGATTACCCATGCGGTGCCAGCGCCGGGCAGCGTTGTCGCCGCAGCAGCAGCTGCTGCTGCTGTTGCCGGCACCAGCACCACATCCTCGAGCAACGCGGCAACCGTCACCTGCACGGCAGCCGATGCGGCTGGCCTGACCAGCGTGGCAGCTGCTGCGTTGCCGTTTGTCAGCGCCGTGGGCTTTGCCCGCTCCACGCCCAACTCGGAGCACGCGGACGCTGCGTTTGGGGGTGTTGCCAATATGGCTGGTGCTGGCAGTGCAGGCGGCAACAGCACTAGTGGTGCTGCTGGCGGCGGCACTGGTGGCATGAGTTCGGCGCGCAGCTCACCGCTCGCCCTGAGCTCGAATACCAGCGTTGGTGGGGCGAGTATGACTGGCTTGACGCTCGCCAACGGCGCTGGTGGGGCATCGAATGGCGCCGGCCTGCCCTCCAGCAGTCCTTACACCACGGACTTCAGCTCGCCCTCGGCGGCCTCGCCTTTTGTGGCGGCCGCAGCGGCAGCGGCTGTTGCAGCCGGTCGAGCGCCCAGCTATCCTGGCTACTTTCCCGGTGTCGCCGGCCTGGGTAATGGTAAGTAAAGATTTACTAAAAAATCTGGTTGGCTTTTTATTCCAATGACAAAGATGCAGATCCAACTGTAGAAAACAAATAAATAAATACGTAGAGCAGTTAATAAAAAATTCAAAACATTACAGAGATAATAAAAATTAAATATTTTTGAGTTGAAACATTATTTACTAAAGAAAGTCTCCGACAATCAGCAGGTTTTAGTTATGTGTCATTGGAGAATAAGCACAATTTCAAGATCACTTTACACTCTGCAGCAGACACTAAATTCAAACTTCTCTTTGCAGTTACGCCCACCGATCTCTCCATGAAGCCAACGTCACTGGGTGTTGGCCTCGCCGGCAGCAGCAACAACAACAATAACAACAACAGCAGCAACACGGTCAGCGCACAGCTGAGTGCCGCCAATCTGGCCACACTTAGCAATGCCAGCAACAACAATGCTCTGGTCACCGCCACACAGCAGCTGCAGCAGCTGCAACAGCAACAGCAGCAACAACAACAGCAGCAACAGCAACAACAACAACAGCAGCAGCAACAGCAGCAACAACAGCAACAGCAGCAACAGCAACAGCAGCAGCAACAGCTGCTCTCCGCGTCCGGCGATGCCAACTGCTCCCGAGTGGCGCCCATTCTCCCACACAAGCTGAGCCCCAACGAGGTGACCGCTGCCCGGCAGGTCATCTCGGCGTATAGGGAGAGTGCGGCGTTTCTGCTGCGCACCGCTGACCAGGTGGAGCAGCTGCTCGTCCAGCAACAGTAGGCGTGGCTGTGGGCGTTGGCTTGGCCGTGGCCGTGGCCATGGCAGGGGTAGATGTGCAGACATTGGGGCACTCTTTCCAAACCCAAGCGACGCGAGGCGCGCTCGGGTCGTTCCTATTTAAATTTAAATTTAAATTGAATTACACACTGCAACAACAACACCAATAGCACACAGCAACTAAGCAAATTAGGAAGCAGAAAATAGTCAAAGCATAAAAGCAAAACAAAACGAAAAAAATAAACAGCAACAACAGAAAAAAATAGTAAAAAGTTCGTTTTAACAAGCATTTTAAGTGTTTTTTCCTTCAAACTACGTACAGCATATTCAAAATAGAAATAACGGTAACGCAAACGATTTAAAAATAAAACATACCAAAAACCAATCAGTAAATATTGCAATTATCGAAGCAGCAAATCAGTTTATTGTTTTATAGTTCAAAAACTCGCAACAGGTCTTTTAGATACAAAACAAAAATTATGAAATGTTCCTTTTATTTTATAAATAATAATAAATAATTTCCCCGCCTCGACTTTTAATTTAGAAAGTCATTGAACTAGAAAACAGTAAACTGATACATTAATACAAAATATGAAAAGAAATCAGCAACTCAACTTACTACAGTGTCTACTAAAAGTAAAACTACAATAGCCACACCCAATCACACACTTGCATTGCGTTCAAGTTTTTGTTGAAATTTTAATAAAAACATAATTACATTTTTATGCTCCTAACGGAGCGGCAATTTCCGGCCCACTTTGATGTACGCGATTTGTTAAAAATGAATGAAATGAAAACCACAAAAAAAAAACTTAAATATAAATATAATAATGTATTGTATGTAATTAAGATGAAGTATTGTTGTAAATTTTAAGGCGAATCAGCAGAGAGACGAAAAGATAAAACACATTTTAAGGCAACAAACAAAAAAAAAAAACAAACAAGAAATGGACATTATTTAAAATATATGGGAAACTATGAGAAAACACAGGGTGATACTTTCAGAAATTATTACAAAAAAAAACTAAGCTAAAAATTAAAACAAAAATAAAAAATTAATGTGTAAAAAATAAGGCAAATGACAAGACATAAAAGTTGGTATATGTGTATTTAAAAAACAAAACAAAACAAGATGAAAAATTAAATCAGAATTTGAATTTCTTAAAATCATTTTGTAGCTATTTAGTTGTTTGTTTTTTATGTTAATATTTTAAACTTGTGTCTAGTTTTCATTGAGCACTTTTCCATTTTTATTATTTTCTTTATTATGTAATTATCTAAATTTAACTTATGTTGATCATTAGTTTTTTTCAATTATCGATAAACATACGAAATACGGATAAAATATTTAAATACAAAATAGCCATAAATGTTTTTTGCAACTATAAATGTGCATGTAAAAATAACGATACCACAAACTGAAATTAAATTTAAAATTCGAATGAGGCGCAAATCAGTTAAGATCGAGATGAGAAATCGCTATGCAAAGCAAGTTATAGAATTTAATAATATAATAAAATACAAAACGTATTTAATCAACAAATAAATAAATATGAATTACAAAACGAAATGAAGAGGATTAAGTTCGATGAAGTGCTTGCCAGTCAAAACGATAAATCTAATAACGATAACTAAAATTTATTAACTATAATATGATTGATCGGTATTTGCATAGAAAAGTAAACTAATTAAAAAGTCCGAAAACGAAAAAAAAAAACAAAACAAAACATTTTAAAAGTCGACTTAATAAAGAATTTATGAGAATTATATGTATATTAAATACTGGCATCAATCTTTCATTTCAGTTGGGTTCCACTTGTTCTCAAACTGTGTTACGTTCTATGTGCCTTGTAGCTTATCTAGACTTCAACCGGTTAACTCATAGCCCATACAATATTATGGTGCAGCTGCCTCAAAACCTTTTTTAAAATTGGATTCGACGAATAAACTCTGCTCAATAGCATTTTCACAAACCTTTAGAACACATTAATTTAGTTCAATAACCCTCAAACCTTTGACTAATAACTTTGCTCAGCACATACAGGAACCACCTGCACAGTTACTCCAAAACTGTATAAGCAACCCATATTTTGCATATTTCCCAATAATAATAATAAAAGAAACATATTTATGAATATGTAACGAAATATATGTGTTTTATATTTTATTTATATTTCTCTACAGTTTAAAACAAATAACGCTTTGCATCGACTTAATTACGATCCTAAATTAACATAATTTTGTGATTGGATTTAATGACCAAACAATAAATTAGAAATTAAAAATTCTTAACGTAGCTCCATTTTCGCTGTTGTCATCGTTCTTAAACACTTTTTTTACACATCTTCATTTTTTCTCTTTCACTTAAATTAAACTATTTCTATTTTTAATGACTGTTTATGAAAGCGAAAGAAAAAAAGTACAGAAACATTAATGGAAGCACCAATCTTTGTGTTACTCTCATTTCCCATTTGCTGGTTGTTGTATTTTTCATGTTGCTGCTTGTTTTGTTGTTGTTCTTGTTGCTTTTGCACCAATTCTCTATTAGATCGCGATTTCTAAGGCAAGATTTCACTAACAATTTGCTTCGTCTGTGATATAATTATAAAGATACCCCCAAGCAAAATTGACCGACGCAACCAAAAACTTAATACACTAATACATTAACTGCATTAACAAGGCCCCCCAATGTGTGGGGCCGATAGCGAGTTAAACTCTTCACGCCAGCACTCCGTCCAGGGCATGAATGACACCATTTGTGGCAGGTATATTCGAGGTGACCATCTGTGCATCATTCACTTTGATCTTGCCGGCGGAGGTCTTTTGCAGCACAACCGTTTTGCCAGTGAACAACGAGTCCTTCACCTGGTAGAAGCGCATGCCAGCCGAGAAGAGTGCACCAGGCACAATGTGCTTCATGGCAAACTGTTCGGCTGCCTCCTTATCCGTGTAGAGTTTCTCCAGTGTATCGGAGTCCAGTTCGCTGAAGCTCTTGTCAACCGGTGCGAACACTGTGTATGTCTTAACACCTAGCGATACAATTGTAGTTAAATTAGTTGAGGCTCAAACTGAATTACAAAATTTATTTTTTACCCTTGCTTTGCAGTTTCTCGGACATGCCGGAGGTGTACAGAATCTTCAGGAAGTTGGAGAAGCGACCCTCGCGATCCGATTGCAGGGTCTGCAGCAAGTCGCCAACAGGCAGCGGGAACATCACACGATCTACAGCATGGGCCACACCCTGCGGTATCTTAATGTCCTTCTTATTCAGCACCACCATTGCGCCGTTAATTGTGGTAAGCTGAGAAGAATGAGAGACATATATATTGATTAGAATTGGGTTGGGATTATATTTCCATATCTCTTACAGTGACATCGTTCCACTCCTGATCGTGCATATTGTATTGATTGACGCGCAGCTGGGTGCCTGCCAAGGAGACGCCCGTCATCTCGTCCTGCAAGGTTGCAATCTCAAAGGCGCCGGGAATAACATGATGCAACAGCAGCTGCAAGTAGACAAACAGTGAGTGCTGGAAAAATCCCGATTGCTTAGCACTATGATACTTACACCACTGAGTAGGCGTGGATTCGACTGGAACTTCTCCTCGGCACGCTCGGGTCCGCCCAGCTGGACGAGCAGATTCTTGAAGGCCTTGTCCGTGGGCACAAAGATGGTATACGGTCCCGTTTCGTTTAATATGCTATCCAGACCACTCTGGCGCAGATACTTGGCCATGGCAAACAGTCCATTAGCCTTCAGAATCTGGAGCAGATCCTCACTGGGATTGGACAGCACCGAGACGCCGCCCGTTGAGGCTGCCTTTTCTGTATTTTCCGTCTCCTGCACCAAGGCGTCCGCATACTGAGCAGGCGGAGTCGGGGGCAGCAGTATGTCTGGCGTGTTTGTAATCTCTGAGAGACGCTCTGTCACAATGGGCAGATGCGTGGAGATTCCGCCAATATACGGGGCCTGGGTTACAGGCGAGGAGTGGTAAACAGGAGTAGCTGTAGTGCGGATCAAGCTGTCGGTTGACACCGCACTGGCCTGGCTGCTGCTGCTCTCGTATATAGCTGTGAAGCGGGGCGTGTAGGGCGCACTGGTGGTGCTGGTTGTGAATATGGTGGTGGTGGTGGGGCTGGGATAGTTGGTGGTGGAGGTGCGCGATGGATGGTACTGGCGATGATTGGTTGGCGTGTTGCGCGAGACAAACGGTGTTGGCGTCGTGGTGGTTGTAGTTCTTATCGTGGTGGTGGTGGTGGTGGGTGGTGCACGCGTTGTAGTGGTTTGTATGATCTTGCCACTCTTAATCTCAACAACTTCATCGTTTGGCAAGGTCAGGCGATAGACGGAAGGTGGCAGCTTAATCTCTCCGCTGCGTATGCGCTCCAGAATGCTCTCGACCTCTGCGCCGGTCTGTTTCGTCTCCTTCTCGCCATTTGCCTTGACGCCCTGAATCTTAAAGCTGCCGTCGGCCTGCTCCTCGAGATAGACATAGGTGGCCTTCTTTTTGGGTGGTGGCGGTGCTTCCGTGGTCTTCGCCGAGTCGGAGCTCAATCCTTCGATCTCATAGCCATCGGGGATGAGGCCGCGTTTGGCCAGCTCCTCCAGCGTGGGCGGACTATCAGAGTCGGAGGTGATCACAGCGGAGCTGGCAATGCTATTGGCACCGTTACTAACACCCTGTATATCGCCAGCATTGCCACCATAAAGAGAAGCCAGGCTGGAGAGATCGACGCCGCCGGGCAGCGCCTGTGTGGGCAACGTGTCCGACTCCAGTGGATCGGGTGAGCGAAGGATTTGCACCTTTCCGCCGCCGGGCAGCACCAGATCCTTGCTGTTGCTGGGCGTCACGTCGCTGAGGCTGAGTTTGCCGTCGGCGCCCAAAGCCTGCTGGGCGAGCAACGCCTGGACCTGATCCTGGGTGTATGCCGTTTGCCCCTTGACGAGATTTGGATTCGTTGTGCGAATGACCTGCACACGTTGTCCATTGGGCAGCACCAGATCCATCTCATCGTAGGTCTTGTTGCTATTGAAGAGCTGCTGTGGCGACTCTGACAGCGCTGCCTTCAGCTGCTTCAGCAAATCCTCGCGTGCAATTGTCTTAACTGGTTTCCTGCCGCCCATCTTCTGAGCACCATATTTGGCCAGCTCCGCTTTGACCTGAGAGTAGATATTCTTCTTGGGCGTGGTGCTGGCCTCAGTGGTTGTTGTTGTCGTTGTGGTGGTTGTTGTTGTCGGGTGCTCCTTGTAATATTGCTGCAGTGCATTACTGAACTGACTGTAATCCGTGGGATGAGCAACTGGACGACCACGAGGCGGTTGCACAAACTGTGGCTGCGGTGCATAGTTGTTGTGCTGGGTAATAATTGTGGGCAGCACGTGCTGCTTGATCGCGTGCTGCTTGGCAACAAACTCCTCGTGCTGCTGACGCACCTTATGTTGCGACTTCTCGTACTGCTTGGCCACAAACTGCTCGTGTTTCTGTATCAGCTTCTGCTTGTATTCCTGATCCGCTGCCTGCGGTTGTGGAGCATTGTTGATGAACTGATGTTGATGTTGCTGCTGCTGTTGGGGATATTGCTGTTGCTGTTGCTGCTGCTGTTGCTGCTGCTGCTGCAGTGGAAAGGCAGTCGATTGTAAATTATTAAAGCTTGAAGGCAGTGGCAAGCCAAGATGAGGAGTAATCTGATATTGCTGCTGCTGTTGTCCTGCTGGCAATTGGGGCTGCTGCTGTTGCTGCTGCTGTGCTGCAAGCGACTGTTGCTGATAGTTCAATTGCTGCGGCTGTTGCTGCTGCGGCTGTTGTATGGTCTGAAAGGTGGGCACAGCAGCCTGGCTGGGCAACTTTTGCGAAGTCTGTTGTCCAAAATTCTGCGGCTGCTGATAGCCAAATTGTTGCTGCTGCTGCTGTGGCAACTGCTGCTGTTGCTGCTGCTGCTGTTGCTGATAAGTCTGAGCTGGAAAAGGGGTGGATTGCGGGCGTTGGCGCTGCGGCAACTGCTGCGAGCCGGCAAAGTTGCGTAAATCCAAAAAGTTCTGATGATGCAAATCAAGATTATTGCCAGCAGACGTGGGCAACTGTTGCTGCTGTGGTGGTGGTTGTGGATATTGTGGTGCAGTCTGCAATTGATTTTGGGTGGAGCGCTGGAACTGCTGATTGTTGTGTGGCAATGGCTGTTGCTGTTGTTGCTGATGCTTCTGTTGCTGCGGGAATGGGGCAAAGCGGTGTTGTTGCTGCTGCTGCTGATGATGCTGTTGCTGCTGCTGATGATGATGTTGCTGAGGCTGATGATGATGCTGCTGATGTGGTTGCTGGTGTGAGTGATGCTGGCGTTGCTGCGGTTGATGCTGAGGTGCAATGGGCAACTCGACGCCGGGCTGAACGAAATTCTGATGATTATATTGCTGCAGATTCAGTTGACGGCGATGCGAATTGGGAAAAGGCAGCGGTCGCTGAAAGGGGAAGAGTTGGGGGTAAAGCTATTATCAGTTAAGGTCAACCTTTTATTATATCACATTTTATTATTATCTTTAGAGTTGCCTGTAGAGCTGTAACAAAATGAATGGAGACTGATTGAAGAGTGTTCAGATTGTGGGAAAGGCGCATAAAAAAAGTGCAAACATTTCGTTACATTTCTTTTGTGTTATGTTTGAATGGGATTTCCAAACGGGATTATAGTTTGATTGCATCATTCGCCGTTGACACTAATTCGTAGCAAAAACCAGATTTATCATCGAAAACTGGCACAGAAAATTTGCCATTGACTGATCAAAAGTTTCCCTTTCCCCCCGTTTACCACTTGACCACAACATGAACCAGTTTTTATGTTTGCTCCATTTTGAGATGGCAACAACAAGATTTATGCGTTGGCGCTGGGGTCCTTTGCGACTGCTGCACCAAGTGGAAATCTATGAAAATGGCAAACTGGGTTAAAACAAGTCGAAATCTTGAACTTGTGCAACATTATATCACTTGCAGCAGATACAAAACACTCCCAAATTGAGAGTGAGAGCAAGTGACGTCACTGAGCTGACAAATTTATGCTCTCTATTATGTTGCTGTTTCACAAACATACATACATACAAATATATATGTATGTATATAAATATACGTATGTGTTGCATGCATATCAAAAGAAAGCGGACACACACGAAACAAGCCAGCAAAAAAAAAGCAATTAAAATTGGCTTGCGAAGCCAAATTGTAAATGCGAAACACAAAGTAGACCAAAGAAAGAAGGCTAACTTAATTTGACCGATTAAACATGATTTAACGCTGCTCGTTGCCTGTTTATGCAAACATATCTACACATGTACATAGATACTTATTTTGTGTTTTTTAATTAATTTTATAAATGTACATATTTGTAGATATTGGCATAACACCACTGGCTAGTTGATTTCAAGCTGTTTTATTTAATTTTTTAATAAAATTAATTTAAATTTGTTGTGCGGCAAGTGAATAGGCTAATAACGAGCCAAACAACTGAGATATAAAATTGTGATCAAAACAAAAAATGATCATCATTTTCTTTGCTTGTCTGATGAATTGAGACATTGCTTGACGAACGAGTCGCCTTTTCCCCCCTCCCCGATTGAAGTGTTGTTGTTGCAACAGGCGAAATGCCTTTTGTATTCAATTGCAATTGTAAACGGTGTTCGCCTGGGATCTTTCTTTCGCGCGGCTTACACAATCTGTGGTAAGTCGCAAAGCAGACTGTCATACGCACAACATACGCATCCAGCTGCACTGAGACACAAAGACAAACCAGAGAAAAGACAAGACAAGAAGACACAAGACAAGAAGAGACAAGACAAGAAAAGACAAGACAAAATGCTGAAAGACAACAACAGCAAAGAAAAGCAAACAAAACGAAGTAAACAAAAATTGTTTAACAGCAGTTATTCAACGAGGCTGTCCATCGACAAGAAAGAAGATGAGATGGGGTTTTTGGGAGAGGGGATGGATTTAATGCTTAGCATCATGCATAATTCAGTTGGCGAACCCATAAATCTTATGACTTTTGCATTATATTGCGACATTATCAAATATCAGTCCGTCACTCGCACTTCTCCCCTTTGCTCCCTCCTCTTTCTGTCTTTCTCTGTCTCTGTAGCTTTTTCTTTTCACATTGCAATTATGTTGTTAGTGCTAATGATGCTGCTCATCATTGGCCACTCAATCTTCAGATTATGCAACTTATACAACATAATTGTTGTAGCTCCTGCAGTTTTTTGTGTTTTTTTTTTAAGGATTTTGGATTTGGTTTTTAAGGTTTGTTTTAACTTCACCTGGATTTTGATTTATTTTTGTAAAACATATTCAAGCACTTTAAAATTGATTAAACATAAAATAAAGTATATATAATTCATTAATATTTCTTTCTAGCACTTTAAAATTGATTAAACATAAAATGAAGTACATATAATTTATTAATATTTCTTTTAAGAAACGCATATGAGGATTATCTTTGAAAAACGAAGTTAAGATGTAAGAAAATGTAGTTATGGAATCTTTTGTAATGCAAGTAAGTTCAAGACCTTATAGGTCAGCGTTCAATGACATAAGCATCATCTTCTTGCAACAAATATTTTTCACACAAAAGATTGCATTTTAAGGTTTTCTTTGGCTTTCGACATAAGGTTTCCCTCCGCAATTTGCTGTTGTAGTTTTTTTTTTTTTTTTTTTGACAAATTGCGCTGCTGGTGAAAACATCAATCAATCATCAATCAAGTGCCCATAAGCATT
The DNA here is from genome assembly GCA_035042185.1 of Drosophila kambysellisi. Classification (NCBI taxonomy): domain Eukaryota; kingdom Metazoa; phylum Arthropoda; class Insecta; order Diptera; family Drosophilidae; genus Drosophila; species Drosophila kambysellisi. Next base: position 3,306,121 of record JAWNLS010000945.1, on the reverse strand, counting down.
GGCGCAGGTAATCAGCCTCAGCTTCGCAACATCCCAAGAGACCGCTGCCGTTCCCAGTTCCCAGTTCCAGCAGTCAATGAACTCCCGTCGAAAAGGGTTCCATCGCTTTTCATCATACACAAAACACATTTTATCATGGCTGGAACGTTTCGAACGTGTTCAATTCACACGTCGGCTTCTGTGGGTATGTATGTATATATATACATATGTAAGTATGTGAGTATGTACATGCAAAACACTTTCATTTCTCATGTCTTCTTTTTGTGGCTGTAAGTGCCAATCCCCTAAGTTGGGCGCTACGCATGCGCCCCGCCTGTAAACGGGGGCAGGTGCATTTTGTCGCTTTGTAGTTATGGTTGTGGTTGTGATTGTCACATGCCAACACGAGACACACATTAGCGGCTACAACATGTTGTGGGTTGTGTTTGTGTGATTGAAGGTGTCAATGGTTTGACAATTTGGGAGTTTCCGTTCAATCCAAATTGAGCGATAGATCAGAAGAAACAAAATCAAACCAAAACAAAAAGACAATTAATCATTCGATTTTTGATTGTATTTTTATTTGGCTGCTGCTGAGTGAAATTGGTTTTATTGATTGGCAGTTGTGGTTTTAATAAAGTCGAATGTATTAGCCGATTGTCTTCATATTTATTTACTAATTATGTACATATTTTTATGTGTGTCAATTAAAGTTAGATGATTATCATTATGTCTATCAGTTAATGTCTTTCTATTTATAAATGATTGTGTATAACAAATTAGAAATAAAAAAATTTGTATTAACGGCAACTAAACTCGATTGTTAACTTTTGATTAATATAGTTATGTCTGCTTAACTGTAACTCACAGTTAAATGGTTCCGCTTGTCAAAGCTCGGACTCGTGTGAAGGTCAACAAAAAAGGTTCGATTAGGTCACTAAGTAAAGCATTAAAAAGTTAACTTTCATGGCTCCACTTTTCCTCAACTGCTTTAACAGCAGATAAAAACAGCTTAATGCGCCACAAATAAGTCGAGTCTATAAATTACTTCATATTTGGACAACAAAGAAAGCCACAGTCCACAAAAAGTGGCCCAAAACCCCGCCCAAATTGTATCTAACGTTTGGGCACATTTGGGCACATTTGGGCTGTCAAATCAAATGAACATTATGCTAATGAATGCAGATCAAACATGTGATGGAAACATGTAAGTAGAAAAAGAAGTGAAAACCAAAAAAAAAAAAAATAAATTTTTCACTTGGCCATCAGATTTTGATGTTGATCTTTTGGCTTTTGGGGCGTTGATCCATGATGTGATGTTATAACTGTTGGTTACATGACGCTTCAGCTTCAGCTTCAGCTTCAGCTGTCTGACTAATTTGTTAATAAGTCATAATTGATTTCACATCACACCACAGTTGAGCAAAATATTCAGGTATTTTTAGGCTTCGCCAGATCAGCGCCAAACGAAAGCGAAATCTCAAAATTGAAATCTGAAATTTCTTTTCGTTTCGTTTCGTTTCGCTTTTTTTTGTTGTTACTTTTTTGAGTCGTGGTTTTTGAGTGAAAGTGATTTGCAGTGTTTTTTGTGGCATATGTTAATCAGAATATAATGGATCAAAAAGCGAGCTCAGTTTATAGCTCTCAGCTGTTGTGCTCGTTTTAGTTAATTAAGAGTTGCCCAAGTGCTCTTGGCCATAAATTCTTCAAATCGTTGAGCTAACCATGTTGCGCAATCGGCCACGAGTATTTTGTGTATCTTACGGATACGTCTCAACAAACTTCAGTTGCATCGTCAACGTGGCCATTGGCATCGAAAAACTGTGCGACTGGCCAAGTGGCCTCGTTTCCCGCTGCCTTTCGTATTTCCTGTCGCAGCATCCACCCGCCTCTCCTCCCTCATCATCAGTGCAACAAAGTTTGGTGTATTTGTTTTTTTTTTTATGTTTGTATTTTTTACTACCGGCTCTTGACTTGTCTAGTTAGTTGCTATCTGTCTTTTTGTTGTTTGAGCTTCTTTTGTAGGACGCCTGCATTTTCGGTCATTCGTGGAGTTTCAAGGTTCTTTTAGCTGCCTCGAGTGTATTTTTTATTGAATTGTTTTTTTTTTTTTGTTTTTTTTTTGGTGCTCGTGGACATGTTGCATAATCTACCGATGCACATGTCCAGAGTTAGAACCGAAATTCATTTTTGGACATGATTAATGAACGTTTCTCATGTGAAGAGATCACATCGTGTTATGTGCTAATTGGCAGCGCTCAATTCTGCTTGTTAGAAACTGGACATTAATTCAAAAATTTGATGGCTTAAAGCAGCGCTTAGCATCAACTAATCAATTATTGTATCTAGGCTATGTGCTTTAATATATTTCATATTTAGTCACGTTTACTCCCTGGTGAGTTCTATCGATATTTACTCATAAGCTCAGAGCAACTGTACAGCGAGCAATATAAACTGAAAGATCACCAGCAAGATTTATTAAAAAAATTATGGACTGACCAACTTTTATTTAGGGTAAACGAATTTTGAACATATTTATTGTATAGATTTTATGGTTTTCAATTTACAGAATAAAGAATTGTTTCAAATAGTTTTATATATATGTGATAATTATTTATTTCATACGCATGTAATATACTTCTCATATATACACAATGAAAAATTTATTTAATTTTTTTATTTTACGCTTGAGTAATCAAAATCTGCCAATTCCAAGATTAGCGATTTTATTACGGTTATGTTGCAATAATTGAGATCTGAATTGAATGTATTTCTTTAGTCGTTCGACTTCACATTGATCATGTTGCAATTTTGAATTGTGTGAATTAAAATGGGTTGACTCGTAAATAGTGCAAAACTTATCGCAGATCGTTAAACTCAATCCTCGGCAGCTCAGCTCCGCTCAGCTCACCTCAGATCGTGCCCACATCGTTGGGATTGATGCTGCAATGAATATGCATTTAAATTGGTGTCTACAAAGAACGATGACAGTTGGGTTTGTTGTCAGTTGGCAACCAGAGAACTGGTTGGCCACGATGCGGCCGCCTTTTTAGTAGTTGCCACATGGCTTTAAATGTGCATAATAATCATTTGATGTTTGCTAAGGGGTTTTGTTGTGCGCGTTGTTGTTGTTGTTGTTATTGTTGGTCAATATCTGAGTATTTGGCAATTGGCCTTTCACTTTTGTATCGACAAATGACTGCAGTTAGCAAATTCGATCCCAAAAATACAAAAAAAATCCAAACAAAAGGCAGTTACAACTTAAAGCATTTTAATTGCCTACAAAATAGATGTGCGCTCTACGCAAATAAGTAATTAATTCGTGGCCGCACAAAAAGAATGCATAGCACCAGCAGCGCTACAATGTTGCCAACAGCTGAAAGAGAAATTTACATAAAATTGTGTAATTAACTCAAGTTTTTTTTTTTCTGGCTAAAACAAGAAGAGGCAGCAGCAGCAAAAAGCCTTGTGGCAACACCTACAATCGCGTCCAGTTAAGGCATGCGGCAAGCGAACCGGTCACATGAAAGCGAAAGAAGCCACCCAAAAAACAACAATAACAAAACAAAAAATAACAACAATGAATCGCCGCCAGCAAGTGAAACAATTGCAAGCACAACAATAACACGTCCAGCCAAAATAAGAAAAATGTACATTAAAAAAAAAGCACAACAACAGCAAATGTTATTTAACCAACGCTTTGTAAAAGAAACTTGGTCAAAAGCTGTACTGATCTTATCGGGGGTACTGACGTCTGTCCGTCTGGCTGTCCGACTGTTGGAAAATGTTCGTAAAACTGTTTATAAATTAGCACGATTTGTCTTGTTGTTGTTGTTGTCAATTGTGGGCAATAACAAGTGATAAAATTGGGGTCTGAAACTTTTGTTTTTCTTCTTTATATAATTTGAGGCATAAGCCTATTTAGAAGAATGCAACACAGCTAATGTTGAATGGAGTGTTAACAATTTGTACAAATTGAGCGCATAATTTTTTGATAGCATTTTAAACATCTTTCGCTAAATTAAGTATTAAGAAAACACTTTACAGCGAACCACAAATATAAATAAAATATTTTTAAACATTGTATTTTTTCTGTATGTATGCAAAAAAGTTAATTCACAAACTGGAAACCGCAAAACAGCGCAAAAAGATACCTCAACCAAAATCATGAAAAATGATGATGATTAGTCTGTATTGGCGGCTTCTGTTTAACTTGCAGCAGCTGCGTTTGTTGGATGATTACGACTTTTGCATCTCAGAGATGCGAGTTGCGTGGCGCAATTTGCAGTGGGATTGCGTAAGTGTTGCCTGTGGCAACAAAAAAAAACTACAGTCACAGCAATTAATGTAATCGGAAAATTTAACACTTGCAAACAGGCTGCAAAAATGTTGCACAGATATTTTCATCAATTGAATGCGAAGCATGTAAATTGGCTGGAATTGGGCCGTAGTGGCAAATGGCCAAAAGCTAGACAGGCCAGTGAAGCTGTCGGGCGGCTAGCTTTTTGTGGTTGCTACCTTATCTCATGTGGCATACCTAATTTGACACAGTCTGACACTTTTTACGAACCACAAAAGATTTATGGCATCATTAGCGGAGCTACTTAGTCAACATTTGAGTGCGCAGCGTTAACAATTGCAATTTAAATAAACCCACTTTTTTTTGGTACTTCTTCAAGTTGCATGCGAATATCGAGGTTTATATGCCAGTTTAGTTAAATGCTCATAGAGCTAATTGGAATTGTTTTTCTTATGGTTCTGCTTGTGATTTGTGTGTTGTTTATTTTTGAATGGGCGATTAACGAAGCTGTGAAGAAAACCCTGAAAGAAAGTGCTTCTGATTAGCGTAAATTGAAATGAGAGAAAGAGAGATTAAAGGAAACAAAGTGGAAGCGAATTGGCAACACTTTAAAAGACCAAGTTATTAGAAAGTTTCGAGGGTGGTGCAAAGGAAATTCAATCATAAACAGATTATAATTAAAAATAAATCTATATAGAAGTAGTCAAGATAATCAAAATTTCTCAACAAATGTTGAGAGTTAATAAGAAACTGTTACTAAAAAATAGGTAGAAGAAAGAATACTAAAAGATAAACTTTAGCTTTAAAATTAAAAATATTATGTTGACCCATGTGAACTTTGACAAGGAAAAGTTTATGTTATATGGTGGAATCGCAAATCTGCACAGTTTAATTAAAGAAAATGAAGCTTTTTAGTAGATTAGCTATTAAAATATTAAAAGTCCATCAACTTAACACCAAAACAAGCGAAGAAATAAACAACACACACTTTCAATCTGCAAGTCAACAGCCCATAAATAGTGTCTTAAAACATTAATAATAATAGATAATAATAACCTTTAAGAAAACACCATAATTATTGCAGACAAATTGCGTGTTGTATGCACATTAAATACGTAAAACATATTTGTAGAAATAAATTTTAATATAAATATAAAAGATAACTGCAATTTGACTTTCCAATTCAATAAATTTAGCGCACGCAGTACGCGGCTTTGCGTGTCCAGATATACATACATATATATGACTATATATGGCTATATATAAAAGTATCTATCTGTGTATCTTGGTGTTTTAGTATCTTGTATCTCGTATATTGTGCAGTTTCAGTTGTTGGTTTGCGCCCACAAGGCCTGCTGGCCAAGATTTATTTGCCTTACTTTGCTGATGGACACTGGCTTCGAGTCGAGTCGAGTCGGTTTTGGCCAACATCACTTTTTTTTGGAGAATCGTCGACAATTACGTTTTCATTGCGCTGTCTTGCACCACTCAGCGCTCAGATCTGCATTCATCTGGCAGCTCTCGACATTCAAATTTCATAACCTTAAATATATAGTTCCATTGACGAGCGGTCCACGCCCAAACGCCTTAAACTAAAGCCATGCCACGCTCATCATCAACAACAACAATTTATGCCTTTTGTCTAATTCAGCGCATTTATCTTGGAACTCTTTCATTATTTTGGTTTTTGTTTTCCTCTTTTCGTTTTTTCTTTTTTTGTGCAATTTTTCTGCGACTTGAAAAAAACCCCGAAAAAAGCATAGTTCATAAACTACTCACACTCGCACTCGCACTCGCAATTCGTATTTACTTTTCTATTCAAAGCCATTCAATGTTGATTATTTATCCACTCATTTCACGGGCTGTCACTTCAATTGAGGCGTTCAATTGCAATCGACGCCACGTCCACTGAATATGGGTCAGAAATAAGCCGACATATTGTGCTCTATACCCAGAGCATAAATATTTATTCAGATGAGTTGCTAACTTGACCTTTGTCAGTTTTTTAAATGGCTCGAAAGCTAAATAGTCAATTACAGACATGACTACGCCAAAAGATTTGTGGGAGATTTCGCGTATATCAGTGTCAAAAACACTTGAAAATATTTGATGGCTTTGAAAGATTAAGTATGAAACAACTAAATCAGAAGGTGGTCCAACCGGATGCGTTAATAAATCTTCCAATTTTGGTTTGTCCTACGTTTGCTGAGAGGTGATTAATCTCTTACTGGCAGGAGCAGAAGCAAATGGATCTACTTCTTCTTTCCACTCTTTGCAGGCTCTGCAGAAACCATCTATTATTTGTAATGCTGAAAATTGCTTTTCCCATAAAAACAAAATATACTTCCACAATAAATCCAAAGTCTTCGTCATTGTACGATTTTAAATACATTAAAGCTTAATTACACATAGGAGGATTGCGATAGTTTTGATTTTATTTATTTATTTATTACTGTTAGCCAAACAAAAAAAAGATACGATCATTTCATAATTAAATTTATTTTAATGATTGCATTTCGTAGATTCGTGGATAGCTTCACTGAAGAGTCACTGACTGCATCTCAACTTTTCCTGCAACATTCCATTCGCTCAGCCAAAACCTCAACGCAAACACCAAATTGCAACTTTACGCTTAAGATCTTTCTTGAAATTTCATTGTAAATGAATTAATTACACATTAGCATTTGTTTCAGCCAAGTTTTGACTTGAAGACATCTAGACATGCAATTCCATTTCGAGACCAACAACCAGGCCTATGTGGAGGGAACCTGCAACACTTGAAATGGGCTCTGTGTCAATTGTGGCGGTGCCATTGTTTGCCAATGAAATGAAAACTTTTGTGTGCAACATTTTGCGGTTGTTTCATTTTTTTTTCCAAATGGAATTTATAATTTATAGGTTAGCAGTGCTCAACGGAAATTCGAAATCGGCTCACACGAAAAAGAGAAGTTCTTCTATTATTATTTCAACTAGATTGGGCAAAAGCTCAACAATTAGGTAATTTCCAGATGATATCGACAGTCACTTACTCATATCGCTTATAGTATAACCATACAAAGTTGTTGTTTTCATTGTTGCCACTGTTTGCTGGTCACGCAAACTCTGCACTTGCGTCGCTTGTTTTTCCGAGAAGCGTTGTTAAATGCCGTCGCGACATGCAAATTACTTTATGCAGAGGTCTCGGCTTTGGTTAACCCCCCTGCACCCTGAAATGGCCTGACCACAGTCACTGTGAATGCACCGGACAAGTCAAAGCCTAAGCCTCTGGAGTCAGTAAACTTTCGCGTTTTTAGTTCGTGACAATTTTTAACAATTACCCCCCACGAGACGAGTTGTCATCGCAGTCAACTGCCAGACTAGAAACTGACCGGCAATTGTTCAGCGGTTACTAACCCGAATGGGTCTTGGCTTAAATGCAAAACTCTTTAGCGTTGCAGTTAACAGATTGTCCGTTGCGACTGACAGAATGAGTGGTAAAACTGTTTTATGATTGTGGGTGACTTCAATGTCCCCAACTGCTAATTTGTCTTAACTACTGCTTAGCGTAAATATGCATTTTTTAATGAGAGTAACTATTTCATCTTTTTAACCAGTGTTAGGAAAACAGAGTTTAAACCAAATAAGGTACTAACTACTACAAAGGGACTAAGTTAAGCTGGTTTACCGTATAATATAACTTAACCTAACCTGACCTAACCAAACCTAACCTAACCTAACCTAACCTAACCTAACCTAACCCAACCTATATTTATTCTGCGTGTGGCGCGTGTTTATTTTTAGAATTTTTCTCACGTGGCATTCTTTAACAGTTTTCTCGACTATCCGCTTTTTACAAAGTGTTTTAAAGTAAAGTTAATAAAAGGCATCTGCAGTAAGTGTTGTCTCTAAGTATTTCTTTGTACAAATAGTCTTGGCGGAAAATGTATTTGTCTTGCAAGACTAGACTTGCCTCTCTACTCTTACATCACTTCTAACTCGGGTAGGCTTTACAGTTGTTGTAACTGTCCAGTCTAACTATGAGTTACTTTCGCTATTTTCCGATTATGCATAAGTACATATTATCATATATTTTTTTAGCTGTGATGTAAGAGTGTCTTTCATTTGGTACTTGCCGCATTTCTTGGGCGCATATTTCACGGCTACGCCGACGCAGAAGTCAAAGCACCCGCAAATGCCGCTGGTATTTGGCGATTGCCTCCCGTGAATCCCCTGCCTTGCCCAACTGCCAACTGTAACCCACTTCACACTAGAGTGCGGCCAACAGATTATGGCCACCAAGCGACCAACTGTAGGCCCTGACAGCAGCTCCAACTTCAGCTCCGACTTCAGCTCCGACTTCAGCTCCGACTTTAGCTCCAACTCCAGCTGCAGCAGCCACTTTCAGTTTTCAGCTTGAAGAAAGAAAAAAAAAAAATAGCTTTTCGCAAGCTTCGCTGATTTTGTGCGCCGCAGAAGTTTTTGACTGGCATTTTTTTTTTATTTTGGTTTAAATACCATTCCATGCCCATTCCCTGTTAGCTTCTTGCAACGTCTTTGTACAGTTTGCCGCTTTTTGTTGCAAATAACACATTTTAATTTGTTTTGCTGTGTTTTTGTGCACTTAAGTGCATCAGCTGAGCATGCAAGCCAAAAAATCAGTTTTGCTTTCGATTTCATCAAGTGAAAATTAGCAAAAAGCAAACATATATTTTGTGTAGAAATTTCCAGGCAAGTGCCAGTAGATTAGCTTGAGTTATATCCATTAATTGCATTGATAAGTTCTGCAAACATGCAAAAACCATTAATTGACTCATTTTGCAATTAACCTTTCACCTTTCTAATCTGTCTAGATTTATTCAATTACCTCAATTGCGGTCGCTCAATAATTTTGCATAATTTACTAAACGAAAGCTTTTTCATGTAGCCAGAAAGTGAGCAAATAAAAATAATCAATTTTTTTTTAAAAAAATATTGAAAATAATCTCAGACTCTATAGTTAAGATATAACCATAACATTGGATGTGAATATAAATATATAAATATGGATTTATATTTATCTCTCTCATTGAATATTTCTTCAAACATTTAACTTAAATTTTATGTTTTTACTGCAAACCACAAAAATGCCATTAAATAAATGCTTCGCGCATTTTTCGCTCAAAACAAATTTAAAGTGCAAATCAATGGACAAGCTTTTAAAAGCACTTGGCCATAACAATTACGACTCCCACCAGCAACAACAACAACAACAACAAAAACAACAAAAACAATAGCAAAAACAGCGACAACTAACTGCCTGTGAGGCAGTTGTAGAAAAACAACACAAATTATGCAACTTGCTGGCTTGCAACATCTTCCAGGCAGGCCAACCAACCCGGCCAGATCTTTGAATCTTGTTTTGGAACTCTCTCGCTGCAGCAGCAGCACCAGCACCAGCAGCACCAACAACAAACAAACGCTTCTTCATTTTCACCCAGCGAACAACAAAAACGAAAGTGCAACTGCAACCAGTTGGTTTGCCCGGTTGCTGCATGCCGCGAGGAGCTGCCGCAGCAGCAGCAGCAGCAGCAGCATTCGTCGACTTCGTCTGGGTCTGTGGGCTTGGTCGAACGCTTACGTGACCGACGACGAGGATCGTTTGACTTTTTGGCCATATTTGTGTTGAGTTATGGCGAGAAGATGCAGCCAATGCAATTGCAATGGCAGTTGCGAGTGCGACTGCAGCAAATAAAAAAAACCTGTTTTACGTGGCGTATGAGTAATGCGGAAGTTGACACTTGCCGCTTGCTGCTTGCCGCCTGCTGCCTGTGAGGCTGGTGGGTGAAAATTCCACTCTGATATATTTACTGCACATTGCAGCACTAATTGCGGCATTCATCAGCCCCTCGCAAAAACAAAGCTTGCCAAAACTCATTTGGTTTTAAGCCACACAGCGAATCGGCCAAAGAAGATGGCGAACAGTGAATAGCCACAGAGTGGTGTTTGCCCTGTCAATAACCACCGATGAGTTATGTCGCAAGCCCTTTTACTTTCTTTTCTCCAGATCCGAAAGATGCGCCAAGTAGAAGCATTAATGATCTGGCCCCGTCCGCTGGCCATGTGAAATTGTTTTTGCTTAAAATGTATAATGTCTTACCATAAATCGAGGCGTAACAAAAACTGGTTGTAGATCACCAGATACCATGGTAATGACTTAATAATTGAGTGGTATGAGAAACAGCAAACGAGGAAGTCATTTCTATTATTTGTTTAGAAATTATTAAAAGTATTGCAAGAGATTGAGAATCGCGAAGAGATAAAGCGAGAGAGAGAGGTTTGAAGAGGGAGGGAAAGAGATACAGACTTTTACTAACTAGCAAATATTAATTGAACAAAATTCATTAACTATCTAAGAAAGTATCTTGTATCTTTTAAACTTGCTTTGACTTCAAGATAATATATTTATTATTATTATTTTGGTTTTCTGTGTAAAATATGATTAAAAACGTTTTTTTAACATAATTTCAATCTGTTAACGACATTTAAATTTATTTCAAACTATTTCTTTCTACTCCTAGAGTAGCTAGTTAATTTATAAATTTTCTTTCTGAATCGCAAACTTGCTTTATTCTCCAGATGCTGTTATTAGACTATTTTTGGCATCTTTTGTATTGTTTATTCATAAGCAAACTTGAGTCTGCAAATTGTTGGTAAATTATCTCATACTACTCTCACTCTGTCCAAACTATTTCTATTGCTGCATGTTGGCCTGGACATTGTCCTTAACCTTTTGTCCAGCTGTTGAGTTGCCTTTTATGGCTTGCACAATTTTCCAATGCTGTTTGCCAAGAGTTTGCAGAGAAAAACGTGCCAGACCAGATTGCTGCCGTCTGTCTTTGACTATTGACATAAGTTGGCTGTGGCAACGGCAACGACAACGACATCGGCAACAGCCTGCTATTACAACAACCAACAACAACATGAAAGAAGGCAACAACCCATTGCAAACTTTTTGGTAAACAACACACAGAAAACAACAATACAAAAAGCATTTTCCAGCCGCATCATCATCTTCCTTTTGTCCGCGAACAGGAACTGGTCACAGTTGAAGACCAAGTCGAAGTTGGAAGTCAACGGCTGACGCCGTCTGCAGTTTCTTTTATGCGATTTTGCTTTTTGCTTTTGTATTTGGTATTTCTTAATTTTAAGCCTTATTTTGCAAATACATATATATATATATATATATGAATACATATGTATGCATATAGTAAATGTAACTGTATATTGCCTCACGTAGCGTTTGCAGTTGCTTTTTTGTGTCGTGTAAACAGAAATTGCCACCGACTAACAGACAGCCAACAACGAAAAGCCAACAACTGTTTGAGACATTGCAACAATCCGGCCAACATCTGTTGCCCATCATCCGAGCAGTATCCAATATGCCCAGCGTCCAATTTGGATCGCTCGATGTTTCTGGGGGGGAGAGGGGCTCTATTTTGTGGCCCTTGTCGTCCCAATTGTTGGCTTTTGTTTTCATCTCTTTGCATTTTATATTTTCGATTTTTAATGCATATTTATTGAGTCTTCTATATCAAATATTTGGCTTTCACTTTCGTCGATGGCGATCGATTTTTAAGTTGCATGAATTAATTATGAAATAGTTGTGAGAAATATTAAAGTAGCTACGCGAAGAGAGTTGAGACATTCCGCGCTTAAATAAAAGAAAATCTGTACAAACTCTAGTTGAAATTTAATGAATATTTGTAAATCTGCAGAATCTCTCAGAAGAATAAAAAAGTTGCCAAATGACAAGCAGTTTTTGAAACATCATGTCGCAATATTATTTCGCATCTACAATTTCAATGTGAGTCCAAAATATGTGGGTCTATGTCAACTGTATCCGATTAGGATTGTAATAGGCTTATGAGCTTCACTTTTAAATTGGCATTTTATAATAATAAGCAAGCATTTCAGAAGGCAGCGCCACTGCCTAAATATACTTAACGTATTTATGTATCTTTGTATCTTTGTATCTCTGAGATACTTGTGTGTTAGCCCTTCAACCTGTTCATTGTTGCCGCAGCAGCCGCAGCCGTTCGCTCATTTCATTGTACGAATTTCAAGTTATAATTTCTTTTCATTTTTTACTCTTTTTTATCTCGAGTTGTTGTTCTGGTTGTTTATTATTATTTTTTGCGCGCTTTTTTATTGGAGAGGCCCGTCGTTCTAGCAGGTTATTGTTTCGTTTCGTTGTGGTTCGTTGTTGTTGACATGGAAAGTGGGTCAATCGAGAGATCTTTATAAATATTTTGGTTGCATATTTATCTTAAATGTGGTGCGACAAACTGTTAATGGATTTGTGTTGAAAAATGAAAGTTGCTTGACAACCAGCCCATTTGCAGCGCATCTCAAACTGTAGCAGGATGACACGAGCCCAGCGACTTTTATATGGCTTATTGAGTCTGTCGGATTTGGCACTTAAATCTCGTTAACTGTTGGTGCTGCACTAAATTAAATGGCATCAAATCGAATATGACTCGACTCAAATGGGATTTGCATTGTATCGAAATGTGGAAACGAAACAAATAAAGTAATTGGGCGCTAATCACACGCGGAGCCAATTAGGCAATCCCATCACTCCTCTCAATGCCTCTCACTCTCTCTCTTCACTCTCTGTCTCTTTCTTTGGCACTCTTTTCGACCACTTAGTGTTGGGCTGTGATGTTGTTTTGGATTTTACTTTGAACTCGAATCGCGTTTAGTTGAACTGATGGCGCTGCTGCTGTGCGCTGGTTGAGAATCAAATCGAATTTCATTTTCAATTTCAATTGGCATCGTTTGCCGCACGTGGAAAAGTGAATGAAATTGTGCCGCTGATGAAGCGCTTGATTGGACAGCGCCAAGTTAATGGGAGTGCAACCAAAGTGTTGGTCAGGAAGTGCTGCTTAGCCAAACAAATTGAAATTGCAATTGGATATTGCAATTGCTATGACATAAGCCCTATTATAAAATCCAAGCGTAAATTGTGAGCTAAGAACTAGTTAAGGTTAATAATTATCTCAAATGGAGTCAATGATCAATAGTCAAATAATAATGTTGTAATAAAGAAAGAAGTGAATCTGTAAATAAGTTAATGATCAATATTGATAGAATTTGCCATAAAGATTCAGTTCAACTTAAGCTCAATTTTCTGACAAAAAATACATTAAAATAATTCGAGTTTGTTTGTTTATACGAAAGTGGAAGATATACTTTGTAAATCATAATTTAATAAATATGGACTTTGTTGACTTGAAAATTGTGTACTTTGTGCATATAAATATTTTTTGCTAAAGAGAATTTCAACAACTTCTGTGTTAGTCTTATAAGAAAATATATGATCCCCTCTGATATTATTACAAACAAAATCAAATATTATATTATTATTAAATGTTCGATCTTATATCTTTAACTAAGCATTACTCAGACAAAGCTATTCACCTTTTGCACTTGTACGAAATTTCTGTTTTGTAAGTCACAATATGAAATAAACGACATTTAGTCAAAACAATATCGAAATGCGCTTATGTAACAAACGACTCAACAAAAGTGTTGGGAAAATATTCCCAATTATAAACATTAGTATATCCGCAAATCAAAGCCAGCTCCAAAAAACCAACAGTACAAAGCTAAAAAGACAGCCAAATTGGAAATATCATAAGTGGTTGCGGCTGTTGCCAAGTTTGGATGCGGCCATGAAAGTGAAAACAAACTGTAACAACGGATGCCACAAATGCCACATTGACCAACAATCAAAACATAACAATAGCAACAACAACAACAACAACGGCAACAACAAGGGATAATCTGGTCATATCAGCAACCGCTGAGTCTTGGCCCATGCAGATGTTTGTATACAATGTATACGGCTAATAGCTCTCAATTATATAGAGATGAGTAATTTCTTATATATATATATATTCCGCAATATGTATATCGATTACAGATTGAAAGTGGCCTAATAGAGAACTGTAAATATGCAGTCGACTTGCAGTTTCTTCTGCTCATCCGAAGATCTTCTTTTTGGTATTTCTTTTGAGTTCATTTTGACCATTTCAAGCGAACAGGTTTATTATCTGCCACAGTTGTTGTTGCTGCCTTTGCGGCTTTAAACGTTGTCAAGTCTTTACGGCTTTTACTCTCCGTTTCCTTTGCATCTTCATTAAACGTAGCTCCAAAAAAAAAAAAATAACAAATATATTTATATATATATAAAAGGGAAAGTTCATTGAGGCGCCTCTCAGTTGCATATTTGTACAATTAATATGAAAATATTTTAAATATTTGAATGTTTAAGCAGGGGACCAGGCTGGATTAGAGTATTTCTTATGCAAGACTCAGTTGCTTGGAAATTTGTGGAATTTCAGTTGATGGGTTCGGGTGTAGATGGGAAACTATACAATAATACTACCGACAAATATTTTCTAGTATTTTTAAATAGTTTTTGGTCATAAATGGGAAACTATTCAATAATAGTACCGACAAATATTATCTAGTATTTTGAAACAATTTTTGGTTATAGATGGGAAACTATTCAATAATAGTACCGACAAATATTATCTAGTATTTTCAAATAATTTTTGCAAACATCTATTTTAAACAGCAACTTTCTTCGAGAGCTTAGAAACGGTGTCGCATTTGGGGCCTAACATCGAAATGGGTTATAATAAAAATTCACAACTAGATTCAACAATAAATATTTGCATAACATTCAATGGAAATGCAAATTGAGTCTTCAATTTTGTTTTCTATTATGAATTTTTGGCACAAATTTGGGTTAAATTTTGTGACTAAGATTTTTGTAGATATTGTCTGTGAATATCTGGAACACCCAATTTAATTTGAATATAACTTTGTCTCAATTCTTTTTGAAAGAGTTTCAATTGTTTGCAAGGCATAACATACAAATAATGTTATTAATACAATCTGCAGATAATATAAAATAATGAAATTCATTCAGTTACAAAAAAAAATTTCAAATTGTTATTGATGTGGATAAATGATAAACTTACGCCATTATGTATTCCCGAATTGGGTGGAAATCCCTGGGCGTTTGCCGAGACCAGCCACAAGCACAGAGTGCCCCAAAGTGCCAACAAAATTTGCATGATTCACACAAAGCCCAATTCAATATTTGTGTAGGGTTTTATTCTCCAGTTATAGCAACAATATGCAATTGTTATGTAAATAATTTATTTTATTTTCAAATTGTTGCACTATATATATATTTATATATATATTTTTTTATTAAAAACAAAACACGTCAGAAACGTAGCGAATGGAAATTTGAAAAATTCCAATTGGCGCGCGAGAAATGTCAAAAATGCGAGAAACACACAGTTGGAATAAACTTTGCTGGCCCGTTTTCTATTTGCCTTATGCAAATGATGCAGTTCGTTTTGTTTTCCTCTTTTTTATTGTTGTTGTTATTTTGTTTTTTACTCTTTAATTTATTTAATATTCCGTTAGCGTTGGCTGTTGCTGCCGCGGTGTCGAGTGGAAGCCGCAGACACGACTTGTCTGGTAAAAGTTCGATGCTTAACTGAAGATCACTAAGCGTTTGGTAACAATTTAAGCCAAGCTAGCGACGAAGATGCCAAAAAATGCGAAGCCGATGCGACGCCAGCGATGAGCCAGCAACATGTTGCCAGCAACATTGCTTGCCAACATGTGCAGCAGCAGCAACATTTGGCAAGCGCTGAGAGCGCTCTCTGCCGGCAAGAGAAAGCATAAGAGTGCGCTTAAGCGAGTGAAAGAGAAAGTGTTTGCCAACAACCTGTTCAATGTGCAACATTTGGCCAAATTTTGTGTGGCGCTCTAAGCCATTTCTTGTTAGCTCTTTGATTAACTGGCCGTCTTTATCAAACCAGAAATGTCTGAGCCAGCCAAATATGATGCCATCCACAGCGATTTCGATATCATTCGCTGATCACGTAATTTCCTCAATCTGCCGTTCTCGGAAATGCAGATAAGAATGCAAATTGGAGGCGTACGAATTGCATCGAGTCAAAACAATAAATATCTGTTAATAGCTTTCGAAATAAACACCCAAATATGCAGACATCATCATCATCATTATAATTGACTGACGTGTGTCAAAACGCTGTGCCAGCAAAAACAATCCGATCAACCCATTAAAATTGCATTCCACGCACAGTACGATGGTCAATACAAAACAAACAATTTGTCTGCCTCATTTGAAGTGATTCACTTCGTTTTTTTTTCGGATAACTATAATTATCAAAGTAGATGATTAATGTGGGCTACCCGTTGTCTGCCGGAATTATGCATGCTCAATATGGGAAGCAGCTCAAATCCCGCTGTGATTATATACAAGGCGCTCCACTGATCAACATATTACGCACTTACCTACATCACACCCGAAACGAAGTGGATCATTTGATGAATAATGGCTACAGGTTGACTTGCTTTTGTTTTTTATTTTCTTGTCTTGTTTTTGGGCACAGCATGCTTTGATCAAGTAATCGGAAATAATTGATGTTTAGCATTGATGAGAGATTAGAGCGGGAGTTCGTTGAAAATGCAAGGTTGCAGGGAAAGTAAAATTAGTTTTATGCAATTGCAATCATACAGATTATAGAGATGAGTATGAGCAAAGAGTACAGAACTTATATACAGCTATTATTCAATATCCGCGCACAGCAAACATTGCTGTATACAAAAATGAGCTTTGTTTTTGGCAATTTCCATTGGGGAAACCATTCAAGTCGTAAATGGGGCAATTGATTTCCTCTTGTGCAACAGTTGGTTAGCCAGTTAGCGGGCCCTTATCAAAACGTAACCTGGGCCAATCAACAAATTATGGCGTTTTCAGCTTTCCAGCAATTATAGCAGCAATTTGCTGTCGGTGGCTACACAAATTCGGCAACGCGACTAATCGACAGAAACATCACTTCAAATGCAGGGAGACTTCAACACCAGCTTTCATTAATAAATTTTCACTTTCATCAACAACAACAACACACACAAACATACACCTAAAATATGCAAGCGAATGGCCCATTAAGTCGATGCCCAAATGCAATTCTAGAGAAGGTACAAACTGCAATCCAAAGCAGAAATCCGCCTCGTCTCGGATCGCATTGCATAAGCAGCTTATCAGGTTTCCTCTGGCACACAGAGGCAGACAGACAGACAGACAGTCTGTAGACTATAGATAGACAATGATAATGGCTATGCTGATTTGACTGATTTGCTGAGCGTCGATGATGCCGCAGGTTGTCTCAAGTCTAATGACTTCACCTGCAGCTTCTTTTGTATCCGTTTGATGCCTAAATTTAATTTGATGGCTATTTTTTGTTTGGAAAGAAAAGCGTCGATGACTTCCAAAAATATCTATGGAAAATATATAAAAAATAACAACAAAAAAACAGAAGTATTTTCACCTGTTTGTCTGGGGGAACACACATAAATAACGTGAACGTTGATTAAATTGCTGGGATCCGACTTTGAACAGACGAAAAATAACCGCGTCCATTCAAGAAGATTCCCAATTTGCCTCAAGTGTTTGTAATGTGAAATAAATTTCAGCTTGCATTGTTTGTTTACAGTGTTAATATTTAAGTAGTTTCTCACACAAAAGCTGCTACAAAGATTATTGATTTATTTACGACAATAAGAAATGAAAATATATTGAAAAGTCGATTAAAAAAGATATATTTTTTCCAAGACTGATGGAATAACCGGCTTTGTCATACAAAAGGTATATAATTTTTACAATTTATTTCAACTAATTCATTGCTTTAAAGTTGTTGATAAGCTTAAGCTTTGGAAGGTCTGACAAATCTATCGAAACTCTTCATTAAGTTGACAGCTCTTTTTGGAAAAAAAAAACAGAATCCATTGCTTGTTTAAGTATTTAACTATAAATTCCAGTTTTTGACAAGAGGTTACATATAACAATCTATCAAACAATCTTTATGATAGCCCATAAGTTAGCATAGGCTTCACCTAAAATAACCCATCCTGATGGTAAGCGAAAGGTTACAAAAGTTTATTGTCATAGGTATCGTCTATCATATCCGAAACAACCATATTGACCTCTCTGAGACGTGACAGTTAAGAGTTTGCAATTCAGTTTTATGTTGCTGATATAAAATACACCTTTTGTTTTTGCACACCGCACCTTTAAGTGAGTCATGAGTTGGGCAAATCACATCTTGTTCATATCAGATAAAAAATGATATAATAATATTACGTTTTTGTACTTGAGCTTAATTATAATTTATACTCATTTGTTTCTTCAAGTGTGGGAAGCTGCTGTCGCAGACCAATTTAGAATACTTAATCGTGATATACTTTAAAATTTTGCCAAAGACTTTAAAGATGCTTAAATGAACTACGCAATATTTGTGCAAGAGATTACCAAAAGACCGAAGCAACTCGCATTCAAAAACAACAGAAATCAAAACGGCGGCAAAAATAAAAAAAACAAGTCTAAATGCTGTACAAATAGCAACAACACAAAAGCTTGAGGGAGAAAGACTTTCACCTTTGAGATTAACAAGAAGAAAAAAAACGTAGCTGACGAAGGCATCGAAAAAAAGCAAGCGTCACTGCAGAAGCGACGGCCTTCGAATTGCCATATGGAACCGAAACCTGAACCCGAACCAAACCAAACCAAACCGTGTTGAGGCGAGTCGAGTCGAACCCGACCTGGCCCCAGCAACAAGTGCCGATCATGAAGATCATCGAGGCAGAAGCTGCTGCTGAAGCTGCAACTGAGCAGTTGCTGTGGCAGTGGCAGTGGCTATAAACGAATGGAATGAAAAACGCTGCTTGCGTCAACAAACCTTTGACTCAATGAGTCTTATGGGTCTGCTTATCACTCGAAGTGCTCAATGGGAAGATAGTTTTGTTGTGGATCAACAACTTTTACTTTCCATTCAAGAATGGGGCCTCTTCTCAAAACACTTGCTAGGCGTATTGGAATTAAGTCATTTAAATGAGTGGGCTAGTACTTAGAATTGTCGCTTTCCCGCAAGTATTCCGAATGATGAACAACTACCCCCACGCAGCACTTCTCACGAGAAAAGTGAAAACGATGTCTGCCAACAACTTAAATTGAAGAATGATATCCACAGTCAGTACAGTTGGGTTTCTTATTCAAACTGCACCTCTACTCAGTTAATTTCCCAATTATAAACTAATAATAAAGCAAACATTTTAATCAAATTATCTCTCAAGCTCTAAAGACACGTGCAAGACTATTATTTAAACACAAACTCAAATGCCCAAAAGCATAATTTATAAAAATCTCATACAAAACCCAAATATCTCAAAAATATGCACATGTGGATATTGCATAATTCCTGCAACAAACAACAAAAAAAAATTCGTAGTCAAAACAAATTATTGTTTTGCCCTACGGACATTGCAAATGGTGTCAATCGTTGTGATCATTAATTGATGCGCATCGAGCTGTAGCTTAATTTTGATCGTAAATAATGAAACTTTAGATTAACTTAAACGTTTCCACTCGAAAGTGGAAGACAATTTGTTTGATGGAGGGATTAATACGAGTTATATGCAATGTAATAAGACCAAAACAGGCAGTTAAATCTATAACATTGGTTAACATCCTCTCAAAGATTAACTTAAAAGAGAAAAACACAATTTCCAATTATCATAAAAACTGCATGCTTCATTATATTTAAATTATGCTTCAAATTATGCAACGTTTTTTTTCTTATCAATGAAGCGACGATCGTCTTAACCCTTAGGTAGGGTAAAATCGTGTAGATGATTTACTTTTATGTAATGCTATTAGTTTTCTTATAGATCTATAACTGTTTTCTGTGATTAGCTAAAGCCCTTTTTTCACTGAAAGTTTAAGGTAGTCACTGAATTAAATACGTAAAGACTACTTTAGTTATAGTTAACGCATGAAATTACAATCGAAAATGGCAATTCTTAAAAATTTTGTTTAATCATTAAATTATATATATTTATTTATATAACCTTTGAACTACTGATAGTTCTGTGTGCATTTTGGTTTTAACACACTCCTTGAATGCATCTAGATAGAGTTGTTAGTGGCGATTCTAACGCACCATTTCTTTTGAAAACCTGTAAAGATTTCGTTGAGCTAGAGCGTTTTTTCTGATGCCCCTAAAAGTATGCTGTACTTTTTTATTGCTGGGAAATCTATCCAATGCAGCAACCTAATTTAATACTGGTGAGTGAACATGCTAAGCTGCTCAGAGAACTTAGCAGTTTAATGAAACTGACTCGTCGGCCTCTGAAAGCAATTAAATATTAAAAAAACTATTTCGAATTGTTGAGTACATAGTTTTAATTTATTTTCAATTATTGTAATTGTATTGATTACATGTTGTTGTTTTCTTTGCGGTTTCTATACCATTAAATATGATTCATTAATTTAAAATTTATATATTTTAATAATTAAAAGTAATTTTGTTTTTTTTTTTGTTTTTTGTTTTTAATTTAATACTAAACTTTAAATTCGAAACTCACTTTGTAAATTAAGCATTGCATTTTTTTATTTTTATTTTTTTCTTTAATTGAATCAAAAGGAATAATACATAAAAGAAAAAAATTATATTGTAGTAGTTAGAAGCGGCAGAAAAATACATTCATATAATTATATGTATAATAATTTAAATAATACATAAAATAGGCGAATTTAATGTGTATATATGCTAATGTGTGTATATATATAAACGTTCGACATTATCAAAGTCATGAGCAAAAGTTGCATTTGTTTACAGTGATATCTAAACTTACATTACCAATTTTGTTTACATGACAGTCTAGGCTCAGAGACAGAGTGGAAGTTAGAGGGGAACAGAAAGGGGTCGGGACAAGGATTACTCTGCTTCTTGCTGCTAACGTTTATTGTTAAACTGTGTGTGTGAGTGTGTGTGTGTGTACAGTGTACAAACTTTGATTATAGTAAAATTGTATTTGTTTTGTTTTTTGTTTTTCCATTAATACGATTTACATAGAATTAGTTAAAGTTTCTTTCTTATATATGGTTTGTGTCGTATTGGCCATAAATTGTTGTTTATTTGCACAAAAGTTATTGTAGGCAATAATTACGTAGTATATATATATATATGTATATATGTAGTTCATTAAATATGTATACTCTTTAGATTATGACATGTTTCCTGCACTATGTATGAGTGTTCTGGGCATATTCAATTTCAGGGCTGTTTTGGAAATCGATTTTGATACCATTTTGAAGATTTCTCATTTTGAAATCCTTGGAAAATTGAATCGAAATTGAAATCCAGATCTGTCCCGTTTATTCTATATACTCACATGCAAAATACAAACTTACATTTAACTTGTTCAAACTTGTCGCTCAATTGGGCCAGAATGTTTCAGTTTGGTTTTGGGCCATAAAGGTTACTAGGGTTTATTCTGATTGATAATTTGGTGGGTCTATGAGTTCCCTAGCATATGTTCTTTAATAATGAAAACGAGTATGTTATATACTCTGATCTTCAAAGATCTCGAGTCTAGTCATCTGAAACATTCTAACCTCGACCAAAACTTATTATTTATATATGTATTTTTGCATATGCAACTAATAACAGCCTTGATACTGTTGCAAAAGACATGGAAGCTGTATGAAATTGTTACAGATATTTTGATTCGATACAATATATCGTTGAATTGCTTATATATCTATATGCATGCTATATATATATATATAACTATGTTATGTTGTTCCATTTTGAGCTGGGGTTTTTATTTTGTTTTCTTTTTTGTTTTGTTTATCATTTATCATTAGTTCGTGTTGAATACAGTTTTGCATATATGATGAAGTGGATGAAAAGTGAGTTGGAAAACGTTCATTAAAATTGCATTTATAATAAAAGGGAAATAGTTGTGATTTTGCGAATACTTTACGGGAAAATACATTTGGGGAATACAGTATATATATATATATTTAGCTATGGCAGTAGCAAAAAAAAAATCAGAGAAAAGTAACTGAGAATACTGCAATAGTGTTGCAAGTGTATGATTGTGTGTGAGTGTGTTTGAGTGTGTGTGTGTTTGTCTGTTGGGGCATGCTATTTTATATATATCAACTATATAACTAAATATCTAACTACATTATTCGTGGAGAGACACACACATACTAATGCACAATTCGCAAAACACAATACACAATTCACAATACACAATACACGATGCACGATGCACGATGCACATACATACGCTATAAACCTACACATACATAGCTTATTTAACAGTTACGTTAGTTAGAACTAGGTTGGAGCTGCGGGTGGCAACGGAGTTGGCAACGCCTCCTCCTCCCGCAGGGCAGCGCATTGCTGTGGACGCCACTTCTAGCTCCAGAAGTCCATCATATTCACCAGCTTGCACTTCTTGAGCTCCAGCTTTGTGGGCCTGGCCCTAAGTCAAGCACGCCCAAAGATGGCCCGATCGGAAACATCACCGGTGGACTGTGAATGCGACATGGCCACATTAGGTCCAACGCCGCCCTGCTGTCCAACCCCACCGACACCACTCTGCTGCCCACCAGCGATGCCGTGATGATGATGATGATGCGTTGCTGTCGCTATGGTCGCCGTGGAGGCATTGTGATGCGTCACATTGTGATGATTGTGCGCCAGCGTGCTGCTGCCATATTTGCTGCTGTTGCTGACATTGCCACCGACACCAACACCGCTTGAGTTGCCATTTAGATGCTTGCGGGTCGCCGCCGAGGAGACGTGATGTGTGCTGCCGCTGCCAATGCCACCGTAGATGCGATGCATCGAATACTGCTGCACCGATTCCAGATCCGAGACGCTCGACGTGATCTTCGAGCGGACCGCCACCTTCTGCATGCTGTTGTATTTGTCGCTGGCGCTCAGCTTGATGTCGGGCAGGTGTCCATTGGACTGGGCATGGGAGTGGGGCTGACGCGAACTGGAGCTGGACTTGGTCGTTATGGCTGCATTGCTCACAGCTGTGGTGCTCGTGATTGAGGCCACCACTGGCCCGCTGCCGGGCGAGATCTCTGCAAAGTTGTAGCAGGAGGATTTCTGGGAGACACTGTTCAGTCCGGAGCTCGATGAGCTTGTGGACATGCGGCAACTGCGATGCAGGAACTCATGATGGGCCGCCTCATCCGGCGTCATACGCTCCGCCGGATCCCATTCCAAACAACGTTGCAGAAAGTCAATAAAATACCGATCCTGACAGTGCAGTATCTGTGACAGTGACTTGCTGCCGGGCGAACGTTTCCTGCCCTTCGAATTGGTGATGCAACGTGGCGCATCTCTCGAATCGAAAAACAGGCGACGACGACGCGCCACCGAGATGAGCACCTTGGGTGGCAGACCCAGCACCTCCATAATGCAGGCCAGCTGCTCCACCTCGTTCTCGCCGGGAAACAGTGGGAAACCCGTATACAGTTCGGCCAAAATGCAGCCTGCAACAGAGTAAACAGAAATTTTAAATTGGTTAAATATAATTCACTTTTGACAACAATCAGTTAATTATAGTTTTAGCTCTAGGTGCAGGGTATTTGGTAGTCGAGCTGTCACTTTTGTTTATCTTTTGTTGTGTAAATAACATTTTGCTGCAGTCATTTTGGTTGTCAGAGAAGCGCAATGACCTTGACTCTTCTGACACCCAGTTGGGCCTGGCACGTGCCTGAACTTGACCACAGTTCAGTTGAGGTCAGTTCAATTGGGTTTAGTTTCCCTGGGACATTATTTATGTGCTGCTGCAAATTGTTTTTAAAATTTTAGCGCAATATTGATTTAATTACAAAGGACCACACTTGCATGACTCATGTGTAAATTCGATCAGTTGTTAGTGGATTTTCTAGAGAACCCTTTTTCAATAATTACAATACGTTTCAGTTTAGCTTCTCTGTATTCACTATTAGCTTGTGCAGCTGTTTACAGCTTTCTGGCTGTGCCACAATTTCCATTACTTTCATCACTTGTGCCCATTTCCATAATTGAAAGTAGACTTTACCTCGCTTTCAAGCCTTGTGGCGTGTTTGCTAAAAAAGTGTACCACATTATTCAACACGTAACCCATTTGCAAATGTGTGTGCGACTGTGAGCACAGTTACTCAAATAACTAACCGCCCACATGAGCATGAGCTGACTGGCATATGGAAGTCAAGACACTGTCTAAAAATAAACATGCCTTGCTTTTATTGCTTTTATTAGAACCCATACAACAACAAGCAGAATATCTCACGTACTGTGCACATTTAATGAGTCCTTTTGTGTGGAGCTGAGCTGAGCTGAGCCCACAATATTTTTCCTGCTGACCGGACGTGGTCGTAGTCGGAAATGGCCGCTAAAAGGATGTGCGACGGGTAGACGAGGAGGGGGAAGGGGAGTTGCTTGTACAGGAAGCCACGTTTCTAAGCGTTAAGGTTCAGGCAATATTATTGTATACATAAACTTCGAGTGGGCCTCACTTGTTGAGTGCCACTCCTTCTCCTCGTCCTCGTCCTCGTCCTCCTCGTCCTCCTCCTCGTATGCCCCTATCTCATTGTTCCAATTGTAAGTGGCTTTAGGTTGGCTCGGGCTGCCTGGCAGTCTGATATAGCCTTATAGCCCTATAGCCTCGTCGCCTGTTGCTGCTAATTGGCATAGTGCGTGTTCTTACACTTGGCTAGGCCAGCAAACCCCCCCATCCCCTGACCGGCTACCAGGAGTCGTTAGAGGCGCCAGTTTTCCACAATTCGTGTGTGCAGCGATTGAACATCGCCATTTGGCAGCTAAATATGTGAAAGGAAAATGGGTGCAACTATTGCTCAACTGATATGGAAGTAATGAAAACAGTAGTTTGCAGGGGAAATGCCAAAATGGAAGAAAGCGGAGAATAATGGCTGGCATTAATTGCGATCTGCTACGGCAATTATAATTGAAAGTGCCGCTAACAATGAGGGAGACTACAAAGGAAAAAAATGGGCTAAAACTGTAGCCATTTTATTAACTTCCTTATATTTAATATAGAAAGCCATTCATTTGATAGACCTATTGCCTTTTTTTAATGAACTTTAAGAATGTGAGAGAATCATCAAAGGCGAATTGGACAAGACGGGCCTACTATAAACAAATATTTATTTGATGGAAAAAAAGTGCTTTCAATAAATTTTCTGACAATAGATCACATTGTAAATAATTTAGTGAATACACTGAATTCCAATAGCTGTCAAATTGTCATTGGTATCCCTGACATATTGAACGACAACTGTCAATGGTTAAAGACAAAGTAAGGTTAGCCATTCAAGCCGCATGAGTCGCTTGCCACACGGCAAATGTCAGCCGCATGACCCACAAAAGGGAAACTGCCCCAGCCATCAATTGAAAGCAAGCAAATGCTGTGTGTGTAAGTGTGTTTGGATATAAAAGTGTGTATAAAATATTTAAACGTTGCAAAGCGGTAAAAGGTCTACACCTACACACAAGCGCAGTTATTTATAGATGCAACGTGTGCGGCAATAAATTTGCCTGCCAAATGCAGAGTGAAAACCATTTAAATGTTCATTTTCATTTTAATTTTCATTGCAACGAGGCCAAATGCGAGGCATACTTTTAAACACACACACGCACACACACACACACACGTGTATGTTGCAAAATGGCTTTTAATTAAAACTCAAGCTTCACTCCATGGACTCACCCAAGCTCCACATGTCAATGGCGGTGCCATATTGCAGTCCAAGTATCACCTCCGGGGAGCGATAGAATCTCGATTGGATATATGTATAGATTTTGCGGTCCACATAGCACGAGCTGCCAAAATCGATGACTTTAATCGAGCTGCTGCCGCGTTGTTTCAGCAAAATGTTTTCCTATTTAACCCAGAAAAAAGAAAAACATACATTAATTATATATATGTATTGTGGCAAGTGTATATTTCATTGTTGGCCACTTACCGGCTTGAGATCACAGTGTATGATATTCTCCTTGTAGAGCAAACGCAGGCATTTCACAATCGAATTGCAGAAGCGTCGTATTACACTCATGCTGAAACCATTATAGTTATTCTTCTTGATCAGCTCGTAGAGATTCAAACTGCAAAGACAGAGAAATGCTATTTAGTTTTAGCTACTACAACAATATGCCAAAATATGACTCAGAGCAACCCTATCAATTTGTTATTGTATCGCTACAAATTGGGTTCGAGTCAAAAAAGGAAAAACAAATATATAGAAAAGACACTCTGAAAATATGTCGGCCGCTTAAAGCCCGAAGCGGCAACAACAACAACAACGACTAAATAACATGCATTGAATTAATTTTCATTGCATGTCGCACAGAAATTTGGATATATGACGATAACAGGCAACAACTACAAAAACAGTAACAACCATCAACAACTTTGGCTGTGCGATGAGCGATGTCAATTCAGGTAACAGTAGAAATTTCCCGACCAAAAAGATGTGCAAAATGTCAAAATGTGAAATTTTCTGGGAATTGTAAATTTAAAATATCTATTTTCGGTTTCTTGACTTTCAGCATATATCCAAGAGTTGCAAATATAATCATTTAAAAAAAGTCTATTAAAGATAAACTTTTCCTATAAATTAAAATTGTGAATAGATTTAAGTAATTATCAAATAAGATTAATTTTTCAGCCATTTCAATATTAATTTATTTTATTTTATTTTCAGTGGCATTTC
Organism: Drosophila kambysellisi; assembly: GCA_035042185.1. NCBI lineage: Eukaryota > Metazoa > Arthropoda > Insecta > Diptera > Drosophilidae > Drosophila > Drosophila kambysellisi. Next base: position 3,279,185 of record JAWNLS010000945.1, on the reverse strand, counting down.
AAGAATGTTTCCACTGTACCTTTGAGCCATTTTCCATTTGGCTTTGTGTCAACCCTTTTTGCTATTTTTGTTTACAATTTGTGCATTTCCATTCATCAGTTTTTTTTTGTTTCTTATTTTACATTTCGCATTCGCAGTTTGTGCGACTTTTGGCGATTAATTAACTGATAACGAGGTAGTTTTTTAGTTTCTTTTGTTTTTTGCCTTTTTGCAATGTCAGTGCAACCACTGCGTATTTATATATACACTATATATATATCTTTATATTGATTGTTTTGTGGTTGGGTCAACACAATTTCCACCCGCTCAAGTTTTGTCAATTTTTCTGATTGCTGTCAGTTTTTATTTTTTTTTCCTTGTGAGTGATGAGTTTTTGGCAGTGCACACTGTCCAAACAGTCCACACATCATCATTTCAGGACTTCATCCCCTACTTTGCTCTTCTTCTTGCCAAACCATTATTGGCATACATTTCGGCTTATATGCTCATATCATTTGATATGCTGCTGGCCAGCTGCGTATATTTATTGAACTCACTGACCGCATACATAGTTTTTGCTACCATTTCCGTTTCCGTTTGCCCCTGTTTGTGGCATAAGCTCTCTATATGAGTATTTGCCTGAATGTCATTTCCTCAGAATGCTATCAATAACTTCATCAGCAGCTCGAAAGTTGAGCTGATTTGACATGCTCTTATGAGATGCTTTGACCCAGATATATTCGAGCCGGAAAATGCTTTAAGTATTATCTGGCAGCAACTAAGGACAGCAACTAAGGACATACTCAGATACAGATATACATGTGTACGGGTGCATTGGGATTTAATAGTTGTTTGTTTGGGAATTCTGATCAAATTACAGCAAAGTTGAATTAACGAGAGCAACATTCAATCCAGAATGCACTCAGGGCAGAGAATCTGACTCCGGAAAAATTGACAGTACTCCTAAATTACATACAAGGAAAAAATAAACATTTTTCAAATTTGAAACTCACGTTTACTATTCACATATTGTGTGTATTCTGTTGCAAATTTGACTACTCTGATTTCATAATAATTTGTTATCTTGTTAGTTTCTTAAGCAACTCTTGGCTCAGAACGAATTCAGCCACTCAAGTTAAAATTTCTTTTACTTGCAACAAGTTTGTAAGAGTCCTCTTAATTTATATTGCTGTGGTTTGGTTTTTCTATTTTTGGTCCAAATTAAAGCTGCTTTCGTGTCTTATCAATTATGATGAGTGCTGCAAACATTTGGACAAGTTGATGTCATGTCTAACATCTTGTTATCGCTTAATCCAATTAGGAGACTCTCGTTATTCTCTCAGGCGAGAAAGCCGCAAAGCTTTTAAACCTTCTCCTGGCGCTTCTCGATTCTCGAAGAGCTTTTAAAGATGTCTGAAGGAATTTCAAGCTAATTGGGTTAAGCTGAGTCCTGGACTCCTAAGCAATGCTAGAGACCCTAGCGAGGTCACAAGGATTTTTAGTTTTAAGCCACACTTAAAGTGTCTGTCGCTTAAAGCCATTGTCTGCTGTTGGCTGTTATTGATTGACAGAGAGGCAGGCAACTGCATCATCGGCGCATAACAAACCAATAAGAAAATCATCAAAATGTCATAATTTCAATCGAGCGAGCCTACAAAAAATAGGGGGGGCCCTGTGTCAAAATGGCATATTATAACTGCATTATGACATGCCACATGCCCCCCGATGACACTGCCAATGTCAAGAGAGACAGAGAGGGACACAACAAAAGAATAAGCGAGAGAGAGGAAAAGTCTATCGATGTTCGTGAACTTGAAAAAACTATTGTTTGTTAGCAAATTTTACTTTTGCGCTTTTCCTTTTTGGCTTTTGCATCGTGCCAAAAATTCCTTTTGGTAATTTGATTGATTTGCCTACCAGCTTGCAACATGCAACTGTAACGAGCCACTAATGCAGGCATTTAGCGCACCAAAAATACACATCTGCCCGAAAATCCAAACAAATATTTAGGCATTGTCTAAGCAATAGTCACGGGTAACGCCCCCTATAAACAACAAGACAACATCAGCCTTGATCCAAAGTCAAAGATTTTGTGTGTTGCAACATTCAACATTCAACTTGTTTCGTTGCATACATTTTGGAACCTGTCGCTTGGCCGCAAAATGAATTCGTTTCTCAGCGCAAAATGGTGTCAACAAAGTTTTCTGCATTGAAATGAAATTGGTTTTCGGTTGCACAGAAAGTGAAAATGAAAAGTTTTCCGTAAAATACGTGGAAAATTGATTGACAAGCGACAGCAGCTGCTCTGACAAACAGATGGCGACAGTTTTCGAAAGCAACATTTACACAGTGCTGCGAATTGTTTAATTTACAGACATTACATGTACAAAAGTTGCAACTAAAATGTGTGCCTCAAAGTTGACAGAAATACCTTTGCTTGACAAGCAGTTAAAAAGGACGCCATTTGTTGGACAAGAATAAAATGGCTTTCAGCAAAGATGGCTGCTTACATTTTTAGTGAGGAATTAATTAGCAGAACTTGGAAAATGTTGAACTATTGTTTACTCGAAGCGGAATATGTATTTTTTAAAGTTGCTGGGATAAGTAACCTAGCGAATATTGAAGTTCTGATTCTAAGAATTTGCTTCGCTCTTAGATTGCAAATTTACAAGTAATTTATTTTGTTTTTCTTTAAAAAGATTATCCATCTTTAGGTATTATCAAAAACTTGTACTGTCCGATGTAGAATGCGTCTGAGGACATAAGGCCAAGGTCGCTAGCTACCACAAGGACCATGATTTATCCACCGACTGTCGGCGACTGTCAATTCGACAGTCACATCGGCCTCAAGGTTGAGTCCATGTTCACATTTATATTCCACTCGCATTTTAATTAGTGAGCCGCATTTCGTTGGCTTTTGTGTGGCATTTTTGTCGCTTAGACACAGCCAGACACAGAACGTAAAATAAACAAAAACAAAATACTATATATTAAATATTTAAAGCTGTGACTTTCATATAAAATATATGATAAATGACTCTATTTTCCTTTTGGCCTTGGCCATTGCTTTTATATTCGAAAGCTAACTTTGTGCTCAGTGATCTACTTATATATCTTTAGCTTGCAAATAACAAACTTAATGCCTGGCAAATGTCAATTAGCAGTAATTACTGTGCCAAGGCACGGTATAATAATAATTATAACAAGCTGCATCAACAACAACAACAACAACAACAACAACGACAACAACAACAACAACGACAACAACAGCAACAATGACGACATCTGGCAGCGTGGGTTGTTCACTGTCTATACGCATTACTGTCATTCCTCGCCCACATCCCGTGTCCTGTGTCCTGTGTCACCTTCGTCCTGGTAACTCAATCCCCAGGTTGCTCTCCCAGCTCACTTTTCAATCTACACGCTAAGTGCAAAAATTAATTTAGAAGAAAAACAATTTGCTCAACTCGCTTCATTTGCATATAGAACATGTGGGCGGCAGCACATCGCATGCTGTGTGCCATTTTTTTAAATTAAAAATCCCAGATTGTCCTTCGACTGCTGTTCAACTAAAAGGACAACCGCATTCATGCTGACAGACAGCTTGACACATATCGAGTATATAAATAAGCTGTGTACACACAGAGATGGGATTTTGATACTAGTAATAGCTTAAGGTTGCCTTACTCATCTAACTAATTAGTTGACAGGCGGCAGAGTGCTTCACTTACATAGATTAATCCACAAACTTTCACTTTCAATTCACGTCATTGCTGTACAAAATGTACAAAATGTTGTCCGATAAAGCCTTGATTATCTCATCATGAGCTTTGCGAATTGAAATAAATTCAAAACTAAGACACAAAAATCTTGACTCATTGCCCAAAATAAGCACCACAACAACAACAACAACAGAGAGCAGAGAGAAAACAACATTGAGGAAGTGGGCTGTAATTCTCTAGCGACTTTCTGGCGAAATTTATGGCCATGGCACCCACAAAATGGCCAAAACATGCACACGAACCGAAACTTGGCCATGACAACATCAATTTGGCAAAGTCATCTGCACAATATGCTGCATAGTTATGGCACTCAGTGTGACCATATCTTATGAGAAGTCAGCAACAGCAGCAACAACAGCAGCAGCAGAGACGGAAGCAGCGAGAGCGCCCTCTGTTGACTGTCTTTGGCAGTTTGGCAGCTCATTTTATCGCTGTCGGTGTAAATTACATGGCACCGTATCTTTTCAGTAAGTTACGGCAAATGAACTTTTGTGGCACGAGGGACAGCAACGACATGTGGCAGGTGGAAAATTATCTTATGTGTGGTGAGCTGAGCCGTGCTTAAATGTGTGTCTGTCAGCCTGCTTTAGCCAAATTAAGCGGTTCAAATGTATGTTGCTGGTCGTCACCCAACCCTTACTTGATGAGCTCCAAGTGTTACATTAGATTCAACGATTATGTTTCACATATTTGCACTTTACATTCACATTGTGGAAATTTGCACAGTTTCCGTTGGTTTTTCCGCTTGTTAATTAGCTAATCCGCTTGCGGTTCCCTTCAGATGCTCTGAGACAGCTTTCTGTCCTAGCCCACATACACGAAATGGCAATTAGAATTAGGTTAAAAGCTTGCACTTAGCTCCTAACCGCAGTACATGTGTGAAAATAAATAGAAAATGTACTTAAAATGCGAAAATTGCGCTTAAAAAGTGATGTTTATTCCAATTTAAATGGCTACAAGGAAAGTCAAGTTTGTATAATTAGCACAAATTTGGGTGGCAGTGGGAAAATTATAAATATAAATAAAATAAATTATATATTTTATGAAGCAATAAATAAATAGCAAACCCTGTAAATAATGTTTTATAACATATAATTGTAGGTATTATAATATATATAAGATTGATTATGAGATCGCTTACAAATTCAATAATTATCTGCTTTTCTATTTGTTATCGAGTCTTAACTAACCGCTAATCCACTCAGCAAACTAACTCAATTTGCAAGTTGCCACAAGAAATGGAAACGTAATTATCATTCTAAATTCAATTGCGTGCCACGTAAATTTAATTACATAAAACTTGGCCACACAATTTGTTTACTCGTTCAAAACAAACTTTAAACTTGCCGCCAGCATTGTCAATGCAGCTGAGCAGCCCAGCTGCCACGCCCATCCCGTCTCTACCGCATCCCCTTCACCAATTCCATGGTCATTGCAAAAACTTTACCCATTGGGGTAATTTCTTGTACCGGTGGCGCAAGAACAGGACGCAAAGTGAGCACTTGAGAAGCGATTTTGCGGCTAATTACACCCAAAAGGCAAAGAATTAATTAAGTTTTTACATGGTAAACAAATTTATTTCTGTCGCTTTATCGATTAAGTTAAGGCAAATATAGAAGAAAATCACACCCACAACCACTCAGTCGATGGCGTGCCTCTAATCCATTAAAAAGTTAAAATTATAAGTCCGCAAAATCCGACTCAAAAATGTCGAATGGGCCGAGTTGAAAGCCGGCAACTTGTAGGCCTGCAATTAAGACAAATTAGACGGAAATGTCAGGCTGTAGGGCGGGAGGGAGCTAAAGCGGAAACGGAAACGGATACAAGTTGAATGCCTAAAACCATGACCTTCAGCGAAATTCTCCAAGTTTTGCATTCAAGTTTTGTACCTTAAGCTCTCCATACTCCATGTAATACTTGCAGGTAATATATTTGCATCGCGTGTTAGTTGCCATATTTGCGTTGCCAGCTGTCTTAACTTTGACATAACCAGTCAAAGGAGTAGGAGAAGGAGGAGCACTGTGTGTTTGGGCGGGGGCATGCCGCACGCTCTCCTCGCCAATAAAATCAACGCCTTATGCAGGCGGCCGCCTGTCTATCAATTAGAGTGTGGCGCTATCGCATCGCAGTGCAAACAACAACAGGTAAATATAGACACACACTCACACACACACACACAGTCACACACACAGCCACACAAACATGCATACGCAGCAAAATGAACTTTTCAACGAGCACTCCGAGCACCATCATCCCTGCGTGCCCCCAAATGTAGGCTACATAATATTTAAATTGAAATTGATAGCCAGGCGGCAGCAACTGCGGTTTGCTGCATATGTGTATGTGTGTGTGGTGTATGCGTGTGTATGTGTATGTGTGTGTGTGTACTGACATGCGAACAAATTAAATAGAAATTTATTTGTTTACCAGCGTCGACTGGAAATTGCATTTAAATGGCATGCCAATTGATAAGGCTGCGATTTTATCGAACAATTGAACGCGTCTAAAACTGAAAACATGAGCAAAACTTTTCTAAGAGATTATTTTAAATTGGGGCACAAATTCCCATTATTCACATTATTAAGTGCTATCTTTCTAAATAGCTCATTTAATTTAATAATTGATGTGAAACACAATGGATTTAAATTATTAGTACTATTACTTTTTTTTTTTAAATATTTGAGAATAAGTTCAGGATAAAATTGCTGCAGTTTTAAATCTGATAATTTGTAAAGCGTATCGGACTTAACTGTCAAATATTAAATAAAGCTAAAATTTGATTAGCAACTGATTTTGCACAGAGCATAAAACAAATCTACATTGGTGCAGTTCAGTTATGAGCATAGCAAAGAGCATATAGATTCATGCTGATCATTATATATCCTTTTAACAAATGTTATTAAGCTAAGTGCTTTCTGACAGCCATTTAGCGATGCACTATAACTTTTATGACGAGTAAAACAATAAGTTAACGACAGAACTTATACACAATTAAGCCAATTCATTCAGTTACCCCTATAATATAATAATAAACTGCAGCTATAAGGCAATTAAAAATCACGAATACCACTTGGCGTTTACGGGTTGCTCTAAGAAAGCACTACGAGTTTTATGAGCAAATATAAATAAAATCAGAAAACAACAAAACCAAATATTGCATATGAGACACGCTGTAGTTATTATACATATTAATCAATGGGAAAATTTCTGCTAAGGGGCAGAGGTGGGTTTTCCTTCTTTTCTTTTTGTACAGCTAGACATGTATGCTTCAAGGATTCGTGGATTGGTTTGCCAGGTGCGCAACAGAGGATCAAGTTAATGCGTGCTAGGCACTTGTGGCAGCCAGAAAGCGACTCGCACATTAAAGTTAATAAAGATTGCCCCGTAATTGTGGCAACTCACGCAAAGGGAATACAAAAGTTGCGAATAAATTTAATTGGCAAAAACATTCATGGAAATACGCAAGGAATATGCGTTTCTAATTGAAGACTTAGCCAAGCAATATATACATATATAAATGTATATATATATGTATATGTGTATTATACATATCGTGACTGCCACTCGTCGCGGCATTGACGTCACAGACTATGCTGTAAACTTAATCCAAGTCGATATAAATAGGTAGAAGGAGCAGCATAGGAAACTCACCTCATCAGCTCGAAGGTAATGCACAAATGTCTACGGAAATATGTATAGTCCAGCATGTGTATTACGTTATGAGATCCATCCGCATCCTTTTCGCGCAACTCATCGAGTATGTTGAGCTCCACGACTGCCTGGTTGAGGAAACGTTTCTTGTTCCTTATGATTTTGATGGCCACGTGTGTGTTTGTCTTGTGATCGAGTGCTCTGATCACCTGGCCAAAGCTCCCCTTGCCAATGACCTCCAAGATCTCGAAGCGAAAGGCTATATGATCGTGTTCAATCTAGCAAATATCAATAAAAAGCATTAAAATATAGAATTTTATATATATCTTGTATGAACTTACGATCTTGTAATTGCCATTATCATCGTCATAGCCCAAATTTGTGGTATTGGCTGTGGGGGCGGGCTTATTGTAGTTCTTGCTGGCATGCTGGCCAAAATACCAGACCTCCTTGTACACCTTCAGCTCCTCAAACTCGAGGTCTGTCAAATAGTTGCGATATTTTTTGACCAGCTCTATAAGAGATGAGCGATAAAATTATATTAGCATGTTTACATAATATATTTAAAATAACTGTCTTGAAAACATCCCTTATTGTATTTTCTATGAAGTAACATTTCAAAGATGAACTTCTAAGTAAAATACAACTTTACAAAAGTTCTACTCACATTTCCAATGTTTTCAAGCCTTACCTAAGCAGATCTTAATTTGGAAACATATGAAAATAAAAATATATATTTTTAAATCCCCAGCTATTTCTTTATTTTTTGTACTATAAAAAAGCACTCAAGAAAGTTGAGATCCACTTCGCATTTTGGACCATTTTGCGGTTTTGAGTGCTAGAGCAAAAGTAATTGAAAACTGTGCCTGAGCCTGACCCTGACCTCGTTGCCATTTGTATATAAAATTAATTAATGCCCAGCCACCATCAGCGCTCCATCTGCCACATTACGCTGCCCCAGCGCCCGAGCTCAGGGAGCGTGAGCTTTACTAATTCGCATTGGACGTCAGCGATGCGTATTAACCCAACGCGCTAAACATTGCAAATGTTGACAAGAGTCTGCCCCGTGCCCCAAACCCCTCTTGAACTTCCACAATGTTTTACGCACCTGAAGGTGTCATGGGCGTGTTGCATTTGAGCTCGCCGCTGCCAGTGCTGCTCGCTGAGTTGCCGGAGCTGCCGCTGCCACTGCTGCTGTTTGATTTGGTCGAGGAGCCACGCTCGTTGCCACTGCTGCTGTTTGTGGTCGAGCAGGAGACCGGCGAGCCAAGGTTGTTGTTGTTGTTGTTGTTCATGTTGCTGCCATTGCCATTTTGTGTTGTTGTCATCTCGTTAACATGATTGCTGCTGCTGTTGTTGTTGTTGTTGTTGCTGTTAATGTGCCCATCGAGACGACGTCCGACATTGCACAACTGTGGCAAGTCCAGGCGCGAGCTGGACAGACGCACATCGCGCCGCAGCTTCTCGTTGTCCAATTGTATCTGTTGACATTTCGGAAGATAGGAATATATAAAAATGTAAAAAATATTGGAAATTATTAAAGCATTGCATCTTTTAATAAACTAAGAAAATATTTTCTGTTTTTTTTTGCTGCATACTTTGTGGGCTGCTCCCAAAAAAGCAATTCTCTCTCAATTTGACTGCATATTTTTATGGACTTTGTGAATAAAAGAATTACTTGATTTGAAAGATAAAAAATCGTAGCTACTTTAAATTTTAAAGTCATACAAATATATTTCTCTAATAATTTTATCTGTCTGCTTTTCTGCACATCGTAACTTTTTCAATACCTAAACTATTGTCAACGAAATTCTTTATGTCCTTAAAAACAAGTTATATTTCTGCATATCTACATATCGGCTTACCAAATCTTTTATGTTAAATGTAATTCATAATGGGCCATTTAGTTTTTTAACTATTTCAAATATAATATTATGTCTTCCTACACGATATTCGTGTTTGTTTTGTGCTTTTGCTGTTCGCTTATCACATCAATCTTAAATCGTGAAAAAGTCCTTTCCCTCTCTTTACTTCTAGCTCCCCCTTCGGTTCGGTTAAATTTTGAGCGACTTACAGGCATTTCACATCGATCCAACATCGTGCTGAGCTATGTTTGTGTGTGTGGTTGTTGTGTGTGTGTGCGAGTGGGTGTCGAATTTCCAATGTTATCCAAAATGGCACAGTGAGTGCTGTCGCCACAGAGTGCTGGTGCTTAGTGGTTGGTTGTTCTTATGGAACCGGCCAAAAAGAATTATTATTGATAACCAGCTGCTGGGCAATGTGTCTTCGGGTCGCACAACATTTGTGTGGCTATTGTTGTTGTTGTTGTTGTTGCTGTTGTTGTTGTTGTTTGGCGCAACTGCAAAAGAAACAAAACAAATGTAAGTAAGATACGAAAATACGGCATAAACACATTAATAATATGCTAAACTGACGGACGGAAGGACGGACGGATGTCTTTAAGCCCTTGACTTTAACCCTTGACGTGCAGCGGCAGCAAATTGACGGTAACCAACCACAGGGAATAACAGCAAATATAACTGAATAATCGATGTGCATTCAACGTACCCCACACCATAAATAAAACGATGACTTACCCTCCCTAAAGACCAACATATAAGAAACTACCAAAAAAAAAAAAAAAACAAAAAATCAACGACTTGTCAAGACACAACCATAACTAACTCAAAACCGAAAAGAACCCCCCAAAACAATAAATGAGAGAAGTCGGCATTTAGCAGTTTTCATTGTCAAGGCGTCGCTTGTCGGCAAATCATCAAATGGCCCAAGACTTTATTAATATTTTTGTTGTGCGAAGGGTTCGTCGTAGCTAAGAACCTGCACTTATAGCATAGCCGGCATAGTTCTGTTAAGTTAACTGCCCCTGCAGCAACTTGGTAACCGGTAAAGTCATGACCAATTATTGCCTTTTTGTGTGCATGCCTCAGCTTGTTGCCCACTTTGTGTGTGCACTTTTGTTGCGAGGGGGCAGAGGCAACAACCAGGCAGTCACTCAAATTTACCTTTTGCATTCAGCCAGTATTCATAATAAGCATAACCCTTTTTCTTAGGGAGCAGCAACAAACCCAAACAACCCCCTATTCTGTGTTTGCTGTTCCAGCGCTAAAGTTTGCTGGGCTTCACAACTTTTGCTATGAATAGCAACATAATCAGTAAACAGTTGGCCAAGTACACTGAGCGAAAACAAAAGACTGAATAAGCAAATATAAAATGTCTTCCTAAATATTGCAAGAGCAATTTTATATTTTTTCTAAATATTGAAAGAGCAATTTCATATTTTTTTCTATTTAAGAAAGCTAAAACAAATTGTATTAATAATTTTATAATAAACATGCACCATTTTTCATTTTTCCCAATTTTTAATTTATTTTTCCTTGCATTTTTTTTTTAATTTCTAGCAGTGCAGCTAAATGTTTGCCATGTTTCAAGGTGCAACTGTGAGAGTTCGAATCATAACTTATCTACTTTCCACATTTAACCTTTGACTTTAGCTCTTTTTTTTTAAGGTTTTCAACATGCCCTGCATTATTTATTGGCTTTTAAAAAGTTTTCTGTCATGAAATCATAATTTACAGCATTCGTTTTCGACGCTGACTTTTTGGATCAACTTGACAGTTGTTATGGAATCAGTGGGAGTTGGGCATATATTTTGTATTTTTTTTTTATTTTTTTATTACTACCTGGGTTTTTATTTTTATATTTGGCAATATATTTTGTTCGTTTTGTGTTTTGATGGTTGAAGTTTACAGCTGTCTATTAAATTTGTTTTCTTCATCGTCGTCGTCGTCGTCGTCTGCTCAGAGTCTATCATTAAATGCAGTTTTTGTGCTGGTTTATTTCGATGGCTTTTTCGCAATCTGTTTTGTATGGAAAGCGACGAGTTGGGCAACTTTGAGAGCAAATGGCATATGCCAAGTCTGGTTGCAGTAGCTACCTGGCTGACTGGCAAAGCTGCTTGAGTTTCACGTTGTGTGGCGTAATTTGATAAGCGAAAGTTTTTTGAACTCCGCCGCTCTCAGATACAAGATACAAGTTACAATTCAATCGCAAGGCTGCCATATTTTGTCCAAAAATAGCTGTCAATGGTTTTTAAAAGGTGGGTCACATTCAAATGACAAAGATACCAGATACAATTGATCGAGCGTCACTTTATGCTGTGACTTTGAGACAAAACTCTTTTCGCATTTGATTTCAATTGAAAATTATCGAGTTTTTTTTTTGGTTTTTTTTTGGTCTACAACACGTTTGACATTGCTCCGACGCCCACAAGGTATTTATGAGTAAATGATTTCATTTGTTTGAGCATTTTGTATTAATTGTTTGTGCATAAGCGATATCTGCAATTTCTATGAGTGGCATTGAAATTCAAATGCCAGTTTCAATGCTTTTTATGCTCAAGTTTACGAAGATGTGTCAGCTATAGTGGCTTGGGTTTTTATTGGCATTGAGGCATTCGGTTTTTGATTCAGTTTTCGAAAAAAAAAAAACAGACAACTGATATTGACTTATAGCAGACAGCAGTTTGTCAGATAATACATTGCATATATCTTTAAGTCCATTCAAGATGATTTCCATAGAATGCGATATTATAATTTATTCATTTCTATAGCAATTAATTAACTCTTCATGGAAATCATTATTGAATTTCACCCATTGCATAACTCCCATCATACAGTTGTTGACTAATTTACTTAGGGCTGCGTCCCACAGAGCCAAATCATTAAAACTAAATATAAAGTCATTTATTTAAAATTTCGACGTCAAGTGTCGCAGATCCTAAGCTGAACAAAGTCACTAAATTGGTCGCTCAACGTAATTGAGTCGCTTCTCTTGAAAATGTAAGATAAAAATACGTGGAGAAGGCAACTTTAATGGCAATAAAACTGTCAAGAAATTTATGTGCATAATTTGTCAATTTCCAAGCGGGTTGTATTTTGACAAGCGCGAGAAAATCATTTCAATCAACTCTCCAAAAACAAAATAACTACCAATAAAAATAATAATATTGTGCATCGTTTTTCAAGTGCATTTCGTTAAAGTCCAATCCGAAATTCACTTAATAAATGTCAATTGCCATTGTTATTGTTTTTACTGTGTTCGTTTTTGTTTTTGTTTTTTGTTTTTATTTTTTTTCTTTTTCAATGAGTAAGCGAAAAACAGAAGAAAAAAAAAACATCGAAACGTGACATTTTGTTGTTGACTTTTGACACTTGCAATCATTTTTTGGCAGCCGGATGGAAGATTTATACACAATTTTACCGTTGACTCGACGAATCTGAACCCGAGTGAATCGCATTTATGTAAATAAACTTCTTGTTTTATTTTCATTAAAAAAAACCTTGCTGCAAATGTCAAACTTAACTTAACGGGGAGTGTTGCCATTTAAATATTTGACTACTTGGCACTTTACAAGTGACAATTGGGCTAAAAGGCAGATGTTTTCATACTCTAGCTGAGAATTCGGAGAATTCTTCTTAAGAGCTTTACACCACGTATACCCCCCAAAAATGTCAAGAGCTGTCCAAAGCTCGATAAAAATGCTGGTTTTTGATTTATTAAAATGTTTTCTTTTGATTTCTTGACGCCTCAAGTGGCAAGTCGGCAAAAAAAAAAATTGTAGCATGTGTAATGCAAAACGAATTGAAATTTAAATCATTCACATTTCTTTCATTGTTGCTTTCGGACATGTACACACTTGTTGCCCATAATGGGGCTTTAAGCCATCACGTCTAAGGTTTTTGAAAAGGTCTTTTGTGTTCATTATTTGATTGTTTCATTGATTTGCTTGCAAGCGATCCAAAAATGCCAAATATTTTGGACATATTGAGGGATAAAAAACACATTATGGGCCTTTGATCTTTTGCGCATTGTTTTAAATTGTTTCAAATTTGACGTGCTCCAAATTTATAGTAACTCAGAATGATAAACCGCATGCATCGGTGTAAATGTTAAGACTATATTAAGCATATTTATGGCACATTTTTGTGCTGTACCATAAAGTTATAGCACTTTCTTAACCAGCCATAAAGTTATGCCCACCTAACCTGTGTGTATTGTGTGACATTTTAACAGCATTTATGGCACTTTACCTATTTTGTCTTATTTATAGCAAGCCAGCAAATTAATTACAATTAACATTAACAAAAAAAAAAGATAATAATAACAATTTTAAGACTGAAATTTAGAGTCATTTCTGTCAATTCGGAATACATTATGTCAATTTTAAGATTCTAATGGATCTTCACTCAGCTACAAACTTTCACCTGGCATGTTCAATTTGGCAAGAACTGTGTATAAACAAGCCAATTTATGGCTTTTTACATGAATTTACATTTACACGAATTCGGTGCCTACCTTAATATGCCGTAATTGTATGGTATTTGCATTTGTGCATGCAAAACTCAAATTTCGTTCGTATTTCGATAGGAAAATTTGGCACACATAACTCTAACGGGTGTTGAACTCCCGCAACACACTTCAAAAATAGTTGAATATCCTAGAACTGACCCACGACAAGGGGGAACAGCACTTAATCATTTGGCACAGCACAGCCGGTTAAAGCGCAGCCAAAAACATCGTTTGTCACAAGCATTTTGGCGTGGCCCAGAAAGAAAGGCGCCCTCAAAAAAAAAAGAAAACCCGATCACACAAATAGCAAAGAGCCAAGTTGAACCGAGCCGAGCCGGGCCGGGCCGGGCCAGAGCGACATGCTATAAACATTTTTGTGTTACATTTAATTTGGCACTGGCACGACACATAAGTGAAATTCATTTAGTTTTCATTATTACAAGAATTTACATTATTATTATTATTTGGCAAAAGCAGGCCAGCAATCGCATGCCACATAATTTGGTTATGCCCAGCAAAGCGTGGCAACAATTTTTGTGTTGCGGGCATTAACCAACTACCCAGCTAGTTAACTAACTAAGCTAACAATAAGCCTACACCCCCTCTACGACATCGCCACATACCCACTTTTAGCCACTACAAATGTGTGACCTCATAAACTATTGACCCAGTAACCCCAACCCCAAGTAATGACCTCAAGCAAAATGTCAACTAATCGCGTATAGATTTCAACTGCCAGCTCAGAGCGAACCGGAAGTAGCCATCCAGCTAGCGTTGTGCTTGAAAGAGCTTACCGAGAGTGTGGAAATTTGGACAGGTGGGGAGGGGGACAGGTGAATGCAGGTGGAGGAGACCAGACAAGTGTTAAGCTGCAGGTGCTTTTGCAGGTGCTGCGGAATACTTTCACCCCAAATGTGCGGGTCTATGACTAGTTACCATAAAAATACCCGATAACAGTTAGAAATCCAAGGAGTGTTATCAGAATTACCACAAAAAAAAACCAAATGACTAAGAAAATTGTATAAGAAATGTTTCTAAGGAATATTTTTGCTAAAAGATTAAATGAGTACTTTGGCCCATGTAAGCTGTGCGGATGGCTTATAAGATATTTACAACCATATGTGGCCTGCCATAAAGTGTCATATACATTTATTGCAAGCTATAAATCAGACTTGATTGAGTAAAGAATATACATTTTACGACTTATTTAATAGTGCAATAATTCAAATTGAATCACTCATGTTTGTCTGAGCAAACATTTTGCGTATCAAAGTATTTTAAATACTTAAATTATGAACGTTTCCATCCAATCCGAAAAACTCGTTAAGGATTTTAAATTCCTGTCACAAAGCAGGGTATCTGAACAAACAGTTGTACGTATGAAAAACTGTGCAACAGTTGCCAAATGAACAGAGACACAAAACAAAAATGCTGCAACAACAACTGTTCTAGGCGTGACATATAAACCCTAATACCGTTGAGCACCGCACAAAAACGTCACACAGAAAACAGGCAACTGTCCGCAACACGCGAGAGCAACAAAACAAGAAAAAAAAAAAAACAAAAATAAAAAATAAAATAAAACTCAGCCCCAGCAACTGTTTCTGGTTGCACGTTGCGTATGTGTAATAATTGAGCAGCAAATGGTGGTCAATGCACTAGAAATGCGCTCCCCCTTTCGGATTTGGCATCTAAAACAATTTTAATAACTTCCGTTCTACAAACACTTTTCGACTCTGCTTTCCGGAGCTGCTGCTCTCCGCTCCTCTCCTCTTCCTGTTCCTCTGGTGGGGTGACTGCACAAAGACAATGGAGGTAAATGTGAACCTGGTTGGGCGGCTCTTTTCTCTGTTAGCTGTTTGGCAATAAAAATTGGAAAAACAAGTGCAACGGGCTAACGCCATTTGTTGGTCAATGGCTTTCCAGCTGCTGCTGCTGCTGTTTTGAGCCAAGTTAAGTAAGTAGAGGTGGGGGCATTATGTTTTATTGAGTAAAATTGGCGCAGCGTTGAAAATAATCGTAAATTGCAGTAGTAAAAGTGCTGCTCCCCTTGACTATTGTTATTGTTGTTGTCGGAAAATGACAATTAGCCTTGTGCTGCTGCTGCTGTTGTTGTTGTTGTTGCAGTTTCCACTCTCATTTGACAGTTGAGTGCATTTCTCCCCCTCTTCTCACGCTCTTTGCTCTAACTGTCGCTCTTACTATCAAATATAGACATAGACGGTCACGGAAGTCTTTAGCTTTGATTGAGTAATATCTAGCTATAAGTATCTGTATCTCTCTATCTTTATCTCGAGTTGCATTTGTATTTGTATTTGTATCTGTATCTGTATCTGTAGCCAGCTGCCACAGCTCGAACGCATTGCCAATTTTGTTAATAGGTCTGACAACGGCTGGCAACGTCTATCGTCGTCGAGCAGGAAGCAAATGAAACTGTTACAAAGCGCATCGAATTTTTGTTTCAGCCAACGGCCTATTTACTTTACTAGCCAAATTCAGCAGTGGGCTTCAAATTGTTGACTGATCGAGCAGTCAGCAGTTTGGAGGGAGTTGCAGGTGGGTGTGTTTGCATGACATGCAAAACTCCACAACACATTTGACTGCAGCTGACTTTTCATGTTGTTGTTGTTGTTGTTGTTGTTGTTGGGGTGTGGCTCAAATGGACGGAACGAGCGAGCATTAAATGTTTGCCAAAGCTTAGCCGGAGGCATGCAACTAATTCAAAGCTCTGCAAATTAAATAATCTTTATTAAATTTAGTAGCGCACTTGAGATTGAGCTACTCAAATTTGTTAAAAACAATACGCAATTTAAACAGCACTAGTAATAATTACTGTAAAAATATTTTTATGTTTAACAATTTGAAAAGTATATAATACTAATAAATATTTGATGCTCAATAAATATTTTATGTCTCGCCTTATTGTCAATACACAGCTATAGATTTTTTTAAATAAAAATAAAAATAAAATATAAATAAAAGTTTCACGATCTGTTTTGCTTAATAGTTTCTGTTTAAATTGTTGATACCTACACTATTTTAGATATAAACCCAAAACACAATTAAAAAAAGCTCTTGTATTTTTCAAGAATACTATAAATTTAGCTATCGAAAAGATGATCTTGCTTATTAGTCCCTTGTTTTAGCCGGTTCACTCCAAGTTCACTGAACCGCTACAGATGCAATAAAATATGCAAAAACTAAAATAGATACCAAAACAAAAACTGTGAAAATTAGCGACTAATGTCAATATCCAAATATGAAGACTAAACAAAAAGTTGTACACAAATATAAACAATTGATGTGTTGATATCTTCAGCATTTGTCCAAAACTCAATCCATAAAACTAATATTTAAGAGCAGAAAAAATTTACATAATAAATGAATTTAAAGTGTTTTTTGTATTTTTCTTCTTTTTCTTTTTTGACTGCCCGCTGAGCTCACGAAATTAGAACATCAAACATTTAAAAAGCCATCATAATGGCAATAAAAAAAAATTGGGCAACATCAAAATGATCTGTGGCTTTTGATAAAACGCTGATGGGGAGCTGTTAAAACTGATGAAGATGGAGATGATGATGATGATGAAGATGAAGATGATGTTGCTGCTGGGGCACAAAACACCACTTGATAATTTCATTAGAAAATATTTGCGCAACCTCTAATTAGTTTTGATATTCAAATCGAAATCGACATTCACATGTCAAGTGACGACGCGCTTTGACCCAGTTTCTGAAGGCATTCTCTAAATTTTCCAAAACTCACGAATAACAGCAGCAGCAAAAAAAATGAATAACAAAAACACTCAGACTTTATTCTCAATGGCGCTTTCTCCAGAGCGTCTCATGGAATCGCAAACCAGACCAAAAATAGGCAAATATTGTGTAAAAATATCATTTGATTTATGATTTCTCAATCAATATACTATTATTTCCTTCTTATTTCAAGGCTATAAATATTTTGTATTTTCTTTTGTATTTGTTCGCTGTTTCCTCGTTGTTGTAATGAAATCGAAAGCAATTTCACTTTGCCGCCTAATTGTCAAAAAACCGACAAGCAACTGTCAGTCAATCAAATGTCAATTGTGTTCGCCTGCGGTTGCCGACTGGTTCCCATGGCACAGGGGAGGGTGCCGTGTTGCAGAGGGGGTGGCGGCTAGTCACCCAAGGGCTGGCAACAGGCTGCGGCATGCGGGCGTGTGTATACATGTGTGTGTGTGTGTGTGTGTGTAAAACGAGACGAGTAACCAATCGACCGCAAAGCGGGCCTACAAAACGGGGGCTTGTGGGCAGCATCTACAGAAATATATCAATTACGAATACCAACAGATCGAATACGATTGAACAACGTGTGTGGCAAGTGCCACATTTGCAGCACGGTGTCGTCTGAACTTTTTAATGAATCAATTTCGACTTAATCGCAACTAATAACTTAACTTCTTTGCATACAAAATTTATTTCAGATGTTTTACTTAAAATTTACATTTAAAATCGCTTTCTCACTTTCTTCACCTCAAGCTTAAAAGCTTTTGGCATCTCACAAAATAAATAAATTGTGCATTTTAATTTCACTTCTCTTCTCTTGTGTACAATTTACAGAAATTCTGTCACTTATTTAAGCTCAACCTTGACGTTCATTAACCCACAAGCGCCTCAAGTTCAATCACAAGCGAACACACAGCAAAAATATCAACTAATCAAAATGTCACACTTTCCATGCCGAAAAAAGTGAAAAACAAAAATTGTTCTGCTGACAGCCAAGCCAAAGAAACCAAAACCAAAACCAAAAGCCAACCCCAACAATACAGCTTGAAATATTAAGCATGATCTCGGATCCAGACTAGCTAGATACCCACTTAAAATATGCCCTTAAACTATTTATTTATATTTAAATTCTTACATAGTTTTAATGGATCTGTCCTTGAAAGGAAACATAACAAACTTTTAATTTTCCTTACAAATACTTTCCTCTTCTGATTAACCAACTCAATTTACCCATTGTTATTCTTATAGAGAATCAAACAACAACAAAATCAAAGCAAGAGTTGTTGAACGAGGGACGGGGTTACTTTGCTTTACAATGAGCCATGGAATATGGCAGCAATTGCCGTCACTCCAGAGATGAACAGTTGGCGGCCGAGATGAGGTGAGAGGCAAGGCGCAATGTGTGGCGCGTTGAGATACTCGACGTTCAGATTACAGCGGACGGCGGACAGACGTCGACAACAACAACAACCACGACAATTGCCACAACTTTGGCGTTAATGAACACGAGCACACTTTAGCGAGCACTCCCCGTTTGTCCAGACTCAGACCCGGTGACAGACATGCCACGGGGGCATAATGAATTGATGTGAGGTTGCAAGGGGGTTGCAACTGTGAAGAAAATATATATTAAATAAACTGAACAAAAAGCATTTGAACACATAATAAGATGAAAATAATTGAAGCAATTAATAGTGTGTGTGTGTATGGGTGTGTGTTGAGTGTGTGTGTTGAGTGTGTGTGTTGAGTGTGTGTGTGTGTGTGTGTGAGTGTGTGTTTATCTTGGAATTGAGTGACAGTTAGCAGCAAGACACGATCATTGCAATTAGCGTCAGTTTATGATAGTTGTGACAATTCATATATAAATATAGTGGAGTGTTGCACTCCAATGAAAATTGTTGGGGATCTTTGAGATCAGATCTGCAGAAGGAATGAAGAGGATTAAAAATTATATAAATACTACTCCGAATTTGTGGTTTAAAACATTTCTTTAGAAAGGAGAAGGAGAAATTACAAATTAGATATAAAGATACATAATCTTTAAGAAATTTAGAGCCAAAAATAAAATGTAATTAAAGAAGTTAATTTGTGGCTTAACAAATATTATTTATATTAATGGTTTTTACTAAAATCCGATTATAATTTAATATTTAATGAAATTGTCATTGTTTTTTTAAGTGAATAAAAAACAGAATCTTAAAAATAAATTAAATTATTATCCAATAGTAAAACTGGTAATGCATAAGTTAGTTAGATGAATACCATCACAGAGCAGTGTTTTTCGACAGAAATGTTTTCTCTTAACGGTATTTTCAATGCTGCATAGCACTTAATGCTCTACAAAATTGACATCACCTGCCAAGATCGATAAGGTTCAAACACAAATTGCTATGCACAATTCCAGCTGCGCCATTTTTCAGTACCACAAAAACGCATCGATTACCCACCAACAGCAGCAGCAGCTCTAGTGCCACCAACCAAAGTAGAAACCACAAATTGCAAACCACGCAAATCCCATTCACTGCACACACAAATCTATGTACACTTACACACACACACACACACACACACACATACGAGGAGCTCTTAATACCACACGTATCGCCTTGGATCCTTTGATGGGCGCTGCCAAAAGTTTTAACTAAAAAAAAACACACACACAGAAAAATGCATTTGGCAAACGGCTAAAAAGCATCTTCTCAAGTGGCTAAATAAAAAGCAATCCCAACTGGGAAGCAGCTTTGGTAAAACTGTGTTTTTTTGGTATTTTGGCTGCATTTTCAGCTTATGCGTGTATTTTATTACACACAGAGAACGAATGCACAGCCTTGCAAAAGACCACAAGAAAAATATAAAAGAAGAAAACTGCTGTTTTTCCTTGAGTCGGTTCCATTGTTATTTTCGACTCTTGATAAATATTTGGGCCATTAAAAATCAGATGTTTTCATATATTTTTTCGTTTTATTAACACTTTTATGCCATCATTTGTTATAGGCTTTATTGCTTGGATTTTAGTATTTCATTTTTATGTTTTGACTCATAAAATGACCCAATTTGTTTTTCATTGAGGGTGGGCAGGGTTTTTGGCTCTGATTTTTTCTCCGAGACACAAAAAGAGAGAGAGAGCGAGAGAGAAAGAAAGAGAGAAAACAAGTAAAGTTCATTGTTTACTCCAGAATTGGATTTTTATGGATGCCTTCATTAAGATCTTGACCTAATTTGTTGCCGCACTGAACTATGCAAAATTGGCATATTGACAAATACGTATGGCTCTGGCAGCACTTGTCACTTGCCACTCCCCTCCCCGCTCGTCCGACAAATCTATTGTAAACGTTTCTTTTAGACACAAATTTAGCCAAGGCCGTAACAAATCCATTCCATTCACTCGTCTTACTCATTCAACGGCTCTCGACACTGCAAATTGCGAAAATTCGATTTTTATTTTGATTTGCTGGTAATTTTCTAAGCACAGAAAAGACACAAGCAAAAAAAACCCAAAACCAAAACCAACATTTATCACATCTCTTCAGGCAAGACCAACAATAAATTGGCAATCGTCATGAAAACTTACAAAAAAAAAATAAAAACAGAAACAAAAAACTGAAAATCTCAAAACCCCGCGAAGCGCAAAACAATTAGACATGCAATACTCGAAAGTACTCGTAATGTCATATTTTTAATTAACACTAAGTTCGTTTTTCATTGTTGTTGTTTTTTGAAACATCTCATTAGTTGGCATTACAAATTGTAAGTGCCACTAAAACTTGAAAAAATGATTTTATTTATAGTTCCAACTAAACCTGATTGAATTGAACTAATATTAAGAATATCAATCAAATGTATCTAGAAAATCTTTATTTGTATTTTCTCTATAAGCCCATACCTCTTTATTTGAGTATTCATCATTCATTACAAACTTTTCATCATATTATAATGTTTTATGATGGCCCTTCTATTATTTTTTTTTTTTTTTGTGTTTTTATTATTTGCCATTTACTTTCTATAGCTCAAATTTTCCACACAATGGACAGTAAATTTTCTTAAACAAGTCAAAAGCTCTCACTTATCATCTGTATGAATACACTCAGATATTCACACACACACACTCACTTGCTGGCATCTAATGCCCAAATTGACATTCATATGCGATTCAAAAGATGCAAACTAAATGCTTAAAGCGCTTCAGACAGGTCATATATCAACTGGAGCAAACAGCAGACAGTCTGTCAGTCTTTCTTTCTCCCTCTCTATCTCTTTCTATCTCTCTCTCTCTCTCTGTTTTTCTCACTATGAACCATTACAAAGTAAATGCCGCCAAAAAGAGTGGCGCAAAAGACCGAAGCTCGTAAATAAAAATGTCAAATGAATTTCCATAAGAAAGCATGAAAAGCACAACTGAAAGTGGAAATTCGTGCAAAAAAAAAGCGAAAAACAAAATGAAAACTAGTCAAATAAACAGCCACAAAAGTGTCTGTCAACGCATTTCGAACAGATCAACTGAGATCGACTGAAATAAATGAACTACTCTGGTTAATGCACAACTTATTCCATAAATGCGATATTCAAATGGCTGAGAGCAGTTCGAAGCCCAGTTCAAAGTAAGTTCGAAAACTAATTGGGTGCTGTGCAGCAAGAGTTGGAGTCGAGATAAGCCCTAACACGTTTTGACCACAGAGTCTGGACTTTGTATTGAAGTTGGTCCAAACTTGCCAAACTGGCTTTAAAAAAAAAAACGCTTTGCTGCCTGCTGCTGCCAGCTTGCTGCTTCTTGCACATGAGGGGCTCAGGTTGCTGGCTGGTTGCAAGTGTTGCAGGTTTCTTGAAGATCATGGTCCAAGCAACAACTGTTGCTGTTGTTGTTGTTGTCGCCAAACGCATGCCTTCTCCTAAATGTTGCTGTTTTTGTTGTTGTTGTTGTTGTTGTTGTTGCAGGCACTTAAATGCTGATTGCTAAGGTTAATGCACTTGAGTTCATTGTCGCTTCTTTGCGCACCAAACTTGACTTGAAGTGCAGATCGCAGATCGCAGATTTTACAACTTAACGATCATGCACCAATAAATAATCGTAAACTTAATTAAGTATGCTCCATTACCATGGTCCTCCTCCTCCTCCTCTAAGCCATGTTTGAGGTGCATAGAAAAAAAATCAAAGTTTTTTTTTTGGTTTGTTTGCGCAGTTTTCACTTTAACAAGCGTCTAAAATAGCTTATCTCGCTTCGGGACAAAATTATTACGCATACGCATCGTTGCACACTGGCTGCCAGGCAATGTCACAAAAAATGACTGTTGTTGTTGTTGTTGTTGTTGCTGCTGCTGGTGCTGTTTTTTATATGTTGTGTGCATTGCACACACTTTCACTAGTTCGGCAGTTGCTTAATTAAAGATACATATTATTTAACTGGCAGTCGTTTAGCGAAAGAAAAAGTGGTAGGAAACACAAAATTTCTGAGATTTGTGTACATTGAATAAAAAAAGATGTCTTCAACATGTTTTTTTGGTGAATAGAAAACTTGGCATGGAAAAGATAAGACACAACAAAATGATGGCATCAAATAAAATATGGGAAATATATTGGGGTATTTTCTATATGCGTGCGATTAAAATAATTTTAAAAAGATTTAGCCATATGAGCATTATTACAAGCAGGATCTCTATCCTATCTAGCACAATTTCCCTGCTATTAGAGGGTATTTTCCTAATCGAGCAACTTTCTCATAGACAAATTCGTTCTATTTTATTTGGATCTCCACGTGAGTTTTCTACTTTGAACTAAATGCAAACAAAAAAATTATTTCACATACGCTTCAGTAATTTTGGAAAACTGATTGCAAAATAAATTGGAATTGATTAATGCCAAAAAGATATTTCCCGTATTTTTTTGGTGGTTTATTTTTTTGCGCGTGCTTTTTGTTTATGTTATGAACACGATTTTTTTCTCTGGGATTCGTGTGGAAGTGTAGATAAAATTTAAATTCCCAAATTTTTGGTCAGGCCTTTGCCGTTGTTTAAATGGGTCAGTGTTGCCAGCATTTCTTTCGAATTGGGTCAAATGTGCACACGAAGGCAAATAAATCATAATAATAATAATTATTATCATTCGCCTGGCAATAAAAGACGCAAGACGCAACTCCGAGAGGAAGTTGTTAATTAATGCTCGTAAGAATGAGAAAGAAAAGTCGAAAAAGAGCTGAAAATATTTGCTTTTTGTTTACGCTTGTGGCTGCCATTTAATTAAAAACTGGTAGTTTAGAATTTGGTTGGCTTATGAGTGAATTCTTGGCTTGGATGCTTTTAAGTGGCCACAATTATATGCTACGCACGAGTAATTTGGTTACATTTGAGTTACCGCTAAGGTCAAAAGAGGGTGTGACCTTTAGTAGAGATCAAGAATGTGGCAAGTGCTCGGAAAGGTGGCTGTCTGTTTTGACAAGTGAGAAAAATCTTCTGGAAAACCTTGATAGAACTTTAAAATCTGGTTAATCAATACCTGCTGATCTTCAAGTGCTTATTTTATTCGTCATAGTTACCTGTAAAGACAAGAAATAGCATTAGTAAATAGTAGTTGTGTAGTTATATACAATAAGATATAGAAAATTAATATAAATTATACATATTTTATCCAAATCGCAATCTAAGATCTGACATTCAAAGGAGGAAAGATAGCTCCAACTAAATTATTGAATATTCTTCAAGTAGCACCTTTAGCATCTTAAGGAAAACACTTTCAGTAAACTACTTCCTAAACTAAATTTAATCTTTGCCAAGGAACTACTTGAAAGGAAATTCAAACGCTTGACACTTTTCTAGCTGATTTCTATTGATTGCCCACAATTCGCAACTTCCGATCGTTTGTCATTTGGATGGCTGTCTGTCTGTCTGACTGCCTGTCCGTCTGTCTCTTTGCCTGGCCGCATAACTTAGAAACACAGACACACGACACACGCCAATCTGAATCTGTTAACCGGGCTAAACAGAGCGCACTGCCGGCATTTTAAGGGCAGCCAGGGTCGTCTTGGCTATTAATACTCTTTAACTTGTGTCTTGCCTCTTTTCTATTTTTATTCTTTTATTTTTTTGCCAGGCATTGCAAATGTTTGTTTTCAGTTCTTTATTTTTATATTTTTAACGCTGACATGCAATAAATTTGTATGTTTTCTGTTCACTTGCGAGGCGCGTTGACAGCTGTCGCCAATTGTGTGTTCGCGCTGAAAGTATCTTAAAGATATTAATTGAGATTTGGCCATTTACAAATTGATTTCCCCTTCAAATTGATAGATATATAGGCGTATATAGGTTTAAGAGAGTGTAACCGTTAGCGATACCGTTCTCCGACTTCGATAGAAATCTGTATTTTTCACTTTTCATTCGCTTAACAGCCACGCCCCTGACTTGATTGATGCATTTGCTGCGGATCATCAATTATAAATTTGCAGCGCTGTCTGTCAATCAGACTTGACTTACATCATACACCCAAAGAGTACAATATCATGTGCATTAATTACAGCTTGTGCAGCAGTTGTGGCAATTGCAGCAGTTGCAGCAGTTGCATCAGTTAAGCAGTCAATGAACCAGGCTCGACTCCAGTTAACCGCCAGTTGAGTTGCAAGCAATCAAAAACACAAAGACGAGCCTCGATTGGAAATTTCACCCAATTTCCTATCAATTGCCTATTAAATTTTCGTTGTCATAACAACAACAACAAAATCAGCTTTTAATATATAATAAAGAGCAACAAAAATCGATGTCGGATAAAAGCAAAGAAAATGAATGAAGAGATAAACAAGAAAGTAGAAACACAACCAACGATTGACGAAGTTTAAATACAGTTGCAACCAAATGGCAGGGGTAAACTTGATAATCACTGATTGTGTGTAATTAACAGAATTTTCTTTTTATGTGTATAATTAAAAAGAGTTGCCCAGAAAACTTATTGAGTGACTTGCACAGCAATAGTGTGATGACAATAATGACTTATATATGCAGTAGCACAATTCGTGACAAAGCTAAACGACCCTCTGCAAGGGTACAAGAAAAACAAAAAATGAAAGAAAAAAAATAAAAACTAGGCGCTTTTGATTTAACAACTGCCTGCAGCACAGCAAACTTTGCTCGACAGCGTAATCAACTTTTTTGCGGCTGCTGCTGCTGGCTGCTGGCCACTGACCATTGACCAGCACCTCGACATCGACATCGACATCGACATCGACATCGACTTGGACATGGACATGGACAACGACATTCGCCAGCGCCAACGACAACGTCATCATCTACTGCCTAATCATAGTGGAGCTGCTGGTCGCAATCGCAGTTGTTGCCACAGGAGGCGCACTCTTTTTTTTTGTTGACCAGCGGCTAATTTTGTTGTTGCTGCTTGTTTCTGTCTATTGACAATTAGTGCTAGCTTTTGTAGCATCGCCCCCGAGCTGCACCTCCTGCGCCAGTTCATTAGGCACGCTGTCAAATTCGTTGACTCTGACCTACGATAGGTTTCGCTCCGCGCTTTATTATTATATAGACGACTCTCCCTTGCGGTTCGATTTCTCGCTTTTTATCGAGCCATGCATAATTTTCAGTTTGGAGTCTTCGAGTCATCGAGTCTTCGAGGCTGGCCTCTGACTGTTTATGTAGGTCGTTGTTGGGGTTGCTGATTGCAATGGTAATTTATGTGATCGAAGCGAAAGAGCGATTTAAATTTCAAATGCCAATTCGATTCGATATGTTCAATGTTTGAATGTTCAGAGCAGAGCAAAAAACAGGGGCAACAACTGGTAAACATTTACATTTTGAATACTAAGCACTTAAATAAGGAAGACCATTCTTGAAATCTTACTCCTGTTGGGAAATTGAAAAGTCTACAACAAAAAATTGCTACATTTTTTTTTATTTATTTCTGCCGAAATGTTAGGGAATTTCCCAATTTCTCTAGTGCATAGAAGAGAATGTTTTCACTATAATTATAAACTTCCAGCTCAATCAATAAATCGCACTCACTGATTCACACAATTTCCCTTTCATTTCACAATATTCCACTTCCTAATTATAATTCCCAGAAAACAAAGCGCATAAAATGAAACCACATGTGGATTTTAGACACCTCTGAAGCAAAAGATTTTCTTTTCTCTCTCGACTTTTCTTTTTCTTATTATTTTGCCCAATTGCTACCTGTTGGTAAATGATGCATAAGTAAATAAAATAAACAAATAGCAGCCAGAACAGATCGTGGCGCAAGATCAACGAGTGCCAGACGTGGTGCGAGACCGACCCAGTGACCAAGTTATGTGAGTGCTTAGCCAGGTCGATAGACGATGGCCATCCAAAGAGAAAGGAACTCGCCGCGGCGATTGCCCCCGAAAGAATTTATGAGATTTTTCGCTGAATGTTGTGTGCGAGATTGTCTGTCTGTGTGTGTGTGTGTATGTGTGAGCTCAATATATATTTTTGTATATCGTATCGTGTGAGAGATCGCTGAGAGGAGTCGAAAGGCAGCAACTAGAACGGCAAATGGGAACAGTTGCTGTTTTGCCTGGTGGCGCCCCCCCGTCCCTCCGAATTGTCATTGAATTGAATTGAAAATGAAAAGCGCATGCGCGAACGAGTTTTACAAACGTGAGTTTCGGTTATTTTCCCGGCTCCCCGCTCCAATCCAAGTGAAATCGATATCGAGATTATCGACAGACTGACGACCGAATGCCTCTAGAGTAGTATTGTCTATCTGCCAGAGTGGACTATTTGGGGGGTTGGTGGAGACGTGATGCGCCTCCTTATAATTTTCTTTGTTTTCACTGTGAAAATTGCAGCTGTCGAACATCTTCACTTTGCTCATATTTTGCGCGCATTGCCGTCTAATTAACGCTTCGTTTTGTTTTTTAAGCTTTTTTTGTTGTTTTTTTTTTTTGTTTTTCGCCTGCTTTCCAATTGTTGTCTATGCCAGACCGTTACCACACGTCCCAAATTGTTGGCCTCCCCACACTTCACACCTCACCTCATCCCAAGACCAAAATGAAATCAAACGAAATCTTTTACGCGCCAATTCCTCGCATAACTTACGCTGTTTAATCAGTACGTAAAATGTTTCGTGTTTTATTTTTAGCAATCAAATAAAAAACAATTGAACGGAAAATGCTGCAATATGGCACACACAAATACAAACACAAATACGCACACACACACACACGTATTCAGTTGCATACTTAAGGATTGTATAATGGAAAACTTTTGGCGCACTCAGTTTTTGGCAATTGCAAATTGCCACGTGCTTGAAAACTAAGAGCATATCAAAGTCAAATGTTAAATAATCCACATGGGCAATTAATACTCTAATATAATATTAAAATAAAACACTATGGAAGATGTTGGAGGCAAGTTGCTCCACGTCAAGGAATGCCTGGATAAGAAAATAAAACGGAGTCCCACCAGCGTTGTGTACTCAATCAAAGTTTATTCAAGACTGACTTTGTTTACAGTATCGGATATACTTAACATAAGTATCGATGCACGGTTGCATTGAATGTAAAATAACATAATTTTTAACAGAAGACACAAAACTTAAATTTGTAAGCCAAGAAAAATTAATTTTATGGCAAGAGCAACAATTTTTGTGATTAAACTTCACAGCTTCAAGCTCAACAAATATGGAAAGACCAACGAGCGATTAACAGATAGGACTATATATTTATATATAATTTATACTTCGTTTAAGCACGTTAACTTGTACATATTTTCTGACGCATTTTTATTAGCGCCCTCAAGTGCATAGTAAAATTGTCAAATAGCATGTCATAGCCAAAACTCAACACATTATAATACTCCGTTCGGTCTCACTGAGCACAGGCCATTAAGATCTGGATAGAGCCTATTACGAGGCACATTTTCAGCCTGGCAAATTTATGTAAGTGCTCGCAGTCGTATTTTTGTACGCCTCAGCGAACACTATCGTGTGTCTCTTAACCAGCCTATTCAAATGTCTCTGGGTAGTTTCGGTTCTAATTTTTTTTTTTTTTTTATGGATTTTTAACTGGAAATACCGTTTTGGCAAAAAAAAAAAAAAAAAAAAAGAGAATAAAAAAATGTGGTTGTAGAAACATAATTTGATGTCGTTGATTAGTGCGCTAGAAGGCGCAATAAAATGCGGTTTACTTTTTAATGGCAGCCAAGGAAATGATGACTCAGTGCGACTCAGGGAAGTGATTGCAACGCAATTCCTATGAAGAAGCAAAGAAGCCACAGGCCAGGAATTTGTTCATTACAAACTGAGCATAAAAATTAAGCAGACAACGGGCATAAACATAAACAAGCCACAGCAGCCACAACTAATTAACATGCCCTACTGCTGCTAGACCGAAAGATAGATGAGGAGTGGGGTGGTGGCAGGGGGAGAGATTCTAAATGCCAGATGAAATATGTGGCAGGCGGTCAGCCACAGCTGGAGTTTGGAGTTGGGGTACAAAATTGGGATTTACAGATGGACTGCACATAGAGTGCCCAAGTGGTTTGGAGCGTCACGCTTTAACGGCTCTCCGACAACTGCCTAACCCACCCAAGCCCCCTCGCAGACAGCCCCGCTCCCCATTGCATTCCTATAGAACGCTCGCTCAGTTCAATTGCTTTTGGAGGGGCAGGCAGCAGCCACTTTGCAACGTTGCATGTTGTATTGTTGTTGTTGTTGCTGTTATTTTATTCTACCCTTTGACAACTTTTGTTTGGTTTCGCTTGTTTCTTTGTTGTTGTTCGTGCTTCATTCGTTTTTGTTTTTGTTTCTGTTTGCTTTGCTTTGTTTTGTTTTTCTATCGGAAGTTGTTTTGTTAATTTATGACTTTTTCAAATGAAATTATGTCTCCCCTACAAAACAGGAAATGCAATTAGTTTTTTTTTTATCTTTTTCGGGGGTTCTTTTTCACTTCGAACTTTTTTGTTGAAGCTTTGCAGATTGTCGGCTGTTTTGTTGCCGTTTGGCTTTTCCTGGTTCTTCTGTGTGTGTGTGGTCGAAATTTGACCCACATGTTTTTTATGTTCCACATGTTTCGCTGCTTAAACATTTTTATGACACATTTGACAAATTAGTTGAAAATTTACAACTTGACGTGCTGATAGATGACGAGAAAATAGAAGATGCTGCAGCAATTGACGTTCAAGTTGCAACAAATGACAAGAAAATGCGTTCCACATGCGTTCCTTAAGAGGAAGGAATTGACTAATAAATATTATTTCATATGTAGAAACTACTTAACAAGGTGGAAACATAAAGTCAGGAAGACTATAATAACTGTAAATTGAAAACCCTTCAACGATGAGTGTAAATAAAACCCAGAAACGTGTGCAAGAAACAATACTATTCATAATTCACAAGTGACCATGGATATCTGACGAAGGCTGTGAATAATTCGCAATAAATATAATTCTCAAAGATGAATCTGAAATCGAATTAAAAATACTTGGAATAATTACAGCGAAATATAAACTCAATAACCACATATAAAAACCTAAATTACCACACATTATTTCTATAATTTGCATTGCAAATAATTTCCTGAATAGGCGATTAATTTACAAAAGTATATTTCAGATATTGCCTCATTGAGACTCAACAGTCTGAGACCCGCAGAACTCGTCACTTCTTCTGACGATGGTTCGAACAATAATTTTTATTTGTTTACATACGATTTGCGTGTGTTTTTTTGCTATTATTTTTTATTTTTATTTATACACCCGGCACATGTGGCGTTAACTTTAATATGAATTTCAATATGTGGTTTTCTGCTGAATATACAAACATTTGCCGATAGCAAAACATGCTGAGTATTATGCATTATAATAAATAAATAAACTTGTAGTTTTTCTGTTGGTCTTTGGAGATCTTTGATAAGATTGCTGAGATATTTATGCGATATTATCAAACCTTGACCACCTTGGCAGACCTTCGGCCGCCTTTGCAGCGTCATCTGCAGCTATTAGCTAACACGGCCGATTACGTCTATTGGCTGCAGTTTATTTATATATATACACACATATATAGGTAGCACGATCCGCATCAGCACCCCTCAACCACTCAAGTCCGTTCGCCTAGCCGTCTAACGAAGTGTCGTGTGCGAATTCTAGTTAGAATTACGTGGGGCACGTCTACAGCTGATGCCACTTCGTAATTTCATTTCGCATTTCGTAATCTTCGTACAAAGACAGCGATCAAGATGTCTTCTCAGAGCGAGGGCGAGGGCGAGGTTGAGGGCGAGGGCGGGGGCGTGGCCGGGGGCGAGGGCGAGAATGAGGCACTGCCTTCTGCCAGCCTTTTGTTTAGTGTGTCAGTCTAAAAATACTAGTCGTACGTCCATTGTTTAACAGCGCTTCACGCTGCTATTTGTTGCTGTTGTTGCACTTTAAATGTGCATTTCAGCTTGTGAGCACTGAAAACTCAAGATACTCGAGGCACTCACAGTCGCAGTCCCAGTTGCAGTGGCATCTATGCCAATTTTTTTAAGCAATAGAGCAAAGTGTCGAACTGTTTGAGTAAATGCTACTCTTAAATGCATTTACATTGTATTTTTATGTAAGTTATTTCACTGATCTAGTCTTTTGGATATATATCATATATCATATATATTCATTTTGAAAATTAACATAATCATATAAATCAAGTCAGCAACTGACAAACTTTACAACATTTAAATAATGCATTTATCTTTATATATCTTAAATTGATAATTTAAACTTAATTAATTATAGTGTTTAATTTGGAGTAGTACAACTATAATATTTAATTCTCTTTCCATTTTCGTATTCTTCTATTTGAGCAACTCTTTCTGCAAGTGTATTTAAGTGTTTTGCTTGCACAGTCATATGAATAATCGGATGCTCTCGTGTGATATGTTTAGCTTAATTGTTGCTACGTGTGTGTTTGAAGAAAAAGGTTGGCTATCTCAAAGGTAATTGTTGCTTACTTGCCTGCCCCTTAGTCTATATCTATCTCCCTCTCTCTCCCAATAAATGTCTGTCCATGGCCATTGTATAATGTCAATTACTTGTGATTTACGACAGTTTAATGATAGACGCAGTCCGACTCTGAAACGGACCTGTGCCAGGGGAACAACTGCTGCTGCTGTGAACAATTTACTTGATGCGAGTTTAGCATGTGATGGATGCGATATTTGGCGCAATGTTCTTTGCCACTCAGTGTTGCATGTAATTTGCTCATAAAAGTTCTGCCAAGTGCTTGTGCTCGATGGACCCCTGCTGACAGTGGCTGGCAAATGCAAAGGGCCGCATTAACTGGGCCCATAAAGTGTCAACAACTTTTCGCACAACACACACACACACTCACACACAAGTCTCTACCCCACACACGCGATGATCGTTAAACTTGGAGGTGTGACGCAATGCGTTGCAAAAAAAAAAAGAAAAAAAGAAAAGAAAACCAACTTAATTTCCAGTTTTTAAAGTGTTTCAGCATTTGATTATTCAGAGGACAAGCTACACAGGTGTTGCCAGCTATTCCAATCGCACTAAATAACAATTAGCCATATGTGGAAAATGTTTTTTTTTTTTTTGTTTTTGCTTCTTCTGTTTATGTTTCGGTTTCTGCTTTTAAATTTTGCATTTGATTTGGCCTGCAAAACATGTGGCTAACGACTTTTTGGGGGAATGCCAAATGTTGCTTTGAGTCAGCTTTTGCAAAATCACAATGGGATGTTATCGAACAAATCGATTCATATTTTCAATACATTATTTTCAATAGATTATGTTAAAAAGCGATGTTTGGGGCCGACAAAGCAGGCTAAGAAATATATAATTTATACAAAACTAATATCGGTATTAATATGAGTATTATTTGTTAAATAGGCTTAAAGGTTATATTTCGATGTTCATTAGACAATCGATGCTTCGTATAAACCGATTATTCATTAAAAAATAGAGGCAACAAAATAAGAAAGTTTCTCTTATAACTTATAGACAAGTTTCTTCATGTATTTAACTCAACCACTGTAGTGCATCTTTATTAGATCTCTTTAAAGTCAGCTCTTAGCAACTTGTATTTTTCACAACAAATCTCTTCTTTTTTTATGCCCATTGTTAACTTTGTTTCTCTTTGGACTTATTGTGAATCACACTAATTATTCAACAGGTTCTAGTATGAAATTGGGGCCCGTTGCTTTGGCTCTGAATTCTGAAAAGCCAAACCGACCGCCGACCACCGACTGACTACCGAAAGGGAAACGAACTCATTGAAATTCTTGACAAGTTACGCGCGCGTGAATTGGCTAAAATAAAAGAATATAAAAAAAATAATAACAAAAAAGATAATAACAAAAAAAAAAGGGGAAAAGAATAGAAACACACAAAAAAGTCCAAAACACAGAGAACAAAAAACCGTCTGAGTTAGGATTGCGCATCTGACGACCCCATGCGGAGCTACGTGTTTTTCCGACTTGTCGCCCACACACACACACACACACGCACAACGAGAGAAGGAAAGCCAGAGTTTTCTAGGCGTTTATCGGCTTGTCACTCATGCGTCCAATAAGGCGGCGCAAAGTGGAAAAATTCGCTAAACTAATAAGCCCCCGGCCACAAACCCTGTCAGAAGCGCATCGCACTGTGGGCGACCAATAAAATTGCGTATAAATATTGCGGCTAATGCGTTGAGCTGTCGGCACAAAAGTTTTAATTAGAAAAGAAATACATATAGAAAATATATATGTATGTAACTGCTTGTATGTGTGTGCATATGAAAAAGTTTTTCCTTACTTTACGCTGGAAAACCTAACAATGAGTCGCTGCCTTGAAAGGGCGCACAGCTAAGCCAAACAAAAGCCCAGCTCAATGACAGCAACGACGCCGCCGACGTCGCCGCCGCCGCCGACGCCTGCAGCTGCAGCCATAGAAAAGTATCTTGCGACTGCGAGTATCTGTGAAGTTGCAAACAATAACTTGACACATATATTGGGGCGGGGTGTTATGGGTGTTACGGCACTGGGCTGTTCTGGGTGGGGTGTGGTGTGGGGCTGCTAAGTATTTATCATACAGGAAGCACTCGTCGAGAAGTGCATTACACTTTTCGCGTACCATAGCAGGCAGCTTTCGTCTGCCCTCCTGCCAAACAGGCAGTTGAATGAACCAAAGCAAAGCGCGCCTTTCAAAATCACTGCTGCCGACTGATTAGGGACTGAGCTGGAATTGTCAGTGGGACGGGCATCTGGCAACTGGGTCAGCAAACTTGAGTGTTGACGTATCTGCATCGACAATATCCAAAGTCAACAGTAGGCGACAATGCACTGATAAAGCCCTAGAGTCATCGTCTGTCTGCGGGAGAATTGTGGAACTTTGCATTATGCATTGAAAAAGTTATTGTTAAAGTTATTTTTTGTTTTTATCTTTCACTTTCAAATGGAGCTTGTGGTGTCGGTGTTTATGAAAGAATTTAGTCACAGTTGCAACATGGACGCTATCAGCGCTAGCCAGACAGTGGGTCAGTGGAGCAGTCAACTTGATTATGGTTTGATAAGATCTGAATGGAATTTGTGTGTCTAACATACACAATATATTTGTGCCATGAAAAAGATAACAAATTTCAATTTGCTTACGAAAAATATATGCGTCTACAATACTTTTCCAAGTCTACTTATAATTTATTTGTTTAAACAAAAAACAAATAATCTTAAAAAAAGAGTCGAAATTTCATTTCATTTCTCTTCAAAGTCTTCAAAGCTCACAGAGCACGAGAATGGCCAATTGCAGATTATTTTTAGCCAAAATCCAACATAAAACTTGAAATTGGATTAAATTACAATTAGCTGCGACAACAAATACGAAAAGAGCAGCCAACAAATGAGCCAAGTCAATGAACTTTTAACCCGTGACCGCTGAACAAACTCTTGCATCAGAACTTTGCCATTCGATACGCCAACGTATTTAATTAATTATAAAATACACTTTTTTTGTGCTTTTCATTTTGAATAAATTTGATTTTTTTGTTGCCAAAATGTTGAACTCACCTTTAGACAGAAACTTTATTTGTTGCGCAATTGCCGCGATGTCTGCAAAGATGGAAAAATTGTGAACAAGCGTTATAAATAAATGCCAGAAAAACAAGAAAATGTATGCGTTGATTACTTATGGAAAGCGTGCATAATGCCAGCTAGTTACAGCTATTTAAATAGCAACAACAAAAAAAAGGTCTTAAAATTAATCAACTTCGCAATGTCATAAGGCAAAGACCAGACTAGAAACCATTAAAACTCATTACCAATCATAAAACTGGCTGTCTAACAATCTACCTATAACAATTCTAACTGTACGAAACCCACACTCCCTCGCACTGAGGGAAAACAACTGGAGGGAAACTTGTCAACTGTAACGCAGACAATCAACAGAAATGCATAAATTAATAAAGCCAGAGAGAGAGAGAATAAGTAGGTAGCATGAAATGTTATCGACTGTGACTACCAAACGATGACGATGACGATGACCGTGTAATGAATACGAGTACCAACAGTTTTAATATGACATGAAAGACACGGGTTTTTCCGAGGGGGTGTGGTGTGTCTGGGGGGTGTGGTGTGTTGAAGGGCGGCAGCACGCAGCTAATTTCATGCTCAGTTGCGCAGTATCTTTTATAATTGACAGTCCATAGACAGTAAGAGTACAATACAGTAGCTGACTCGGGTAATCAAGAGTACTGACGGTACAAAGGACTCGACAATTGTGCACAATAAATAAATACGCAAACTACACGCATTGCGCACAAAGTTGTTTCAAGCTTTTAATTCTTGTCGATTTTATGCGTATAAAGCAAAAAGTATTTAAAAGATACACAGTACAAGTTACTAACTTTGCAAAAGTTGGCAATAATTAATGGTTGTCTGCAATAATGCCAAGTTTCGAATATGAACTTCCACATTTGCCACTTTGCACTTTGAGCATTAAGAAACTTTGTGAAATATATGATTTAAGACTTGGTCTTAAGCCAAACTTTCAAAATTCTTACGATAATTCAAGACCATGCAAATATATGAAAAACAACACACCTTTTTTTAGTTATTGTCTGGTTCTTAAAATAGTATTGAAAGTTTTTCTAAGTGACCGGATATAATGATATGAAACCTAACGAGAGACAAATTTATAAACAATATGTAGAAATCATAATCACTTCCACATACCACGTCACAAAATAAATTTATATATATAGACATATATATATATATAGGCATTACATTTAACAATAGATCATTTCCTATATTTTGAAGAAAACTATCATTTTACGACCATCAAGTTCGTTGAGTGTTTTACTTAGCCCCTAAGCGCTTCAGCTGTTTCTGAAGTGCATTAGAATGTTTCTCCCCTCGTGCAGATGATGATATTATAATAGTACTATTAACTCTGAGATTTCGACAAGTCTCACTCAATTGCCATTAACATCTACATCCACATCCACATCTACATCCACATCCACATCGACATTCACATCCACATCGACGGGCCGCTGAAGCACTTTAGCCACTCGACTATTGTGTGTTGACAAAATGGCAATTTGTAGATAGACATGATAGGCGGCTCTGAGAAGAGTCAAGTTCGTTAGCGCCGATTGACATCGTCAGTTATGCATAGTTATCCACTGGTGTCAACAGTTGTTACAACAAATTGCCAATAAAAATATATATCTCACTCTCCAGCTATCGTTGTCCTTGCCTCAGTACATTGGCCCCTTCGGCCAGTCAGCCCAAGCACCAGCCCCAGCTTGAAAATACGCTTTTGAATTTTTTCCGCAACTGACACGCACTTTGCGTGTTTATTAAATAAATACAAATTTGCATACATTTGCCAATATGCAAAGAAAGCAAAAGCAAGTAAGTAAATAAATAAAAAATGTGTTCTGAGCAAGGCGCTGAACTGCAAACACAATTTATTCAGCTATTTATTGAAGGCTGTGTTTACAAAGGATACGTTAAGACATAAAGAACGTAAACTTTTGATTAGTAAGGGCATGCGAATTGCACATATTTATGCATGATTGCCTTTGGCTTAACAAATGTGTGTGCTTAGATGATATAGGCATTGTGAAACACATACATATATCAAGCTAAATCCTTGGCCTCGCCTGACACTTGCAGATAAAGGCACACCCAAAAAAAAAAGGAAAAAACACTTAAAAAGACGCATCGCTGCCTTTTCTGATGAACTCAACTTGAGTCTTACCTTGACCCAACCCAAAACCCAAACCCAAGCTTAAACCAAACCCACAAGATCAATTCGAGTTCTGTGCTTAGCTCATTCATCTGGCAACTTCTTTGCATGCACAGCTCTGGAAATAACCCG
Organism: Drosophila kambysellisi; assembly: GCA_035042185.1. NCBI lineage: Eukaryota > Metazoa > Arthropoda > Insecta > Diptera > Drosophilidae > Drosophila > Drosophila kambysellisi. Next base: position 3,242,338 of record JAWNLS010000945.1, on the reverse strand, counting down.
TGGGGCACACATTCAACCAACACCACTTCCCCCGCCCCCTCGGTTCTCCTGTTAAAGTGTAACTAATACGAAGCCAGCTACAAATCTGCCCTGAACGTAATGGGTAATGGTTTTGATGGGAGTACACAAGACCAATGGTCTGCTCTTTGATTAATGAATGCCGCTACTGTTTGATACACGACCTGACACTGGAAGGGGCGGCGAATGAGGGGGGAGTGGTACAAACACACACTCACACACACTCGCGCACACACAACAAAGCATAGAAATTTATGCACGTTTTGATTTGAGCCGCTTGCGGCGTGAATCTTGCTCAGATCACAGCATACGCGATATGTACAAAAAAATTATAGAACCACAAATTATAAATAAATAAGTGGAGGGCCAGCCACAAACAAAGCCCGAACTGGACGTTCAGTTAATCGTCTTTAAGTGGTCGCCAGCTGGAGCCGGAGCCAGAGCCGGAGCAGAGCCAAAGTTAACGAATTAGTTGAGTCAGTTCCAATGCTAAGCATATCATTTGTCTTCTTGACTGGATTGTTAAATCTCCGAATGCCACAGCGGGGGTCTGACTCCAATTCGTGTTCCCCTTGTCCAATTATAAAAAGAGGAGGCAGCTAATTAGCGACAATCATTATACGTATTTTTGTGTTGACCAGTTTTTTTAGCTTTTAAAAAACAAGTTACAATTTCATATAGCTACCATAACAATAATAGATCAAAACATTAGTTTATGTAAGAAAAATTTAGCTCTTTTATGAAATATATGTTTATTTTGTTTAATGTACCTTGGTCTAAATTGCCAATTGAATTAAGTCTGCTGAAATCGGCTTAACGTCGTATACTAGAGTATATATAGTATTCGTCAAACCTACTATAAATATATAAATAAGTATTTATTTGCATTTCGCATTTGTGTTTTGTTGCTGCATTTAGCTCTTGTCTGTGATTAGCTCAATTCAATGCCAGCCACTTGACAGACTTAAACGCCCAGCACTTTGCTTGACCAGTTTTGTATCTCACAGATACAGATACATATGTATATTCCACAAGCTGGCGCTGCACACAACTTTTGTAAGCTTTTGTTGGAAAATCTATGTTACTATTTCTTTTGTTGTTATAATTAAACAAAATATTCAAATAAATTATCAACTAGAACAAATTACTGGGGCTGGCCAGAGACGTGGAGGAGGGGGGTTTCTGAGCAGCAAGGGGTTTGGGGGTGGAGGGACTATCTGCTTAGCTTGCCAGCTGCACAGTAGCAGTGACTGAGTTCAGCTTTTGTGTCGCATTGTTGCACACAAGTTTTGCATGATAATAAATTTGGTGGGCTGCAAAAGGGGGGCGTGCCGCTTAGCTGGTATGTGTGTCATGTGAGACTCGCTTTTGTGTGTGAGTGTGTGTGTGTGTGTGTGTGTTGTAAACGAGTTGGGTTGTGCAAGCGACGCAAGAAGATGTTGCTATTGTTTCTTGGTCTTGGGCGGTTCTTACAATGGCGAAGACTGAAAAGAAGTTGCTTTGAATAGTGTTGGGCAACAGAACAACTAAATAATGGAGGGTATAAAATTGTTAGATTGAAAGTGATATATGAAGCAAAGCTATAAATTAGTTGGCAGGCTTTTGTGTAATGAAAACTGAGCATAACTTAATTTGATATGAAATCGAATAACTTTAATATAAATATGTAAAGTTCCGATATGGGCAATTACAGATTTAAATTCAGTTGAGCAAGTGGCAAGATTAACAGCAAATTATTGATGTAAAAATCCTCATAAATAACATAAATAATAAAACTCAGCCAATTACCATTCACTTTTAATTTGCGTACTTGAATATCACAAAGCCTTCGCCTATTTATTAAATGCATTTAAATATGGATAAAGCTCATTAGCGAATCCGAATAGTAAAAATCTGCATAAGAACGCGTCTCGCAATCAATTTGCAATTAGCATTGCAAGATGCATTCTCAACGTTGGTCACACTTTGTTAATGCAAATTCAAATACAAATGCCACAGCCAAAGTGCAAGTGCTTTTCAATTGTTGTTATTTCTTGGCATGTGCTTAAAATGCAAAGTATGTTTTATTGTTGTATTGTTGTTGCTTTTGTTGTTGCGCTCAGGCGACAAAGCAACAAAGAAATGAGTTATGTGTGTGTAATGCGCGTGTGCAATGTGTGTAATGTGTGTTGTGTGTGTGTGTGTGTGCACAAAGTTACAAGTTGTCATAAATCTTGGCCAACTTCGGCCACAAGCGGTTCGCGGAAGTTGTCGCTGACCAACCAGTTGCCCGATAAGGGGTGCTGCTGATTGAGCGTGTAAGATATATATAAACTGCCTGTCCGATATCGGGAGCAGGTTCAATATATATTTAAGGGGGTGAATTCATACGTTGTGCTTTACTCAAATCAATTAATCTTGTCAAGGTTTTGCCACTTTCCCAAGTGGCCAGAAGCTAAACTCCGCTGCACAATAAGCCCAAATAAAACGAATGCAAATCAGACAAGATCAGAGTCCGATTAAACAGAATATAATACGCAGCAATATACATATATAGATGTATATATATATTTGTTTATAATACTTGGCTACACTTTATGTTTAGTAAATAAAACTCCTTTGTTTTTTGTTTATACATTTGTATTCCCGAGCAGCTTTATTAGCTTTGCTTTGTGGCCCCGAGCGACGACATCAGCAAACAGCTGACATATCAAATATTTAATTATCGAATGCTTTTTTTGTTTTGTTTTGTTTTGTTTTGTTGTTGGTTTGTTGCCATTTCTTAAAATGTGTTCTTGTATGTATGTTTTTTGTGGCTTTATGAGCAGTTTTCGTGTGCAATAACCTTGCCACAAACCTGACTTGACATGGCAGCTTTACAAAAAAAAAATAAATATATAAAAAACACAACGACAAAGCACCGAATCTAAGATAAGCTGAAAATGTGTTTCTTTGATATGTGTGTTTTCTGCTTAATGCCGGAGACTATATTTTTATTTTTTTTTTTGGCTCTGGACGAGCACGTCAAGCATTAAAAGTATCTTCATTGATTGCTCGTCCGGTGGCTTGAGTACATTTGCTGTTTACATTTCTCCCCAGTGATTTATTTGTCAACAATGTTGAGTGTTTTACTTCAGGCCTTAGCTTCCTACACACACACACACACACTCGCACACACACAAGGTTAGCTTTCACGCGACTCTCATGTGAATTGCTTCGTTTCATTTTACAGTTTTGTAAAATACGTAATTCGAAATCGATTTCGATTTGCAATGTGTGGAAATCGCATACACCACAAGGTTTTCCAAACTACTGCATTTCGAGGTCTTTGTTTCAAACGGTTCTTATCACAATTTAAGCTATCGAATGAAATCCAAAAAGCATCAAATTGCAAATGCAATTGTAAATTATTGTTTATTATTCTTTATTGAATACGATTCATTCCATTTGATTTGTGACAAAGCACAGCTTTTATCTATATATATATATATATATACAACTTTTATCTGTATACATATATATATTTATTTATTTATTTATTACCTTGCAAATACAAGGGGCTTTATATGCATATCTTCATTTCTGTTAAACAGCTTGTTTCTGCATTACTCAACACTTTTATTAGCCTTGACACTTCTCTATTATTATAGATTCTCATTAGTTTGCGATTATCACTTGTTCACTGTCATTAATAACGGTAATATTTATATCTAATAAGCCACTCTTAATGTTTGTCAGGTACTTCAACTGAAGATATTCTATTAATCATCTGACAATCACTAGTCTCCTATTCGGTTCTCATCAAGTGTACTTTACTGGTGTTTGAAGCAAACAGCTCTTCAACAGAACTCGCATTTTTATGAACGACGCGATTGAGTAAATTGTTTTTTTAATTTAATTTCGTTTATCGCAAAAGCAAATAGCAAAATATGTGAACCCCTAAAAACGCCCTTTTTTGGTGCAATCAAAGGGAAGTTGAAATGCGTTGTTCATTGAATACTTGTTGAAATATTCACGACGCTTATCCGAGAATTACAAGAAATTTGAATTATATTCTCATTAATTATAATTTAATTGGAATTAGTAGTCAGTGCTGCATATTTCTCATATTTTATGCGTTCAGCGATATCTGGCTCAAGTTCTGGTTCTGGTTGTGGGTCTGGTTTCTGATTAAAATACATATTCTGCGCCATTTGCACAGCTGCTTTTACAATTTGATTTGATTATCGCATAAAGGCACCCACGCCTGAAATGCAGTTAAATGTTGTGTAGAGGAATTTTTCATAAAAAAAGAATGGAAATTAAATTGAATGTGTGCTCCAAATATGCAAAACTTAATGTGCCTGAATGAGAATTTAGCTGGGAGCTTTTTTTTCTTCATGGAATGTTGTCTGTGGTGATTTTTAATTTGAGCAAACTTATTATTATTATTATTAGGTCTATTGTGCCCCCTTCAGTGCTTAAAGCTCCTCCATCAACCCAATCTCCTGCACAAATGCTAGAATCTTTATTGGGTTTAGGGCTACTATGTCATTGTTTATCATGACATACATCCCTAGGATGTTACATCTTTTCCTCGCTAAGGCGACACACTCTGCTAGGATGTGCATTGAGAATTCCTCCTCACCTTCACAGAACCTGCAGAGTCCGCTACTAATTATACCTGACTTCTTAGTCTACAGTGTCCCGTGATTTTAAACTTTAAACTTACCCAATAATGAATTCAGTTATGGTCCAAGTTTCTCACTGTATGTAGCTGACGTACATAGGATTCTCTGCAAGAAATAAAATACGCAATTATTAATTTAATAATGTAATTGAATAAATATTTTCTTATTCATGTAAAGCTAACTTATAGTCTTAAACCTTAAGCTTACTTAGATTAAAATGCAATTGCAACTAAGGCCTTCAGCTCGATGAGTGTTTGCTCAGTTGATTATATTGTTATATATATATATTTGGTCTAGAAGTGTGTCAGACAACCAATTAATCATTTTACTATCTACAAATGCTGTCTTATCGTGCTCTGGTCAGAACAATTCAACCTACATTCAGCATAAGCTCCTAAAACCTGCGCAGCCCTTTGAAGCAGGTCACCCAAAATCAACGCATTTATTTCCAAATGTTATTCTTATCACAGCCAACGAAATTAAGTGTGTTCAATAAATAAGTATTTTACATTGCGTGGTATCTAAACTAAATGATAACACAAATGCCATTTAAATTATTGCGCTGTTGCGCCTGCCACCTTATCTTTTATCAATTGTGTGTGTGAAACAAATCGTTTCACTGATAAGCATTGTAAAGGTTAATCAATGGGGTAGACACCCCAATGAGTAATTGGGGGCATGCGAGTCACTGTTGGGCAGCGTTCATGCCGATGGAAATTGAAATGTAACAAAGTTGCAATATTGATAGATTGAGTGAACTTTCAAGAAAATGTGTTGCACAGAAGCTTGATTGATATGCATTTTTACTATTCGGTAATAGAATAGTATTTCAGCTGCTGCATTGATTTTAATATATATTTTACATATGTATATAAATTTGCAGCTATGCAACCGAGAAAACTAAACTCACTGAGCTCAGTATCCACTTCGCACATTATTCAGCAGCATGAATAAATTATAAACACTCAATAAGCCTGATAAGACAACAAATCAAAATGTTATTAAGCCGCATAAAATTCGCATTTACCAATGCTAAAGACGCGCAATTTATCAAAGATTTAAATGCCAGCCCCCTTCCAAAAACCAGTAAAAAATGGAGGAGGGGATCTATAAAAAACAAAAAACGAAAGTGTCGACGGAGTATCATTTTGGATTGGGTTGAATCGGATCGTATCGGATGGGGTGTGTTATTGTGGGCACGTCGCTGATAATTCATTTAAATATGCAATTTGCATGCAACTGCAATTTTTCATTAATATTCAGTAAAATACAAAAGAGTCGAATCAAAAAGCTTCCCTGTTTTGTTTGGGTTTCGTTTACGTTTACGAGACAACGAAGGACTATAAATACTCTTTTGTACATACGCACATTTAATTTATTATTGCTGCAATGATTTATGCACTTAGACTCTTAAAATAAATCAACAGATATATATATATATAAATATATCAAATCGGTTGTGGGGGTAAATCAATGAATTTGTTGTTTTATTCACAAAAGGCACAAAACAAAAACAATTTTGTTGAACAAATTTACGATACAGCATATAGCATAAATTAACAGGAAAAAAAATAATGACAAGTGCGCTTAAATAAAAATTATTAGAGAAAAAAATAATGTTTTCTTTGGCAAAAAAACTGTTGAAAGTACGCGATACAAAAATCAAACTGAAAGAAGAAAAAATCAGCAAGTGAAAGCGCCAATTGAAATAGCAGAAATACGAGCATCTCCAACTCGGCAAATGTTGCGCTGATTTTTATATATGGCAACCATAAGTATTTTATGTATGGACTGTTGTCTATTTTGTAGACCAAATAAATATAAAAATCAGTTGTGTAGACACTTGAATTAATTGTGGCACATCTTTGAAGACACTCGCATACGTAATCAGAGTGGAACGACTTTTATTGATAGCGCTGCATAATAAATCTAAATAATCAATGAAAGACCAAACACTAAACGAGAAACTATATATTATAAAATTTTTAGTGCGATTCGTTTTTTATTGTTGTTGTTAAACTGGGCTAACATAATATTCAAATGAGGAAAATTTACGCAGATTTTTTAATTCCACTTGTTGTTGCTTTATAGCTCAGAGCTAAAATAATTATGTGAAAAAAATAACTAGTTAATTTTATACCATTTTATGATACCTGATACAGAAAACACAGTAATTGTCTATAAATAAACAATCATTCAAGTTTAGTGTGTAGGCTTAAAAAATAAACGTTAACTAATTGAGATTAATTGAGTTTTATTATAAAAGACCTTCTATGCTTCAGACAGATAAATTAGCTCAGTCAGTTGCGCAGAAGTATATTAAAAAAAAAATAATATATATATGTATGTTCTTAAGCATTTCCTGTGCTGTCAAACAAAAAGAACCCGTTAGTAAAACCGATGCTCTTTAAACCACCACTGCTGACCACAGCAATCAGTTTGCCACTCATCTTAGCTCATCGCATCGAATCGCATCGAATCTCACCGGGTCGCAACTTCACCCACGAGCAAAACTCGTTGAAATCTGACTAAGCCAGCACTCATACATAGTATTATTAATGCCCCAGAGATTATACCAAAGCCAGCAATAATAACATCATCGTATATCGTTTACCGTTTTAAACAACAACAACAACAGCAAAAGTTATTTATGCACTTCGACGCCAAAGCTGAAGTTGGAACCCGTTGCCAACAAAACGAAGCTCTTCAACCGCAAAATAATGAGTTGCACCAACGCCAAAAAAAGAAGTTAAATAAAAAATAAATATAAAAAAAAAGATGGAAATAAAATAAGAAACGGGAGAATCGCAACAAAAACAAAGACGAGACAAGAATCGGACCAGCGCAGCTTTGGCCCAAAAGCTAAATTTCAACATTTTCATATGCACAGCGCGACAGAGGGACGGACGGATGAACGGACGGACAGACGGACAGACGGACGCACTTAAAGCAACGCGAGTTTTAGGTCAAACCGCAGCCGCTGCTCCTGGCTAACAACAACTCCAGCTCCAACTCCAAACTCCAACTTTAGCTGCAGCCAACCACTTGTGTATTTCTGTCCATCTGTCTGTCTGTCTGTCAAGTTTGTCTGTCTGTCAAGTCTGTCTGTCTGCATCCTGCGTAGAGAGCATATTAAATTTCTGAACCTGGCCAGCCAACAGCTGTGCGACGCCTTTGGGCCGAGACTTGAGACGGGGCGAAACCAGTTTAGAGCGCAGACCCCGTCTCAGACTCGGGCTCAGACTGAGACTCGACTCTGGGCTGGAGACGGCAGCTGTAAACAATCAGAGCTAACTGCATGGCAGGCACTCAGCCATGAAAAATGAAAAATGAATGATGATAATGATGACGACGACGACGGAGTCGCCCCAACTTGGGGCCTTTTCTGTTATAGTGCTGATGATGCTGCTGCTCTTTGCGAGCCAAAAGCCATTGACCAAAAAGGCTTCACAAAAAAAAAACACTTATTGTTAGTGGACATCCACTGAGAGATTTTCGAAAGTCCAACAATAACTTTGAAATTAGCCCTCATAAAAATAAATTATAAGTACTAAATATTTTATAATTAAAAGCTGTTAACTTGAAATTTGTTTGAATTTGTTCAAATTAACTTGGAACTTTGTATTAATTGTTTTAATATAAAATTAAATATAAGAAAAAACACTACTTGAATATTTAAAAGTAAATTCATTAAATTTAATGTGCTAATTTCTGAAACTATTTTATTTGCTGACAACAAATAATTTTGAAGTTATTTTCAAATTAAACCGCTAACTTCTTCACTAATTACTATTTGTTTTTTTCAAGCTTAAATCATTCTAGGAAACCAGGTAGATATTTTAATTATTTTGAATTTTGCTTCTTGAACTTCCCGGTTTTTAGAACTCCAATTTTTTTTTAGTGTACGCATATTGTGTGTCGCTTTGGCTTGTGGCTTTGGTCTGGGCCAACAATTTCCTGCTCCTGGCCAAGTTGGGGTGCATCTACCTGCGCCGCGGCGAGCAGCTTCTAAAACCCGATTTCGGTACAAGTATCTACACACATCTACTGCCCTTTGCTGCCGCTTGCTGCTGTTGCCGCTGCTTGTTGCTGTTGTTGCCGCTTGTTGCTTGTTTGGCTTATGGATACTCTAGAGCTGAAGTTTTGCTATTTGTGTAGTTGTACTTTGTTTGAGGCTGAAAGCTAAAAAGAAAACCGGTTGCCAGGTTCATAGGCGCTTTGTTTGAAAGTCGACGCGATCTCGCCTTGTCGTAGGTACTTACTCGTACTTACTTATGTCTATAAGCTGCCCAGCCCCGCCCCGCCCTGCCCTGCCTTGGACTTCTCCTCTCTGCTTGCTATTCTTGTTTTTCTTTTTGTTTTCTTTTTCTTGTAGTTTTTAGAATACGCCATTTTTTACAATTTTTCTCGCCTCTCAATGCTTGAGTGCGCGCGTCCTCAGTATTTTGATGATTCTAGTTTGCGGTCGAAACAGAATCTGGCTTATCAACGACTTTGTTAAACTTGTTTTGGCTCGTTTGCTTTTCTGTTTTGATTATGCCAGTGGTTGATGATAAAGGGTTTATTGACTTTGTTATGGTTTGCTATACGGGTCAAAATATTTGAAGTTCATTCAAAATGGAACACTTTAAATCTTTACAGATTGAATTGAGATAAGAACTAATCAATTAAGAAGAGGATTAAAATTGTTAAACATGTAAACATTTGAGATAAGAACTTATAGATTAAGCGAAGTTATTAAATATTATTCAGTATTATATTTAATTTTACCTCATAATGAATACATTTTTGAAGAACTCTATTCCTGCTTTTAAAACTCAGTTATCAAGTAAATAAATATGCAAAATAAAAGTTTTACTATTCATAGAATAAATTTAATTTGTATTCAACTATTTAATCTTAAAGAATTGAAGGAGGAGCAACCGCACTATATGCTTCATAATCTGCTAGGATACAATAATCCATAACCTTCACGAGCCAACATCAATTGTTGTTCCAATTGTTTAGTTTGAAACTGCTTTTGTGGACTCGCCCTTAAATCGGCATACCAAAATTGTGGCCTAGGTTTTAGCCATGACTTCAGCCTGCGCATTGACAGCCAATTCTTGTTATTTGCTGATGTCTGCAAGCTACCATAAAAGTCGCAGCTTGGCTCAGCCATGAAACTGGTTGAACTTTAACAACAACAACAACAACAGCAACAGCAATCGAAATTGTTGGCTTGTTTGGTGCATTTGGTGCACATTGCTGCCGGTTTCTCTTTTATGGCCAAGACAAGTTCTTGACACTCAAAAGCCCAGCGAGCAGACAGCAGACAGCCGACGCCTACTGCTCAAAATGTATTTACAAGTGCGAGAGTTATTGTATCTCGTATCTGGTATCAGTATCTCTTACTTTTATTTGAAAAAAAATATAAATAAAATAAATAAAAATAAAATAAGAAACAGAAACAGAAATCTGTTTTAAGTGGCTGACTGCGCAGCCTGCCTTCAATCACCTCAATCGCAATCGCTGTTGCAGTTGCAGTTGCAGCTGAGCGATCCGATAAACGCACAGGCAGTCAGCGAAGCGTGCCACATACAACAACGTGCATCAAATCCCCCCACTATAAGCTGCGTACTGGCAGTTAAGTAAAAAGTAATTTAAAGTCGAAAACGCAGTCATTATTCGCTTGCCCACATAAGCGCACATAATAAATGATGTAAAAAGTAGGCGGACTTGCAGAAATATAGAAATTTCAAAATGTTGCAAAGCGGATTATAACAATATTTCATATTTATTTGCGATTATTTCTGGCTAAATTTCCGAGAAACATTTTAAAGATATTAAAAACCAACCAAATGTATATTATTGTGTTATCTACCGAAAAAGAAATTGAAATAAAAATACATTACAGTGAGCTAATCAGAATATTTATATGATGAATCCAAATTATGGAATATACACAAGTATATATATATAAATATATATATTAGATTACTATATATCTGACAGTTATATAGAAAAATAAATTGAAAGTGTGGAAAAATATAAAAATTCATTATACTGTGAGCTAATCAGAATATTTATATGATGAATCCGAGTTATGGAATCTATACAAGTATATATATATATATATATATATTAGATTACTATATATCTGACAGCTATATGCATTATTTTAAATGCTAAAATTATAAATAGAATGAATCACAATTTGTTTGCCTCATAAAATGTAGAATTAGTTTTACTTTCCATTCATGACTCGGCATCTTTTTGGCCAAATATACCCGCTAAACTTTCACAGCAAGGCTTTTAGTGGCAAATTAAAAGCATTTAGCCACGTCCAAGCCTACAAGTCAGCGACAAATTTACAGCAAACAACTGCAAATCCGAGACCCAACTGGCTGCCACAAATCTACGTAGTTGTTGTTGCAACCACATCAGCAGCAGCAGCAGCCACAGTCGCAGCCTTTAGCCTGACCACAGATGTTGTTGTCCGGCTTAAAGCTATAAAGACTGAGAGATCAGTTGGCGATTTGCCGACTACTGTGCGAAAAATCGGGGTGTGCACAACAGCAACAACAACAACAACAGCAACAACAACAACAGCAACAAAAGCAACAGCAAAACAGATGCATAAAATAAAAAAAAAATGTGTACAAAAAAATTGTGCAAATGGTCTCTCACTCAACTGCTTTGAACGTTAATTTACGCCAACTGTTTTGGCCATTGGACGTTGTCTGCTTTCAGTTTCATTATGACTTGAAACACGGCCCGAAAAATCATGCAATTGCAGTTGTTGTTGCAGTTAATGTTTTTTTTTTTTTTTTTTTTTTTTGTCAAGTTGCATGCAGATTGCAACACTCAGTTTTGTATCTTTCGGCTTGCCGCCGTTGCTGCTGCTGCTGTTGCTGCTGTTGCTGCCACTGCGGTTAATCATATTTCTTTTGTTATTGTTGTAAATTAGCAGCTGCACACAACAAGCGGCTTTCAAAATTGTCTATTTGCAGGATACACACAGCCATAAGAGATTTGCATTTGGTGTTTTAACGCTTAATAATCATTGTTTTCTTTCTTTTTTTTGTTGTGCTTTGTCTAATTGACACTTTTGTGAGCCGTTTGCGATTTTTTTTTTCTTTCACTTCCATTTTTGTAAGCTCAACTTTAACATGAATTTTAACATGAAATCGCAATCGATTTCGCTTGCTTCATTATTAGTGTAATAAATTAAATAAATATAAATATTATGATGACAACAAGCTGGTGACGCTTTGCATTTGCGTAAGTTTTCAAGTTTACTTTTTTTTTTTTTAAATAGCCAAAGCCAAACAAAAAACTGTCATTGGCTAGGAAACAAAACAAAACAAAGCCAAGCCAAGCCAAGCCACAAAGTGCAATGTCAATGGGGACTAAGTTCATTTTTGGAGCGCATTACACAACCTGGCCTAAAGCAAAGAGGAGAAGAGGGGAGGGTTTGGAATAGCAGCAAATATGTGGTAAAAAAAAATACAACGAAGGTGGCCGCTGCCCACAAATCAAGCAATGCGACGCGACGCCTAATTAAGTTTGTGGCCAACGTCATCGTCAGAATTGTTGTGTGCGACTCGTTGTGCCCAAAAGTTGCATTGAATAAATGATTCTATGCGCAATGATAGATTGCCATAATGATCGATTGAGAAATGCATATTAAGTGCGATATTTTTTTGTAGGCAGACGCCAGACGACGTGCTTCAAATCGTTTGTATTTTTTTTTTGGCTGTTGCAGAAGCATTTGGGAAACACGTGTGCAACATATAAAAGCCCACTCGATAAATGATATACGAAATGAATATATGTATGTATATTCAAGCTGCAGCCGGAGATGGCAGTTAAGCGGCAGCTGCAACAACTGGTCCATTGATTACATTGTAGCAGAGTTGATGAGGCGATTGTGCAATTAGCTACAGTGAAAATGAGTGGGCGGCTTATTTCAGACAGAGAAAGAGGCGGAGACAGAGAGATAGAGAGAGAGAGAGAAATTCAGTTCATTATGTATAATAATTCATTATAATTTCTTGATTTTTGTAAGCTGATTACGAAGCCAAAGAAATTGGTTGTAATTAAAAATAATTAAGCTGTCTGACTGCAGAAGGAGTCATCGAGCATTGAGGAAGTTAAGCCAGTACAGTAGTCATTCCACAATGTATAAAAAACAATAAATAAATTATAGAGAATTTTATTTAGGTTAACAAGCACTTTACTAAATAATATCTAAAAGTATTTTAAACAGATTTATAAACAATGTTTACTCAATTTTTGGTATTTAGTTACTATGTAATGCATTTTATAATTTTCAAAGCTGGCAATTATCCAGTAACCACTGTATTTAATTCTAGCAAATAGTGCCTCTAGCTTTATTCATATTGCACTTGTCTCAAGCAATCAATAAGCTGCTCCTCTGTCTAGACTTGAGACTGTCTAACAATGCCATCATCTCAAGCAAATGCTGTCAAGGTGTTAGCACTTGATTATGAACAGAGAAATGAGTTGGCTAATTACAATAGCAAGAATCAATTGGCAAAAAGTGTAAGTTGTGAGACAACAGAGACACAGAGAGAGACAGAGACAGAGAGAGAAAGACAGAGAGAGGCACATTAATGACTCGAAAATTGTTGAGTGAATGCCAATGATTAAAATTTAATTACAGCTTATTAAGCGTTGAGATTTCACTTTTTCATCATTTTGCTTCTATTTTTTTTCATTTGTTTCCTTCTAGACTTGGCTAGACTTGACCCAGTTTGTGCGACAACTGGCAACGAAGAACTGAGAGTTCATAATTAGAAAACGAATATTATTTTGTTTTCAGTTTTAGCTGTCTAGTTACTCATCAGTCTACGCCCTCATGCGTGAGTGTATCTGACGGATACGTGCAGCCGACCAAGACCCAATTCTCAATGACAAAAAGGAAAAATTGTTATCAACTTGAGCGGGCATATTGAGTGTCAGTTTTACAGTTGTTCGTTGCGTCGTTTCCAATTACCATAGTATTATAATATATAGAGAGACACAAAGGTCTTGGCAACAATTAAAATATGTATGAGTAAATAGTTCCTTCACATGAGCGAAACGACCTTACAACACACACACGCAACAACTTTGGACACTCCACGCCAATTCACAGCACACAATGCACACCACACACCAAACCACAGCAAGCCACACCAAACCACAGCAAACCACACCACACCACTCCGCCCACCAGTGCCCACCCGGCTGTGTGTGACAAGTGCCACGATTTGCCAAAAAACCACCCACGGAACTGGAAAACTTTCGAAGGTCTGGCAAAATTTTATTATTTTTTGCTTGACAGCTGTCGGAGACAAACCCAAAACAAGAAGATGATTTCACTTTGGAGCTGACAAACATTAAATACCCTATTAATCAAATATTATATATTTTTCACTGCTTTTTTTAAGCTATTTTTTTATGTAATATATAAAATAAATATTATTTACTTAATATTACTATGTTTTTACTTTCAAGATGGTATCAATACGAAATACTCAAATTTGACTATGACATCTGTAAATGAATAAATATTAAATAATATTTAACCATTAATTTATTTTTAATAATTTGGTATAAAAAAATGTAATTTTTCTTATTCTTTATTACAATGTTTTTGCTATCAATATAATTTAAAAACTAAACAGTATCTTATCAGAGAAGTCTACCGCAAGAGATATGACAGTCTAGGGTATAAAGACACACTTGTATACCATATCATATCCATATCATTTTATCAAAATCGCATTGCTGCTTTTGGGGGGCTTACAGGAGGAGGGGGGAGTTTCTGGCACCGTTAGGCATTACCAGAACACTGTCCTTATCATTTAGCTGAAAGACAGCTGAAATCTGCTGTGACTTGTGACTTTTGTGCCACATTTAAATAGTGCCAACTAAAATGTCAACTTGGTTTCGCTTAATTAAATAATTATTAGTTTTTTTATTATTTGTGTGAGTGGTTGTCGCACGCCTAATCAATTTCAATTGAAGGTGTCACAAAACACAACTCTGTGTGGCAAAGTGCTCTGCTGAAGGCCTGTCGAGGCCTATGAGAATAACATTCACACACAAACACACACACACACACACACACACTCACACACACACAGCAACTGATGTAGGCGAAATAATTGTGGTCCAACAGTTAAGAGAAGGCCATGTGAAATATGCCTGGCAACAGCATGCGGAAAAACAACAAATGAAATTAATTCTCACATCTGCGAAACTAATTTTAGCTAACTGCTAACTAGTTTCTAGTGCTACTTAATCTTAAATCTTAATATTATCTGTTCTATAAAGCTTACCCACCAATTCCAGTTTTAAAGCGTAATAAACAATTTTTGACTCACCGAAACTGCAAATAGAAAGAAATAAAGAAATCAAGTCAATTTTTATACTATTATACCAGAATGGTAATAATAGTATATTGGTTTTGTGCAATGTCCGTCATGCTGTCTGTCGTCCGTCTGTCCGTCTGTCCGTCTGTCCGTCTGTCCGTCCGTCCGTCTGTCCGTCTGTCCGTCTGTCCGTCTGTATGAACGCGCGTTCCTCCGACACCCTTAGAGATAGAGACTTGAAACTTGGAACGTATATTGGAAAGTACCCTCAAAAGTTAAAGTGTCTTGGGTTTGGACCTACGTCCACCAGGGAGCTAGAAAACCGCGATAATCGATTTTATCAAATCGATAAATCCACATATCTCTTACAATTTAATGGCTACAGTCACCAATTTTGGTTGGTAGGTTGTTGGTGAGGTCCTTGAAAGATTGCCATGTGCCACGCCCACCTCCGACGCCCCCATCACCCCCGCCCCTAAAATTTTCAAATGGCTATATCTTCCGCAGTTTTTGAGTAGGGAACGTCAAATTTGGTAGGTACATTACTGGTAGTCGCCTTTAAGAACCGATAACAAATTTGTGGTGCCACGCCCACACCTGCGCCTATAATCGAAAATTCCGATTATTAATCGATAATTCCGTATATCTCCGAACTTTTGAAAGATAGAGTAACCAAGCTTGGAAGGTAATTTGCTGGTAACCCTCCTCCAAAGATTGGCATACCAATTTTTGGACCACGCCCACATCCGCCGCCCCCAGGAACTTCGTCCCTAAAAATTTAAAATGCGCATATCTGCCGTAATTTGCAAGCTAGAGTCGCAAAATTTTGCAGGTATGTTACTGGTAACACCCCCTAGGATCGATAAAAAAATTGGATGGCCACGCCCACTCCACCTCCCTAAACCGATACACTTGTTGGTGCAAATCGATAAACCTATATATCTCACGCAATTTAAAAACTTAAGTCACCAAATTTTAAAAGGTATATTGCTAGTAACAACCTTCATAAATGTGGAAAAAAAATTTTGGACCACGCCCACTCCCGCCCACAAAAAACGATAAATGCCTGTATCTCCCGCAATTTACTTAACAGAATACTTAACATATGCTGTTAATTTTGGCGCAATGCTGCTTATCTTGCAATTTGGTCACTCTTAATCGAGCGCGTCAAATTGTGCCACCTCTTTTTTTATAAAATTTCTCAATTTTGTATAAAATATTAATTCTAGTTTCTAGTAGTTCGATTGTTAAAATTCAAAACTAACGGCGATATTTTTTTAACGCGATAGTTTAATCGCATGCTCACAACAGCTCTACACGAGTCAAGTTAGCATCACAATAGAAACACGAGAATTTAGTCCGATTAATATAAATATAAATTTATAATTATTTAAAAATATTTTATATTTCTAATATATATATGTATATATATATTAATATATTATATTTATAAATATTAAATTAATTATGTAATGGTATAATAGTATTTCGCTGTCGGTTGCGTCCGACTGCAACGTTCTATCTTGTTTTTTTTTCATTCAATTATCGAGAAATGTTCAATGGCAAAACGGAAATGCCAACAAAATCAATGTTCATTATAAAAAGATAAGGATTTACCTGAAAATGCTAAAGAATAATAAATGTATACTAGTAATGCAAAAACTCAGCAAGATGATGGGTACCAGTGCAATTAAACATAATTAGCTGTAGAAACTTGTTTGAATCGACGTTTTGTTTGCTTTTGCTTGTTTTTATCTAGATTCGAAATTCAAGTTTCTGGTTTTCAATATGTGCGTTTAACTAATTACGACAAGCTATCGTAAATGCATAAAGATAAGCGACAAACTACAAAACTGATAAGCAAACGACCTCGTCCAGAGTATCGAATGGAAACTAATGCTGAATACGACTATCAAATGGAATGTCTCAAAGCAAAAGTGCACTTCGTCCACACAATAACAGCTGATTGATCAAGAAACCTAATAGCAATCAATATGTATGCAATTATAGTACTATTTTGAAAGCCATAATCAATCATTCTCGTGCATTACGTTATATATATATAATATATTATGCATACATATATATTATATATTCAGACTCTCAGGCAATTCATTCTGAATGCTGCCTGAGAACTGACTGTATCTGATTATTATTATTAATACTGTTTTGTTGTTGTTGTTATTTTAGCTTACTACCAAAACCTGCGCCTCAAGCAATTTACGTATCAATGAGTCTTGGGTTTCCGTCAGCCTCTTTCTTTCTGGCTTACACCTGTTTTGTGCAAGATTCATCCGACGCTTCATTGGAATCATAAATTTGTCATCGCATATTTTATTTTATTTTTTTCTTTTTTTGTTTTGCGGAAATTCATGCTTAGGTCTCACCAAGGTTTCATTTGGGGGTCTCCCTTGATAAACAAGCGAGCATTTTCTGTGTCATTGTTTTGTTTTGATTGATAAACCTAATGCGAAGCGAAACAACAAATTGTTGGCTTTATCAATCTCAAAGTGATAACGCCAACAATAATATAGGGCCTATCTATAATATTTTTTTTTTTTTTTGCTTTTATACAAATATGCCATATTTAAGAACTTTGAACTCGGGTTCAAACCCCTTATCTACCAGATAATACAGACTTAATACGTGTGCCACTGACAATCACAATTGTAGTAAATCCATTTACTCAAGTGCTGTATAAGGCGCGTATATGTATGTATATATGGATTATACGGATTTCAGATTTAGGATGCGTCGCAAATACAAATGGCATTGACCTAGCCCAAATTACTTTGTGTGTATATTTAATTTTAAATTTTAAATATTTGCTCGCTTTGTTATTTATTCTTATCGGAGCAAAGTTATCAATTTTTGTTGTATACAATTTTTTTTATTTATTTGTTTAGCTTAGCCTCGACCTCAAGTAGTTTTGTACAGAGTTGATAGTTGCGGCCACAACTCATGGACAACATTTATTTGGCCACTTCTCGAGGGGTTACTCGCTCGTCTAACGGCACTCTTGACAGTCCAAAAAAATAGGAGACGAGGCAGAAAAACGCACTCATCTTCAGCTCAAGCTGAACAAAAAACTACAAAACAAATACTTATGGTAATAACATTTTAAGCAAGTCCGTTAGGAATCGGAGACGAGGGGTTCAGCAAGTGGGTTACCTTTTGGCTTCTTTTTCATATGACACTACAGCGGTACCATAAAGAGTGAAACAAAAATATATACACATATATATTTATATATGAACAAAGCACACCTGAGGGCATACGAATTGTGTCACTGTGAGTGCTTTATGCGTGTGCAAAATCAACAACAGCAACAGCGAAAATTCATTAGAATTTCTAAACAGGCCACAACAATTTCATTTCAGCGTATTTGCATAAGTTGATAAGTTTCATAGCAGACAGACAATCAGAGTGAGCAAAATGGGCAGAGCGATGCCAGCAGCTTTGCTATGCATATTTCTCTTGAAAATATTCAATTTACGATGCAGCACTTTAAGAGCACTGCATAAATAAATACACATTATTCTCGAGAACAGGAATAAAATATGATATTTTATACAGCTGTCCTCTAGAGACTTTCTTTAGCAACAGCTGGAAAAAATTATTCTAATTTCAAATAAATTAAGGACAACAGAGAATGCCAAATGTCAAGAATGCTTGAATATGAGAGGTCCAGAAGCTCAAGTCTTTATTTATCATATGTCTTTGATATTCAAAATAGCATATTCAGAAAAACAGATTTTAAAGAAACATTATGTCAATGAATTTAGAAGCCCAGAGATATATCTTTTAAAGAGCTTGCATTCCAAATTTAAAGTCTCTAGCAATTTTAGACGATCAAGAATATATAAACATTATGGGGTCGTAGACGCTTTCTACTGCCTGTTACAAGCTTGTGCACAACTTTATTATACCCCTTTTTCCAATTTTTAATGGCTTATCTGAAAGTAAAATTTCATAGTGACGATCCTTGTCGTCATTAAAAATTCAATTCCATCAATGCCACAAATAGCATATCATCTTAAAAAATTTAATGGCTGCGACCCTTGTGCAACAGCTTTAGTTGCATGGCAAATCGTGTTGAAAGCATACAGCAGCCAAGTGAAATGGAAAGCTTAACGAAATCAAGATGCGAACACGTGCTGCAAATTGATTACAACAAATGAGCAAAAAATAAATAAACAACAAAAATGTACAAAGATTATTAACAATTCTCTTAAGTCGAACAACGAACAATGTGTTGATTAGTCGAACGAGGGGGGCCACAAAAAAAGCAACAAATGCAAAAAAAACGAAATGGCAATAAAAGTATCCGTTAGATACGGGAAATTTCACTAGCAGCTGAATATATATACATGTATATAAACGTATATATTAGATTTTGGTTGTGTGTGCATGACTGATTAAAATCTTCAATAGTCTCAGAGTCTACAACCCCTTCGATTCTCCCTAGGCTGCTCATTAGCGAACGACATTGACAACGATATCGATGCTTTTATAAATTGGTTGTTAGTTCTTTTCTCGCTTTTTGCCTTCTCTTTTATTTTATTTATTTATTTTTATTTTTTTTCTTGCACAAAAGTTTCACCTGCTACGTCTTTTATTGATTGTTCTTTGATGACTTTGAAAAAAGTAAAAATACCTAAAAGCAAAATTATGAATCCATTTATGCCCAAGAAAAGCGTAAAATTAATTTTCACCGAAAAACTTGTTGAAACATTAATAGGCAAAGGCTGTGAAAAAAAGAGTTGCCAAGCAAAAAGATCTAATCTAATATTTGTACACATAAACGTAGTAAAATTGAAATCTAAACAGAGCTCCTATCAACTGTGTATATATATTTATATGCATCATAATTGGTAATTCTAATCTATTAAATTTGTTTATAAACAACAAAAATATGAGGAAATACTAAGAGGATGGGGAATGAGAATGAGAAGCTATATTACTTAATGTATTTCAGATTATTTATTTAATATGTCAATATAGCACACCCCGAACACTGTTTACAAAGCATTCATTAATATATTACTGAAAATCAGCTGATTTTGCTGGAAAGACTTATGAATTTGAAAGGCGTAAGGTCAGTTCATTGGGGCTTTAAAGAGAGAGATTTGCTTGAAATTAATTGAAAAATAATTTAAATTTTTCATATAAGAAAATATATGCGTATGACTTTAAATAATATTATAAGTCTATATTTGTTCACTTTAATATTTGTTTCTTTTTATTAAATTTATTACTATTATTATTGTTTTTTAGATTTATAGCTTTTGCACCAGTTTTTATTTAAGATACACATATTTTTCATAAGTTTCCACATCTGTGTTTTCGAGAAACATTTATCACAGAAGTTTTGATTTAGCTTTAAGGATAAATTTATCTATAGCCTTTCCCTTTACCTATTTTTAAACAAGTTGCATATAATTAAAATATATAACCGCCTTTAATTCGTAATTTTAATGAATAGAAAATGCAGCTCTTTGAATTTCCCTCTCAGAACTTCAATTGAAAAGGACATGAGAACATATACAACTCGCACATACATATGTATCTGTATTTTGCACCCACTCACTGACACACACTCGCAGACATATGCAACTATTTTTTTTTTTTTTTTTTTGAGATGCTGCACAACTCTCCCAATTCTATGCACTCTTTAAAACTCTACCAAACTCTCCCTATCTCCCGCTTGCACTCTCTCGCTCTCGGTCTTTCTCTCTCTTTCTCTACCTAACTCTCGTTAACGTGTGACAAAAACTTCATTTCGGGCAGCATACGAAAATAAAAAAAAAAGTTATTCGCATTTTATTTTTGTGGTGGATGCAAGCAGACAAAAGGTTTCAATTCTCATCTGTGTGTGTGTGTGTGTGTTTGCATCTGTGTGTTTTTGTAGACTGTTCGTTGGTCAGAAATTTCATCTACTTCCATAAAATAAATGAGAGTTGAGTTTCTGCTTCTGTTTTATCATCGACGCGTACCTTTTATAATATTTGTTGCTGTTTGTTGCTGCTTCAATTTCAATTTGAAATCGCACGAGAAACACTTTTAATTTATGTTGTTAAACTGTTAAGCACTTTAGTAGTAGTATTAAATATTTGTATACTTCTATTGAAGATTATTTTTTTGCGTTTAGATTTTTTAAAATTACTTTTAATTACTGCATCTCTTTAGCGTTTCATTCAACAAATTTTGTGCGCGTTGTATTTGTTTTACCGTTTTAATTTCGTCAACAAAATTTCACTTTCAATTTTTTACAGATTTTTTATTAATTATTTGATTTGCATTTGTCGCCGCGTCTTGTTGCACCGACTCCGATTTTGAATAGAACCCAAAAACACCAGCGCCTGCAGTTCTTGAGATGCTGCTGCTGCTGCTGCCGCTTCTTTCACAATTGAAATCAACAATGCGCCAACGAGCGCGAGTACAAAACAAATAATAAAAGACTTTGGACAACTTGAAAGCGAATTTCAACTTTCCGCTCCACACAACCGCACAGCGCGAAAATATTTTCTGAACTGAAATCCAATAAGAGTCTGCTAACAGCAGTCAGCTAGCAGCGCAGCAGCGACAGCAGCTGCAAGCGACGGACAAAGGCAAAGAAACGAGTAAGTACGAAATGCCAGCAACATACCGCTTTACAATATAAAAAAAAACAACAATAATAATACCACTGCAAACACAAAGAGGGACCCAGAGAGCCATAAATAGAGAGCAAGAGAGAGAGAGAGAGCGCACGCGGGAGCAAAAGCAGAATCGCAGCAACAACTACGCAAAGCAAATCAAAAAGTAAACAGCACAACATAATTGATTGAGAGAGATAAGGTACTCAAACTCATAGGGAGTGAATGAGAGAACAAGTTGGGAGAGTGCTGTATGGAAGCAAAGGCGTGCGTGTGGGTGAGCCTTGTTTGTGTGTGTATGTTTTGAGCGCGTCTTTTGTTGTGGGTTTTTGTGACGACACTCGTAGAGAGAATATTATGAAAAACATGTGTGAAATGTAAAAGTTGAAAGATAATATTTCTGCTAGACTTTCAACCAAATTTTCACCCTCAAGCTTGCATTTACATTGTATATGCTGTAAAGCAAACCATAACATAAACAGCCCACATTAAATATAAATTACCAACTGCATACAGATCGATCATGTTGCATGCAGCAGTTATTATTTAAGGTTGAAACAACCCCCATTTGCAGTAATGACATCATATAAAATGCGAGACACTTCAAATAATTATGCCCGCATATGACCGATGGCTATCGAAATTGCTTTGTTATAAGTGGTTATTTTTCCTTTATTGGCCTTCATGCGACAACTTGAAATTCAACCCCCTTAAGTGATGATAAATAATTGTTGGGCTGATCACGACTCGAAAGGAAATCAAAGCCAATTGACAGTCTGGCAACGCTCTAAGCGCCACTTCAAGCAAAAGTCACAATATACATAAATGCAAAAATTTCTATTGCGCCGCTCTCTTTTGTTATTGTTCTGTCTCTGTCCTCACTGGAGAGCGCGTGCAAAGCAAAAGCAGCACGCAAAACCAATATTTGCAAACTCAAACGTGCTCTCTCTTTCGGTAGCTCTCCAGCTGTTAACAGCGCCGCATGTGGTGGTCGCAACCTAACAGTGTCGCTTAACATATCATGTTAGAAATGAGATTAATTCAGATATTTAAAGACTACTAAAATTTAATGAAGAATTGTTATATATTAATTTCACAATAATGAGATTAAGTCAAATGAATAGAGGAAGTAAGTATGCAGTATGACAAATCGGACTTTACATAACAAATTCTTATCAATCTGAACAACAAACTTGTTTATTCCAATTACAACATACGGAACAGCTGTTGTCAACAACGTCCGCCGATCCCCAGAAAAAGACAAGAAAGAAAGAAAGAAGCAAATGCAATAATAACTCAAAGCTGGAAATCCAGTAAACAAGAAACCAAAACAAGCTCAAGAAAACAACAAATAACAAAAAGGGGCACACAAACCAAGACCAAGTGGCAAATAGGAAATGCTGGGGATGTGTTTTGAATAATTATCACACGATATTGCTGCAGACACATGAAACATCTAATTAGATATGGATTTGTGCCAATGTGCTGAATGAATCTCGATAAAAAAAAAACATTTTTTTTTAGTAAAATAACAGAAGCTTATTTAATGCAGATATTGACGTGATTTAAGTAAACACAGCTATTAGTAATTAATATTTAACAACATAAATTATTACAAAACAGGAGAATATTTGAATGTTTCATTCAAAAACGAATTCTTGAACGACACTGCTGAGTTCTTAACTATATTTGGTCAGAGTTTAACCCAACATATTTGAGTTTGGTAAATAACAACTAATTGCTTTATTTATTTATTTTTATACTTTGATATCGAAGGTATAATTGTATATTGGGCTTGTGCAATGTCCGTCATGAACTCTGAAATGCTCATATCTTTCATAATTTGAAAGCTGGAGTTAACAAAATTTGGAAAGTATGTTACTGGTAACTCCCCTAAGAGATCGATAAAAAATTGGATGGCTACCGAAACCGATACAGCTCTTGGTGTAATTCGATAAGACCATATGTCTCACGCAATTTGAAAGCTTAAGTCACCAAATTTGAAAGGTATATTTCTGGTAACACACTTCATAAATCTGCCAACATGCCGATTTTCGGACTATAATTTTGACTTGCCGATTTTCGGACTGTAATTTTGACTTATGTTCCGACCCAAAATCCCGTTTTCAACTTTAAATGTACGATTAATCTAGAGGCCAAACTATGATTAAAACGACCTTGCTTTTGAAAATGCGTTCAGTTTTGACGAAGTTATGGCATTTTGAAGGTTCGACCTATGCCCATATGCCGATTTTCGGACTGTAATTTTGACTTGCCGATTTTCGGACTATAATTTTGACTTATGTTCCGACCCAAAATCCCGTTTTCAACTTTAAATGAACGATTAATCTGGATGACAAACTATGATTAAAATGCCTTTGCTTTTGAAAATGCGTTCAGTTTTGACGAAGTTATGGCATTTTGAAGGTTCGACCTATGCCCATATGCCGATTTTCGGACTATAATTTTGACTTGTATTCCGACCCAAAATCACGTTTTCAACTTTAAGTGTACGATTAATCTAGAGGCCAAACTATGATTAAAACGTCCTTGCTTTTGAAAATGCGTTCAGTTTTAGGAAGTTATGGCATTTTGAAGGTTCGACCTATGCTCATATGCCGATTTTCGGACTATAATTTTGACTTGCCGATTTTCGGACTGTAATTTTGACTTATGTTCCGACCCAAAATCCCGTTTTCAACTTTAAATGTACGATTAATCTAGAGGCCAAACTATGATTAAAACGTCCTTGCTTTTGAAAATGCGTTCAGTTTTAGGAAGTTATGGCATTTTGAAGGTTCGACCTATGCTCATATGCCGATTTTCGGACTGTAATTTTGACTTGCGGATTTTCGGACTATAATTTTGACTTATGTTCCGACCCAAAATCCCGTTTTCAACTTTAAATGAACGATTAATCTAGATGACAAACTATGATTAAAACCCCATTGCTTTTGAAAATGCGTTCAGTTTTGACGAAGTTATGGCATTTTGAAGGTTCGACCTATGCCCATATGCCGATTTTCGGACTATAATTTTGACTTGCCGATTTTCGGACTATAATTTTCACTTGTGTTCCGACCCAAAATCCCGTTTTCAACTTTAAATGTACGATTAATCTAGAGGCCAAACTATGATTAAAACGCCCTTGCTTTTGAAAATGCGATCAGTTTTGACGAAGTTATGGCAATTTGAAGGTTTGACCTATGTTCATATGGCGATTTTCGATCTATAATTTTGACATATGCCCATATGCCGACTTCGGCCTTGGAAAAGTTAAGTATCACAGTATTTCGCTGTCGGCTACGTCCGATTGCAAAGTTCTCTCTTGTTCTTAATAAAAAAATTATTTTCCATCATAAAAAACAAATAAAGAAAACAATGTAAATTCTTTTATTTATAAATATTTAGTAAGGTAATTCTAGGTTGCAATTAGAACATAAAAGAGTGCTGTAATTAAAGAAATAATTAAAAATCTAAGCTCATTAGGAAATGTGTTTTTATCATTAAATATAAACTGTACAATGGTAAATATCTTTGTTGGCAAAAACAGCATTAGATCCTTTCAGCATCCTAAACCATGACTCCTATGTTCTTCCCTTTAAAAGTTCTTCTCTTAAGTCCGGGATTGCTTAACTTCACTCCAAAGAGTATTGATAGGGTTACGATCTGGCGGATATACATGGCATTCCATGAGGATAAGCGAAAAGTCCTTAAGGCATTAAATAATAAGAAATTCATATCCTTACCATTATCTCATTTGAAGGCATTCTTTTTTCTTTTTTGCGACACACAAAACACAAGTGCAGACATTTTTAATGGTGTTTATAAGTATTTCACTTAACATCAAGTGCTGAGATTATAAATACACTGTTGATGAGTGCAATTAATTAAAATGTCTCCTTAAAACAGCAAAGATCGTCTACCTTGGCCACGTAGAAAATTAAATACTCTTGCACATCGAAATTAGCCCGCCTAATTTAAAAAAGCCATTTAAAAGGCCAAATAAATTTGGACATTTCTTATTGTGTGAGTTGATCTTTAAAAGTGATGATAAATTAGGAAAGCCCTCTATTATTTGCTAGTTCTTTGGGATATTTAATGTTAACACTAAGAAAACCTAATGGAATCTTCTGGCAGATTTGCTGCAACTAAATGATATGAGTTGGATTTGAATTGAAGTTTTGAATTGAAGTTTCGCTGGAGTTGTAAAAATATTTATTTACACGTATTTTCAATTTCCTTTTAGAAAGCTCCCACATATTTGGCATATCGTACACCCGGTTGCACCTTCGCACACCCACATGTCTGCCTCAAGTCCCGCCCAGACAACAACTTTTGTGTGTGTCTCTCAGACGCATTTTGAATGATAATTTCATTTTTATTTCATTTAGTTTTTTTTTTAAGTACCACAAGTACGAGTAGAAGAGTAACAAGTTCTATCACGACATCAGGCAGCCCACATTCATGGTTGGTAATATGTGTATGGCTGAGCAGTTGGCACCACTTCTGTCCACACAGATTTTAGTACTATGCGTTTGACAGGAAGAAATCCATCAACACGACGGAGGCACAATGAACAAAAACATGGAATAAAAGCTGCATTTAACACTCGCTTTCTTCGCCAGTCATCTGCCCGTATCCTCCCCTTCCCCCTCTACACACTGCCCAAGTATTACATTAGTTTAGCTACCAGCCCCCACTCTGCCCCCACACCGCACCCTTTGCCACCAGTTGCTGCCGCAGGGCCAAGCATTTTACACTGTCACGGGAAATTGTTTGTTTAACATGCGCGCTGCGTTTAAAATTACATGATGAGCCGCATTTATCAAAAAACAAAAAAAAAAACAAAAAAAACAAAAAGCAAAAAAAAAATCCAAAACATAAAGTAATCAAAACACTGCAGTTAAAACAAAAGGCACGAAAGCTGAAAAAGAAACAAACAACAAAGTAAACATAGCACGACTCGAAGATACCCTCAGAAACTGTTTCTCAAACGATCTTGTTGAAATATTTACAGTTAACCATTATTATGTAAAGGTAGATTGAAATTTGTGTTGCATTGATTGGTTTTAATAATCGATTTTTATCGATATTAAGGAAATAAAGAAAGTAAATAAATTTAATCGGCTTTGGAAAATGTTGCAAATTTGAAGTAAGATTTTCTTCTTAGTAAGATTTGTTGAAACAGACGAAATAGGCACAATCGATTATGTTTTTTATGCCGATCAAGATTATATATGCCCTATAGGATTGGAGATACCTTCCTCCGCCTGTTATGGCCCTTTTACCTATTTTGACTGTGTTCAGGGTATGCAAACAAATCATTGTAGCACCATTGTCAGAAGTCTAGTCTTCGGAGTCTACGTCTGGAGTCTTCTGTTGTGGTCTTCTGCTTCTTCTCGATCGTCTTCTGGTCCTACGCAATTTTTTGTCTTCCCTTCCGTCTTCTACCTCTTCTTCTTCTTCTTTGATTATTATGATGTATATTTAGCTGCTTGTCTGGGGTCGTCGACGGGGTCTTCATTCAATCGCCGCCAATTTCTGGTCGCTGTCTCTCACTCTCACTCTGTCTGTCTCTCTGTCCGTCTCTTTCTTACACAGACCCACTCCTTAATGATTATTGGCGTTGACTTCTTGCCTCCGTCTGCTGACCTATGCTGATTTCTTGGAAAGAACTTCAGTTATTTCTCTGCCTCTGTGTCTGGCCATTTAATCAGGCTGCAAGATTTGTGGCAAGTCATTTGGCTACCGTTTTTGATGGTCAACCACTTGATGAAGAGTGCAACAAGGCATGATGTTAATATATAAAAAAGTAAAGATGATCTTTACGAGAAAATCTTTAGTGGAATAATTTAAAGTTAAGATTATAAATAAATAATAAACTTATCCTCTAATTTCATAATAACCAAAAATGGGAAATGGTAAATGGTGCAAATATCTAATATTTGCAAATGCCACACATTTCACATACTCATCTTATAATAGTTGACTTCGCTACTTGCAACTTGATTTACTGTACAGTACACTCAACTTTGTGTGCGCTTCGTTGGCAAACCATCTTAGGAAGAAAATAAAAAAAAATGAGAAGCAAATTTTCTTATTTTCGCTCAATTTGCAATTGCAACGAGTCGTAAAAAATCATATCAACGCCTTAGACGAAGCACAATTTTGTTTGTGCAGCAGACGTGGCAAGGAGAGTGGGAGAAGGCGAATGGTGCTCCTATTTGCACACAACTCTTGACTGAAGCGACCCTTCTGTGCACCCCTCACTCCACCCCTTTCGACGTGTGACGCCCACATGTGTGCCTGCCACGCTGTGTGTGGCAACTTTTGCTGTTGCTCTCCTATCGAATTACACATTTGCCACAGACATAAATCCACTTGATGCCACTTGTAGTATGCTGCTAGCTGAAGCTTCTTCTTCTTCCCGTTTTTGAATCTGCTGTTTAACTGGCTAATCAAGTGTGGCTGCCCCGATGATGAACTCTGACCAGATTTTGTGGTGGCTCCTTTGATTTTATGATCCACACATTTCCCACAGTCCAAAAAAAAAGAAGAAGAAATTCTTCTCGCTTTGTTAATTTCCATTTCCCCATTTGATTTATTTGAACAATTTGAATTCTTGCAACGTACTTTGAACCTCGAATTGAACTCGTTTTCAGTTTTATTTTTTGTATTTTTGAATCCGTCTTGAGTTTTTTTTTTTTTTTTTGTGATGCACAGCTGTCAAGTCGCCATGCCACACTCATTGGGGCAACCGGTTCGCAGGGCACTTGAGAAATTCTCTAACATTATTAGGTTTTTTTTAGAGGCCATAAAATTTCTACACTTTTATGTGTGCACAGAACATTTTTTGAGGCAATTTCAAAAATGTTTTTTAAATTTATGAAATTGACACCAAGTCAATAAATGCCATAAATACCAAAATGCCATAAAGATATTGAAGAACCAGTAAAATGAGACTTTTGATATTTTAAATATTATTTACAAAACGAATATAATGAAATTCTTTAAGTGTAATTTCTAAAAGCAATTTAAGCTCAAAAATCAAACAATTTTTTTTTTAAATTATTCATTAAACTAAAATAGAAATTTAGTTGAAAAATGAAACATATATAAATACATAATTGAAAGTATAGCGTTTTTTTTTACAGTGTAGTCATTTGCTGGTAACAATTTGATCTTTTGTTTACATTGCATTACATTGCTTGTTTCTATTTGAATTGATACTCGAGCTTGATTCGAGATTGCCTCTTGCCCCACTCATTAAGTGATTGTGTCTCTATCTCCCTCTCTCTCTTTCTGTTCGATCTGTCTTGTGAAATAATTAATTTATGCGTACATTAACCGTTACTTGTTGATAATAAACGAACGAACCGATCCAAGACAACCCGGTCTTATCTGTGAAGCGGTTGCCAAGCCAAGATTATGTCCGCAAAAGTCAAAGTAACTTTTCAAGGTGTGGGGCGAAAGAGGCACAAAATTACATATGTTGTTGCATGTATATAAATAAATACATATATATATATATATATATATGTGTAGTTTTTTAAGTGCAAGCAGGGGGTCTACTCTCAGCTCTCGCCTCTTGTAATTATGGACGTTGCACACAAGTCTGGCTCTTTCTTTCTTTGTGATTAATTGTCAACATTGTGGGCAAAGTCTTTCCAACTATATCCCGAGTATCGATGGAGTCAAGTTCTGCTTCTGTCTGTGTGTGTGTGTCTGTGTGTGTGTGTGTGTGTGTGTGTGTGTGGGTGTAGCTAAATGCAAATGAAGATTTAGTGTTGGCCTGTGGCTTAGCTTTCTGCATACGTATTTATGACTGTCGTCTGTGGAGGAGACGAGAAGGGCTCTCTTCAGCCTGAGCCTGCTGCAAATGAGCCATCATCTTGAATTATTGTCTTAGGAGCTGTACACATTATAATTACTTCCTGGGGTATCGCTTTAGACAACTATTAAAAGAGAATTATGGCTTCTCTTTGGGCGGGGCTGGTGCACAATGCCCCCTGATTATTTGGTAGTTGTAATTAATTTTCCATGCATAATTAAATTGTGGAGCTATGCATCTCGATTATTTAATACTCATTAGTAATTACTTACAGAGACTCTTTATCAATAGGCTATTCGCTTCTCACTGAATCAAGTTTATCGAAGCACATATTTTATGTTAATATCTTTAAACATTATTTGATGACTAATAGAATAAATATTCAAAGTAAAATCGCATTGGGTTAATTGATATTTTGTGCTTATAAATTAATAAAAATTATTCATATTATCTTATCTCACTCCTTTAACATTATTTATTTAACATTATTTATTATTCATATCAATAGATATCAATATTTGCAATATTTTATATACACAAATTTCATTCACTATCTATTTATATTTGCCAATTTCAATTGCCTTTTCTGCCCCAATACCTCAAATAAATTTACATTAGCTGACCTTCAGCTACAGACCTTGATCTTGTTAAATGCCTCAAATATTGCCATTTGATGAAATCCTCACTGAATTCTATGATACACTTGACCTACTCGCAATCACAATTTCCATTAATTAAGCCTTCAAAGTAGACCTCGTTTACGAGTGCAAGATGTACTCACATAAATACAAATACAAATACTTTTACGTATAGTTTACAGTCCAGAAAGCACGAACAGTGGCTGCCAAACTAAATCTTACACAATCGAGGGAGATCAGCGAACCGATCCAACACAACCCAACCCAACCCAACCCGACCCGATCCGACCCGACGAACCTGGTCTTCTTACTGTGTGCGACCCACATTCCATAAAGGCCGAAAAGTGTTTATAAAATGAAAATTGCTCAATTTTCATGTAATTTTTCACTTACGTACAATGTTTAAGGGTCGAGACGTTAAGTGAAATTGGCGAGGGTTAACCAACATTTCCAAATTGCCACCTGGCCCACAAAACGGGGTCGCTTTCTGCACATGCTAATGGATTCATTTAATGGACATCTCACGCAGCAATTTGGCGACCGCAACTTGAGTTTTGGGGCATATAAATATATATATATATGGACTAGCTGTGAAATAATACTTGAAGCCTTTTCCTAGTCAAATTGTGCGATGCAATGCAATCTTAAATATTTGCACTAACGCATGAGCAAAGGAAAATTAAATGAAAACCCAACAGATCATAAACATTCTCATTTTTTCTCCATTAAAATAGAAAGTGGGGGCAAAAACTATAAAATGCACGCGTTGCAAGCAACAAAACAAACACAAGACAACCAGGGCAGGGTTGGGGTTGTTGAAAGAACGGAAAGAAAAATAGTTGGTAGGCACGCTCTCTGGCAACATGAGGCATGGGGGCATGCCAGATGGTCCAGAACTTTTGCAATAGTACGAGAATAAGAAATCGCTAACCGTACGAAGAACAACTTAAAATTAATGACGCTATTCGTGGGACGCTCAACGAATCTAAACAAACTGCTGCTCACAAAGTACGGAATTTAAGAATGTTTTTCTTAATTTAAAGTAAATATTGCATACAAAAGAAAACAACGTGTGGCATTTAAAGCTAAGGATGTTAAAAAATGCTTTAATCTAGCATAAGCTGATGCCCCAAACAGATTAGGCAAAGAGCCATAAATTAATGAGTCAGTTGCACTCAAATAATATTCAGTTCAATTCAGGTTTCCCTTAACTCAAAAGTGACCTAGATTTGTTTTCTTTAATCTAAATCTGAAATGTATAAATATATATTTCATTTCATATTTAATTTGATTTAATTATTAGTTATTTAAAAATTTTTTTATTTATTTAATGTCAACTAAAGTCAGACATCACAAAAAATGCAAATAGTAAGGAATTGAATTAAATAAAAGGTAAATAAAAATTTAAAATGATATATATATATATTTAAATATAAGAAATACTTGTAAGATTACTTGTAATTAAAACTAAATATATATATTTAAATAAAAGAAATACTTGTAAAATTTCTGGGTGTATTTAAATTTAAAATTGTCAAAAATTTGTTGCAATTGGGCAAAATTTATTTCTTACTTTTTGTATATTTTGTGTCGACTGAATTTAGTTTATATTAAATAAATAAAACCTAGGAAAAATTCAAATGAGAACAAACTAATTATTAGTATGAATTAGTTCACGAGATAGGACTTTTAAAATAGAGTTCTTAATTATAGAAAATGATTGATTAAACAACATAACTAAAATATTAGTTATAAGCATGTAAATATTGTTGCAGAAATTGGGGAAAACTCATAAAAAAAACACAATCTGATCAAACAATCAAAAACGATTATTATATATTTAAAAATTAAAAAATTAAAAAGAGTTTTTAATTATAGAAATGGAGATCTCTAAATTGACTACATTACATTACTGAAATATTAGCTATAATCATGTAAATATTGTTAGTCATTAAGTTGTCAGAATTCTTTATGTTTTATAATTATTTTTTTTTTTAATTTTCTTCGGTTAGCAATTGGGCAACAGTTGAATTATCGTATTTTAGCTGCGTTGTTTTCTGCTTTGTTATTTGAAATGCGCACAAGATAAATATGAATAATACTACTAATAATAATAATATAAAGCGAATGCGAGGCAAGCAGCTCTAACGATTCTACAAAGCGAGTCTTTTGTTATCTCACACAAATATTAATCGCATGCAACACCAAACAACCGTTTCGAAAGATTCAGATTGGGTTCGTCTGAGTTGAGTTGAGCTGAGTTGCAGCAAAAGCGATGTAATTGCGCAGCCCGAAAGTGATAAATATGCGGCACAGTTTCACAAAGGAGTAGGAAGCGAATTGCATCCAAAAGATGCAATGTTGCAAATTGGTTGGGGTTGGGGGAGGAGGTGCAGCTGGAGGTGGTGTCTGGGAGAAGCATTCTAAGCAGTTGCGAGGGGAAAATGCACACACGGTTTGCAGCTCAATGTAAATAAATAAAATGCCCAAATGAAAATAAATATAATCGCACTGGGCGGGTGTGCCCGACTGAAAGATACCCCTCAAGGTCGTGAACAGCATTGAAAACTACTATTAAAGTTGGAAACGCTTTTCGCGCTTGAAATTCAGGTAACAATTATATTAGAATATATAATAAAATAAGATACAAATCAATAAACAATTCCAGTAAAACATTAATAATAATATTAATTTTTAATTAATAAATATTTCATAAATAACAAGCTTAACTTAAAATTAACTTTTAACATAATTCCTATAAAAAGTACCTATAAATAAATTTATATAAATTACACCATATTTTTAAACTTCAAATTTATCAATGCTGATCGAGATAATATCTGGCTATAAATCAACTCTACCCATTTTTAACCAGCTTTAAAAATAAAAAATAAATAAGTAAATAAATAAAAATAAACCAAATTGAAACGGAGAACGTTTAATTTATGCGCATTTTACGCATTTTGAATATAAATTGAGGAACTGCAATCCGAGCATTGCGAACGGTTTCTATTCTCAGAAGAGCTAAATGCAAAAAGATAAATTTTGTATCTTATTGTTACATTTGTATCTTTGTGTGTGTGTCTGTTTTTTTTTTGTGGCCTGGCCAACCGGAATGAGCAACAACCTTGAACTTAAACGTGTTGATGGCAGCCAAAGATACATTTCTATGGCTCAATGGAAATAGTCAACACTTTGGCTATGTTCCTACAGCACCCCCTCCCCAATCCCCACCCCGCCAACAACTAGCAGTGCCTCTCTGTGGCAGCTGTTAATGAAGCACATTAATTTTAATGCAAAGGCATCTGTGGGATTGCCGCATGAGGTGGTGCAGGACAAGGGGGAAAGGACTGCTGAAATGAATGAGTTGCTGCCGTTGAGGTTGCAACATTTTGTGTCGTGTCGTGTCGTTGCCGGTGCAAATGTCAGGTGCTCAATCATATGTGAATTTTCAAGATACATCAGCGAAACTGTGGCAGATTCGAGCGTTGGTTTTGCGGAGTCTAATGGATTGTGAGCTGCATAAATATGGAGCTGGTAATTGATTGCAAATGAAGTCTAGTCAAAGGAAGTAAGTAAACATTTAAATTATGCCTTCAGATTAATTTCCGTGACATGTGTAAACATCATCATCAGCCTTAAAAATTGAAGACTAGAATTTTTAAATATTAATTTTTAGTCAAAATATTTAAAAAGAAACAAATATAATTCACTCAAAGTAAGCCTTATAAATAAATTTAATGAATGGCGATTTTCCCAAGTGATTGTTCAGAATTTAACGTCAGCGCTCATAAATTAAAGTCCATCAGTCCATTAATTATGTATTTTCATTTAAATTAAGCAACTAATTGAGAGCCCGACAATTTCCAACGAACTCATTTTTCTTTCTCAACTTAAATTTGAGTCATTTTCGAGTTGACACAAAGAAATCACCTGCCAAACTGCTGCTGGGAGGAGAATTCAACAGAATTTGCTGAGACACTTCAAGTAATTTTAATTTTTGGTTATTTTGTGTTTTCGCGATCATTCATTTCACGGAAGTAGCTGGCGAACGAATTTTCATGTGAAAATCGGGCGAGAAAACGAGGAAGGGAGAATTTTGTATGATTAAAGTGCTTGTAATTATTATATTTGTTTTGGGGGCTTAACAAAGCCACACAAGGAAACGGCGAATGGTTAACGGAATGGCAAGGTCAGCCACCTGGTCTGATGTGGGTGGTGCTGGTGGTGCTGTGTGGTGCTGTGTGTTGCTGTCGCCTATTAATCAACAAGTGGTTGGTGTCCAAAACAGGCGCGGCACAAAACTCCAGCAAATGAATCGAGCGATAGCTTTTTGTAAAATATACAAATATATGTATATATATATATACTATATATATATATATATATATTATATGTGTGTTTATATATTGCACATCAGATTTCTCAAGTCCAACAAGTCACGCCATTGTCCGAGACCAAAAGTCATTGAACGTTTGCTGTTGCACAGACGGAAATTGTGGCGCAGCAATCGGAAGTTGCACTCGAGAAAGGATTTGGCAGTAAAAGTATCTAACTGTTAGATCGCATGCCACACTACCAAATACACAAAAATGCTACTGAAAAACCAAAGACTTTGCTTGGCGTGCTCAATTTCAGTGTTAAATTAAATTATTAAAGAGGCTGCACAAAAAAAAACATTAAAAAGCAAAGCACAAAAGCCGTTAACTCGTCGTAGCTAAAATACCCTAATTAAAGAAATGAAACCGGAAATGCTCATTTCACAATTTAGACATAAACAAAAGTTGTCAAACAAAACGAGGTTTTATCGTGTTTATGAGCAGAAATATTAGTAATATTAATAAACAAATGATAAATTCAATTTTTAATTGCTAAAGATTTTGTGTTATTCAAAAAAAATAAAATTTGTATTTTGTAAATTCCAATATTTAATTTTTTTTTAACTTACAAATTAAAAGAAATTAATCAAGCTAAATGATAGAAATAAAAATAATAGCAATATAAATATTTTTAGTAAAAATTCGATTTTTGACTACTTTTTTTTTACCAAAGATATTATTTCTAATATTATATATTTTTTATATCGTTAATTTTAATATAAGACTATTTTGGTTTAATTTAATGACTAAAAGTAATTTTTTAAATTAAAAAAACTGATGGAAAACCAAGTGAATTATGTGATGACAAATGATGTATTTGTCGTTCCACGATAAAGTATATATGCCCAGCTGAACTAGCCCAAAAATATTTAATAGCCAAAATAGCCGAGTATCGTTTAAAAAAGTTATTAGAGTGCGTCAACAACTACAACAGCTGCTAAAACAACATAAACTGTTGCCAGCTGTGTGCCCCACAGATGATGATGATGATGATGACGAATACTGATGATGATGATAATGAATGTATTTGTTGTTGTCGCCCAAAAGTGATCATTGACCGTCACGCCTGACGCAAATGTGGCGTCGCTTTCCAAAATCGTGTGCCAGCGTTGTGTGGGCGGCATTCAGGAGAGGAGCAATAGGAGAGGGGAGGGAGGCGGGGAGGTGTGAGGTAGATAGGGGCAATGTCTGAGTGTTGGCTACTCAATCAAATGGTCAGCGAAGCGCCAGCCCGGCAATATAATATAGACAATGCGGAACACGCGAATATTTTTGACCAAACTGCGATTTGCATTTATGAGATACATTTTTTTTGGTTTTTTTTTTTTTTTGAGAGCAGATACATTTTTTGACCCGTTACCGATACAGATACAAATACAACAACATTTGTAATTTGTGTGTGTGTCGATCTGAGCATGCAAAATGTAATTATAAATCACCAGAAATGTGAATAAACTTTTGCTTTGATTTGCAGGCGGAACCACGAGGCACACGGGACGGATGAGTGACGTATGATTCGTATTTGTGATGTGCGTAGTGTTTAGATTGAAATAAATTGATTGAGCCTACTTTCAACAGCAGCAGCAGCGGCAGCAACAGCAGCAGCAACCGTAGCAACAAAAAAAAAACAGCGAAATACGCGAATTTCGTAATGATAAACGAATTGAGGTAGTTGTATCTATGTATCTATGTATCTATGCGATTGCTATGCTTAATTATAGACATGATGCCAGTCGAGATACTTTTCGTTTGTTGTATTAGCAGCTAGCCGTGGCGAATTATGAGTAATTAAGTGGAAGCAACAATTTATATAGCGATAAGTTGTGAAGTTTATGTTTTTTTTTATGTGCATTTAATTGGGTTTATGAAACGAAATTGTTGCGAAAATAAATTAAAAATTGCAGGGCAAAGTTGAGCGGCAAATGAAGAAGGGTAATTTAAGATAAAAAGTAAAAAATAAATTGTAAATTTAATTCATTTGACGGTCAAAAAATAATCCAAATTAAAATTAAAAATTATACAAATTAAATAATATACTTTCCTTATATGCTTTATTAAATATTTTTTGGTATTTTAATAAAAAACAAACATTTTTATAAATTGTATCTTATTTATTTTCTTGTACATTTTTTATGCTTGCGTGTTTTACAATAACCAAATGTTTTATAAAATTTCCAATCTCAAAGATAAAAGGTTTCCATACTTACTTAAATTGGTTTCAATATGTATGCAAATTCCAATTATTTATTTAAAAGCACTCAAATACCTTTGCCTGAACACAATTCACCATTTGCCACACCGGACATAAAAAATTCCATTTCCATGGAGTCAAAACTAAAGTAAAATTTCAGCAAATTTATAAGCATATAAAAAATTAAATATATATTTCAAAAAATTTCCTTGAAATTCATAAAGTTCTACATTGAATTCTTTAATATTTTCCAAGCTCATCAGAAATTCATGTCCAAAGCAATCATCGCGACTGCTGCAACTACAACATTTTAGAGCACATCTCAGAAACGACACACAAAAAAGCCATAGAATCCAACCCGGCAATTGTGATGTTGATGTTGTTAGGGAGGCAACAAGCGTTGCCACAAAATCCCGCACAACAATCAACAGCTTGTCTATCGGCAAAAAGATGGCAACAACCGACTCAGATTCACAGCCGGAAATGAAGCCAGATGCTTATGCGCAGGCATGAGTAAATAATGTATTGTTGCAGGATTAAGTTTATGTATCACTTTCGCCTGTACTTCATTCTTGGTCCTGTACCAGACACAAAGGGTGGCAGGCTGTGGCTGAGTCTGGGAACAGCCTGTGTCAACATGGAAAGCCAGGTCCAGACTCGAGTGACTCATCGACGGCGGCAGCGTAATTTGTCAGTCAGTCGCATACAGGATGCGGATATACACAGATGGGAATACAGAGTGAGAGAGATAGAGTGACAGCGAGAAAGAGAAAGATAGATAGAGAGAGAGGGAGAGAGCTAGTGTCGACAGCACTGCCGGAAATGCTACCAAAAATGTTTCATTTTATCCATTTTACACACTTGCCAAGTGTAGGCCAATATTTTAACTCAATATGTAACGGATTAAAGAGAATATTCTTTATAATATATATATATAAATATATTCTCGATAATCTAGATAGTTTCTCAGCTGTGAAGTTGTACTTATCCTTTGCCATATCTGTCACTGAATGGGTATAATCGCTATCGAGAGATAGATTTTATCTTCCAAAAAATTATAAACTTTCCAAAACAATTTCCATATCTGTCTCTATATAATATAGGTCCGATGAAAATATATATATTAAAATATAGGTTCATGAATAAATTAACTGACTCAGTTTGAAAGTTATGTAACAATTCTCAAACTTAGCTTAGTTTAACAAAGGGTATTTAAAGTCCCAGCAAAGAACAGCTTTTGTTGCTAGATTAAATCGCTTTGGCATTTTCCATTTCTGTTGGCATTTTAGCCTAATTAAGCGTAAACTTGGCAACACTTTCAACTGATGCGTTTGCAAAGGACTAAAAGCAGCAACCCAGACACATTATGTGATTCCATTTCCAGGCCTCAAACTGTGTATCTGTTTGTTTTTGGCTGCTGTCATTACAGGACTCCCCCTCACCTTGCCACCCATACACCTCTCACTCTCTCACACTGTCTCCCTCTATCACTCTCTCTCCCTTCCTCTCTCTTTCTGTCTCTTGTGGTTTCTGTATGTATTTGTCTTACTTCCATTGCAGCTCTGCTTTTCATTTTATCGATTTTTGTATGCGTCTGATTCGGATTCTGTTGGCCAGTTGTGGATTTTTGGCTGCCAGCTGAGGGTTGTCCTCCTCCTTGTTGCCGTTGATGTTGCCGTTACTGGTGGACCGTACAATGTGCTTTTTATTGGTCATGGACATGAAAAATGTTGCCTTGAGTAAGGCAAAAAGAAATTTCTATTTCCCTGTCCCTATTATATTTTTAAGGGTTTGTCACAGCTTTCTGAGCATTATGAAGTGTTTTATTAAAGAGCGATAGTAGCCATAAATGCGATTGTGGCAGAAGATTTTTTAAGGATGCTTAGCACCAAAATGTGAAGCATAATAAAAGCGATTTAAGTGTAAATAAGAATTTGGTATTTGCGAAAGAGCACTTTTAGTGTCTAATTTTCTTTAGCTAAATGTTCTTTTCTGTATAACAAAATGGTATTAAAATAAAAATTAAACAACTTAGGATGGAAAAATGCAGAAAGGATTCCACGGATAAGTTTCTCACACTCACTCAATTCCATATTTAATTAATCTCAAATAACCAATATTCTTAATTTTCATCTCCTTTGATCGATTCCCATTGATTTATGAAAGGATTTTTTTTTTAAACTCAATATTTGCATGGGTTCTGTTTACTCAGTCACAAGTAAACAAGTCAAGGAACTCATTATATACATATATCTAAATTTTTTAAGCATTCAATAAATCGGATTTAGCATTTAAACGTAAATTAGAATCTTGTGTATACATAAATAGAGCGGATTGCCAAATAAATAAATAGCCAGATGTAAGCCACTTTCTCGTTTGACCTTTGGACGTAATAAATATTTAAACAAGAGGAGGCTGTAGGGGAGAAGGGGGAAGGCTGAACTGTTGCCTACTTAGCCGTTGAGCAGAATGGCAGTAATAAAACTGAATTTTATTACGCATACATGTCGAAATGGCCAACAGAACACACATAACATGGCCAGCAAGCGGCGGCTGTCTGAAACACCTAAAATTCATGTAATATCAGCGTGTATATAGAGAGATAGAGAGAGTGAGAGAGAGACTCACACACATATACACAGATATATAAACATATATATATATATATCGAAATATGCTTTGGCCTCGACAAATGTTGAGTTCAAGGAGACGTCACTGATGATGAGGTGTTCTCTGCAGCTGCAGCTTCCCCACAGCTGTTATCCAAAGCGAAGGACACTCAACGGTAAAACGGTTGAGAAACTCTACACAATCTAAGCGCTCTCTACTCTCTCCCACTTATAATCTCTCCTTTGCTCTGTCACTCAGTGAGCGTGCGCATTGATCTGGCAACGCTGCATCTCGCTTGACACTCACACACTCAACAGTTATGCAATGTTACAGAGATATTTCTTGCATTTGTAACCATGTTTTTCTTTTAACATTAACATGTGCTTTCCCACTCCCTCACTCCAATTTCTATCTTGCTCTCACTCTCTCTTTTTTAATGACGTCAAATGAGAAGCAGAAGATGTAACAGACTCTCAGCTCCGTTCACATTACACCCAACACAATGACGTCAATTTGGGGCGTGAAAGTTGTCTCTGGGTGGGTGGGGGTCGCCTAAGCCAGCGCTGGGCATCATTTGCAAAAGTTTCATTTAAGTTGGCGCTTTTCTTAAGTGTAACAGTAAATAAGCAGCGTGTTGTCTCTCTACACTTTACAGCTTTGTGATTTATCGAAATCAACTGTTTTATTAGGTGGATAATAATAGAAAATCCTAAGTGCCTAGAAAACGACCCTTTTGCTTTTATATACAAATTAAATTAGTTGTGATTAATAAAATAATCAATGAGAATTAAAGAAATATATATTTAAATAAGGAATACATTCAACAGTAATAATTATGTTATTTCTAGAACATAACATTGATTTTATAAAATAAAAATTAAATTTTTTAAATGTGTCAATGTATAATATTAAACAATCATGAAATTTAATATGCATTACTTATTACTTATTACATTTAATAAATGCAAATGTATCTTAAATGTCAATAAGTAGTATTTTAACTAGGAAATTATAGCAAATAAAAACTATGCAAATTAAAGCTACATTATTTGCCATATTTGGTAAATGTTCAAGCATCAACATTTCAATATAAATGACGCTTGATTTGTTAAATTAAAAAGGAAGTCATGAAAAATAAAGGCAATTACGTGTAAACTTAACGATAATTGCGAATCGTGAATTTACAGTGCACACAAGTTGCCAGCAATACGAAATTTAATGACATTTCCAATCAAAAAATCAAAACGCACATCAAAAATTCAGTGCGTAATACATAGAAATAATAATAATAATAATAATACTAAACTACTACACAATGTTTTCCGCAACTGGTTGTTGGCCAATTAATTCCTGAATGCACCCAGTCCGCCAGAGGATATAATTAAACGGGAATCGAAAAGCAGCTCAATTCAAAGCCAATTACAAAATGCTTGTCGAAGGCAGCTGGAGTGAAAAAAAAAACACTGACTTTTCAGCATTGAGTTTTCAGATGATCTTGTTGCGATAACATCAATAACAACATCAACAATAACAACAATAACAAAAAACAACAACAATAGCCACAAATGCAGTCATTGACTGACTGCAGCAGTCGCTACAAAAATAAACAGCCAACAAACAAAAACGATAGCAGCAAGAAACTAGAAAAAAAACAATGTCAACCACTACGAAAGCTGGATACTCTACAAATAATGTTTAATAAGTCTTAGCAGTTAATAGTTATATGTTACTGCACAAGTTTAATGAGTTTTAACAGTATTTAGTTGTTTTTCTTTTATATATATGCTCCTAACTTTAATGGCTTTAAATACATTTATAATTTATTTGAGATTCTACTTTTTAATTATGTATTTAAATCAGATTTCAAAATCAAAATGATTTTTTTGTAGCTTCTTATTTCTATGTTTGATATTGATTAAAATAGAGAAATTACTTATGACTTACTTATCTAATAATAATATTTTTTTATTACATAATTTCAGAATTTATTAACTAATCTTCAGCTGAAAAGTATTAAAATTAATCTAATCATTGCAGCGCTTTTAGAAGTTAAAAGTAACATATGAAAATAGAAAATCATAATTAGGATTTCTATAATGAGTAATTACATAATTATATATTTTGTTGTTCGAATTCTTTTATTTATTGTTGGGTGACTTCTTTTTAAAATTTAAATATGTATTTTGCTGGCGTAAGACCAGGTGTTTTTTATATTTGCTTTTAAATTAAGCTAGCGAATATATATATTATATATATATATATATTTTTTTTTCTCAAAGTTCAGCACAAAGTCGATGTACGCAAAGCTAGCGCAAAACAATAACAAAAACTTGCAACTGTAAACAAAACGCACGCGCCGGCAATGAAGCAACATGAAGAAGAAGAGCAGAAATAGGAAAATGGGGGGCTGGGGGTGTATTTTATTTTTTTGATGGCTCCACAAGACGAGATGAGAGGTAAATTTCACTGTGCAACACATCGTCTGCCTCATATGGGAAATTTCACTTGCACGCTTGAGAAAAAGTGCAGTCATCGAGGCCGCCGCTGGCCGAAGGAGGGGGGATGGGGTGGGAGGGGGGCTACTCTCGAGTGCGGTAATCAGGCATTTTCATGGATAGCCAATCGGTGTGGGGGAGGGGGTGATGGTGCAGAGGAAGGGGAACTGAATACAGTGCGTTTTTGGTGTTTATTGTTGTTTTTATTTGTACATTTCTTCTCGTGTTGCTTGTTGCTTTTCTGTGGCACTTTCACTCTCCTCCTCAGCTGGCGTCGATCGCTCGTTTTGTTCCGTTCCGATCCGTTCAGTTCAGTTTAAATATTACGTTATGTTTTTGGATGCTTTCGGAGCGATAAGCGGCATTTGTTTATGTCATTTGCTGGTTTGGAGCGATTTTCGGTTCGTTTTGTTATTGTAAACATAAACAACAAAAAAAGAAGCAGAAAAAAAACACACATGAATTGGAGTCATTGAGTTTTAAGTTGCCACAAAATGGTTGCAACCGGGCGACGACTAGTCGCAATCAATGTGTGGTGTCCAAGGTTCGATAAACATGCTAAATGAATAAATATCTATAAATATTATTCAAGTTTTGGGTTCGCTTATGCGCATTTATTGCTACGGGGGCGACTCCGATATGTGGAAGTCATCACATCTTATCTGCATCGTCTTTATTTCATAATTTCCTCATGCATTCCATGATTAGCTGTTTCCGATATCAGTGATTAAGCCACAGTCAGCTAATTAAATCGATTATGAAATTCGAAAATCAATCAGATATTTTATCGGTTTTCACATAGCTTTCTTAAAGCTGAATCGATTTACATTTTATAATAAATTTTCAAACACAACACAATATTATACAATTTGAATTTTTTCATCTAAATATTAATCATACGTGAAAATATGTTTTATTTATAAATATACAATATAAATAGAAGTCTTTAAATTCTTTAATTATATTGTAGTAAAATACATACAATTTTATTTAATGTTTTAAATATGAGTATTTTTTTTTCAATTCTGCTGTAGAGAACAATTCCTATAAATTGGTTTTTCATTATTTTTTTGTTGCTTTTAAAGGAACTTTTGGACCTGTGCACAATTTGAATTTTCTATTAAAATATTTTTCATATTTCCCACACTGAGGAACAGCTGTGAGATCTTTCAGCACCTTGGCATTGTACAGAGCTGCAGGTCATGCCCAAGGTGCACAACTAGATGATTGGGGGCAACAATTCATAAATCGTTTTCCAGTTAATTATGTTTCCGCTATTATTTTGTTTATTGCGGTTCGGTAAAAAACAATAAATAAATGGAAGTAAATTGGTAAACGGGAAACGCTAAACGAACTGCAAATGCACATGCATCGCATCAAGGCGAACAGAAGCTACTCAAGCGGAGGATAACGCATCTGTGCGCCACATGGCGCTACCTTGTGCCCCCATTCCCCATCCCCCGGCAACAACACCAGATGCAACCTCATTGAACTGTCAGCAAATTGCATTTCCAGTTAGGTAAAGCAGCGTTTTTTGCTTTAAAGGTTTGCTCATGGATTTTCATTAGTAGATTCTTGAATTTTTGCAAATGTATCTGCTGGATGTATCTGTATCTGTATCGGTATCTTTCGCATCGTATCTTTAAGTGTCTGTCAGATGCTGACTAATGGTCTACGCATTCGATTTATGGTGGCTTCGCTGGGGTGGGCGGGGCAAGCTGTCAGGCGGCATCGTGTGAAAATTGTTAACAAATTGCAGCGTCGAAATGATTTGAAGAAATACTCCGATTTAAATTTAGAAATATATATATATATATATATATATGTATATATTGAAATACACATTTACGTACGCACTTGCGGCACTCCAAAAAGAAATGTGTGAAAAATTGCTGTTAATTTTTGTGGGTTTCTTTTCGATTTTTGTGTGGGCGGAAAATGCAACTTTAATTGACAATTTAGTTGGGAAATGCTTTCTGAGAAATTTGGGGGAAAAAGCCAGCGACGAGTGACCAATATGGTTAGTGTGGCCGTCTTTGATTAATGTGCTTAGCCAACACACACACACACACACACACACACATATTAAAAGTGCTGTTTGAGTCGAGATATTTTGAGACATTTTAAATTGGTAAAAGAAAATCTGTTTTTTCTTTAATTTTAATTTTGATGAATAATGCTTTCTTAAGATGCTGATTAACACTGGGAATAACAAATTACTCAAATTTTTATTTGTTTATTTTTAACTTGGCATATAAAGAGTTCAATTATTATAATGCGACTTTCTTTGGCAGATCGCAAAACGGCATGTTGCCAAATACGGTGGGGCAGACGTCAGTGCGTGTTGCGTGTGGGTGGATCGAAAAGTGGTGAAAGCAGGAAATACAAGGTCTGGCCGAATGGGATTGCGTCCTTGCTCCACAAAACGCTTGTTCGCAAATAAAAAACAAACAACAAAAAAAAAAAAACCAGACAAGACAAGAAAAGACAACGGAGCTGTCACAATTGACACGGCGGTGGCAACCTCGGGGCGTGAATCACATTTCCATTACTCATGCGGCAAAAGAGTGCGGCGTGAAATGTTTTACGCAAAAATCTCGTTTGTTTATTGTTTATTTTTGAATTTAGCAATTGAAGTATTGAACAACGGGCGAAACAAAATAAAACCAACAACGGTAAAAACCGGGCACGCTCAAAAAAAAAAAAAACGATTGACGCATGCGCAAAATTACAAAATTTTGCGAAATTACGGCACATTAAAGAGAAAGAAAGAAAGAAATACGGAAAGAAAGCAAAAGAGATGGAGAGTGTCTTCCCATAATAAGCCCGTCTTAAATTCAAGTCAAGTTTCTGCTGTTACCATTTTTAGCCGTAGCCAACGTAATTGGAAATTCTGCGTTTGCGCAGAATACGCAAAAAAAGTACAAATTTGTGAAAAGAAAGAAAGAAAGAAAGAAAGAATCTTGGGCATACCGAAGATTATATACCCTTTAAGACCGGTCTCTAGTTGATGTCATCTATATTTTACTATATATTTTAAAATCCTATGCGCTATAGTAGTCCAATCTCGATCAATCAAACTGATGGGTTTGTTTGCCTTAAATGATTAAACAATAAAGT
Source organism: Drosophila kambysellisi (assembly GCA_035042185.1). Taxonomy (NCBI): domain Eukaryota; kingdom Metazoa; phylum Arthropoda; class Insecta; order Diptera; family Drosophilidae; genus Drosophila; species Drosophila kambysellisi. The sequence goes on along the minus strand of JAWNLS010000945.1, from coordinate 3,197,402 downwards.
TATTTATATACAGCTATATATAGTAGTCTCATCTTTATGATTTTTGATACAAAAATTAAGAAAATAATCACACTGATAATTAGTGAGTTTGTTAAGTATAAATTTGTTTAACAAAAGAAGGGTATTCAAAAAAAATCGTGGCTAAAAAATGAGTCAAAAGTCTTTCGACTCTTAGCTCTTGCTGATTGTGCTTATGTTATAATAATTTTAATAACAATAAAATGCCTCGTGTGATGAGCAATAATTAGCACAAATTACTTAAACCAGCGGCTGTCGAGTCATCAGATTGGCCTGGAGCCCGGCACCAGCGATAAGCCCAAAAGTGGGCTAATTGCGCCACTGACTCTGATTTTGATTTGCCTTCGTTGCCTGTGCCACATTTAAATAGGTGTGAATTGTTATCAATTTGTGGCGGGAACCGCCTTTCAATGAGCACGCAAAATGATTGCTGATCTTGTAATAATAATGAGACATCGTTAAAAAAAAAAAAAAAAAAAAAATTCAACAATTATCGCATGCCCTGAGAACCTTGAGTCTGGAAACATAAGAATGCTTATAAAAATATTTATACATTCTATTTAAATTTCTTTCATATATATTTATTAATGAAGGATCGATTTGGATGGGCCTATTGGCGTCAGTTGTTGTGTGAAATAGTTGATTTCATGAGGAACGTGTTTCTATATAAGCTAAATGTGGTTTTATCCAATCGTCACTTACCAAGAGCACATTGAAAAAGGTCACGTTCTCAGTCTGGCAATCGTCATAGCCCACAAAATAGCCACATACCAAATTTACATAGAGCTATAATTAAAAAGATTAATTAAAACTTATTCAGCTATAACTTCAAAGATACAAACTATAAATTGTTATGGGATGATTTAATGACTCGATCTCAAACTGAACACGTTTAGCAAGCACGACTTTAAGATAAAGTAATTGTGGGCTATCAACAATGATAAAAATTATGATTCCATACGGATAAAAAGATTTAAGTGGAGATAAGTCTTTTAAAGAAAAGATGCTTAATTTGAAAGCCAAATAAAATACGATAAAAATATTGTAGATAAAAAGATTTAAATCAGTTAAAAGAAAAGATAATTTAAGAAAATAATAATTAATTTGTAAGCCAATTAAAATACGTGAGAATTATTTTCCTCATTTCTTAAGCCCTAGAAAATGATTAGTTATAGCTGTAATTTGAAAACGGAATGCAGAAATTGAAATGAGAAGATTAAGTGAAAATTGCATGTCACCTTTTCAGCAATAAGACAGTTTGGCTTTAACCATAAAACCTGCTCAAGTGCATTAGCCTATTGATTTTTTACGGCACTGCCAGCATAGAGATACACAGTTAGAACTTGGGACATGGATCGTCTTGCTTTGCAAATCAAACTAATCCGCTTAAAAGCCTCGATTTTCAGCTAGACAACCACGTCGTCGTCTGGGCCACAATTGCAAACGGGGCTCACTAAGCTGCTGGCCGGCAATGGGATACATTGTATCGATTTTGGACTGCAATGCAAGGTGAGCTAGTCAAGATGGGGCGGACACGTGACAAAGCAGGTGCCAGACACACACACACACACACACACACACAATCACACATGCACACACAGTTATTTATAACAATGCAGCTGCTAATTTTAAAAGCATCTGAGTGCAGCACAAGGGACTGTGAACTGCAGCTGAGTGGATAAGTCGCCCCCCATTTGCCGGCTAATCAAAAGCCAATGGCCATAGTTAAAGCCAAAGTCAGAGCCAAGCCGGGCCGAGCTGTGGCTTCGAGCCCCAGCGACCCACTTGAACATGCGCGCTCGTGACATTCGACGATGGACGGTGGGGGGAAGGGAGGGTTCGGGGTTGGTGGAGGGAGAGGGGTGCGTGGAAACGTGCAAAGTGACGGGAAATCGAGTGACAAAAGAAACGTGCAAAACGTCACTTGGGTCGCGTTGGCAAGCCAAAAGATTCAGATGCGTCACTGCGGAAAAGCAAGCAAACCAGATGAAGCCAAAGACAGCAACAAAAGTGGTGAAAAATCACAAATAAATAGCAACTAAAACAAAAGTCAGGAAATATGCAGTGTGAAATGAGGCACGCACGGGAGACAACAAGCCAAGTGTATATGTGTGTGTGAGGAAGACAACAAACAAGCTGAGACAAACAACAACAGCAACAGCTAAACAATAACAACAACAACAAAAACAACAATGGCAGCAACTATGACAATTGCCAAAGCTGACAGTTTGTCATTTGAAATCACGCGCCAAACGTCAAGAATTGCAACTGAGGCAGCAGCAGCAGCAGCAAATGAAATCAACAACAAGTCAATAAAGCATTTGACGACACAACACAGCGAATTGAATAATAATTTACAATTATTTATGTATAGGTTTGAATGTCTAACAAATGCAATTAACGGTACACAACGAATTTATGGCTACAATAGCCGCCGTGAGAGGTCAACGGTGTCAGATGCCAATGCGAATGTAAATCAATTCAAGTGCATTTCAAACTGACGGGGTGCATGTCAAACCAACGCACTATCAAATAAATTTGTTCAGGATGTATTTATTGTTAAAATAATGTTAAAAGATTAAATAATAAATAATAAAAATTAAAAAAATGAAGGAGTTCTTTAAAATTTTATGATATGCAAAACATAATTACAAAAGTAAATCAATTCAAGTGCATTTCAAACTGACGTGGTGCATGTCAAACCAACGCACTATCAAATAAATTTGTTCAGTATGTATTTATTGTTATAATAATGTTATAAGAATAAAAAACATAAAATAAGAATAAAATCAGGAGTGCTTTAAAATGTTTTATATGCAAATTCCCAAAAGAAACATCGAAAAATTTAAGAACCTAATAATTTATTGAATTTATTAGTGATAAAAAGGATTCCATAATTTTTAAATTTAGTTAAAAATTGCTCATTAAGTTTTGTAAAGAAAAAAATACAAGCGCTGTATATTTTTGTAATAAATATAAGAATTTTACGACCAAAATTTTCTGTCTTTTAAAAATAACGCATTAAATTTTGAAAAGGAACTGAAGAGTCATCAGCAATTGTCGGGTCCAATTATTGCATGTGCCACCGAACGTGGAAGAAAACTTTTGTAATTATGCATAAATACGTGCACTTAAATGAAAAACAGGTGCGGTTCGGGAAATATAATAGATTAATATATAATATTTAGAATATATAATAATAAATACTACACATGTGCTTAATAATATATTATTTTTTGATAAGCACTTTGATATTTACCAACATTTGTATAAGTTCAGTTAAATTCATTTAATAGTGTTAAATTGTTGTGTTTTAACTTTGAAGCGCCCCAAAACCCGTTTCTCAGTTTGCTCAGTCCGCTACTGTTGCAAGGCATAGTCGAGTGTTGTAAGCTACAGACATTGCTCATGTCTCATTTCTCATTTCTCTTGTCTCATTTCTTCCTGGTTAGACTTGTGGAACACACTCACCCACACACACTCAGATCAGCATTTATTGCTCAACTAATTTGCACTCGACTTTCTTTTGTATTCTAAAAGTAGATGCCTTTAGCTGTTGCATGTCATTTCACTATTTAAGTGTCCATGTTGCATACAATGTGGTACCCCTACCAACACCAGCACACACTCAAATAGAAACAAGTAAGATGCTGTAGTCGAGTTTACTCGACTACGATATACCCTTAACCCAGTTGTTAAATATATTCTAGTTTCCTTGGCAAATTTCCCCTTAAGATGATTTGCACTCAAATGCCCAAACTGAATGGCTACAAACACGTGCATATACGTACATAAATACATACATACATACGTACACGAAACAGTAGTTATCGGGGCTCTGCAGAATACACACAAATATATTGACGCTAGCGTCGATTATCATGCCATCTCTTTCTCACATATGCGCTCGCCCTTTTATATGTATACAGAAAATGCTTGCAGCTGCTGATAGAAATGAGATCACTATGAGAATATATTTTTGACTATAACTTTGGTGTTTCTTGTCCGATCTTAATGAAATTTCGACAATTAATCAATAATATGTATTTATAAATTATAAGTGTCTGCCTCTTAAATTGTGGAATTTATTGCTATCGGAAATCGAAATGTATCGATAATTCTGAAACTCAGGCAGTTATCGATAAAATAAAGCCAACTTGATCTGCGCTTGGTACACGAGAACTTATATTCCAAATTTGAATCTTATAGTCTCTGAGATCCGCGTGTTCATACAGACGGACAGACAGACGGACAGGGCTATATCGACTCGGCTATTGATCCTGATCAAGAATATATATACTTTATGGGGTCGGATATGCTTCCTTTTGCCTGTTACATACATTTGCACAAAACCATTATACCCTTTTTACCCATTTTTAATGGGTTAAGGGTATAAAAATATAGTTGCATCTTGTGGACAGTCAAGTCCGTTCAGCAATTTACACTTGAGGCATTGCGTCAATTGTTATTAATTTGTGCGCATGAAAGAAAAAACAACAACAACAACAACAACATGAAGAGAATCGCACGCGACTTGTGTCAAATGCCCGACAAATTCCCAGTTATAGTTGAGAGTCGGGTCAACTGCCTGATATGCATTTCATATCAATTACTATGCATTCTTCCAGCATTCCTTTTATTCTTTGCAGAGTATCTATTCCAATCTTATCAACTTACCCTCTTTAATATGCAAATTTGAATGAACGCAGTAAAAGTTTGGGCCATTCTGAGATTTTCAGGATTATCACATCAGTTACGCATCTTAATGGACTACGATTTGTGTGTTTAGGCAAAGTTTTGGTTAACATTTTTGCCGTTGCTGCCACATGTCACATGTCAGCTAAGTTCAACAAGGACTCCAAGGAAAGCCGAAGCACGTGTGCTTATTATTTACCATATGACGCCTTTCTTTGGGCCATGACGACAGCTGCGACCTAGAATACTCAGGTTAACAATAAGTGCGAGTTTTGCTAATATGTGAATGGTAACACTATATGGCAAAATAGATAGAGAGGATTCCTTAAGAAAAGTTGTGCAATAATATATAATGTGTAATAATAAAAATTGATAAAAAGTGCATAAATAACTTATTATTATTGCTTCAGGCTTCTCTGTGCTGCAACTAGTTAGATCTAATGGGCCTATAGTTCATTCATTAATAATAGATCTTGCGTCAGGTGTTATAATCTAATATAATGTGCTTTAAAGATCATTGCCACATAATCGACAGATTTAGCTAGCTGACCTCCTAATCTACAATAGACCAGTAAATATTCAAAGTCTATACTCACTTTACTACTGAACAATAGTAGGTAGGTATTCTATATAGTCTATATTCACACTACTACTGAACAGACTCTACAACTCACTCTGTTGCACAGTGTTGCCTCTCCATGCACGCTCCACACATGCGTGTTGCATACTTTTGGGCACTAAAGAAATTTCATTTTAATTTGATTTATTTTGCGTCAGGGGAAAATGCGTTAAACGGAGTTTTGCTGACAAAGTCAAAAACAAACTTTTATTCATTTCGTATTCCACAAACTCTGAATTGCTTATGGAATAGAGATTTAATATGTGCGCTGACGTCAATTCTACAGATAGTTAAAGTTGTGAAAGTTTGTGCACGACTTGGAAAGTAATTAATTTTATATGTAAATATATACATCATATAATACATGTGCACATATATAAATATAATTTAATTAAATTGAATATTGATTCTCTAATAACATCGCAAGGCAAAAGTTCATTGCATATTTTTAGGCAGTGCTTAAATATGCCGCGCACAGTGGCTGTCAAACTGTATGCTTATACGCTGAAATTCATTAATGGGAGCATCGCAAATCGCTATAATTGGGGACGTGATGACTTAATGCAATATAAATAACAAATAAACAATATAAATAACAAATAAATTATTTATAAGACATGTATGTGTAAAATATCTTCCGGTTTATTTATATTTCAAAAATTTGTATCTTTTTAAGATGTGTATTATAATTCAACTAAATATGGTTAAATGTAGAAACTTTAACGGGTTCTCCCAGCTTTAATAGTATGTACTAATTTAATGTATTTTTGCCATTATTTATCGATAGAAAAATTTAAAAATTGCAACTTCTAAATGAATTTGTGGCATAGACGTTAATATGTGTGGGAAATGGGAAAGTATCTTTTTAAACTACCTCTCCATTTGCATTCTTCCATCACCCGTCTACAATCAACACCTTTCCAACACTGCTCAGATATGTGTGTCTTTTACAGTTTCATTTCACACAGTGCTCCTCTAATTTGCATGTAATTTGTTGTGTCGGCACCACAAGACCCAAAAAATAATCATAAAAAACAACCAAAACTCGGCTCCATTTCCAGACGGCCCATAACAGGAGCAGACTCAATATTTTTGTATTTGCTTGTTGCACAGATGCTTATCGAGGTGACAACCACAACAACAAGAACAACAACAACATAAAGAGCAGCAACAACTCTACCAAATTGGCTCGGGGCAGAGGCTACAACAGCCGATCGAAAGGCAGCTCGTCTGTTGCCACTTTGCATATTGGCCGCCTTTTTAGCATAAGACCAAGTTCACGCTCTGAGCTCTGAGACAACCATTGTTGTTTTTGTTGCCACTGTTTGCCGGTCATGTCTTCTTTTGGGCAACAACAACAACAACAACAACAATAATAACAGCTGAAGAACTGCAAGCTCATTGGCCCAGTTGGCAACTGTTTTGACATGTTTACCGCGCTTCTGTGCAAAAAAATAAACAAGGACCAACCTTGTGTGAGTTTGTCGCTCTTTAATCTGGTTATTCAGTTATGCGGAAGCTACTCTTGACTTGTTTCTGTTTTTGTTTGCAAGCGAAGGTGTCAGCTCTCGGCCATGATTGATTGGTCTCTCTCTTGAAGAGGATTCGAAACATGAAAAAGGTAGCACGAAAGGGAGCTGTGAAGCAAACAGAATGCTGTGTATTCAATCATTAAAAATTCGCATCTTAAATACGATAAAATCACAACTTTATCTTTGATAATCAAATCACATCACAAGCATCTAAGATTTATGCAGAACTTAAAGCAATCCATAGAATTTCAAACTGACTTAAAATCATATTCCCAATTATTGCAATAAGCTCCAAAATAAAATCGAAATTATTTGGGTTAAAAACTTTCGTCGATTTTTCAGATCTGCTTTAATTTCTCCGCCTTCTCACACCATCAAGAAGCAGTCCAAAAAAAACACACCTCAGACCATATTTTCACCTGACTGAAGTCAAACTAAGGCGCTTTTGGCCAACACTTGGCCACGCTTAATACCTTTAATTACGCCCCAAATATTGTGGCAGCATAAGCGATACCACAAGATCCAATCGCATGTTTAATCAGCAAAGTAAAGTAAAGAAAATAAAGTGGCTGGCAAACGAGTGGCTGCAGCGCGCAGTGGCAGTGGCAGTGGCAGCTGACTGGAATGTTATCAGTGGCAAGCAATCGGCGCATGCGCCACACAGTGAAACCACTGACTGCTACTGCAACAGTGCAACAGTGCAACACTGCACCACTGAGAAAAGCAATTACATGCCGCATGAGCTGCTGTTTAGTTGCATGCCCCACCACTCATTTGAAGTCTCAGATCCTGCAATGTCTCAGCTTACCTTGAACTTCTGTTTATACCCCATCTCCTGCTTGATGGCTATGCAAATTGGCCAGTTAATAGGCGCTAATATGTTTTGCCAGCTACCGCTTGCGATAATTTACAGTTTACTTTTCGCAGCGGCTGCCCACGCGACGCCTCGTAAATAATTACTCACATATAATGCTCAGCTCAGCTCCGTCCGTCTGGCGTTTATTTAGTTTTTTTTTTTTTTTAATTTTTTACGATTTTGTAATTGCGCTTTTTATGCGCGAAAATTGTGCCTCCGTTTGAGGTGTTATATTTTGTGGCAAAACGTGAGTGGTTTGCCAGCCAATTCAAATGCCAAAAGTACCAGTTGCACTAGCTATGCCAGTGAGTCACTGAGTCATTCAGTTATATGCAAATATCCAGATAGCCAGATCTTAGTTAAATTGTGGCTATTCTCAAAAATAAACAAGTAAGATGCTGTAGTCGAGTTGGCTCGACTACGATATACCCTTAACCCAGTTGTTAAATATATTTTAGTTTTATTGGCAAATTTCCCTTTAAAATGATTTGCACTCAAAGAGAATATATTTTCGACTATAACTTTGGTGTTTCTTGTCCGATCTTAATGAAATTTCGGCAATTAATCAATAGTATGTATTATGTCTAAATTAGAAGCCTCTGCATTTAAATTGTGTAATTTATTGCTGTCGGAAATCGAAATTGATCGATAATTCAGAAACTGAGATAGTTATCGATAAAATAAAACAAACTTGATCTGCGCTTGGTACACGAGAACTTATATTCCAAATTTCGCTAGCTATTATAGTCTCTGAGATCCGCGTGACGGACAGGGCTATATCGACTCGGCTGTTGATTGTGATCAAGAATATATATTCTTTATGGGGTCGGAGATGCTTCCTTCTGCCTGTTACATACATTTGAACAAAACCATTATACCCTTTTTTACCCATTTTTAATGGGTTAAGGGTATAAAAAATATATCTCAGGCATGAATGAAAGGTGTGCTTTGGAATTTTTTAAAGGAAATTATAATTGTTTAATCCTTTTCACTTAAAATTCAGACTAGTTAAATTAAAATATAAAAAAATAAAAGAAATAAGCTTAGCAAAAGAATATTAGCCATTTTACAGGCTATCAATAAGCCAGGCTCTAGAAACTATATAGTTGCCCCCAAATCACTTTTAGTCGTTTCAAACTGGATATCTAAAGGTCAAACCAAGATAGAAAAGACCTGGTTTTTTAAAAATCTGATCACTTTTGATTCCACTCTTCCATAAAGCACTTTTTGGGATTTTAATGTTTTAAAGTATTTTCAACTAGAAATTTGATTTGATCTAAGGTCGAAAGACACTTCCTGAAATCATCGATGTGACTTTAAAAAAAAACGCATTCTTTTCTCAAATATCCAGATATACAATGTAAAATTATTGCACAAAGGCAAAAAACAAAGAAAAAAGGGAAACGAAAGAAAAACTTAACCCATTCATGACCTCGTTTCTTTATTGGTGTGTCTAACAAAGCAATTAATGGACATGCAACATTTTTTGCGGCAGCAAGTTAAATCCCCCACGGACAACACACAGAGAGACAACTTTATTAGCTTAATTAAAACTCCTCAAAAGGTTCATCAAAGCAATGTTTACTGGCGAAGATAGGAGAGAAGAAGGTGGCAATAAGGGAAAGGGGCAGAGTTGATTTGTTGCGCTTCTTTTTTGCCCGTGGGGCACTCAACACAACAAAATCTTGCAAAACAAAAAAAAATATGAGAATAATGCGTTGAATGCTGGCAATTTAGCAAGTTTACGGCTCAATGGCAAACCTTGCAACCGCATAATAGAAATCTGCAACTCTCCCACTCTGTCACTCTACCCCTCTGCCCTAACCATCCCAGTTTCCAGTTGAGGTCCAAGCCTTGCCCCATGCTGTCTCTCTCACATTTCGTGTCCAAGTCCCAGTTGAATGACGTTTTACTTGATTGCAGTTAACTTTGTTTTTCCCCTCAGCTTTGACCGAATGCAAATTCTGCTTTTCCAGCTACAGCATTTTCCCCTCTAACTCTTATGGCAGCCCGAATCGAATTGAAGCCACAAAAGTTTTGATTCTTTGTCCCTCCGCTGATCCGCTGACAGCGTTTTTCTTTTCGGGCCACACAATAAAAAATTAAGTTGTAAAATGTGAAAAACGTGCCGAAAGCCTTTGGGGCCTCAGCGAACTCTTCGATTAACTACGATCCAAACATACTCAAGTGTGTGGCATTCAATTTTTATGGCACTTTAATGTGTGTTGTGTGTGTGTTGTGTGTAGAACGGAGTTTACCAAAATCCGAATTGCAGATCGAATCGGAGATAAGCCTTCTTTATGTGGCATAACAATAAAGAAAAACGATTCCTACAGCGTGTGTTGTGGTTTCTAAATTTTGGTATTAGCTTTAAGCCTAACAATGTGGAAACTATAACGTAATGAAGGTTTAGACATAATGAAATCTAAGGAAGTTATAAATTAAAGATTTAAATGCTTTAAGGTGTAGAAGATGTCTTAATAGGTTGCATGGTAAGTTTGGGGAGAGAAACTAGAAAATGATGTACAGAACGAGTGAAATAATGATCAAAATGCTTAATGGCTTAACAAGTAACAAGAGGACTCCTTTAAGCTATATCCCTTATTAAAATCTATAACCTATTCAAAATTTATAATGCCGCACACAACATACAACGTAGGGCAATGAGAAATTGAGGTTTCATGACTCTGAGCCTTAACAGTGCTGAACTATTGACCTGGATAGTTATTCGATTGGCCCACGACGAAGTCATCAATGACGTCGCCGATGATGACTTGTGTTTGATTTGGCCGAGTCTTTGACTCTGACTCTGACTCAGACATCAACTCTGCCTTTGGAATTGAAACATTTCGCCAAATAACCAGACGCAAAGGTTGAGTCGAGGTCAGCACACTGGAAAATGGGAAAATGCATGCCGACAATGTGATTATTTGGTTATGAATTTTTATTGGGTTATAAATATAATATGCCAATTAGACGACTACCTACTCGATAAAAACTAACAAGTTAATGGGTATTTTATCGTTTATTGCAACCCGTTCAGACAAGTTCTAAGGCAAGGGAAAACTAGTTTGGCGCGTTGTCAATATCAATTAGAAAATGTGACATTTATATTCAATGGAAAACATGAACAGCCAGCCCACAAAACACACATTTATCTAATAGAGTCATAAAACTGTGATTTGAAACTGTCAAGTCATAGCGCCATTTGTGCAACATTTTGAGACATTTCTACCAATAAAATCGTGAGATCTTTTTATATGGCATTGGACATTTTTGTGGCAATTAACAGCCAACAACAACAACAACAACAGTCCAACGTTGTTGGCCAACAATTAAACGAAACTGTCAGCCATTTATCTCGAAGCGTCGACGCGACGTGACTTCCCAGGAAGATATTTTGCCAGGTTTTCATTTGCGCCTCCATAACTGGCTAGTCAAGCCGGATAATGAGTCGAGGGTAGGGTAGGGGCGGGGAGGGGGGTATCAAGCAAAAAGGGTCGTGTTTGCCAGCTCTCTAATTGGCACCAAATATGGCAACTGGCTTGCACTATGGCCAAGGCTGTGGTATGCAGCAAAAATATGTCAAAATGTGACAAAATGCGTGTAGAAGCCACAATGCTCCAACGCTCCGGGAGAAAGGTTCAGCCGGGTTGGTAAATCCACAAGTTGCTGGCAAAAACACCATTTAAGGTGTTCATTAGTCGAGCAGAAAACTGAGAATCGCATAAGCAAAAGGGACGTCCAAAAATGGCAGCAAAATCTCATCAGAGTTTGCTGACCATTTCTGCAGATTACGAGACAAAGATCAACATCATCATCATCATTTACATCAGCATCATCATCATCATCATCATCATGGGTGAAGATCGAAGATCGATAATGATAATGTCAGAAAGTCACAGCGATCAATCGCAATCAGCTGTGCAAAAGTTCCATTGTCTGCAAAAGAAAGAGAGGGAGATGGAGAGAGTGCGGTGAGAAGACTCTCTTCGGCTACAGCTTCTCCACTCTTTCGCTTTCTTCTGCATAACTGTAAAGGCACTTTTTTATTGCACTGCCCTTAAAAGACAATTGGCGCAGTTGCTGCTGGAAATGAAGCGATTTTCGCTCAATTTACATTTTTAAAATACGAAATCTCGATTATTGTCTGTCAATCGAAGGCAATCGTAAATTGTCCTCAGGTGTAAAACAAAATCAACTTTCACTTATCGTGTGCTCGCATTGTGCCACATGTTGCAAGCACTACTCCATATATATGTACATACATTTTGGTTATCATGTCGAAGAGCTTATTGCTTTTTTATGTATTTTAGTTTTCAATTTAACGCATCTGTAGCTTTTCGCATATTTCATGGCAACAGTTGACTTTGACTAGCTTCTGATGCTCCTGATACTCATCCTCTGCTCATATTTTAACTAATGCACAACATGGAATTTTAGCTTGTTAAGTGATTTGTCTAAAATTAATTAAATTGAACATTTTATGCCAGGAATGCGATAAGCCAGGCCACAAATAAAGCCAAACACGCAAGCTACAAATGTTAGCAACGGCACAAAAGAACTTGCTATCAGACACTTAAAGAAAATTATAGTGTACAAGAATTTGACACTGAAAATAAATTAGCTTTAATAAGCAAAAAAGCATATACAATATATAAATATATATAATGTGTACAAATGTTTATTATAAATTTGAGTAGCATAAATAATATTAATAATAATAAATAAATAAATAATAGATTAGATACACCAAATAGTCAAATTTGTGTTAATATAAATAGCAGTATTCATAAATATTAATATTCGCATATTGATATATAAATTAATACAATTTTGTAGATTTAAGCTGGTTCTAATTAGTTACCATTTAAAATGCTTCGTTGTTCACAACAACAATTTCTCTCGGTGTACGCATAATCAAGGCACAGGACCTAAATGGGGTTTAAATTAATGGGCTTTCGGTAGCACGAATGAGACAGCCAGAAAAATCGACAGCGAGTCGAGTAGAGAACAGAACCATTGCCATTTTGGTGTAGGAGTCTCGCCAGAGCCCGAAGGCAACTCAAAAGCCTTCAAGTGGCGTCTGACTCTGGCCTGGCCATTGGCATTGGATGTGGCAGTGGCATTGGCTCCGTTGCGCGATGGCTAATCAAAATATTTAAAATAGTTGGCCGCAGGCTGCAGACGCCGCTTGTAAGCACACCGCCTGGCTAAATATAGCTGGGAAAGGATGTGCTTGGAGACGAGACTCCACCTACTCCTACTCCAACCTCTCTCCACCTTGCCACTCTCGCTTCTCAAGTCTGGCGTGCGCTGGCTACATAAATTATGAGATTCCCCCATTGCTCTCCTTTTGCCCTTTTCCATAATATTGCATTAAGCGGCGACTTAAGCAATCTGCTTAATCATTGCGATTGGCATTGGGTTGGGATAGGGGAGGCAAGTGCCACAGGAGGGGAGCATTGTAATTGCGCATGCGCGACATGCTCCAGCGGCGGCGGCCTCTTTAAACTATATAAGAGTATCGTATGTAAAATATAAATAATGCCTTTTACGCACACTGCATTGATTTGATACGTCTCCAGCTCCTCCCTCCGCCCCCCCCCCCCCCACAACCCCTCTAATTCTCTTTCTCTGAGGCACTCGCTGGGTGACCTACTAAACGCATTTATGTGACGCTGCTGTCCCTGGCACCTCCCCCCCTCTCCCTCGCCATGGCCAGTCTCTGCCTCTGCCTCGTCACGCAACGTTGCCCCGTTCTGGGCGTGCTTTGGCATTTCCCTTTCGTTGAGCGTTGAAAGTCCGTCCGGGGAGCCGGAGCCAAACGTTATCTTGAAGGTGTGCTAATTTCAGTGATTAGACATTATTATAAGCTGGCCTAATATTGGGCCAACATTTCAGCTTAAAGCGACCACACAAAACAGCAATTGATTCTGACAGCTAATTGGACTAAATTAAATTAAAATAAATTTAATTGGATTAAAGATTATTGAGATATATCTCTATAGTATCTTTGTAGATATACAAACATAATTTACTAAAAATGTATATCATGAAGAGGCCAATTATTATCTATTATTATAAATTAGTATATAAATTATTATTATATATTAAATTGAGTAACCATGTTTTAGATATTTTCATTAATACTGCATACTAATAGATTTAGTATCTATAACTAATTATTTAAAAATTATAAGAATTTGCTTGGAAAAGCCATTGAGTAAATTAGTATTAGTATTTTATGTATATTTTTTATTTTATATAACCTTAATACTGATATGATCAAAAAGCCATGCTTTTTATATATTCTCAACACTTTTTTTGAATTCCTGCTTGCAATGCAGCAATTTACAAAAAATAATATAACATACAGCTCACCAGAATTTCTCAAACTCTTGAGCACATGTTTCCGTTAAAAGAGTTTATCGTGTTCCCTAATTAAATTACCGTGTGTAACGCCTCTCAAACTGTTGACGGTATTCCGATTACAATCTGTTTGCCGTCTTGGCTTTGAATACTACAATATAATCCACACGTACCGCCGCCCTTTATCTGGAGCTAAGCGAACCCATAATTATAACTTAATTTTTAGAGCATTTCAAACGCTTTGAGGCGCAATCATATTAATTTCCCATAAAATTCTCTAATTAGTAGCTCATTCAAAGCGCCGCCCGAGGCACAGCTGGTGGCTATAAAACAAGCGAGCCCAGCCCAACATTTTCCAGCGAGTGTCAATCGGAAAATGCGCTGCACGACACTTAAGAGGTCATAAACTTGTCCGAACCCTTTGCATCAAAGATTGGTAAACACATTTCATTCCCAAAGGGTGGTCGTTATTGCGGACCTACTCAAGAAGTATCCCACCAACACTTAATTATGAATTCTATATGCATAATTTTCTCATTCAGAAATATTTTTGGGGCAGGTTGTGGCGGCGCATAAATTGTTGACGTACTGAAGTAACAGATGATCTTGCAGAGAGGGTATTCAGTATGCCTTGTCATGCAACAGGGACACAAGTGGAAGATACACATGAACATTGGTGTTTGTGTTTATATTTGTCCTACGTCACGCACTTTTCAAAAATGGGAAAGAAAAGACACAGAATTCCGAGTGAAGTTCAAGGCTGTTAGGGGGGGATATACATATATAGCAATATATCTTAAAAGTTGGAACAGCATTTTTGAAAAATATTCGATCAAAAGTACACTGAACAAATTTCTTTGGTTTAAGAATAGCTTCATTTTAAGAATATTAATTATGATTAGGGATCAGTCTTTTCTGCATTACTATTTCTCTCTCCCTCTTTGCTAATGAAGCGCTCAAATGGAAACCTCCTCAAAGAACCGTTTTTACCGCTAACCATGCAACCAATTGTATTTTCTGTCAAACTCCCGAGGCAAATGTTTCCTGGAAGCCCAAAAGCAGACAACCAAGAAAACCAAAAATAAAATCGACAACAAACAAGAGACAAAACACTAAAAAAGGCAACCTTGTTAGCACTTGGGGCAAAGTCTGTGGACTCGAAATGCACCCACAAGAAAATGCAACAAACTTGTGGCAATTTACATAACAAGACCAGCTCCCAAGGCGAGAGGCAGACAATCAGTGGCGCTACAGCAACCCAAAGCCTGTCAACGCATAATCCATCAAACAGCAATGTGAGGCAACAACAACATGTGAGCTACAACAATTGGCAGTTGTTGTAGCTGCCACTGCAATGAGTCTACATGTGTTGTTAGACAGCGATAGACACAGAGAGAGAGAGAGAGACAGTAGTAGAAACAAACATTGAGAAGTGGTAAACTGGGTAGAGACCCCATGGGCGATCGAAATCAATTTGGCGCTTTAGCACACGAACGTGCCCCAAACATGACACGCCCACCGCCTGTCCAGTTCTCCCGTATGCCGCAATGCCCCACAGGAATTGTAAGTCGCTCCGACTTCAGTCTTCAGATTGCGCCTCAGCTGGCACCTAACTCTAATTGGGCATAATTTAAATTCCGCTCGTGAGCGCCATGAATTGTATTTAACGTTTTGGCGCTTCCAAAGTTGGTAGCCCAGGCATCGATACCCAGCACACAGACATATACTAGACTCGATGTGGCATTGGCGGTAAATTTCATTTGATTTTATTTGGATTTTTTTTTCTTCTTTTATTTTATTTGGTTTTTATGTTTTTTTTTTTTGTCGAGGCCATTTTTGCCTGCTGCTGCGCCAACGCCACAGATAGTAGTCGAGCTTGGAAAACTTCCTTATATGTATGAGCTTTGTTTGTGCCACCAACCGACGCTACTCCCTCCCCCCTCCGCCCACTCCACACAGTTCCCTGGCTTAATTGGTTTTGCGCCTAGAGAACTGTGGAAGCGTACGATGCCTTAGTTTTGATTAGAAGGCTGCTATTAGAAAATTGAATACACGAGTTCCTTTAAGATTCTGTGTGAAAGTCCCAGACGAAGCGAAGCAGCGATTTCTATCTGGTCATGAAAAATTGCATCACAAAAAAAAAACAAGCAAATACGTGCAACGTTTAGTGGGTCATAAAGTGGCCAAAAACAATTGAAGCTCTTGACCCAACAAGTGCTCTGGGTTAGGTATTTTTGAAGAAATTTCTATGATCCTACAAGAAACTTAAGCTTCCGCATGCTATCCCCTTTAACCTAGGTACAATTGTCAGAATCTTACCGATCGCAAGACTATATATACTTACAAGGCTTAAGAATTGCATATCTGAACAACATTGCTATTCCTAAATTCTGAGAGAGAAGAGATCTGTGGTTATATTATCATATGTATTGTCTGCCAGAGTATCCAATATTCGTCACTGCTTACATAACCGTTCTGTATTTTCAGAACTGCTTACTTTCAGGCACGAACTCTAATTGTTTTCAATTGCCAGCAGGAAGTTGTCACACTTCATCAAGGGGCCATTTCTAACTCAATACACGTCGTTTTGAACCTGTACCCGCATCCGTACCCGAACCCAAAACCAAACCCGAACCATTCTCAGAAAAAGAAACCAACTTGTTGGCATTCCAAGGCCAAACGTGTCGTTGCGCCAAACAATTTGTAAGCCATCATTTCAATTAAGACGCATAAATCACAAGGAAATCAGCAGCAACAGCATTGATGATGATGATGAAGATGACGATGATGATGATCATCATCACGATGATCATGATCCTCGTGGTACACATCGTTATCCTCAAGTACTTACCCAGAGCACTTAAACAAGCACTGGGCAGGCGCACAGCCTACGCAAGCAACCAAGCAAGGAAGGAAGGAGAACCTTTTTGGTTAACTCGTTGCCGCTTTGGAAAACGAACCAATTTAAACGGAGCGGACAAAGGGCGACCGACTTAATCCTTGTCATGATGATGGTGCGCAGAGTTTGAGTTTCGAATTTCGAGTTCGAGGGCAACCGGGGAGCTGTAAATAAGGCAACTTGCAACTGGCAACTGGTAACTGGCAACTGCAATTGCTTTGCAGGCAGCTCGTGAAACTGCTGTTTCACGCTTCGACAAATGCCCTTTGTGCTGGTTGCTGCTTAGCGCGCAGGCAACAAATTGCATCAGATACAAAGCGTACTTGCAGATACATTTTCGCGTGGTGAACTTATTAGGCACAGCCTTTCGACAACAACATTCTGAGCTGATGATGCGGATCTGGTATTTATGTGAGTGCCACGAATTGAGTTGCAAATAGCCGGCGGGCCACTTGAAACGTGCGCCACCGTTACTAAAAGTGCCTCAAGTATCTTTCAGAAACTCAACGAAACAGATACATTGTTCGTACCGTGGCGTTAAGTGCCGCAATTCGTTGCAGATGCATCACCTGTTGCGTTCGTCGCGTAGAACAAAAGCACCGCAAGGATAAACAGGAATGCCCGTTGGACAGTTCCCTGTCCTCTCTCCCAGTGTCCATCCATCCCTAACTGGTAACTGTCAAAACGAATTTAGGGCCAAACGATAAAGTGTAAAATGCAGAGACAGGCACAGGTTGCGGGCGGGAAACCAATGTTTTCCTTTTGCGCACCGGAAAATCCCATTGAGCCAAATACGTATTTCTATTCTTCAAGTACCTGTAAAGTCACAGCTGAAGAATAACACTGTAAAATCAACAGGTAAACACTAGAGCACAGACCAAAGCCGGTCAAAAATTAGAAAGAGTCAGTGTGGGAGAGCGGAAGTTAAGAGCGAATGAACAGCAAAAGAGAAAGAAATTATCGCGCCTTGTGGAACCTATGTTTTGAACATGAAACAAAACATGACTAAGAATTTAAATCAAATTGAATAATAATGCAATGAAATTAAAATTAATCATTTATTATTATTAATAATTAAAACTTAACTAAATGATTAGCAAGATCAGAATAAGTTATTTAATATACTTCCATATCTTAGGCTGATTTAATAGCACAGAATTATCTAAATATTTAAAAGAAAAATGAATAAAGCAACTAATTAAACGCAAATTAATAAAAATCCCTTATTAGCATCTCTTTGATGGAGCTACTAAATATTCTAGAATATGTACAAGTGCAATGCAACTAAAAGAGTCGGCGCAATACGTTCCACAAAAAGAAGGAACTCAGAGCCAACTAGTGTTGCCCGAATGATGGTTTTACAGCCAGATCTAGCAGTTTTTAAATAAAAATTTATAGAACTGCTGCAGGTATTTATTTAATAAATTGATAAATAAAAAATGCTTGATTAATTATAATTATTATTAATTAACTATACAAAATTAGAGCTCACAAACAGTGATTAAAATTACAGGAATATGTTTACATTTTCATAAAATCATGTAATTGAATGTTTAAATTTGTGTAGCAGTAATATTTACTTTTAGCCTTTTTTTCTGGCTGCAACCAGCTAGTTGGCATCACTGAGTGCAACGAACAGGCGGCACGATCGCCAAGCCGGCACGAGCGATCGCTTCAGTTTGAATTTGACGGTCGTTTGTGTAGGACGTAGCTCTCGCTCGAAAGCCGAAGCGTTGAGATTGCAGATCGTCGTTTGTCGGTTGTCGTTTGTCGGTGGTGCGTCGAACGGTTAAATGCGCAGCGTCTCCGTTTGTTGATAGTGTTGCTGCTTGCTCTTAGTTTTTTTGCATTGCCTGATAAATGAGTGTGTCATAAGAATAGCTGGCAATTAAATGATAATGCAGTGCCAATAAATAAAAGCGAAAGTGCTTTATGAAACTGCAGCGACAGCCACAGATCGTATCTATATATACATACAAATATATATGTATGTATATATATTGATATAAATTGCATTTCTATTTTTTTTGTTTGTCGTTTGTGTTGCACTTGCTGCGTCGAGGATATACGAAAATAGCCAAAGAAAATTTGTCGCTGTCGGGAAAAACGTGCGAAAATGTGTTGCGCTCACACGAAAATAAAATTAAATAGCGCAAAAATGTGCGTGAAAAATATATAAGGAATGAGAGATAGAAATGAGCTGAAATACATATAGAAGCGTATTCGCAAGCCACATCGAATATAGTGCAAAAGGAAATGTGTACAAAATAATACAAATAAAAGGTAGCCAAAACGTCGCGTCGACAGCTGACAAGCGGAAATCGTAATAAAAAAAATACAAAAAATAAAAAAAACGAAACGAAGAAAAAAATTACAGAATAAATCAAGTTATGAATGAAATTTCTTGGAAATGCTAAGTGACGCAATTGGCTTAATATAGGAAAATCGCATTTCACAAGAGAAAATATAAAATAAAAATCTAGTTCAAAGTCAATGTGAGGTGGAAAATGTGCTTAGTGTAAAGTTCAAGCTGGGTCTTACAGTTAATATTTTGTGTGAAAATGAAAACAAGAAAGTTATTTAATTGGGCCATGAGCTGCCTCTTGCTGCAGTTGCTGATCCTGACCCTCTTGACCCATGAGGCTCAATGCAGGCGTTCCGCACAGCTGAAGCGTTTACAAATCTTATCGCCTGCCCAAATGCTCAAGGAATACAATCCGCTGGCAACAAATGTGTCCGCTGAGCAGCTGGGTGATGAGAGCATTGTGTCCTGGACGGGAGCACGCATTCAGCAGCCGCGCAACAAGCCGAGCGAGCGGAAAGCCCAAAATCCGCGTCGTCGTAAAACCAAAAGTGGCCTCCTGATCGAAAGTAATATCAGCGATGAACTGCCAGCTGCCTCCTCAGAGACGAGCTCCGGCTCCAGACCGGGCAAGAAGTCCAAGCAGCGTGGACGCAATGGACGCCTCCAAAGACCAGACGGCAAATCGAATACCAATGGTAAGTTGCTGGTGCTGTTGTTGTTGTTGTTGTTGTTGGAGCCATAACTATGAGTTGCCTAATGCTCAGGCTTGGACCAACATTCTAAATATGGCTTTGATCGATTGTTGCGCCCAGTCAAAGAAGAAGCACAAGAGTCGCCTCGTTATTGCGGCTTCCTTGTGTTGTAGGCCTCTCTGTCGTGTCGGACGTGTCTCTCGCGTCCATATTTGGCCGCTCTCAAGTTGAAAGAACTTTCATGTGAAAGTTGTGACAGGAGGAAGAGATTTTTTGTTCCCCCTTTTTTTTTTACAAGTAATTCTATACGTTATTACGTGAGAGGTCCAGTTATGGGCCAGCAATGTTGTCGCTGCCTTTGCCGTTGGTCTTGCCTCTTGTTATCGCCCAGTTGTGCTTGTGGCATGCGCAGCATTCGTTCTTCTTCTTCTGCTTCAGTATTCTCTGGGATGTGAACTTTGCCTATTAGACAGTTATCTGCATAACTGCTTGAGTAGCTAAGAAGCTTTAGCTCACAACCTACATTTGGTTTCTTTTTTTTAATATTATTTTTCCGCTGTATATTTTGACAGTCTTAAGCTGCAAATATGTTAAGTTTTAAGCATATTTTTTAGGTTAATGATCGCATCTAAATTTTAAAATATTTTTGTTATCCACTCAGTATATGGTTTTTAAAGTAGTCTTAGAAGAAAATAGTTATATATTATTAGATTTCCCCCCTAGTCGGTTCATTTACTATCTATGAAATCTACATTATTATAAATTATCTTAGTTTGTTTTAATAAGATTTCAATTAAACAAACGTCACATAACAAGTAAATAAAACTCAAGATAACAACTGTAATTTGCAGTCACAACAAAAAAGAACAATTGAACAGCAATTGAACCCATTTCAAAGACCCACAAGACAAACTCAAGAACAAAATCTACCAAAATAAAAAATAGAGAAAAAAGTAAGGGACATGCCCCATAGAATATACACATCGCTCACATGTATGTGAATGTGTGTGTGTGTGTGTGTGTTTGTTGTGTGGGCTTGTGTGCACTTCAGGGCATTTTCATAGATTGTCTCAGATGTGCATATGTGACCCCGTGGTGAGGACAATAGCGCCAGGCTCTACTTAGATGCCGCCTGCTTGGTTTCTAGTCTAGTAATTGTGGTCGAGCCTAAACAAGATGCCGTAACAACAACAACAACAAGAACAACAACAATGTAGACAATGGCCAATTGTGCTGGGAGACACATGAGTGTATTTAATGGATGGGCCAGTTGCGTGCGTGCAACGTCCACTCGTATGTGGCAGGAACCGCAACACGCGCTAATAGGAACATGTGTTCTCCAGCTCGTAGTTCGCCTGGGTGTTGACCAGAAGTTGCACATATGTATGTGAGGCCTGTTCTAGCAGCTACCCTGACTGGTTATAAAAATTAAGTGGCTTATCGTGTCGCCTCGTTGAAATTTGTAATGGCCTAAACCGATTTCTAGCTTAAATATGCATTCCTGTGGTCTTTTAGAGCTTATGACTTGCTAATAGATGGTTGGTCTTCATAAGTTCTCAGAATTGAGAAGAGAGAAAAAGAAATTTTACGATAATCACACTTTAATGTGGACATTTGTTTATAGAATTTGATGCGGTTAAAAAAAAACACACAATTGACCCAGTCAGATAAGAAATGGAATTCAATTAAACTATGCATTCTAATAGGCTATATAATAAAATGCTGTCTTATAAATGTTTGAGGTGAGAAATGCCTATCCCAATATATATGTAACTATATAAATATATATTTATAAATAGTCAACACACACAAAATCTCAACTTCAACTGAATCAACTTTCAAGCAAGTCATCAACTAATTTAAGCAGCTGCGATAATGATTGCAAATTGAATGCGTTGAGGGGTTTTCTAAATCATTCAATTGTAAATAGATAACCGGCAGTCTGTTTAAGCCTCAAGCAGTCAAGTGGGCAGAGCTTTGAGCTGTTTGAGCCAGCGAATTGATAGAGCAAATTATTGGCGATTAAATGTGGCGTGTTGACTATTTATAAAAGCTGCAAAGCGGCAGCAAGATTCAACAGCTATTGGCATTAATTGATTGATGGCTTGTTTAGATTACAGAAAATGAAAGTTTGCTGCCCCAAAATGGGTCAACAAGGGGCTATAGATACAAGCTACAGATACAGCTACAGCTACAGATACAGATAGAGATACAGATACATTTAGGGAAAAGATACAATGCTACTGGATGAAGCATGGAGCCCACGCTGCTTGCATTTCCGTTGTTTTTTGTCATTGTCGTTGTTGCTGTGCTTCGAGCCATGGCTAATCAGCACCGGCACTCACACTTTATCAGCTCATTAGCTGCTACGTGTGGAGGTATAAGGTATATATAAGTATATATTTCTCGATTCTGTAAGTCATGGGCCACCACTTCTTAACACATATTTACACACGGCAAGCGGGAAAGCTGCCACCGGCTGCTGTTTGCTCATTGAAAATATTGTTTGGAGAATGCATTCTTCAGCTCTTCAATTCTTCATTGATTTTTAACGCGGCTCTTTTATTTTGTTTTGTTGTTTGCTTCTTGTTAACTGCATTACACAATGCCGGACAGCTAGAAATTTAGATATGTGGGAAAATGCCGCGGAACTCAGTGTGTAACTCAGTTTCCCTTCCCCATTTCCCCAAACCCCCATTTGTTGTTGCTGCTGCTGCCTGTCATTGACTTTTATTTGTTTTTAATTTTTTATTGACATGTGAAGTTTGTAGAAGTTTAGTGAACTTTACTGTTCGCTTTCCTATTGCCTTTTCCACTTAATCTTCGCCCGTCCAAAAGCGTGAAAAGCAAAAGTTTTGAACTTGCTTTCAACAGTGTTCAATGTTATAATTTGTTATTGGGAAAATGGTTTTAAAGAACGCATTTGCCAAGAGCTTTTCCTAGGAAATGCATAAGTGCAGCAACTCTTATCGTTCACATTGATAAGTCTGGATGCATTAGCTTTCATGAATAATGGACAACCTTTGAAATCCGCTCAACATACTTAAAATAGCTATTTGAATATTGTATTTCAATCTTAAAAGATATTTGTATTTTTTAAATTTCTTTTAGTTTCTCTAGCTTTTTTTTAAGTTAGTAACAGTAACAGTTACTCATCCTTTTATGTCTTAAGCTATTCATGACATTGATATATATTTTTTGGTATAAATCAAACTATGTTTACGACTTAAACTTGCTTGTGTGAAATGCTCTTCAAAAAAACTCTCAGCCTTGCCTCTTTGTGTTGCAACTCATCCGCAATTTGTTGCCCATCGCTCTTTGTTGTGATAATTTATTTAAATGCAGTTTATAGATCATTGGGGGAAACAAGGTAAATGGCTGAAACACCTGGCCTGTTGTCTGTCTTTCGAGTTGTTTGTGCAATAATTTGCCCAGGGTTAACGGATGTGCCTCACTGCGGCAGCAAACAGCTGCAGGCTTTCACAGGATTATGTATAAAGTAGCCAAAAATATTGAGCAGAGCCGCAACAATAAACATAAAGTCGATAAAAATAAAAACAAAAAAATACAGGAAAAAAACCAAACAAAGATTTTCAGCTTTCCAGATGAAGATGTAAAGCAATTTGAAAATAACCCAACAGGTTATATGTGAAATATGTGGAAACACATGTCAAAACTCCACAGAAACAATAAACATCAAGTAGAAGATGCAGCCGCAGAGTTGCGGCAATTGTGGAACTCATTAAAAATAAACAAAAGCTATGAAATACAATGGATGGTGGAGAGTTGTGCTCGGGTTTATCTTGGGACTGGTAATTTGATATGGAAACCTAATATATCTGTACAAATTGCGAGCGCGCTTTTGAAGTGTAGTTCCAATAAATAAACCACTTAAGAGCATAAAACTAAAGGGCCAACAGCCATTTAAAGTTTTTATAGATCATTCAACAACAAATACCAAAATAACATGTAAACATTCGTTTTGGGATTCATAAATCCAAAAAAACACGACGCAATTTGTAGCCGTGCATAACTTCTACAAACAAACAAACATTTGTAACCAAATCGAAACTAAAAGAAGTAGAAATGTTGTGATGAAAACTGATTAACAAGGAGATACCCTGTATGCAGGTGCAAATTATAACTATTTAATTTTTAGTAATTATCAATTATATTGAAAATGTTGTATTTATAAGAAAACAAGGCTTAAGTTTAAATAGCAAGAATATAATTCCATTTAAATAGGATTTTATATTCGTGACTCCAAATCAAAAATGATGTGTATAATATACAATATACCTCCACATCTGTAAAGCCTACAGGGTATTTAAAACAAAAAGAGCTACAACTTTGAATTGACCCACAGACGACGTACAAAATGATCTATAGAAATTCTTGAGCTCGCAAACTCCAAATCAACTCCCTGGGAGAGCAACCAATTGTGGTGCTGTTTACATTTGGTAGGAAGAACATCATTTTGGTTAGGTTGGCAATAAACTTATGCTTAATTGATGGCAGATATCTGATGTTTTCAGGCAGTTGAACAAAGCTTTGAAGTGCCTCACTGCCGTTAGCTATAAATTATTGTTATAGACTACGTTTTGATAAGACATTGACGCCGGCAAGCAGACGGCAGCCCTCACTTCCCCCTCTTTCCCACTGTCTCTGTCTACCTATCTGGTCTGTCTCAGGGGGGCCACCGGAACATTTAACGGATCAGCGGGCAGCGGCTGTTGATGTGCAGCCCGTGGAAAAACAAATTCATAGCTCGTTAGCGCAGACACTTGAGATAAGAGTGAGAGAGAGGGAAGAGGAGCAGAGAAGCAGAGACAGAGACAAAGACAGAGGAGATGAAAATGTAATGCGCTCTGATTGAGATTGCAGCAGTTCCAATAAATTTGGTCAGAACACCAGAAATTGGGTCAACCAAAGGGCGCATCAGTGCCACATGATTTTTGTAAACTACCTAATGTTCTGATAATGATCAGCTAATGCCTGAGAATTGCGTCCAGATTGAGTTATCAACATGTTGATTATGAGGAAAAAAAACTCTTTGGATATGGATATGAGCGAAAGCTCATTAGGAATTATGAAGATTACTCCGGAAATTGATTAAGTGGAATTTGAAAATGAAACATTTATGAAATAATATGATAATAAGGAAACTTCTCACTTATCGTAACACTTATCAAACAGATACAAAGTTTTAATAATAGGGCTAGAATTATTCTGGGCTTCAAGCTTCTACACGATGGAAATACAGTTTTAAGTTAATTTAAAGGTGGAAAAACTCTTTTTTTTTTTCCTAAAAATCGTATTTGGGCTTATTAAATTCCTATGATTGATTGGCTTTAGTTTCCTAACCTCCCTGGAGAACGTTCAGATATCTACTTGCACTCAACTTCACTTGAGCTTGTTGTCTTCATCACATCTGTCAATTCATATTCAAGTTGTGCTCACCGTTCCACCTTTTTACACCTCGGTTATCAGCCTTAAACACTCATCAACGTCATCGTTGTCGTGTTGCGACTACATGTTTAACACTATCTGAACTGAATACATTCAATGTCGAACTTGTTGCGTCTTGCGGCCTCTTTATCGAGCCATTTGTCAATATTTAAGCTGATAAACGATCGTTGATCGAAAGCTGCAACAACTGTCATTGAACTTCATTGATAAATGCCTCGACGACAGGTTTTCCAGCACACTGGCACCCAAGAAGTAAATACTGAAATGCATTTTATTCAGTCGGTGAGTTGCCGAAAAGTATCGATCCATTTGATAAGCTAAACACACACTCACAATCCATTCGGAACGAGGCAAGAGTCTCGTATCATGCCCCATAACTTAACCGATATCAGATTACACATTCTACCTGTTGCATTCTGTGGCTGGTAACGAGCCTAAATCGTAGCAAATATTTCACTTTCATGACAACAAGTTGAGAACAGCGCTTCTTGAAAAAAAATGAAAAGATTTTTGATTTCTGGGAAGGGAAAAGCGTGTTTTGCTTAGATTTGAGCAACACTTGAAAGTGTTGAATAAATATTATAAATTATGCATACAGTGTTGGGCACCGCACTAATTATGCTTTATGTTTGCGCTAAAAGAATTTCCATCAAAACAAATTGTTTATTTTCCTTCGGTCGCTTCGGTTTATCCCTTTGAGCAGACGATGAAAGCTGCATAAAAATGTGCCGAGTGGAGTTTATGGAAGAAGTGTTGATTTAATTTGGCGTAAGATGCACAGGATGTGATTTATGTGTGTGTGTGTGGCAGAGTTCACACTCTTTGATGAAGTTGCTGTAAAACATCTGGAATTGAAATTACTGTCTAAATACCAAGTACTACTTGGAAATTGATGTTATTTTTAACAAACTTTTGTTGTGTATTCGTTAAGAAATCAAATGTGGGCAACGTTGTATCTAAATTCTACTCAGAAAACTCATGGAACCAGTGAATCGACTTTTACTTAAAGCAAATTAACAAAGGAGCACAATTTTGAGACACCATGGACGAAACTTGGATGCATCTATTGTTTATATGGCTACTGTCTTCTATACTCCATGACATGTACTATGTATTATGAACATATTTGAAGAATTTTTAATAATATTTTAATATGTAGCATATTGCGGAATCATCAACAAACCTATAGAGAAATATACTTTTGATCAGATGAAAAATTGTATCCTTTTTGGCAATATTGAACTTCAGTATCTGCTATAGACAAAATCGATCAGAAAGTTAACAGTTTGGCTAAGATCGGAGTTAAATTGCAGCTACTGAAATCTCCAAGAGTATTTATTATTCGATGTTTTTTTTTTTTAGATAACTCTGCTGTCTGATTTTCTGTTAGTGAGTCATCAATATGAGAGATATGTAGGACCTCCTCGAAAACATTTCGTAACTTAAGTCTGTCTGACTGTCTGTCTGTCTGTCTGACAATTCAACAAATGTGCCGACAATTGACGACAAGTTTTCGCCCAGTCTATTTTGAATATGGCAACGACTCGACAGCAAGTAGAATGTGGCATATCCATCAGCATGCTGCAAATGTGCAGACTATTTACAAACTGGAAGCAACAACAACAGGCAGCAGGCAACAGGCAGCAGGAAAAGCGGCAGACAGATAGATAAATGTACAAAACTGATGGACAGATGCCGAAACGTGCCTTAACGCATGACTCATGCATTGAGTAGCAGGGAAAATTGGGCGGAAAATGCGTAAAGTAATTTTGCACTGCGAGTTGTTGTGGGCGTTGACAACACTTGTAAGATTTTTGTTGGACTCGGGGAAATAACAATTCACACACAGAAACGCTATTAAAATGCCTGGCTAGAACCACATTTCAAAAACTGAAAACCTGCTGTCAAATCACTGTGAAAATGCCCGACAAAACAAATTGTCTGCACGCGGCGCAGTCACGTCAAAAGCCAAAGAAGAAGCTGGTAAGATCAGGTTCAGGC
Organism: Drosophila kambysellisi; assembly: GCA_035042185.1. Taxonomy (NCBI): domain Eukaryota; kingdom Metazoa; phylum Arthropoda; class Insecta; order Diptera; family Drosophilidae; genus Drosophila; species Drosophila kambysellisi. The sequence goes on along the minus strand of JAWNLS010000945.1, from coordinate 3,169,944 downwards.
CAAGATGCAGATGCAATCTAAGCAGCAGCTTGAGATGCAGATGGAAGACGCAGTCTTAGAGAAACTACAGCAGCAGCAGCAGCTGTCTGCTGAGTGCCGTTGGCGGCTTTTCTTCTGGGGAGGCATCTTTGACAGCTTCGTCGAGATTGAACTCTAAAAGGATTGAAACATTTGGCGCTGCCGTGATTAGTGTTCTAAATAACGCAACTGTCACAAAAACACGAATCAATAGTAGAGAAATTGACGTGTGACATGCAAAGTGATTCGGTTCGGTTTTCAGCTAACCATTTGGATCGGGATCAGAGACGGGATCAAAGACGGGATCAGAGACGGAATCAAAGACGGGATCAGAGACGGGATCAGAAAGGGGATCGACGCGTCGCTTGACAAATTGCTTAATTAATAAGCTATCAAGTCGATTTGTTATTATTCCAAACCTGTTGTTAGTTGACTTCAAAAGCCAAAAGTCCGCTCAGTTATTGGCATTTCTTTAATTAACAAAAACGAGCTGAATACTTAAGTACATTTTTCGCTTGAAATTTGCCCAGATTTCAGTTTCATTTCATAGCAAATATTATATTATATCTGTCATAGTTATTTGCATCCTTGAGATACAATGCTGAATAGACTGCACAAGCGTATATCATGAGTACTTCAAATATAGCTAATCTGAATTAATGAATGGGAAGTCATCATCGCAAAACCGCAAATATATTTTACTGACAATAGAACTTCAAAAAAGATGTACTCTTTGCTCGAGTATTTGTTGCATGACCTTCAAATGTCTTGAGGTTTAATATATGATAGATACAACGTATAGGAAATAGTATTGAGTACACTCAACTACAATAAAATATAATTATAATTTCAAAGCAAAATAAGTAATCTCCACAAAAAAGTGTTGTGATAACTGTCCAATGCACATGTCGCATTTGTTTAAAAACTTTTTTAAAACTTGACTAAGCAAAGATAGAAAATTACCATTTGCTTAAAAACTTATTTAAAACTTCACTAAGCAAAGATTGAAAATGGCAAATCATTAATAGCTTTTGGGTTACGCCACTCAATTAAATAGCGAAAATCTGCTTGGAATGGGAAAAACTTCAAGTTGAGCTCAGCTTGAAGTCAGCTTTGGTCAATAAAACGCTAATTGCTAATCAAAAGCAGCATTTTTGTGACACGACAGGATAAGCGCTTATCAAATTGCACTAGCCGATAACTGGTTAGTTTACTTGCTTCGTTCAGGCGATAAAAATTTGTTGAAGATAAATACATACATGCAGCATGCCACAAGATAAGCAACATCAACATCAACAGCGCAGACAATAACGTAAACAAGCAAATTAACGCAATTTCTTCAATCGAACTTCAACATACACATTTAGGTATCCAACAAAGATACACATTACAATTAGACAGGCACAGCTGATAGTTACACAGTAAACAATTTTAGTTGCCAATAACTGTGGCCTAAGTGGGTTGGCTTTAATCGGTTAAGCTAACTTAACCAGTGATTGACTGATGATATTTATTTTTTTAACATTCTGAAAAATTGGAAAATCTTTTATGCAAATCTTAGAAATCTAAAATAAAAAAAAAAAATAATAATTAATATACATTCTTATATATCTTATAAATATTTTGTTATTTATTAATTTATTTAAAATTTTAATTTTATTTTAAATTTAATTTAATTCCAAATTTTAATTTTTGTATTTTTGGTGTCGATTGACTTTAGTTGACAAATAAATAAATAAATAAATTTCTAAATTATCTCTATAAACTATATATATATATATATAATATATATATTTGTGATCAGCAACAAAATCCCACTCAACTTAGTCTGTCTGGGAATCTCAGAGACTATCTAAATTTGAAATATGTAAGAAAACATTGTTAGCTGTGTGGTTATTGCAGATTGCATATGCCATTAAATACAATGCAAGACAAAAGCAGCGACAAAATGGCCTAAACGAACATGAGTTTTTTGGCCTGTTGGCCAGCTGGTCAGCTGGCGGCGCCATCAAATGGCTAAGCGGCGCCTGGAGCTATCGTGGGCTGACACCGATTGACTGTTTGGCTGCTCCGGCGGCGCCTTTTTACGGCCAAAACTAACACGACGGCACGTACGTACTAATTAAATAGTTTACAAGTCCGCTTTGATGGACTTTTTGTTGGCCAAAAAGTTTGCCAGCAGTTTGAGGATTTATTGAATGGTTGGAAATGGTTTCTTTAAACTTGTTCCAGGCCGAAACGCTAGTGAGTTTTATGTGTCGGGTGAAATGAATTTGTTTATTGCTGATCGCATGCAGCGTGTGGCATTAATGGCTGTCACTTGGATTAGCTAGCTGATTTCCATGCTGCAACTGACTGTGCGACCCACTTAAATCGTGGTGGTGCTGCCAACTCGTTAAAATGCACTAAACTTTGATCAGGCTCGTAAATGTAATGTTTGTTTTTTATGAGGCTTCGCAATTGACTTGTCGCCGAAATTGTGTAAAAAAAAGAACCTAAATTGATCATCTATTTCGCTTGCCAATTGAATTTATATCTATAAAACAGACATGTGGAATTTGTGGTCTTATTTTTAATATTTTATGGAATTCCTAGTAAGGATATTAAGCAAAAGATTTTACACTCTCGCCCAAAGTAAAAGTGCTGGAAAGGGAAAGGCTACTTGCTGGACGATGCTCAGCTCAGAAATTGCTAGACTATTTTTAAAAGAATTTTGAATAGTGTTTCTTTAGTTTTTGTGTAGAGCTGCAGTCAAACAGCACAGGAAATTCCTTAAGAATACTCATATATAAATCTCAAAAACATGTCCAACCCCATGCAGAAATGTCTTTTATAATTTTCCTAAAGCGTTAATCCGAGCCTGTCTAGACAAGGTTGGCGACATGCCTGTCATGGGCCCTCCTGTGCCGCATGTCTGGCAGAATGCTGCACTGCAGCAACTGCTGTTGATTTTTGCTGATGCGCTGACTCAGAGTTTATAAATTTAATTATGACATTATGATGCGAGTCTCGCACTCAACGAACAGGCGCATTTCTTAATAACAACTGACAGCTTATGACAAATTAACAGCTAAAAAGAGTGAGCCCGAATAAAAAACCCCTCCAAAAAAATAAAAAAACAGTCCATTGGAGTGTGGGCGACTTGTTTGTGGCTTGTGACTTGTGACTCGTGTCTGTGCTGTGATTTAAGCCAAAAATCCGAAATGTATATCAAATATCAAATGACGACTAAAGCTTACCCAAAAACCCAGTCAGTCGTAAGTAATGAGGGCGATATGAGTTTTGAGAGGCCTCAAAACTGCGCATGTGCAGCTAACGTGGCTAACTTGGCTAACGTGGCCAACGCATGGCGTGTAAATATTTGTTGGGACCCCGAAACGACTCGAATGCCAAATGCATTTCAAGTGATTGGCAAACAAGACAAGGCAAATTTTCCAGTGTCCACATAGAGAAAATGTATTTCGCACACATTTCAACGCCTTTTCGCCTCGGCAATCCAAAAGGTGAACGGAAGGCGATTGCAACTGCTCGATAAGCGTTTTTTTTTTTGGGCTCATAAATCGTGATAATTATCGCTGCAAGTGCAGCAAGTTGCAAGTCCACCAAAATCGAATTATCCGACGTAAAAGTATTTCTCGTGATGCTGTGGCACTTGTATTAAATTATTAAATGAACCGCTACACGTTCCGATCTTTTGGCAGATTGGCCCGCTACAACTGTTATACTTAGATACTTACTAGCTTTTTTCCGTCAGTAGCTTACACAATTTCGATTTAGCGATTAGATAAAAGCCGAGTGCTTTGGGCCATCAAGCGAAACACGTCGCTTAATTAACAGAGGTGACGACATCGAGACGACTCCAGAGACGGCAACAACAACAGTTAGCTGCCGGTTCTGCGGTAGTTTGTCAGCGTGGGCATATTGACAAAATGAGTTAATTAAGTTAGTGGAATTAAGTCGGGGAGTTGTGATGTGCTTGTGTAAAGAAATGGTGCTTAAGGGGCACATATCTTAAGATTGTTCTCAGCACTGCAAATATCTCCACTCTTAGTTTTAATCTACACATCCCTCTCACTTCATCCCAGGCAGATGTAAAATCTTTCAGCATCACTCAATTGCTGCACATTCTGATTACTCCACTCATTCTCACCCCACAGACCCCATTCAGATTCATGTACTGACACCTCTCCTTAATAGCCACCCAATGTGCAGCACTCGAATTAGTCTCGCTGATTTTAGTCACCTCCCGCTACATCAAGCTGTCAGGCAGTCAGCTTGATTGTGTGTGTGTGAGTCATCAAAACAACGCCAAGTGGCAGCTACCAGTCTTCAATACCAAATCAAGCATTACTTGCATAACCCACAGCAAAGTCATCGGCCAGCGATCATCATCATTGCAATGATCATCATCAAGGTGCAGGCATGCATAAATATTTTTCCAAAGCCCAACTTGAACAGTGAAGCTCCGCACATGGAGCTGTAACTGGGCTCCACTTGAGCACGTCAAGAACGCCGGTAGCCCCAGCGTGATTTCAATGCATTGTGCCTCTCATTCTCTCTCCCACTGCCACTCTCTCTCTCTCTCTCTCTCTCTCTGTCTGGATATCGGTCTTTCGCTGTCTCTTTCTCGTTGGTTCTGAACCCGTCCGTTCGCTTTTGAAGCACCCACCGAACGAAACGTTAACTGCAGCATCCCATCCACTTGGAGCTGTGGCAAGTTCCCGGTACGGCTTTTAAGTTGACTGGCTGCTGCTGCAACGCCGTCGGATCGGTTGCTTGGTGGTGGCATGACTGCAGTGGTGCGCTGATGCATGTCCAAACATCCTCAGTTCTGGTCAGTTTGATGCTCCGAGTTGTTCTACGTTCCTTCATTTTATTTCTTTTCTTGGAAAATGTGCGCTTGTCGCACCCCAACCCCCCGCACCTGCCCCACCGCCTGTCCACCAGTCCATCTCTTGGTTTGTCGTCTTGTTTGTCAGTTTATTTATTTGTTTGCCCGTTTTGTTTATTTTCAATAAATATTTGACATTTGTCTAGGCATTTTCCCGAGCCGGCCTGCAGCAGAGAACAGTGTCAGTCAACCATTTGGCTGCCAACACGGAGCGGGTACATTAATTTTTCAAGTATTCCCAACCGCAACGCCACCACGACCCCATAGCCTCCCACCCCATCGTAAACTTTGCATTTGTTGTGGCATTCAGCTGCCACAAGTTCTAAGCTCGCTGCTGCACACTGCTTTTCCAGATGATGCATTGTTAAACTTGCACCTTCCCCGCTGCCTCGTAATGCGGATGTTTGAATTGAACTTTTCTTCTATTTGGTTGCGAAAAATTGTTCGAGGAAATTGTGTGACATGCCACGCGGGGTGTTGACGCATGTGTCGTCTCACTTCCCATCCAAATCCATTTCCAGTGCCAGGCCAAGTATCTCGGTCTCTGCATAATTCACAAAGTTGGCTTAAGTGAACTGGCAAAGCTTAAAAAGGTGCTAGAAAATAATGAGCGGATATTTGCATATGACATAGTAATTTAATATTTACCAATAAGATTTGTAAAGATCAGTCGTGACTGGGAAGTGTTAAAGTCAATTTATGCTGCACATATCTTAATTATATATTCCAATATTTAAATAACTATAATTAAATTTGCTTTATTTATTCTTTGCTCTCCCTTCACTTCATTTAAAAGCATTTTCGTGCTCAACACATTAAATTGCTTTTAATTAAACGCAGCACCTACCTAAAATTCCAAGAAAAAAGATAATGTTCCAATATGTATTCCATAAAATTCGAAAATCTGCTGCAGGCTGCATCATCAAGTCATTTACTAACCATTGTCGCCATTTGTAATTGAGCCGTTTGAGCAGTCGCCCAAAAGCAAGGCTGCGAGTGGCAAGTCTGCTCCCAGCTTTTGGCCGCCTATTTATGGCCATATTTTGATTGCTGTTTTCGTTGGCTCCATCATCAGACCAAGCAACCAGTCAGGCAGCTATCCAGCCAACCATCCATCCATCCATCCATCCATACGGTCTCCGGTAGCTGTGCGGCCTGTCAAGATGCATAAAGTTTGTGTTCGTCACGCTGCCGCCTCACATCAGACATCACCAGCAACGTCATTCTCCAGTCCTCCAGATGCTGTGATTTCTGATACCCTGTGCCGAAGGTGAAAGGGTATATTCGATTTGTGCAATGCCCGTCATGCTGTCGGTCCGTCGTCCTTTGTAATTTTTCTCGACACCCTTAAGGATATTTATATTTTGTTAAATATATATTATTTAGAAAGAATTTCAAGCCAGAATAGCGTTTTCAATTTTAATTGTAGTCTTCATCTTAAGGTCGACCCATTAATAGAATAAAATTGGATCATTTTTGACAATGTTATGGTTCTGGAAAGTTACGTATTTCCACAAATTGAAAGCTAGAGCCACCAATAAAGGAGATTATTCATTACCTCCAACAAAGATTGCCATATAAATTGCTAACTCTTAAATTCCACAATTTTAGAGATAAAACTTAAAGGAGAATTCATAATTTCATCATCAGAGTATTCCACAGTCGGTTAAGCCCTACTGCAACACACTCAGTATTGTTTTTTTTTTTGGGCAGCAGTAATTTTTTATTATTAATAATAAATTTTGGCTGTTGCTTGAGTGAGTGCCGTCATCAGATATTTTGGCAGCTACTTTGGCTACCGAATATCAGTTTATTTTTTTTTTTATTGCAAAACCATTTTTGTCGGGTCAAAACTGATGCATCTAAGGCAATTTAGTTATGCAAAACAGAAAGCGTCAGCAAATCGCTGTTTAGAAGTTGGCAGGAAGTTCAGGTAAGAAATTGGACAGTTGGCAATTTGCAGCAGCATTCTTTGAAGTTGGAGTCCAACTTCAACAACTTAATAAGCAGCTTGCAACTAGGAGATATAAGTAATTTATGCCAACTACGCTGTCTGTTTATAAGCATAATTGGCCCCCCCTCTCCGAAGGCACAATAAACCAGGCAGCTGGATGAGTCCAAACCGAACCAAACCAAATGAACAGCTGTGCAGAAGACAACGTCCAAAAATAGTGAAAATATGTTTGTGTGTTATTCGACGTCGGTCGGGTCGATATGAATAAAATGCAGAAAACAGTAAAATGCTTTCAACTATGCGAGTCGTGGTAGCAACATCAACAGCACAAGCAACACCAGCAACAACAACAACAGCTGCCTCCAATTGCTGTTGCACTGCACTATCTGAGTCTCCCGACTCATGCGTGTGCCCATAATGGTTCGCAATTAATCAAAACCTGAAGCAATCACTAAATTTCCTATACTTCAGCCTGAATACTCTTTAATAAAGTGGGAACACAAGTTGCTGACGGAAGCATTTATTATAAATTTGTTTATTGTTGTTTTTTTGTGGTTTGCTTTTCAAATTTTTTTGAGTTTAAATTTGTTCCATTTTCTCTATGGTCAGTTTATTGTCAGTATTCTTAACTAATCCTAGCAATACTTTTAAAAACACGCACATCAACTTTTAAAGATTTAATAATAAAGCATAAAATTCTTCCAGTTTGATGTTCTATATAAGATTTTTCAACTGCTTCTCGCGGCTTTCTTCTATGGATTAATAGAGTTCCCTTTTTAAATCGCTAAAACTGTTAATCTATTAAGTTATTAAAATGGATTTGTTACTGTTTTTCACACACACACAAAGTGTTGTAGTGTTTAATGGTTTATGCACTTTATAAGCGCATAAGTATTTCAGGTGAGTTCAATTTGTCAAAACATTTAATCAGCAAAACTTTTCTCACTCTGGCTGTCAGCGCATGGAAAACCTGCACACAACACGGGGCAACCTATCCCCAGATACAGATACAGATGCAGAGGAAGAGAATGGGGGCAGCAAGGAATGGGTATTGCCACTCTGCTTGGGTGTTGAGTGGAGTCAACATTTTGGCTACCGCAGATTTGTTATTTGTCAAAACATTTAAATGCCATTTGCATGTTCGCCAGCGTTTTGACAGCTGCCGATAATTTTTCTCGGTTTGCCACTTTTCACACCTTGCCCTGGTGGTGGTGCCCAAAGCGAATTCGTTTAGCCATTTCCCTGGCACTCTACTCATTTTGGCTCATTTAAATAATTACAGTTTTGCTGGTGTTTTTTTTTTGCTTTGTCGTAATAAATTTAGTGTTGGGTGAAAGTGATCAGAGCTTTAAGGAGTTTTTATCTATTGCTTGGTGCTGGCATTGATTTGGAGTTGCCACAATCTGTGTGTAAAGATATTAAAAGAAAAATTGAGGAAACCCAGAAACGGAAACCGAAGCGAATACAATATCGATGTGCCAAAGGATTTTTTTAAAAAATATATTTTTGCCTACATCTTTCACTTCATTTTCCAAGTTGAAGATTAAGAATTTAAGTCTTCTTTTTACATTTTTACCTCTGTAACTTAATGCTTATAAAAAAGTTTTTTAATTCACTTATTCTTTTAAACTGTGTTAAGCTTCTCACATTTGGCAAACTTATCTATTAGTTTAACAACAATTTTAAGTTCTTGCAAAACTTTTGGAATTGACTCGCAGAGATACCAATGTATGTTTATGCAATTTCACAGCAATTACGTCAACATTTTTCATTGCACACACACAAATGCGAAAAGTTTTTGTTGACATTTGCCAAAAGTGCACACGGCTGACACCAACAGCAGCAACAACAACAACAGCAACAACAACAATAACAACAAGAGCAAAATACATTGATGGAAACAGCAGCAATTGCAATTTTGAGCTAGCAAACATGCAAATCGCATACCAGGTCAACATGGCTAACTCTGGGAGCTTAGTTCAGCTGCTACCAACTGCGCTGTTGGCCAGCGATAAACTTTATCTCGAAAGTTGTCGTTTTTTTATGGCTATCTATCTGCTGCCGTGAGATACATTTTTCATGCTGGCCAATCAACAATATGGCCAAAGACAGAGACTGAATGTGCAGCAGCGAACAGCTGTTCAGTGATTTATGGGCCATGTATGAGGGCTTGTGCTTGACTTGTTTCACCAATTAAATTGATTGACATGGGAAAAACTGTCAACTACATCGCAGACGGAGCACATAAACCCAATTCGGATGAGCATACACAATATTGACAGTTTTATGTTCAGGCGCTTTAGAAATGAGCTTAAGTGATGCAATTAATGGCTAAAGTTTAAGGATATCGTCGTTTTTCAACTCCTTTTTAATCAGGTATCAAAAATTTAGCTTACGGTTCTACTGAATATATTTTTACAAACTGAATGGTCAGGCGGAGCAGAGCGATGCCAGAAAATACCTTTCAGTATTTTTATGAAACTAAAAGGGAAAACTAATTTTACTCAACAGAAAACTTATATTTTTTTAGCCAAATAGAAGAACGTTTTGGTAATCCTCTTCCCACATTTTAAACTCACTAAACATTTTTTATTTCTTTACAGATTTGCGGTTACGTAACAATCAACAGGCAGACGAGGCCTCCAATATTGGTGGACTTTTTCCGCCGCTCTTCAATGTGGCGCCACACGCCTCGATTACAGTGAATGCGACCTGTGGCCAGAATGGTGCTGAGGAGTACTGCAAAGTGGTGGATGCCTATCCGCATCGTAATTGGGCCAAACACTGCGGCACCTGTAATGCCCATAGCTCCGATCGTTCCAAGCAGCGACCCATAGAGTCGCTGATCTCGCCCAGCTTTGAGGAGAGCTGGTGGCAATCGCCCACTTTGCAGGGTGGACGTCAGTTTGAGTATGTAACCATTACATTGGATCTAAAACAGGTGAGTCTTGGTCGGAGTCTGGGTCACAGACAACCCCCATGGAGTGACTAATCTTATGTGACATCGAAGCTGTGATCCTGTTCGTAATCAAGCCGCTGACTTGTCATTCATTTACAATCGATTTAACGCCAGTTCCATGATCCATTTGCGCCTTGGGCTTGTCGCCGATCATTAGATGCTGTGCAAATGAAATATGATCGCAGTGGGCTGGGATCAAGTTGTGGAACCGGTCACTCGCTATTACATTCTAATGCTCAAAATGACAATCATAAATTCGCTCTGATGGAGTTTTGATTAAGTCATATCATCTTACGGCCAAGCAGCGACTTTCTTCAATTACAAATGATGTGAAATTATTTCCGGGTCTTAAGCTCGATCCATAAAATATATGTATTTATCAGCGGCGTTAAAAATCTGCTGAAAAGCTATCGTTTGTAATAGTGGAATATATTATCTATGCCAATGCTTGTGACAATTTCAATCATTTTAATATTTCATTATCTTGCTCAAATTTCAATATACCTTTCATATTTGGTGACTTAAGCTTTCAAATTGCTTCAGATATATGGTCTTATCGATTTACACCGACAGGTGTATAACTATGGAATATATGGTTTCTAACGCCGAAGTCGGCATATAGGCTTAGGTCGAACCTTCAAAATGTCATAACTTCGCCAAAACTCAACGGATTTTCAAAAGCAAGGGCGTTTTAATCATAGTTTGGCGTCTTGATTAATCGTACATTTAAAGTTGAAAACGGGATTTTGGGTCGCAACATAAGTCAAAATTATAGTCCGAAAATCGGCAAGTCAAAATTACAGTCCGAAAATCGGCATATGGGCCTAGGTCGAACCTTCAAAATGTCATAACTTCGCCAAAACTCAACGGATTTTCAAAAGCAAAGGCGTTTTAATCATAGTTTGGCCTCTAGATCAATCGTACATTTAAAGTTGAAAACATGATTTTGGGTCGGAACATAAGTCAAAATTATAGTCCGAAAATCGGCAAGTCAAAATTACAGTCCGAAAATCGGCATATGGGCCGAGGTCGAACCTTCAAAATGTCATAACTTCGCCAAAACTCAACGGATTTTCAAAAGCAAAGGCGTTTTAATCATAGTTTGGCCTCTAGATCAATCGTACATTTAAAGTTGAAAACATGATTTTGGGTCGGAACATAAGTCAAAATTATAGTCCGACAATCGGCATATGGGCATAGGTCGAACCTTCAAAATGCCATAACTTCATCAAAACTGAACGGATTTTCAAAAGCAAGGGCGTTTTAATCATAGTTTGGCCTCTAGATCAATCGTACATTTAAAGTTAAAAACGGGATTTTGGGTCGGAACATAAGTCAAAATTATAGTCCGAAAATCGGCATATCGGCATATGGGCATAGGTCGAACCTTCAAAATGCCATAACTTCGTCAAAACTGAACGGATTTTCAAAAGCAAGGGCGTTTTAATCATAGTTTGGCGTCTAGATCAATCGTACATTTAAAGTTTGAAACGTTAATTTTGGTCGGAACATAAGTCAAAAATACAGTCCGAAAATCGGCATATACGAGGGTGGCTTGATGAGTACCTGACCTACATAAGAAAAACGAAAATTTTTGGAAAAATTATTTTTTATTTTTCAATATAATCCCCTTTCAGCTCTACACATTTATTCCAGCGATGCTCCAACTTTTTTATCCCCTCTAAAAAATATGATTTCTGTAGATCCGCAAAATACGTCTCCGTAGTGGCAATAACCTCCTCGTTCGACCGAAATTTCTGCCCAGCGATTGACTTTTTCAAATTTGGGAACAAGAAAAAGTCGCAAGGGGCCAAATCCGGAGAATAAGGTGGATGGGGCAGCAGTTCGTAGCGTAATTCGACCAATTTGGCCTGGGCGACGCCGGAGGTGTGAGCGGGAGCGTTATCATGGTGGAAGAGCACTTTCTTCTTCACCAAATGGGGCCGTTTCTTCTTCAACTCGGCGTCAAATCTTCCCAATAGTTCGGCATAGTAGAGCCCTGTAATCGTTCTTCCCTTCTCTAGGTAATCTATGAGGATAATACCTTTCGAATCCCAGAAAACCGTGGCCATCACCTTTCCGGCCGATGGAACAGTTTTCGCCTTCTTCGGGGCAGATTCGCCAGGTGAAGTCCACTGTTTCGACTGTTCTTTGGTCTCTGGTGTGTACCAGTGAATCCATGTTTCGTCAACAGTCACGAATCGACGCAAAAATTCCTTCGGATTACGCTTTAACAGCGCCAAACCATGCTCCGAAGTGGTCACGCGGTTGCGCTTATTGTCTGGTGTGAGCAAACGCGGCACCCATCGCGCCGATAGCTTTCTCATACCCAATATTTCATGTAGGACATGAAACACTCGTTCTGTTGAGATGCCTACTGTCTCAGCTAACTCGCGCACCTTCAACCGGCGGTCTGACAATACCAGATCATGTATTTTCTTCACTTTATCCTCCGTGGTTGCTGTTTTCGGGCCACCTGGTCGTGGCTCATCAAAAACGGACGTGCGACCACGTTGAAACTCACTAAACCAATTTTTGACGGTGGTCATCGAAGGAGCAGAGTCACCGTACACAGTATCCAAGCGTTCTTTGATTTCACTGCGTGATTTCCCCTCCAAAAAGAAGAATCGAATCACCGACCGATATTGCTCTTTTTCCATTTTTCTAAAATGCGTGGACACGACTGCTTTGACACGTGGTGAAAACAAAACTAAAAGTCCGATTTGACTGAAATTTTCACTGTGGCTGTTTAGGTTTATGTACTATACGATAGTCACGTCATATTGCAATAGTGGCGCCATCTGGCGTCAAGGTCAGGTACTCATCAAACCACCCTCGTAGGCTTAGGTCAAACTTTCAAAATGCCATAACTTCGTCAAAACTCAACGGATTTTCAAAAGCTAGGGCGTTTTAATCATAGTTTGGCTTCTAGATCAATCGTACATTTAAAGTTGAAAACGTGATTTTGGGTCGGATCATAAGTCAAAATTATAGTCCGAAAATCGGCATATCGGCATATGGGCATAGGTCGAATTTTCAAAATGCCATAACTTCGTCAAAACTCAACGGATTTTCAAAAGCTAGGGCGTTTTAATCATAGTTTGGCCTCTAGATCAATCGTACATTTAAAGTTGGAAACGTTAATTTTGGTCGGAACATAAGTCAAAATTATAGTCCGAAAATCGGCATATCGGCATATGGGCATAGGTCGAATTTTCAAAATGCCATAACTTCGGCAAAACTTAACGTATTTCGGTAGTATAAAAAGTTGTTACCGAATATTCAAAGGAAATTAAAGATACTTTAATCACCCTCATTCAGTGGAGTCGAGTAAACAAAAACTACATAAAACTGAAGGCTCTTTTAAATACTTTTCTCTGGCAGAAACAACTTCCCATCCCACATAATTTTGAACTTTAAACGCATCCATCAGCCGGAGAAAAAATAAAAAATAATGTAAACTGAAAAATAAATCAAAAAATGGTGTGACAGACTCGCTGATGCAAAATCAACGTAAAGAGAGTGTGTAAATTTTGACACATGCCGTTGATGTGTTGAAGTTTTCCCTGCCTCCTCCCAACCCCCTTCAGTTCAGATGGAAATATCATCGACTGGCGCTGCCCTCTGCCAACAGTCATGGGAACATTTAAAAGTCGCACATATTTTTGTAATATTTTTTTTTTTTAGTTAAATGTTTCTTGTGACATTTGGATGCCATTTCATTTTGGCTTTTTTTTTTGGTCTGACGCCGTCTGACCAAAAATTCAGTTCAACATGTGTCAATTGTAGTTAAAATTGAAAATTGTCAGTAGAGCAGAGACTGACATCTACATAAGAGTCCACAACGCATCCATAAAAGGTAATTCGATTTTTTTTTTGGCCAACTCCGGAGTAGTGTAGAGATCTACTGACAATGTAAATTAACGTTGGATCCAATTTAAATATTTATTTGACTGTGTTGGCAGGCTGGTGCTCCCGTTCATTATTTATTAATAACTCGGGGAACGCTTGGCTGTCATAAATCTCTCATACTCATGCTACAGAGGCATATGGAAGAACATTGTTTTTAATTTTAAATCACTGCCGGAGTCGGAGTCGGCAGTTCTGTTCCCCGGTTCTCTGCACGTTTTAATTAAGTGTACACTTCCATATTCTCGATGCAGACTTTGTCGTAGTCTTGTCTGCATCTTTGCCCTGTCTGTTCGCTTCGACGGCATATGGCCATGAAAGAATAATATCAAAACATTGAGAAAAATCATACGAAAGAGGGGGAAATATTTGTTGTTGGCAACGAGGCAAACAAACGATGAGGCTCGAGTGCAAACTGCACTTGAAATGTCAACTTTGTGTCCGCTGATGCTAAGCAGATGATATTTCAGCTCTTAATTGCCATATAGAGAAAGTTTCCGATAATCATACGGATCTTAATTATGATGATGATGATGATTATTAGCTAAGCAGCTGCAAGAGCGAAAATGTATTTCTGACCGTATGTGTTTGGGTAATACTTTATTGCTTCTGGCCCCAATGGAATTTCAATTAACACTTTTACGCATTGTTAGCACTCAATAGAGTTTTAGAGAGCCATAAGCTTGGGATGAAAGAAATGCTTAATTGATTGTTGGGTGGGCAAGATGGATTGGTAACAAAGAAAGAAAAGTTAATAGTTGCATATATCTTGCTTATAAGGTAATAACCCCAAATAGCTAAGAAAATGCTAAGCGGAGGGAAATGCCAGAGAGTTATAAATATTAATTAATTTGTCGCTGATATATATATATATACCCTTATATATAGTCTCCCCTAGGCACACTCTATAGCTGCCCCTCGTCGCAGGCAATTAGCACTCGATTCCATTTCCATTCCTCCAAACTCCAAATGCTATTGCCTAATTTCGTGTATGTTTTCAGACTGGAAATATTTAAAGCATTTGTCACAAATGTTTAAAATGAAATTAGAAGAAATCTGCTCGTTGCCATCTCAAAACAGAAGACAGACGACAGACGAAAATCCCCACAGAGAAATAGAACCCAATTTATGACCTCTGACGAAAACTTGACATTCAACGTTGGCGTTTCACATTTTCATGGGCGACAAAAATGTCGAAGTCTCCGAGTTGATTTTAACAATTAGACTAATCGAGTGATTTACAACAACAACAACAGCAAGAACAACAACAATAACAACCAGACAGGCATGTGTCAACGATTTGACAGCTTAAAATATTTTTCTCGCTTGTTTGGCATGTCCGCAAGTCGGCAAAAGGCAGCAAAACAGCCGCCAATAGAGGCCAGAACCGCGGCCAGAAAGCGACTGCAACTGTCAGCCAGATAGTCAGTCAGTTTGTCTGTCTTTCAGTCTGTCACTCTGTCCGTCAGTCCGTATGTCAGACTATCTGTCAGCTTGGCTTGCCGCACACTCTGGCCACAACAATGTCTAGATTTATGCCTCAATGGCTTTGGGGCGCGCGTGACTAATTGAAAGTCTAGCGAGAATTCTCAGAATTGCGATTAAGTGAGCCAGATCAGTCGCTCTCAAACTGTAAACAACTTATATTATATGGTATTTTAAATAGCCAACTAATTTTGTTATTTGATAACATTTTTCAATTGTGTATATAAATATTTAAATACAAGGATGTTGGCTTAAAAAAAGGAGTTTAAATCAAACTAGATAAGGTAAAAGATAAAAGATAAATAAATTTAGTTTGTAGGAAAATTATTTTCATTCTTTTGATTGCTTCAAATGTCATCCGGATAGGATTCGATTTGTATCATTGATTTTCAAGCCTCAAATGCCAAATTTTTGTAAATGTTGCTATGCGGCAACATCAACAAGCTAAGTAAGAAAAATAGTGTGTTTTTTTTATTTTTATAGCCATTTAATTGCTTCATTAAATTTAGCCAAATTTGGCCAAAGTTGATGTTGTTGTTGTTGTTGGCGGCGGCGGCGGCGCCCGAGGCTTGGTGGCTTTGGGGCAAGCTTTACGTAACTGTAATTCAAATGTTTGACAAGTTGTTGCAACATTCACAGCAGCGGTCCAACTAAAACAAAAACAACAACAAGCAAGGCGTGTTACAAGCCACGTACGCGACGCATTTAGGCGTTGCAATTATTTTAATGGTCAATTTATTTATTTGTTTCGACTATTGCAATGTTGTTTTTTGTTTTTTTTTTGTTGTTTTTTTTATGCACGTTTCGCCTTTTTGAGAATGCTTCTCGTTGTATTCGATTGTTGGCTGTTGTCGTTGTTTGCATTTGCATAAATCACTTGGCTGTGCGTTGTTAACGTGATTGAAGCTTTGCCTGATATCCTTTTATGTCGCTCTTTCCGGTAAACCTAGCTAAACTCTGTCCGTTATTTGAGCCAAGTTCAGCAAATTTGTGTTTTGAGATACTGTTGCTATTGCATTTAATGCGCCAATTTAAAGATAAGCAAAGTTGCTGGCCAAACAACTTTTAAACTGTTAAACCAAGGCACTTATTTGTGGTGGTAACCACAAAATAAGACAAGTAAGTGAAACAACTAAAAAGTAATATCAGCAAAAGTCTATGCGATGCTAGAATTTGCTGTATGAATTTTATTAAATTTTGTAAGCATATTAACCTCACTTTTCATCAAAAGAACATTTTATTTATTATAAATTCAAATAACATACCCATTTAGTTAACTAGAACAGGGTATATTCGGCACCTTCTGTCTGCCATGTGGGTTCATTCACCACATAAGCCAACAAAAATTTAACGCTTCGCTTGCGGCCGCCTTATCTAAAAACGCGCCAGCCGAAAATTCTATTTCTTGGGCCACAAAACTTTATAATTTTGCCAAAAAAAAAAAAAGAAAAATAATAAAAACAAGATAGAACGTTGCAGTCGGACGTAACCGACAGCGGAATACTATTATACCTTAATTTGTGTACAGTTAAGAAATACCTGAATTGCGGGGGATATGGGCGTTTATCGGTTTTGGGGGCGGGAGTGGGCGTGGCCCAAAAAATTTTGGAGTTCGATCTTAGTAATATACCTTCTAAGTTTGGTAACTGTAGCTCTTAAATTGCGAGAGATACAAGCATTTATCGTTTTTTGTGGGCGGGAGTGGGCGTAGTCCAAAATTTTTTTTCCACATTTATGAAGGGTGTTACTAGCAATATACCTTTAAAATTTGGTGACTTAAGTTTTCAAATTGCGTGAGATATATGTATGGGTTTATCGACTTACACCATCAGGTGTATCGGTTTAGGTAGGTGGAGTGGGCGTGGCCATCCAATTTTTTTATCAATCTTTGGGGCGTCGGAGGTGGGCGTGGCACATGCCGATCTTTCAAGGACCTCGCCACCAACCTACCAACCAAAATTGGTGACTCTATTCATTAAATTGTAAGAGATATGGGGATTTATCGATTTGCTAAAATCGAATTTATCGATTTTCTAGCTCCCTAGTGGACGTAGGCCCAAACCCAAGACACTTTAACTTTTGAGGGTACTTTCCAATATACGTTCCAAGTTTCAAGTCTCTATCTCTAAGGGTGCCGGAGGAACGGTTCATACGGACGGACAGACGGACGGACGGACAGACAGCATGACTGACATTGCACAAAACCAATATACTATTATGCCTTTTTGGTATAATAGTATAATAACAGTATGTAGATAAAAGACATGCAAGTAATATGAATATGACAGACTACGCAAAATGAAATGCCTTCAACTATTTTCATTTTGTTGCCATTATTTTCGACAGTCTGGTCTTGTTTTGTTTTTGTTGTTGTTGTTGTTTTTGTTGTTGTTGTTTTTGTTGTTGTTGTTTTTGTCTGTCTCACAACACAATTTCGCGCTTGTTTATTTTTAAAGTTTACGATGCGACGATTCAGTGAGTTTTTGTCGGTGATTACTGCATTTGGATTTTATGGCCATAGTTTTGCCTTTTTTCCAACAATTAGCGTTGGCTAAAACGTGTTGCTGATGCACCCGATTAATTTCGGCCATTGAGCGATAAATGTTTAATGAATATAAAATGCTAAATAACTTTATTTATGACTGGCAATTGTGTTAGCTTACAGCTTATCTCTGTCATAAGTCATTTGTGGAACTGCCGCTATGTTAATTCTTTAGAAGCCACTTTTCAATTAAGTTGTCTAACTTGCATATTTTAAACATTTTGTTGTATAATTTGACATGTGGCAGGCATTTGGAAACGGGTTTTCTTTTTCGTATAATATATCAATTGGAAATGCATTTAACAATGGCTGGCACAAAAAGCTAAACAAATATTCACACTCATATTTCATTGACACTTGAATGTATTCATATTTTCCGATCTCGATTTTTGTGATTGTTGTTTTCGCATTTGTTCAACACGTCTTTATTGTTGTTGGCCATGTCAAAATAGCTGATAAAAATGTCAAAATACCTGACAGCCTCCGCTTGCGGCTGATGCTGCTGCTGCTGCTGCTGCTTATTGCAATCTACACAGATCTTTCACTGCCCTATAGAGTCACGTTGTTCTCTTATCGACAACTTGTTTCTGGACAGGCAGCAGAAGCACCAGAAGAGGCAACAGCAACAGCAGGAAGTTGCAGTCAGAGACGTGTGCACTTGCTCTTAGCCAGACACTATCTCTGATCAAGGTTAGTGCAATTGACGTAGACAACATAATTTCATAAGATAAGTCGTCGATAGCTTGATGGATGCAACAATCCGAAAGAACACATACAAAAACAGTTAGTGTGCACCGGGTTTGAAGAGTATTTAAAATCTTTTGTTTTTACAAACCAAACAACTATTAATTCGTAGATCCCGCAATAATGTATTTTCACTTATCCACGATTTTATGCTTTAAAATAAAAATAAGTTTACAGCTCTCTACAAGAATGCCAAACAGTTTTTGACTCTATTTTAAAAACGATGTTTAATCCAATTTCAATATAACTTTTAAATATAGTTCGCTAACAGTTTTTCCTCTGATGGTTCTATCAACTATTCTCCCCAACTTCCCGTTTTTCACCTGCTGTTAAATTAGTTTTCCATCGATATTGCTTATCTCGGCAAATATATTCCGACATTTTTTTCTAGTTCACAAATCATTCCGGAGCACGCAATAAATTTTCCAAGACATTCTCTAATTTGCCTGGCCACCAATTTCCCCAATTCTTTTTTGTGCACGTTGCGCTGTCTCTGTCCGATTGCCTATCTCGCTCTAATCTTATCAGCACATGTCGTGCCGTCTGCTGGCAGTTGTTGTAATCGAATACAGGCGAAGCAAATTGTTGTTGCCGCTGAAAGAGGCACGCATGCGCAATGCTTGCACTGAGTTTTCCCAGTGGCTTTTCACAGTGACTGCGTGCATTTTATCAGGTGCTGCAAATCGGAAAAACTTGTGGCGAAAATGTGTGGCAGCAGGAGCAGGAGGAGTCAACGAGATACAGAGAGAAAGGGAGACTAGATATTTTGGCCAACAAGTGCCTTTTGAAATTTGATAGACTCGTTGTTGAATGTCTCTTGTCGCTTGTCGCCTGTCGCTTGCCGTTTGTTATCTACCGCATGCTGACATTTTGGATATATCTTATGAGCGGATTGTTTGCTATGGTGTTGCTGGAAAATCTCGTTAGATGGCGCCAGACAGCTCAGCCACGTATTAAAATCAATTACCAGGCCAAAAGGCCACACCTTGCACATGCCTTTTATTGGTTTCAGTTTTCAGTGTTCAGTTTTGAGTTTTCCATTTGTCGATCTTTGCACAACGATAGCCCCAAAAGAAACACGCGACGTTTTTGGCATTTGCCATTTTTTGACTAAACAATTTTCGCAAATAGTTCAACAAAATACAAATAAAAATACTTATAAATATCGCTTGTCAGCTGCCGGGCGTGTTTCTGGCGATTGGGAGTCGCCTTCCTTTTTATTTATATTTTTTGTTTTTTGTTGGTCGCTGTTTTGTTGACAGTTTGCAGAATTTATGACATGACGATGGTGTTGGCTTAAAGTTTTTCCACTGCCAGCGGCAACAGCAGCCACAGCAGCCACACGTATTAAGTGTTGTGGTTGCAGTTGTTGCAGATACAAAGATGTAAACAACTAAATAATAGAAACATCGGCGCCTTGCCTCAAAGTGACAGAGCACAACGTCGCGTCTCTGAGCCGCACAAACTAATTTATAGCGCTGCCAGTGAATGTAAAACTGTAAACTATAAACCAAATTTGTGGTCTGTTAACATTCCAAATGAAAACAAAACTTTAGCCACAAATGAGCATAAATAATCGAGGTGCCTTAAGGTGACTTCAAAACATGTCAATTGAGAGACAGGATAGCTTGCGGTGTAAGTTATCATTGTGGTATTAATAAAGTGACAATGGACAGGATTGAATTTATATACATAGAATAGACTTAACTGTTTCCACTATTTAAATCACAGTTATTGATTTTCTCAATTTCTTAACCATTTCAGACATATCAAATCTTCTTCGTCCTGCTCAAATCGGCAAATTCGCCACGTCCTGCTTCCTGGATACTGGAGAAATCGATCGATGGCATTAACTACGAGCCCTGGCAATACTTTGGTCTCAGCGATGCGGACTGCAAGCGACGCTACAATCTGTCCGGACGGAATGGCAAATATTCGTTTAAAAACGATACAGAAGTGATATGCTCCACACAATACTCCAAACCGCTGCCATTGGAGAACGGGGAACTGCACGTGTCGCTGCTAAAGAATCGTCCTGGTGCACAGGAGCAAACGCCAGAGCTGATGCAGTTCATCACGGCTCGATTTATGCGAATACGACTGCAGGGCATGCACTCGACGGCGAATCTGGAGAACAGCGTCGACTGGGCCCTCGATGCACAGTCGCTGGAGAAGCGCAGTTTCTACAGCCTGAAACAGTTGCGTGTCAGTGGACGTCTGGACTGTCATGGACATGCGAATCGCACACTGGATGTGGCGGGCAATACGCTGTTGCAGTGCAGCTGTCAGCACAATACGTGTGGCATGCAGTGTGAGGAGTGCTGTCCACTCTTCCAGGATCGGGCCTATGCTGCCGGCGGCGACTGTGAGATTTGTCAGTGCAACGGACATGCGCAGAGCTGCAGCTACGATGCCTTCCTGGAGCGTGGCATCTGTCAGAGCTGTGGCAACAACACAGCCGGCAATGAGTGTGAATTTTGTGCAGGCGGTTTCTATAGACCGCTAGATGCGGCACCCACTGAACCCTGCCTGCCCTGCGCCTGCAATCCACAACGTTCCACGGGCAACTGTGCACCTGTGGGTGGCGCCTGCCATTGTCGGGAAGGTTTCCAGGTAGGTGTGGTGGGAAAAACCCATCGATTATTTGTATTACTGCTATCCAATACTCAAAATAAATCTATATTGTTTTTTTTCAGGGTGCCCACTGCGAGGAGTGTGCTCCGAATTACTATGGAGACGATTGTCGACGCTGTGAATGCGATTCACGTGGAACTCTAGAGGACAGCGCCTGTGCAGGAAGCTGTCGGTGCAAGGCACATGTGGAGGGCGACACCTGTTCGGAGTGTGCCACAGGCTACTTTGATTTAAATCGTCTCAATCCTGAGGGTTGCAGTCGCTGCTGGTGTTCGCATGTCTCGGAGAATTGCCACAGCGCCAAGCTCCAGACTCTGGCCTTTGAGACACTCAATGATTGGAAGCTGACGGACATACAGCGATCGCAATCTATACCCATCACTTTAGATGCGGAACAGAAGCGTTTGATTTTTGGTAATGAGCTGGAGGAAGTGGAAGCGATTTACTGGCAGGCGCCGATGGGCTATCTTGGCAATCGTCTGACCAGCTACGGTGCCAGGCTGCAACTGCAATTAGCCTGGGTGGTGATGAGGGGCGATACTTCGGGCAAGCCCACAACTGGGCCCAATGTCATATTGTTCGGAAAGAACGGCTTGATGATTGCCTATGCGGATGAGTCGTTTGAGAGCTTGGAGCTCGCACTGAATGTCACACTAATGGAACAGGGCTGGTATCATGTGCCACCCACAGTTATGGACATCAAGACCCGATTGCGACGCACTGAGGGTGGCTATTATCATGGCGAGGAGGTGACAAGGACACAGTTTCTCTCGGTGCTCGTCTCCCTGGATGCGCTGCTCATACGCGCCGCCTTCCACACAGATCAGGTGGAAACATCGCTGGAGCATGCTGTCATCTATTCGGGTGGCGTTGAGCTGGGCGCCCAGGCCACAACACAGGTGGAGCAATGCACCTGTCCAACTGGCTACACGGGTCTCTCGTGCGAGGGCTGCACCTTTGGGTATAAGCGCATCTTTGAGAACTCTACCGATCATCAGCTGCTGGGCAAATGTATACCCTGCCCGTGCAATGGACACTCGAACTCCTGTGATCTGCAGAGCGGCAACTGTGGCGATTGCATGCACAACACGTACGGAGAACGGTGAGTAAGATACTAGAAGGGAGGGGAGTGGAGTGGTAGAAGGACTTGGACATTAAATTCGAATTTCTGCAAGCTGAGAATTGCTTTAGCTAAGTCACACAACATCCACACGAACGCAATCCACAATTAGTCTGTGCACACACCACTGACAGTGCTCAGGTTTATGATTACACTAAACTCACCACATCAGACAGCAGCGCAGCAACTTAGTCAAGACGCACACCTCATACTCTGTTCATTTGTTGCAATTTCAGCTGCGAGCGTTGCCAGCTTGGTTTCTATGGAAATCCGCTGCAGGGCACACCACACGACTGTAAACGCTGCGCCTGCCCCCTGCTGGAGGACTCTAACAATTTCTCACCCAGCTGCCAGCTGAAGAGCTACAACTATATGGATCTGAATCCGCAATTCGAGTTGATCGAGCATGCGGAATACATATGCACACAGTGCCCAGAAGGATATACGGGGGATCATTGCCAGGTGTGCGACGATGGCTACTTTGGCAACCCCCTGCAAGTAGACAACAGTTGCCAGCGCTGCGATTGCCAGGGCGGTCCCTGCAACGTCACCACGGGTGAATGCATCACTTGCTATGGGAATACAGAAGGATGGCGCTGCGAGCGCTGCAAATTGGGATATTGGGGTGATCCCGCTGTCGGCTGTGAGCCCTGCAATTGTTTTGCCGACGGGTCCGAGAGTGGCCTCTGCGATAGCGCAGATGGGCAGTGCCTGTGTCGTCCCAGATTCGCCGGCCAAAAGTGCAATGAGTGCGATGTGGGCTTTGCCGAAGTTGAACTGCATTGCGTGCCCTGCGGCTGCGATGCACTGGGTGCTGTCAAACTGGACAGTTGCAATGGCAGCAGTGGACAATGTGAGTGCAAAGTGGGCGTCATGGGCCTCAAGTGTCACGAGTGCCAGAACGGATACTTTGGCATGAATATCAATGCCCAGCAACTGGAGGATTTGGCTGCACTGCGTCTGGCCGAGAATGATGATGACTGGGAGCTGATTAACGATAATGATGAACAAGTCGACGCTGTGGCCTGCGAGAGTGAGTACAGTCATATATATGAACTTAACAGAAAATTTACATTTATTATTATAACTTAATCCAAAGAAGTCTAGAAATAAAGAGAAAATATATTCTAAAGTAAAATACAAACTTTAAGTATCAACATTCTTTGAATAAGAAAATTTACCACGAACTTTTAAATATACTTTGGTTAATTTCGGCAAGCTTTTTATTTGGAAGAATCTGTTTATAGTACACATTTTTTTCAATTTTTAATATCAACCATAAATGTATTTTTTTGAGATAAAAGTACATCATTTTATGTGGCATAATTTTTCAAGTCATCAATTTAAACACGCAACACACAGAACACACTTAAGTGCGGTTAAGAACAAAGAAGTTGTTGAAATATTCCATGTAAATTCCGGTAATTTATTTGTACGCCTCACTGATAGATGACTTTTGGGCTTTGTTGTGCTTTGTTGCACCTACCACGAGAACCAGATGTGCGATGTGCATTGCATGGGGCGGAGCAGTCCATCAATAAGAATGGGAACAAGAGAGAACCACTATCTGAGGCATGTCGAAAATTACACTCCCTGGAAGCTCAAAGATCGAATGATTATTTGAATATAACCAAAAAACCAAGCGATTATTATTGTCGGATATTGGTAATTTGTGTAGAAGGCACAACTAAAGAGTTTGGATAAAGTATCTTTGAAAACAAAAATGTTTCGCTTACAAGAAGTCATCTCTTGACTGTTCGACTCCAAGGCATCTTTATGATATGGTAGTCCGATCTGATAATGTATTTGCTAGACAAGTTTCCTTAAGCTATATACCTCCACATAAAAACACTCTCTGTTAGGGTATACAAATGCCGTCCATTTGAGGGACGCACATAATTACATTTTTTGTAGTACTGGGAAATGCAATAGAAACCTAAAAACTTTAAGGCAGCATTACAAGTTCCTTGGAAAATCAATTATACTGAACAAGCATAAATTATTAGCTAATTAGCTGCCAGTTAGTAAATGAGGTAGCCAACAGTAAAACACTTGAAGTAACTACTTTTAAAATAATGACAAGCAAAGCTAAAGATTTTTACATCTTGTGTTTGAAGGTTTACTAAAACGCTACGCATCAATTCCAAAACAAAGTAACTGAAAATCTAAAAACAAAAGGCAACTCTTGGAAAGTTCAGAAGTAGCTTGTAGAAGGGACAATGCTTTGGCCAATGCAATCCGAGTTCTTGTTCAAGTACAACACCTCCGCCAGCTAAGGAAGAAGAATGGATTGTGAGCGATACAAAAGTATCTGAAGACCTAGGAGGAGGTTTCTGTTAACTGCACTTTGGGTTTGTTGCCCAGCCGCATATAAAGAACAAATTGTTATTTGAGTACACTTTGTGCTATAACTGCTTCTTTTTTTTTTTTTTTTTGCCTATTGTCTATGGTGTTAAAAATGGTACAAAAAGACTTGGCCTGACTTCAAGGAGAACTGGCCACAATGTATGAGAAATATCAAGTTACAATGGGACGCTGTAATGAGCAATATATGATGTATGAGTTGGGTGTGAAAAGTACAGAGAACTACATTGAAATAAGCGCATAATGATGGGCATACAAATGAATCAAATTAATACCTTGAAATTTATTAAAGCTGTTTGAAAACTCACATCATGAAATCATGAATATATATAAAATGAACACTTTAAGTTGTAAAAGATTTTACTCAATAATTTTAACTCAAATTGGTTTTTCCGATTTTTATAATTTGTATTTTTTTTTTTTCTGTGTCTAATTTGGTCACAGCTATATTTTAAATATTTAATTGATAAAACTGTCGAACTGTAAAATACGATCTCATTACGTAATTGGGTTAACTTGCGTTAGCTCGTAAAACTTACAAAATACAGCCCACATCTAAGCAAAGCCCACTAAAAGAAAAATTTGTGTAGAGCATTCAACAAACAATTGCATTCGAGCAACAACCACAAAACTGATTTATAGCCAATTGCTGGAATTTAAGTTATGACGGCATAAAAGTTCAAATTTTATGCAAAATTTGGCCAAATAAAATGCTAAAAATAATAACAAATGAACAAATGAAAAGGCGGCATTCCGCCAAGCACATTAGGGTCAAGTGTCGTAATCCTAGCTTGATTGAAGAGAAGCTGCTTTGTGCTTGCAACATGCTGCAAGTGGTGTTTGTTGTTGTGGGGGCGTTTGTTGTTGCGAGGTTAGAGCATCAAGTCGATTAGGCAAAACTGTCCATTAGATATAATTAACAATTTATGGTCTAAGTCACAGTTTTGCAAGCACTGACTGCCAACACGCTGTGCGCTTTTTGACCATAAATCTGACACTCTAATCTGCCAGCGGCTAAAAGTAGCTGCACTCGAGAAGTCAATAACTACACCAAGTTTGTGTCTCTCTCTCTCTATCTCACTATCTCTTATCGATACATCTCACTATCTCTCAGAGTCATGACAATGAAAGGCCGCAATGACAATTGGCCTGGACAAGAGCCGACTGCAACTGCCACACACACACAACGGTAGCTGCATGAGTTTTGGCAGCACAGTAGCAATGCCAACAACTTTCATAAGCAACACCCACGCAAAATGGCCCGGCAAAATAACTGTCCAGTCAGCAGCTCAAGATTAAAGATATAAGATAATACCAATGAAAAGTGATGTGTGCAACAAGCTTGCAGACTTTTTGAAGCTCTCAAATCTATTCAAGTGCAGCTAAAGTTAAAAATGTCACTTTAACAGGCGATTAATCTGCAAAGAAGAGAAGAAGTCTAGAAGCAAACTGAGCTTTAAGTGAAGTCTTACTTAAAGCTGACTTTGAGCTTTATGAAAATGTTGGTGAAAGCGTTAAATGCTTAGGAAGTTCTGCGCCTCAAAGTTCTGATGGTTTAATAATAAATTGTAATTATTCGTTCTGGCAGCTTTCAACAATTTAAAATTGGCCAAATAAAATGCTAAAAATAATAACAAATGAATAAATTAAAAGGTGGCATACCGCCAAACACATTAAGGTCAATCCTAGTCGTAATCCTAGCTTGATTGAAGAGGGTCAATCCTAGTCGTAATCCTAGCTTGATTGAAGAGACTTCAGGCTGGAAGCGTTCATAATCTTTAATATTTTTAATAACGAAGCTGTTTTATAACCTTTAGTTTTGTTCTACTTTCCATTATTTTACAGTTTCATATAATTTTTGTGTTCTACTTTCGTTTTCAACATTTGCCAAATAATCGTGACCTTATCAAAGTGCGGTTCATTGGCAGTCATTTAAAAGGCACCGCCAACGCCAACAAATTGCTTTTCCAAATAGTCATAACTTCATTTTTGTGGCAGCAATGTGAAACCGCAAGAGTGAGCACAATTGCAATTAATTTCAAGGTATTTAACACAAATATTTGAAATTGTTTCACTAATCAGTTTTGGCCGAAACGTAAATCGGCCTAGGAGCACAGTCAAATGGAACTCAGTGACAATTTTCGCATTTCGGTTTTACGTATTGGTTTTGGCTTTGGTTTTGGTTTTGGTTGTTTTTTCGTTGTGCGGTGTTCACCAACCAAGCAACCAGACTCTGGGCATACCAATGTCCATAAAAATGTCAACCACAACAGTAACAACAAGAAAACAGTGAAGAAAATATGTGCCGATTGGCTTGGCTTGCCAAAGTGGTTTGCTGCTGCTGCTGCAGTTGGTGGTTGCCTGGGCCAAAAACTGGACACCACATCTCGTTGGCTCCAAGCTGTCTGAGATTTTGCTGTGGTTGTTGCTGGTTGCTGTTGGCTGGTTGCTGCTGCTGTTGCTGTTGCCGCTGCTGTGGCATGTCTCTGGTGAGCGGCAAATGGAACTGATTACAAAATATGACCAGCGGCTAAATGTATTCGCCGTTTGCTGCTTAATTTCTTAGATACCAAAGACTTTGCTTTCGATTCTACACATACAAAAACCTAGATAGATAGATAGATTTATTTTTAATTTTTTATGCGTGGGCCTTAAATTTGAGACTTTGGTTAGCCACAACCAAACAGTACACGTGCTACTGTTTGCTTTTTTTCCACGCTAATGACTAAGCCAACTGCCAAATTGGTAATGCAAATGAGCTCCTTAAGTGCCCCAGTTTCAACTTATTTGCAACTATGTAAGCGCAATTGCATTCGTTTTTTTTTTTTTGGCAACAAAATCGTTGACATGGGAAAATAATTGAGGATTGTGACAAAAATGTTAGCCTATGAAAACCGGAAATGAACAAGACTATCATTGATATATATATGCATATATCAGGTTTTCAGTGGTTTATTTCTCATACCTACACTGAAAGTATTGTATTTTAAACCTTTCCGCATTTATAAAGGGTTCGGCCCACAAAAGATGAACTATGATTAACAAATGCCACAAACTGAGGCACTTGTTGCAATTGCAGATTTTTTCTCTTGTTCGCAATTGTTACTTGTGAATATACATATCATACATTATCTATCCAAATGATTTACAAAAGAATCATGATTAAGATTAGCTCACAGAATCTTGATTTTAAATACTGTAATTCATAAAACTTGTCTTTCTACCAATAAATAAATTATTCACAACGCGATTCTGATTACACTCAATAAATGATAAAGTGATATTCAGGAATTTATATCTTTCGACTTTCTATCATAACGCAGTCTCTTAACATTATTTTATTCACATAGCGTTTTTTTATTAGAATCCATGACTGCCATAAATTGCAATGCCTAATGTTTTGCTTGCACATGTGCTAACGATTTGAGATGCTTCAGCTGTTAACCAGGCCAAAACAATTACAAAATTAAAAAAAAAAAAAACAACAAGAAAAATGCGAGCCGAAAGCGTTTTGCTCTGGGTGTGTGTGTGTGTGTGGTTGTGTGTGTGTGTGTGTGTGTGTAGCGAGTATCTTTTTCACAATTGCCAAAGACAAGACAGTAAATTGCAAATACAAAAAGCAACTTTATACGTTGACGCGTTAAGTTGGTCGCGAAGTCGCAATGTCGCAGCGAGGTAATCAAGAAGCGTCTAAATGGACAAAATGGAGCAAAAACAAAAACAGCTGTGACAAGTGGTTGTTGTTGTTGCTGTTGTTGTTGGCCTGTCAACGCATCTCGGCCCGAATGATGACTGGAAATGGAGCAAGAGGATCCTCAGACTCACGTGGTAATAAATTTCAAATAATTCTCAAGCGACTTGTGACATAAACGCGTCGTCCAACGGTAAAAAAAAAAATTGGATATGCCAGCTGGCAACAGTTAATAGAAAATGGCTATGAAAAATAGAAATTCACCTCGTCCCGAGGACATGCAAAGCACATGACACTAATGAATGTGGCTAACAAGCGAATGTAATTTGCTGGCGACAATTTGCTCACCATTTAAAATTTATAGCATGTTATTAAAGCCAACTGCCACTGGCATCCAATCGCTTTCAAACTGTGCTCAACATTAATCCAAACCACTTGGTCTTTTGGCATTTTGATTATCTAATTTATGACCAGTATTTGCTTCTTGTAACCCACCTCGATATCTGCATCTGCTGCCCGTTTGCCATGTTCATCTATCGCCGACTGCCAAAAAAGAAAAACGTTAATAAACTGAAAACACGTCTCCAATTTTCCAGCTGGTCGTGTGGTGTGATTTTAATTGCTCTTACAAATGTTCTTTACGGTCGCGCATGCAGCGCATATCGAGTGCAAATCGTGGTTTGGAACTCTTTTCTTCTATTTTTGGTCAGACGCTTTTGACAAAGGTGCCGAGATTTATAGACCCAAATTGGGCATAACTGACTGGATTGTGTGGGATCGAGGTAGAGTAGCAAAATGTGGATTAACTTCAGTTTGGCCTGATTAACCACCTTCCGCATACGCTTTGCAACTTATTCAAATTGTAAATGTTGGTCATTTAAAGTTAAGCACAAATTATTAAATATGTTATCAATTATTTGTTAAAACACAAGTTGTTTACTAATATTAACATAAAATTTCCAGGTCAAAACTGGCTTTTTATACCCTTAACCCATTAAAAATGGGTGAAAAAGGGTATAATGGTTTTGTGCAAATGTATGTAACAGGCAGAAGGAAGCATCTACGACCCCATAAAGTATATATATTCTTGATCAGGATCAACAGCCGAGTCGATATAGCCCTGTCCGTCTGCCTGTCCGTCTGTCCGTCCGTCTGTATGAACACGCGGATCTCAGAGACTATAAGAGCTAGCGACTTCAAATTTGGAATATAAGTTCTCGTGTACCAGGCGCAAATCAAGTTTGCTTTATTTTATCGATAACTTCAGTTTCAGAATTATCGATACATTTCGATTTCCGATAGCAATAAATTCCATTTAAGAGACAGAGGCTTCTAATTTATACATAATATGCATATACATATTATTGATCAATTGCCAAAATTTCATTAAGATCGGACAAGAAACACCAAAGTTATAGTCAAAAATATATTTTCATATTGACATCATTTCTATCATCAGCCGCAAGCATTTTCAGTATGCATATAAATAGGTGAGCGCATGTGTGAGAAAGAGATGGCATGATAATCGACGCTAGCGTCAATATATTTGTGTGTATTCTGCAGAGCCCCCATAAGTACTGTTTCGTGTACGTGTGTATGTCTGTATGTATGTATGTATATGCTTGTGAGTAAAAATACTCTGTAAGAAATGCACTTGCAGAACTTAACATTTGAGTGCAAATCATTTTAAAGGGAAATTTGTCAATAAAACTAAAATATATTTAACAACTGGGTTAAGGGTATATCGTAGTCGAGCCAACTCGACTACAGCATCTTACTTGTTTAAACACACTCTTTGTCAAATTCTCTAGTCATTTCTTAAAACAAATACAAATTAGGTCATATTCTGAAGAGATTTATAGGCATTCATTTCTCTGATCTCAATTTTAATTTCCAAATCATAATCTGAAGTATAATCAAATGCGCTTTCTTACATCAAACTTTTTTCTAGCCGCTTACTCTATTTATATTTTAATTTTAGTGCGCTACAATTTGAAGGCAACTTTGTCACATTGGTGCATGCCCCATTTGCACTCGCCTGACACACAATTAACACTCATCGGCACACAGAGCTTCATAATATTCAAACATAATGTACGCTATAAACAGGCAGATTACAAAACGCTTACAAAACACTTGAAAAGACATTAAAATATAATCTCTATTAAAAATGCCACCCAAAAAACGAAACTAATCACAACAAATATACATATATAAAAATAAAACTGTGAAGACAAGAAAATATATAAAAACTTGAAAAATCAAAAACACAAAAATCCCATAAAACCAAAAAGGCACAAGTAATTAATAAATTATTTCCAGTCAATAAACTGAGAGGCTGACTGTGTGTAGGGGTCTCAGTTGCAACATGTTCCTCCAAGTGCAGCATGCGGGGGCTTGCTTGCTTGGTGGGCGCCCCGCGGATGCGCAAGCGCCGCACCACACCGTACCGCACCACGCACCACTCACCACTCACCGCTGCAGCACCACAGCAACCATGTCGCTGTTTCATGTCAGTTCATTAGGGTCAAATGGCTGACGGCAACTATAGCGAGACTGTGGGTTGTTTCACTCCGATGCTCTGAGAGCTCTTGGTTTTCCACGTACATTTCCGTACCGCTTTAGCGGTTCATAAAAATTAGCTAGCCATAAAATTAGCCAAGTCGAGAAATAAACATAAATTGAATTGCAGTTCATTCATAAGCATAATTGCCCGCCTGTCTTCAATATCTGTTTTATATTCAGTTTGTCGACAAATTTGTAAAAATTTATGGCATTGTTTTCTCTCAGTTTTAACAATTTTCCGCCGCCGCATTCTAACAACGAATATCAAAGAACTTTACGGCCAGCAATTGTCTTTGATTTCATTCACTTCCAGCTGAAATTTTGTATGCCTGCTCCAGGAAAATAAAATGATTTTTTTTGGTGTGAAATAAGTGGCAAGTGTTAGTTGCAGAACGTCACAAAGAAGTTGTTGGCGGTAGTTGTGATTTTTAGCTGCTCATAAATTCTGTATTGTGGGAAAAACTGTGGGAATTGTTCTTGGCAAGTGAGAAAATATCAAGTACAACATATTAAAAGAAAGTGATTAGTTTTTACAACCAGAACCGTACCTGTCTATCTTCTTCTGGGTGTCCTGGAAAATTCATATTTATGCCTGTGATTATTTTTGTTTATTAAAATACTCCAAGATAAATAAATAAATTAAAATATGATTATCGTACTTCAAAATCATTATAAGTTGTTCTAGTTGTTGGCTCTTTAACAAACTGCTCTTGACCTCAATGTTTTCCTCACTCTCTCTTTAATCACATGTGCTGTTTGTTTGAATGGCAACTCGTAAGAATTTGGTTTTGCCTAAAAACATACGAAACAATTTTCGAGTTGCTTTTTCAGAAGCGCATTGATTGATTGCAAAACGTGCGCCAAACGTTTTCACGGCAGCAACGTGCAACAAGCGTAGCAAGCAACCGACAACATTTCCAACTCCAACTCCAACTGCAATAACAACCACAAGCGAGGCAATTGTTTTTCGCGCACAGATTTTTCCACAATGGCATTTTCTTCATTTGCGCCTAACAATGGCAACACTTTGTCACGATTTCGCGCCGCCGCCGCTGCAACAACAACAACAACAACAGCAGCAGCAGCAGCAACTAAGCGGGGCCAACTAACAAGACACCGGCAACATGTTGCTGTTGCCTCAGCAACCGCTGCTTCCGCTCCTGCTGCTGCTGCTGCTGCTGTTGCTACCATTTAATGTTGCCCTTGCTGCCGTGTTGAATTATCGCCGCGCATGTGTGACTAACCTCCCGAGGCGGTGCACAACAAAAAGATAACCAATACGTTGTTGGACGACGACATCGTCTCCCGTTTTTTTTTTTTTTTTGGCTGCTCCCTGTTCCACACTCACCCTCCGCCGCTTCATCCCTCTGAGCGACCGCAGTGTCCAACCTGCTAATGCTTTTCCCTCAAGCTTGCGCTTCAGTCATAATTTTTGCTGGCAGACGACAGAGAGATTCCCGGCTTATTTATGGCCATCCAGCATCCAGTGGGCAACGTGGTGAATGGTGAATGCTACTGTGCTTGTGTATTTGGGTTATGCAGCCGCTGTTCGCTGCCCGCTGTCTGCTGTCCGCTGTCCGCCATCCACTGGCCTCCAGTATGCGGCACGTTAATGATCTTGTTATGCCTCGGCCCTTTTGCATGCATGCGGCAACTGAGCCAAAGCATCTATAAACTTAAGCTAACGAGCAATGCCTCCTTTCGCGTAAATTCACACATGATTTCATTGTGTGCTGCTCCAACTGCTGATGAATCACCCAAATCATTCACAGCTAGAACAGATTCTGAATAAAACAAAACAATAACGAACAGCTGCATACTCTTCCAGATCAGAGATCGCTAAACTAGTCACTTCTAGATCCATTCATTAAATCATTTTGCATTATGGTAACTGGAGAGACTTGTTAATTTAATCTTTTATTTAATTTGATTAAATTCTCAGTTTTTTAACTTAAAGTATTATTAGTTAATATTAGTGTTTCTACAAAAGTGTGAAATATTATGAAGTAGTAAGCAATTATCGTTCAAAGATTATTTTAATATCTCAGTAAATAAGCCTAGCTTTTAAAATTCTCTGCACTATTTTCCTGTTCAGCACAATAACTAATTCATGTTATTTTTTAATATGTAAGTTTTAATATTTATTATAATTAATAGTATTTTTAAGTAAGTAATTAACTACTGAAAACTGGTGTACTTCAGTAAAGTACATTTTACTTTCTCATCTTACGCAATCAGTAATTTTTAAGTCTGCCAACTTTTAGCTGTAAGTGATAATTTGCATAACAACTAGTCGAATATTTTGATGTGACTCAATCAGATGAGGTTGTGCCTAGAGTATATGCATTTTCCCCAGTTACTTCATCTCCAGCAACATTAACGCCTTTTGGCCGTGTTTCGTGTTGTGCTCGATTAGCACTTCCCATGCATTCAGCTGCAGTATGAATTTGTTTAGACTGCTGCACTTCCGTTTCGTGGCTTGCATTTTGCCAGCTGCTAGAGTCATCTGTCTTGAATGTGGTTCACGACAACAACGACAGCAACAACAGCAACAACAACGACAGCAACAACAGCAACAACAACAACACCAACATCAGCCTCCAGGCAAACAGACACGAAACGTCATCAACTTGACATTTAAATTGTGCTCTTGATAAAGTTGCCAACATTTGTTATGAGTCTGGCGAGGGGGCAGGGGATTCATAGCCAAACAGTTGGTTACTTTGTTGCCACTTCAAAGCGGCTATATATACAAACACACTTATATATATATTAATATTTATATATTGGTATATATTTCAACTGTCATATTCCGGCGCTCGTGTGGTCTCCTTGCGTGTAATTCATATAAAGCAATTTATGTCAGCCGATGTGACAGTTTTCTATAGCTTTCAAACCAAGGCAAATCACGCAGGTTAAAAATATAAAAAAAGACGTTGCTTTTACAACTTTTAAGTAGGGCTTTTGAAAGCCATCCAATGCTATTGCAAAATTCCGTTTACCGTTATAATTGGACGCTTTATTAGGACCGTAACGAATTTAACTTTTTACTCATCGCCCGCTGCCACGCCCCCAACACGTTTGCAGCCTAGTTCACAGTGTTGACTTGCGGCTTGGCTTGCATATTTTGTGCGTGTTTTTTTTATATTTTTTTATTATTTTTAGGTTTATGAGAAGCTTTCAACATTAAAAAATCGTAAAAATCTGAAGTAGTTGACTGGGCGATGATAGTTTTTCCTGAAAAGTTGAATGCATGCAGTTTGGCGGTGCCATTAGTTTTATGCCTACTCAGAATGTGACCGCAAAACATGTCAAATGCATTTAGATAGCAAAGCGCTTTTAGCCACGGCATATCAGAGTCAGGGCAATTGGAATCCATATGATCCGCCTGTGGGCGGGTTACCTGATGCACTTTCTAATGGCAGACACACGCCCCGCACTTCATCAGTCGGCCAGTTTCCCACATTTCATCCTACCAACAAGTCTGGCAAACTCATCTTTCATCACGCAATCCGCCACAGACGCATTTAATCAAAGTGCAGTCTCTTAAAACTGAAACCCATCTGCGATCTACGTACGTTCGCATTGCGTGCATTGACATTCAGGAACGTAAATCACAAGTGCAATTAACAACTCCTCCGACTACAGCGACTCCTCCGACTCCTCCGACGACGTCGACGACGTTCATCGGCCTGATGCATTTGGGCCACTAGCTCGTTTGTGGCTAGCGGAAATTGTTGTTGGCTCAATAAAAGTAAATTGCAATTAAACAAAATTGCTAATTTCAATTGATGACAGCCGCCATAAATTTGATGGCAGCCAAAAGACACGGGAGTCAATAACAAATACACCTTTTTCTCTGATTGTTTAATGGAGTCGCCACATCTATTTCAGTTGCAGTTGCAGTTGCAGATGCTGTGCTTCTTCTGTTTTTTGTTTATTTCATCAAACTCCATAGCTGATGGATCGGAATAAATTAGAGAGCTACTTTCTAGCATTTAGTGTGATCAATGTTCTTTGTAAGTGAATAATCTCAACTGGTTCTTGAAATGCTTCGAGAGTGATAAATGTTCAACATCTTTAAGAATATTATCCGTTGCAAAAGATAAGCTTAAGGCGTCCATCATATCAGCATATTAGCTGATGAGGATATAGATACTTAGAGTTTAAATCAAACACACTTTCACTGGAATTTGAATGCGCGACTACCACAATTAAATAATAAAGGAAGTCATGTTGCAATTGTAATTAGATATACTCAGAAACTAATCTTTAGGACATCGCAAGTACTGTTGTACATGAATATTTAAAATTGTTTAAAGAAAACATAAAAAATATTTGTGTATAAAAATAAGTATTTATATTTTATATATGTTTTCCCTAACCAAAAAAAATATTATTTGAATTAAACTAAAATAGAGTAGCAACAGACATAGTCTATTTTTATTTCTATTGTTATTTTTGAAAAATTCTTAAGGTAACCCGAAAGTAACTCATGCCAAAATCCATTAGGCAACACCTCCCCATTACTCCCCTTTCACAAACTGGCCCAGCTGTTGCCCGACCAACTTTCGCCCATGGCAACAACAACAGCAACAACAACACCAACAACAACAACACCAGCAAAACATTCTCATATCAAGCGCAACACAAAGCTTTGCCGACAGAGTGCAACAAAAATGCAACAACAAGCCGAAAAAAATCAATTAAAATCAAGACGACAGCAGCAACGTGTAGTGAGAAATAGTCACAGAGAGAGGGAGGGGGAGACAAAAAGGCGGGGGTAACGGGGGTTTTGCAGCAACATTGAAGGTAACGTTAAAAGTAATGCATTTGCACTTGGCACGCAAAGGAAGTTGCAACTGCAGCAAATGTTGCGGCAACAAAGCAGAAGAAAATGTTGCCAAGCTGAAAGTGTTTTCGGTCGCTGTCACAGTCGACGTCGACGGCAACGTCGCTGCCGCTGGCAAGCGAGGCGCAGCGTAGAAAACAGATCAAAAGGTCGAAGATTGCGCTAACCCGAGGACGCCCACTTTTTCGCACGCTTTTCTTGTTGGCTGGCCAAAATCGCACGCCGGATACGCGGATGCGCGGATACATGTACAGAGATAAACACACTGAAAACACTCCACGAGCATAATCTATAATAATGCCCATGCAGCTGCCCAGCTAGCTCGCTGGCGAAGGCTGCCTCAAAGTTCGAAATTGAAAAAAGTGGCAACGACAGCCGCTGGTGAAATTCTTTCATCAATAGACGCTAAAAGCATCTAGGCTCAACTGAATGGGGCAAATGGAAGGAGCAGGGCACACATTTCCTCTATGAGGGGGATTATATCTAAGAATAGGCAGAAGAGTTGCCAAGACTGTTGTCTATGTAAATAAGAGTCTTTAATTGTTTAAGTAAATAAGAAAAGACTTGAATGGATTGTCTAACTAATAGATACTATTTTCAGTTCCGTCATTTATTGTTTGTTCATTTGCCTTATTTGCATATGCAGAATTATGAAAATTTGAAAAATAATCAATACTTTTAAGAAAACAAGTTTGCTAAGTAATTTTCGGATATCTCTTTAACTTTTGCATCACTTAATTTTATAATCACTCTTCTCCTCCATATTTGCCTCATATTCTTCAACTACATTAAATAAAGTTACTCATCCAGATTCCCCCAAAATTCCTTTAAAATAAATTGAAAAGAATACCCATATTCGACACCACAACACATTGTCTTTATGTCTGTCAAGTTCCAGTCTTCATTCAAGGTCTCAGCTTACATATTTAAGCGATTCGACAACCCTACAATAAATGCGTAAAGCGTTTACGTTCTGCAGCCAAACAACCAATAAATAGTATCAATCACAAATGATCGCAAACGAGGCAGTCGACTGCGCCCAGAGGGTTCTACCAACTGGCCAAACTTGCAGCTGTCCCAAAGTGTTGTCGCCCTGGTCCCGCCGCCTTCTGCCTGCCAGATCGGATGCGCCACACAGCTTTACCTTTAGCACAACAAATAATGATTCATGCGAGAAAAGTAGCGGCAAGAACAGGTTCTTAAAGAAAAAATAAAAATAAAAAATAACTTAAAACGTGACTGGTGGTAGTCTTTTAATAGTAGAAATAGCACTTGCAGTCTCTCTCTCTCTCTCTCTCTCTCGCTCTCTCTCTCTCCTGAGGCTCTATATCCTTTCGGCACAGGGGCCTCTACTTGAGGCGCAAACATTATGGTTCAATAGGTCAACGATGCGTTGAATGATGACGCCGACGACGACGACGACGAGGATGTGGATGCCATAAGAAAAGATCATTGCATGAAAAATTACAGTAAGACACGTCAATCGTCGAACCGATCTCAAGCAACGATCCATGTAATGGCCCGACGCTCCGTAAATAATGCCCCGACCCAAAACTCCAACTCGCACCGTTCTCTCAAACACACACACACACACACAAACACACACACACACACACATATGAAAGCCAAAGTCCGTAACATGATTGCGATCGCAACAAATCAGAGAAGTAACAAAAAAATGAGAAAGAATGCCGAAGATTACATACGCTTGAAGAGTGAATTGCAATCAATTTCTGAGATTTGGACTCGTTTCAATTATTCATCCAAAGTTTTCCTCTAAAATCCTCTAAATCTACATCATTCCTATATGGATTAATTAATAACAATTCGAATTTAAATCGATTCATCTTGATGTTTCTAAGAATCTACGCTGGAGAACTTATGTCATGAAAGCCAGTTTTAGTGTTGCCAATATCAATAAAGACGCATATATGCTAAGCTGATCAAAGGTTCAACGAATAATACCTTCGACAAGGGTATAAGAAAAATAAAAAATAAAATGCGACTCGTGCGATCTTCTCCGAGAAATGTGCGGACCACCAGAGACAGCTGCGGGTTGTTTGGTGTACCCGACATGAGCAGGAAAGGGGGTTAGGGGTTAGGGTATACAGGGGCCTGTTCGCAGTTTGTCAAAAAGATGTTGGCGTTTTGATAATTTGCTGCACAGCAAACTGAAAATTTGTGTGTAGGATTTCCTGTTTCTAGTCAAAGTTTTTCCTAAGCTGTTTATACTTACTCCATATGTCTATTTCTTCATCTTCTTCTTCTTTTTTTGCTGTGGCCGCAACAAATCTGTAGCTGATTTAAATCTTTGCATTTACTTATTGTTAGTTTCCAGTTAGAGGTTTAAGAGATTTCAGCTTATATTCATATATACGCGTGTGTGTGTGTGTGTGTGTGTGTGTGTGTCAAGCGTTTTGGTATTTCGTGGGCTTGACTTTGACAACGAACGCTGCAGTTACTCGCAGGTGAGGTGTGTTTTGCATATTAGACAGAGATAGAAATAGAGAGAGAGAGAGAGTGAGAGAGAGAAAGAGTCAAAGTCTGCAAGTAGATAAGACTTATATTTTTGTATTATAAACATAATAATATAGATATAAAGTAGAATTTCATAATATACAAACTTGTTTTTGGAGATAAAAACATTTTAGTTTTTCAATCTCAAATATTTTTATTATCTTATTTCTATAAGAGGCTTAAGGCAACTGATCTTGAAAACATATCAAAAATGTCGTAAAATGTTATTTACATGATATATACATTTAGCATAATTTATTTTCAATATTTTAATGAGCTTGTTGTTGACACACTCTTAAATCGAATAAACTCTAAGCGTTTTTCCATAAATATTAAAACTTTGAGAAAAGTGCTAATTTCTCTAAATCTTTTGCTTTTTCTTAAGCCAACTAATTAACATAAAGCTCTAGAGTTTATGCCTTAGCTTATCTTTTTGACGTCCACTTGAAACTACTTATGCCCCACTGATGTATTCCCCATTCCTGCTGCCACTTAATTTTTTATCACATCAACATCAACGCATCTGCTCTGATGCAATGGAAAATAAGAAAGAAATGGCTAAAAACGAGTGCCAGCAAATACACGCACTCGGCAGAAGGAAAACATCTTGCCCATTTTCCATAAGCAGCAACAATGCAAGCTACAAATAGCTTTGAGTGCTGCATATGGTCACCGCACCTTGCTACCAGCAGAAGCTGCAGGCAGCAAAACAGCAACAGGCCAATCCGCGCCAGACATGGCCAACAGCCCAGACAGACGGGCAGTGAGAGCCCGTCTAGGCCATACACTCGAGCACGAGGCCTAGACGTGCCACAGCCTGACTTCAGTCTCCGTCTCACACGGTAAACAATTTTGGTTTCAATTTGACAATTAAAATTTAGAAGTTAAATTAACACAAACATTAAAATTTTAAATTAAATTCAAGTAAAAAAATTATGTTTAATTTAGAGTTTAATTTAAGACTACAAATTTGAAAAATGATAAAGTTAAATTTGTTGCAAACAGTTAAACAGAAGCGAATAACTATTAATTTTAAAGCGCAATAGAATAAAAATTATCCAACTTAAAGATTAAAACTACTGATTTATTAATATAATTGTTATCTTTCAATTCGTATACGAAAGAAAATTAAAGTAAAACGATTGTATTATCAAATCAATTATTATTTTTATTTGGGAAAATAATGCAAATAATCGGATTGAATTTTTGAAGCTTATTTTAACGTAAAAAAAACAAGAGCCTGATACAATTAACCACAATCTTGTTATTATAGTATTCAATTTTTAATTTCTAGATTTGTATACAAAATATGAGTATACAATGAGTTTAATTGCAAAACGCTAATTGTTTACTGTGCAGTCGCAGTCGCAGTCGCAGAAGCAGCCTGGCGACAACAGGCATTCCATGTCAGAGACGCTGTTATTTATGCGCTTCAAAGCCAGCAACTGCCGGCAGTTCCATATGACATTGTCACATGAATATGTCGCGTTAACCTTTCGCGCCAAAAAAAAAAATAATAATAATAAAAAGCAATAATAATAATAAAATCGCAAAACAAACAACAGCAGCAGGAGATCTTATAAATAAATAGAAAAGAATATACAAAACAAATCGCAGGCCAAAAACTTATTATTCTGCGCTATGGAAAAACTGTCAATATTTTAATTGCCAAGCCTGAAAATGCAGCCGGTTCGTGGTCCCCTTCGCTTCCCCACCTCCCTTATCGGCAATGTTGTTTGTCGCCATCAGCGTCCACTGTGTGTGTACGCATTCTGCGGGAAAAATACATTTTTTTTTTCCTTCTTATTTTTTCTGCCACTTTTTCCAATAAAGTAAACGCTTCTCGATGCGTGTGTCGCATTTTGATGCAAGTGTTTCGATTGGTTTTTCGCTTGCTGCAACAAGTTTTCGTAACCTTTTTCTTTTTTTTGTGTTTTTGTTTCTTTCGGCAGCAGCTAAGTGAGCGATAAAAATGTCAAAAACAACAAAATGCTCTCGAAATTATGGGCTATAATCGGCGGGCCACGCATAACAAACAACCAACAGCCGGCAAGTTTTCATTTCCATTGAATTGCGCCGAGACAACAGAAAACTTAATTAGGGGGAGCCCATAGAAATTACGTATGCAAAATGAGGCGTACCGGGAGAGTGTGGGTGGGGGGGGGAGAGAGGGGTAGACCCCACACACAAAAGCGTAACTGCATTTACCCCATCAAGATCTGGTCTGGTCTGCTCTGGTCTGGCATTGGATAGGCATTTGGATCTGGGTCTGGGTCTGGGTCTACATTGGTCTACATTGCTGCACGCACGTTGAGTGCATTCACAAATAGCAGGCAGTAACAGCTTTTGTACAATTTTTTATCCGTTTAAACAATTAAAAACTTGAGTAAAGTCTATAAATATATGGCATGAGAGAGGGCGGCAAAAAGTGGCAAGTCTTATAAAGCATTTCAAGGGGCATTCTTAAGCAAAACAAGGTTAAGTGTTGGCTATGGAAGTCCAATTGGGCGTGCAATACATATGTTTTACTGTACAGTAGTGTATATGCACAAACAAACAAACAAACATAAGAACTTAATAGGAAGTGTAAATAAAATAATTTAAATAATAGATATGAAAGCTTTTGTTTTGGATAGAAACACCATTCATTAAAATATGTAAACGCTTGATTATATTTTAATGAATATTCATTTAAGCTACCTTTTTGTTTTCAATTAATAATAACTATTCTATCAACTAATAGTTGGTCTGATTCAGATCAATTATTCAAAGTAAAAACTTATTCAATGGTTGTTTAGGTAATTAATTAAAGTTATTTATGCCTTTCCACTCAGTGAATAAATTTTTATTGTTTAAAATTATTTTATTTTATTATTTTAAATTAGTTTTAGTTTAGTGGTAAATAATAATTTAATTTGCAAAATATTATAAAACATAAAACAAAGAATTCAGCTTATTTTTTATATTTTATTAAATTATTATTTCAAACTAAAATATCAATTTAAACCAAAGCTACTGTTTCAAAGTCATGTTGCTAACGCACTTGTCGCTGGCAACATGATGCCAACTGCTGCTGGCAACATTAGCTTGCAGCTGAGAACTAACCGGCTGGCAACATGGCCGCAACATGTTCGAAACGAACTGGCTGGGCTTTCGGTTAATGCTTTCTGATTGGGACAAATCGCGATCAGTTGCAACGAGACGACGGGCGCGTTTGGTTACATGAGAAATCGTTCGGCTGCCAATTGAGTGTCGTGTTGTGCACTGCGGTGTTTCGTGTCTGTGGGTGTGTGTGTGTCAGTGTGTGTGTGTGTTGTGTGTGAAAATTTGTTTATGCAGAATGCAAAATAAACGGTAAAAGAAGACACAGCAAATCATCTTTTCTCCGTATGCAATTCTGCGGAAATGGCACAAGCACAACAACAACAACCAAAATAATCGTATCAGCACTGAAAATTTGTTGATTCTGGCCAATTGCAATTCCAATTGAATTTACTCTTCCCCCACCCCACCCCCTCGGTAACGGTTAACATTTGTTGGTTTTTTTTTTTATTTTATTTCACACGACGCGACGCGGCACGTACGAAACGAAACGTAGAAGAAGAAAAAACCTTTTCATTTGCCACGGCGATTGAAGCGATTCGATTGATTGCTTGATTGATCTATTTTTGCACTTGATTTGCGACGCACGCGCCGTGTTGATCGCAACGTGACTGGCGCTCCGCATCCAGTTGAAGTTGTTGCAAGTTGGTGAAGCTACTGCAGCAAGTTCTCCTCGCGTCGCGACGCGTCGGGTGCAATTATGTTGATTTGTGCACCGTGCGACTTCATCGATCGCTTGACGGAACCGAACCGGATCGGATCTGAGCGGATCGATCGTCACCGTTGATTTAACCATGTTGATAACGAAAATTTGCAATGCAAAGAAAGAAAATTGATTTGATGATCGCTCGCCGCACAGCCTCCACTCCACCTCCAGCGCTGCTGATCCTCTGCAGATTATTATCTTTTGTCTGCTTTTTTTTTTTGTAATCGATATTTACGCGATCGTGGCACGCC
Source organism: Drosophila kambysellisi (assembly GCA_035042185.1). Lineage (NCBI taxonomy): Eukaryota > Metazoa > Arthropoda > Insecta > Diptera > Drosophilidae > Drosophila > Drosophila kambysellisi. The sequence goes on along the minus strand of JAWNLS010000945.1, from coordinate 3,127,640 downwards.
CACAATTTGATTATAGAATGTGCTGGCAAGGTGTTCATTAGCTGGGCGTACATTTTACAAGAATTCTGCGGGAGTGTGTACAAAAAAATAATAATAATAATAATAATAATGTGTGGCAAACGAAATATTTGCCGAATTTCATGTAATCAAGGTGCGAAGAATGGGCGAAAAAAAAATTATTTTAATTGATAGTTGCAGCTGTGTGAAAAAAATAAATAATCATCTCATAAATTAAATAAATGCCGAAAACAAATTGTTAATTTTTTCACAAACGAACAATTTAGTTAACAAGCTTAAGATATATTTGTTATTCAATCTATAAGTTATAAGAACAAATACCCTTGAGCGTTATTTGAAGAGGTTTCCAATCATTTGACGATAGAATTATACCCTAGCTGAGGGTATATTAATTTTTTTATTGGATGTGTCATTTTTTAAAATGTGTAAATATAAACTGCATATTTCTATGTCTCCTTTTGGTCAATCAGTCAATCTCTTAAATATAAGTCTGTGATTTTATCTGCAAATAAAATTATATATTGTATTAAGAGTATTCAATATTCAATATTCATACTTAGTTACCTAACAAATAAAGGCCTCTTTTGCAAAAGTTCTGTCAATAAATCAACTTCTTAAATCAAATGATCATTTCACGATTATTCACAGCTTATATAAAACTCTCAACGCTGTCCAGGTAACATATCGCATTTACATATGTAATTACCTGTGGCTATTTATAAGCGTTGAGGCTCTCTTTGAGGCTTTGGCAAATGGGTGTTGTTTGTAAAAGGAAAAACTCCTACATACGCAGCAAACGAAAAGCTGCTTAATTAAATGTATGAAATCAGTGTTCAAATCAGAGACTAATAGCCGCAAAAGATTACACAACGTTGGGCCATAAGTCATTAATGTAACGCCCTAAAGCTCTACTTAGTGGCTGATTGTCTAGACTCTCTCGGGAGTTGTTGTTGAAATGTGCCTGCAAGTGATGATTGGCTCGGACATCCATGATGATTAATGGGCAAGCGAGACGGCATGGATGGATGAGCAGCACCAGATGCAGCAGATTGAGCAGATGCAGCAGCAACAGCAATTGCAAGAGAAAGAGAGACTTAGACTAGTTGCAACTAGTTTCGTATTCTGGGAATGCTAATAGAGCTGCAACTTGGCCTTCCGACCACTGAGCTCACTCAGTACAGTAGTCGTCATTGTTTCAAACACTACTTTTTTGGTGACGCTATTTGCCCAACTGACAGATAAAAATAAGAGAAAACTAACCAGACACGACAACAACAACAACAACAATATTGTAGTAGTTGGAGACATTCCATTAGCTAAATTACGTTTTTCCAGATGACAAATGCCACAATGTTTGTTCAACCAAACTGATAAGCTTCGAGTTCTATTATTTTCTTTGTTGTTTTGTACTTTTTGTGACTTGTAAATAAAGGTGGCAGCTCCCCAAAAATGAGTCTATGGCGTTACGATTGCGAAACGCACGCCCAAAATTTATGATTCAGAATTTTTGAGGCGCGTGTTGCCAAAAAAATATGGATATAATGAAAAGGCGGTAATCCAATTAAATGGCTCAAGCCACAGAGCCGACTCCACAGACCGGCTGACCCAATTAGTCGTGCTCCTTGTCGACCGTCATCGATCGCAGCAACCGCGGCAGCAACAACAACAACAACAACAACAGCAACTTGAACTTGAAAGCGGCGCCTCTCCATTGTTCTTTCCAAGTTCCCCCTTTGCTGTCTGCCATAAAAAACAAGTTCTAACTATGCGCAGTTAACTCCCTACATAAAAAAAGATCGCATCGAGTTGATTTAACGGCCGCCCTGCTCAGTCTCTGATCTCTAACTCTCTACCGCTCAGCCTCTCTCTCTCTCTATCCCTCTCTCTCTCTCTCTGTCTCTCTCTCCCGCTTTTTATGTCGTTCTGCTCCTTCGCATTGCTCTGCGTCTCAAATTGTAGATCAAAGATCAAGCAAAAAATACTTAAATTGGCATACCAAAGCTGCAAGCCTCAGGCTGAGCAGAGCCTCAAGGAACAACGAACCTCGGTTACCCTATGATTTGAGTCTTTTTATAGGAGCGGTGATCATTGCTTCCAATGCAGCACCTTTTGGCAAATTTCACTTCAAATTACAAAGATTTTATTCAGCTGATATAAATTCGATAATAAGTTTATTTCTTATGACATCGATCCTAACGATCATAAAGCTTAAGCGGAATTTTCTTTCTTTGCTAATTAATACATTAATCATGTTAAATAGCTCATCCGTATAGTAGTATGATTTTTTTTCCATAGTCCATATTTATTCTAATTATTTAGGTAGTTTACACACAACTTTTGTTGATCTTTTAGCTGATTCCCATTTTAATAAATTAAATTACATCAATCTTAATCACTTAGTTATTACGCCTGAATTCATTATTAAATTATACATTTAAATCAAAAAAGTTAATTAACAAACTTGACCACAAAATTTAAAATACTCTTTTCCTTTTTTACGTAGAGCATCGAAACTCTTCTGTTTTCCAATTCAAGCGATCTCAATCAAACAAAGCAAACAAATTTTGCAAATTACATTTGAAAACAAACACATAAATCTAAATTGTCGTTTAGCTGAGGCAAATGCCTGATAATTCCGGAACATGTGGCATACATCATGAAGATCGATGGCGATCTATTGAGAAGCATTATAGTTTTGAGTTTAATTGCTGCCTCAATTGCTGGCGCCTGGTCGCTAAAAAACACAAAAAAAAAAAACAAATAAACAAATAAACAAAACATACACAATACTTTTGACTGTCACTCAAATCTGCGGACTTCAGATTGAAAGTTTGCAGCTGCTCAGAAAAGTGAGACAAGTGCACGCGAGCCAAGTGATTAAGTCAGTTGGTCAGATGAGTGCCAGTGCAGCAGTGTGAATATGTGAATGTGAATGTGGATGTGAATGTGGATGTGAGTGCGAGTACTTGGTTCATATGCATATGAGTGCTACTTTCTACGCTGAGCAGCGACGACCCTTTCCCATGCACCGAAACACACGATTAATCACATGACACAGTCGCCAGCCACGATCAATGATCGTTATCGGAAAAAGGCATAAACTGACACAAAGTCAAAGTTAAACAATGCAACTTGCTTGAACTCTGCGACTCTCTCGACTCTATCGGCTAGACGACGTTGAACGTAGTCTGCGATCATGCTGTGTGCGATCTTGACAATCAAGATCAATATCATGCCATTACAATATTTGTACAAGACGCTTGCCCCTTTACTCGGTATCTAGGCACAGACTGACTTTCCAACATACATTAAAAGCCAGCCTGCCTACGGGCTCCAAAAGTCAAATATACTACAGATGCCAACTATTTTCTTTGATGCCAGCTTAAATACCCTTTCCATTAATACAATGAGAGATCTATTAATACAAATGGGGTACTTCTAGACGTTAGGTTTTTTTAGGCTTATTCAAAGTTGGGTAAAGACTGAACTAAAAACTTACCTAAGCATTAATAATGTTTTCCTTGTGGGTGCCATTTTATATATTTTATTTTTTTGCTATTTTCCTATTCACTTAGAATTGATCTTAAATAACCTTACCTGTAAAATATGCATACTTATCTTAGACACTGTTTACGTATGCAAAAGATTTCTAGATGTAATTCTGCTAATAACAGAGAGCTTGGCACCTTTAACAACCTAACTCATTAGCAAATAACTTTTACTTGTTGTGGGACAAGTGTTATAGCAGAGCTAGTGTATCCACAGCTAGTATGTATTACCTAGATTATATGGGCAAACAGCCAACTGCAATATGGGGTATGCTAAACAAATTAGCCTGAGCCTAGGCCAATGCCTGCTGCAGTTTCCAGAGAGCGTTCGCCAGCCAGCCAGCCAGCCAGCCTGGATGGGATCGGTTGGCCGGAAAATGCTATAATTATGCAATTCCTCATAGGCGCTGACGGTGGTCGCCTTTTACCCGGCCCTCCGCTGGTTGGCCGCCCTGTCCCCAGACTCTGCTCAGACATATAATCTGGGCAGCGGAAATTATTGACTGGCAGTCAGAGTTTAGGCCTTCAAGTAAATTGCTGTAAATCTTTATTTGTGCAGCTACTTAAAGACTTGGCTACAAAACTTTTTTTTACAGCCCGGGTTAACAAGCCGCTAGCGATTAAGTCATTTCTTATGTGGGCTCATTATTTCTTTATTTTTTTTTTCTTCTTCTTTTACCCCACGTAGTCCACTAGCTATGCGTAGCTGGTGCTACTGGGCTTGTGCCACATCCCCTTTCACATCCCCTTTCCCCTTTGCATTGCAATTTTTCATAGTCTAAGCCGAAAATTTAAAGTCTCGCAAACTCGTTTGGTTACCTCGGGAAACAGTTGCTACTTAGACCTGTAAATTGCCAGCAACTTTGTTAGTGATATACATATATATATATATACATATATATATTTATATTTTTGCTTTTATCTTGACAATGCGTTGTCACTTCTCGAGCGAAGTGTGTGTGTGAATATCTGTGTGTGTTTGAGTTTGTATCTGGACTTTTGCCGTATTTGTTCTAATTAAAAGTGACAATTCTACGTAATTAGCAGGCCGCTGTTTTTAACACTCCACTGCTTTTGGACTGCTGGCAGACCAACATCTTTTTTTTTTTAATGAGATATCAAATTTCTACCAATTATTGATTTGGTTGTTTAGCTGATGCAGTTAATAAGTGTTGACAGCTTTGCTTCTGTTTGACCAACCTCGAAAAGCCAAAGAAAATCGTATTCGATTATTTTATGCAGGCTTATTAATTCTCACAAAACTAAAGGATTTACATCCTCAAACTCTTTAGTCATTTCTATCCCAATTAAGAGTATTAAAACTCTTCTACAAAACTAATGTTTGATGATTGATGTTGTAGTAGGCATTTAATTGTTAACAGTCATTAACGATCCCAAGAAACTATTATTCAATTCATCAACAAAATCAAAGCCACTAGCATAAGTAAGATCTCTTTTTATCGCAACGATCGCTCATTCAAAGAAAACATTACTATCATTTCCATGACCCAATTTTCTTGTTCTTGCCCCAGGAAAACCTTTCACTTTGCCCCCGCTGAGTCATGCCACATGTGTACACAACACATATGTATATGTCCTAGTTTATTGTATTCCCCCCGGGAAATTGCTTAATTCAAATGGGGCTCATCAGCAAACACATATTTTTCTTAGCTTCGCTCTATGCTCCAATTGCTAATAAAAAAAAAAGAAAACGAAAAGAAAAATAAATAAAATAAAAAAAAAAATGTCTTTATAAACAAAATTTATGACTGTACATGACGCTGATGTGTTCGTAGTTGGTAGCCAATGAGGCACTAAATCAAATCATTAACATATTTCCCCATTTACGCCGCGTGCAACAAAACGAAATCGAAATCGAAAACGTGCCAAACAATTCAATTGCAATTATGCAATAAAAAGATTGGAAAAGCACAAAAAAGGAGGAAAAGAAAACATTGCTATGGACCGCTCTACATGTGGTCATGTCCAGTCCAGCGACTGATCAAACGGGTCAGCGGGTGGTTGGCCCGGTGGTTTTCTGGTGCCGTCAAATGCACTACAAGATATTTAAATACTTTACGATCGCCACTTGGCAGTATTCTCAGCATTTCCTTTTATAATATTTTCCACTCTTTGATTTCTTTTCTTTTTGTTTTTCTTTTTGTTGGGTGAGGCGTTAATAGATTAGTGCAGGTAAAGTGAACGGTGGAAATGTGCGAAATGTTCAAATGTTTCGTAATTGGGTTGCACCACAAATACAAATGAAGATGTAGGTAGAGGTGGAGTGGGTCGGAATGCCAAAACAAACAATGTTGCGAACAGGTGGTTTGTTGTTAGATTAAAGATTAACTGTAGAGTGAGTTGAGGGGGTGTTGAAGTTTAACAAGGGGTTTAATGCTAATGATTGCTGTGTATAAAAATGATTCTTACTAATGGGGACTTTCCTAACATAAGTCTGTTTACAACTTAAAGTAGCCACATATTGGTAGATATTAAAGTAGTAAGAAAGTATTAAAAGGTATGAGTTTGAAAGAATTGAGAATTTAAGATTTTGTGGCTTGTCAGGAACACCTCCTTATTAATTGTGGTAGTCTTAAATTTGTTAGTTGGTTCTGATTCATTATATTTATAAAGAATGTGGAGAATAACTTTTATACATGCGAAATTCCTATAAAAGATATATATGAATATAAGTATACCTTTGCACCGACTGATATGTCAACCCATCTCAAGATTTCCTTATAACAAGAAATGCTGTATTTCGTGTCACTTTAAAAGCGAGGAATGGCACATTCAATTAGGCAGCAATTTCAGAATTAATTATAAACGCACTCGTCTCTGACATATTTCAGTTTTTACATTAATTTGGCACTAAACTGTCAGATCAGAATGGTCAGAGCGAGATCTCAAGCACTTTGCTCTCGGTGCTGTCGGTTACACAACAGATGAATGTTGGCCCAGGTAAAAAAATAAAAAAAAAACAACGTTCCAGAGTTGAGTGAAGCAACGGGCAAATGTCCAATTTAATTGTAATGTGAGAAATTTAAATTAGGTAGCCGCAAAATGCGGCTCAGATGGTTGAACAATGACTACGAAATCTCAAGCGGAAGATGACCGACAAATACAACAACACAAAAATTATGAAAAAAGAGTAAAAATGTTTCATATATTGTTGTTGTTGTTGTTGGTGTTGTTGTTGGTGTTGTAGCTTTGGTTGTTGGGTTAGTTAAAAAAAGATCAAATAACAAAAAGCCGCCAAATTTCAATGGAAAACAAAAGCTCACTTATTTGAAATTTGTTGCTCTTCTCTCGAGGCAACTAATTTTCCACTTGTGTATAGCAAAAGAGAGACAACCAGACAGATCGACAGAGAGAGGTAGAGACTGAGAGGAAATCCATTGACCCTGGGGCTTAGACCCCATTTGTGTATAGCCCCTTTTTCGCTGATTTGTCAGTTCATTTTTGATTATTTACGATCGTTTGTTCAGCTCTTCGATGGCCAGAAAAATATGTTTGATGTTCATCATAGGCTTGAGATGATATTGTTTTTATAGCTCATATAACTAGAAGAAATACCAAAAGTCTTTCCGAGCTTTTTATGTATGCGCTTAGCTTTACTTGTATTTCTGTCTTACTGTCCGCAGTTCCATTCAAAATTTATTACATCACGATCTCTGTTTTTTTTTGTTTGCTTTTGGATTCCTCAGATCTACTTTGTAGTTTATGAGGCTGTTTTTGCTTTTGGTTGTTGCTGTTGTTGTGTGCTATGCGAATCTGTTGGCAGCTGCGCTTCCTGGAAAATAGTACTTAATTTATCTAGCAGATGACGTTAGAACCCCTTTATTAACGAATAGATGTTCAAGTATTTGCGGTCGAACTCTCCTATAAACATATTCCTAATAAACTTTTCGACATAAGTTTATGAGTTTTGCGGTACAAATTTATGCGAATCGAAAAGCTATAAGTTTTTGTTGGGCAAGGGTTCATTAGATATGCTAAAGATTGTGTATTCGAAAGAGGATTTCGATTTTGGCTTAGCGGAACTTGAAAAGTCATTTTTTGACTTACTGTTTCCCAAGTTTTAGTCAAAACAAATACACAAATTGTAACACATTTCTTGAAAGTATTTACTTTTTTATCTCATGCTAATTTTTTTCTTTCGGAACTTTACTAATTAGTTTACCAAGGCCCACACACAAAACGCGTCTGTCGACTTTTCTAGCTGTTTACTTCTGCCCCAAATAGAAACTGTAAATTACGATTTGTTTATTTACAAATTGTCAAAAGTTTTGTTGAAAAACTTGTAGCTATCTTCTTGCTGATGGCTATAAATGCAATTTACCAACAAAATTTTCTTAATGTTGTAATTTGCTTTGTTAATTGAGAAATGTGACGTAATTGTAAATTAGTAAATTGTTTGGTTTTACAAATATGATGATTATTTTATCGATAAATTTGACTGGTGCTATAAATATTAATACCAATTTCAATGTTTTTAATATGTTGATCGATTATCGTTAAATCTTGGTGATTAAAGAAAAAAAAACCACGCTGCAACTGTCAATTGCTAGGAAAACAAAAAATAGCTATAAATTCCAACTAAACCCAAATTTACACATTTGTTGTTAGAACAAAGGAAAATGCAAACAAAACGCGTCGTAAAATGTGTGAAAACCCGATGAAAAGCGACAAATACTAATTGGAAAAATATTTCAAAAATGAAAAATATGTCAGCGTCTGACAAACGAACTGTCAAAATGACAGGCGCGTCAATAAAACAACATCAACAAAAAGTGAACCGGCAACGAAATGTTTCAGCGGCAACAATAACAACAACAACATCACCGACAAAATTGCTGTATTTATGCATCTATCTAGTCTGCATAACACAAACGCTGCAATATGCAGCACAACAGCAACATTTACGACAGCAGCAGCAGCATGCAACGCCCGAGGGCAACATGTTGCAGCAGCAGCACCATCATCTAACTAGTGTAAATAGCAGTGTAAATATCAATATAAGCAACAATTTCAATGAAATTGTCACAGCCACGGCCGCAGCGACGGCAATAGCAACACGGCGCACGGCAGCAACCACAACAACAATAACACCAATGCGCCACAAATGGCGTCGCAAATTTCCCTTTGCCGCCAACCGCAATGCGAGCAACAGCAACAACGGCAACAAGCGGCGCAAACTGTTGCGGCCGCATCATTATCAACGCAATGTGACGCATGCAACGCGCACAACAACAGCAATTGCAACAATTGCTGCCAGTGCGAGCGCAACAACAGCAACAACACTGATACCAAAGATACAACAACAACAGCAGCAGCAGCAACATTTTAGCTATCGCACGCGTTTACATTCAAGCTTTCAACAGCAGCAGCAGCAGCAGCAGCAACAGCATATTGCTGGCGTGCAACAGCAGCAACAACACACCGTTGCCATAACGCCGCGACCGCAAAAGCAACAGAAACCTGGCTTCGCCCTGCTGCCTGCCACCTACTATCAGCAGCAGCAGCAGCAACAGCAGCAGCAACAGCAGCAGCACCAGCGCCAACAGCAGCAGCAACAGCAGTTTGGCAATGTGAGCCTCCAGCAGCAACAGCAACAGATTCTCATTCACCCCGGCAACAACAATATTGTGCTGTACAGCAACCTCGACTCAATACCGCCCTGTCCGCCGGGCATTTTGCCTACGACTGGCGTACGCCTGATGCCGCAACATTTTATACCGCTGCGGCAAACAACAACACAGCGATCCCGGCAACGCGGTAAGCAAATTTGCGCACTCACGATTCATTTAATTGTCGCGTTGAATGCAGCGCATGAAGGCCAATATAAAAAAAAATCAGGTGTTAATTACACTAATAAAAATTGCATTCGCTTCGCTTATGGCATCTAATGTGTTTGCCCACTTAAATGGCCACCAGCCAAGCGGCCACCAGAGTCACCACGTCATGCTATCTGCCTCTGTCTCGATTGCCAATCCCACCATCACAATCTTGCTAATCCTTGCGGCCAAGAGTCAAGATAGAAAGCCTGCCTAATTGGCCAACAGCAATTGACATTTTGGCGCCAGCAGCAGCGGTATGAAAAGGCTGCAAGTCTATTTACATCTATGTACATTGAGTTTCACAACGAAAGATGAGGTTGGGTTTTCATAATTGTTTTTTAATTATTACAAACATAATTAATTAGAGAACTTTAATAGCGAATTCTCAGATAACACTTTTTGCATTGGTTGTGGTCGGACGGCATTGGGTGGGCTTTAAAAGATGATTTTCATTACCTGACTCTTCAAAAATCTCGTTGACGTGATTTATCGAAGTAATCAACATTACAATCAATCTTCAGTTTCCATTTCTTGCAAAGAAATAATAATTATTATATGAAGATTACTTGGAATGAGTATTAAATCGATTAGATTATAAGCTCAAAAAATCGTACAAAAATGAGAATAAATGAAACTAAGATTTCTTGGAGTATTTATTTCAAAATCAAAGAACTCTAACTACTTATGCTGACAATTGACATATGACATTTGCATACAACAAAAAATCAATTAAAATTGTTTACAAAAACACAAAAACGAATAATGAATGATTAGACAAAATTTGATTAATATTCTGGATAATTACAGCTAGATAAATGAATTCCAAAAATATGTTAATAAATTAAGACTCGTTATTTATTGATTTTCCCGTCGACTTTTTGCTTATGCAATCAAATCACTCAACAAATTTGCAAGTAAATCAAATTACGCACACATTAAAATGCAAAAAAAAAAAAAAAGAAAAAAAAATACTAAATTGTGTTGCACATTGGATTGGGCTACCCAAAAACAGTTGTTGCGGGGCTCTATTGATAGATTGTTTCGTCGTTGGAAGTTTGGCGCCTTTTGCGCCTGGTCAATTAGCATTTTCGGAGAGCACGGCCAAGAGGCAACAAACAACGTATGCAACGTATGTATGTATGTATGTATGTATGTACATTGCCGCAAACGAGCACGATGCTGACATTAGAGTGCCAGTTGTGTGACGGCTGTAGGCGCATTTTTAGCTATCCGGCTCCGGCTCCGGCGCCCAACGTGGGGCAAACATGACATTCTCGGTTAGAGATGTGTGTGAGCGCAATATGGTTAGATGACTTGGGTTTCTATTATTAAGTGAACGTGCAATGGGTATGGAATATACATATGTATATGTATATATAGTTTAAATTGTGGCACGCTTTCCAGCGGCTGGTTAGCCGCAACAAATCCCAGTCATTTAGATTAAGCATGCCACATGGGAGAAAACAAACCGGCTAGCTAAACAACCACAAATATTGACAGTTGCAACCTCTGAGAGCTTGAAACGAGACGCGACGCCTGACAAGCCGTGGCAAGCCAAGAGACCGAGAAACACTCAAGACAGACTCGAGAAAAACACCTACACGGGCCACTAATCTAGAGTTCCATGGACAGAATTGAGCAACATTTTTCGAGCAGCGTTGATTTTTTTTAATTACAATGAAACGTGCCACAAAAACAAACAATGTGCTCGCTAATTGCGCATAAGGCTTAACCCAAAGACAAAAAGACAAAAAAAAAAAAAAAACAAAATATATAAACAAAAATATTTTACAAAAAAACAAACAGGAAAAAAAAAGACTAGCTAAGACGCCGTTAAAGATGAGGAAAACAGCGGAAGAGGGCGGGGTACAGATTCTGTAACAGTAACAAACTTGAAAATGTAAGCGGAGCAAATGGACAGGCAAACAAGCCAGGCCAAGACAAGACAAGCCAAGACAAGACAAAACCAAACAAAAGCAAACAAATGATTCGAATGACAAATGCAAGTGTCAAACTTGTGGACACGACAGTTGTGGAGTTGACATTAAGTCCCAGTGGCTCACAAACTGTATAAAATCAGTTGAATTTTACGGCTTATCAAACTATTGGTAAATTTGATTTTCGTTTAATAAGTGGATAAACTATCCAACATATTTTTTTATACTTTTTGTGTTTTTATTTATTTTATTTACGTAAAATTATTTAAATTATTTTTATTTGGTCTTATGTAAAAATTGTAATAAACGATTTTTGAAAAACCTTTTATCTACTAAAATCCTTAAAAATCATTATTAGTTTTTCAAATGTTTATAGAGTAAAGATACATCGATAAATAATAATATTATATATTTTATAATTACAAGAAATCAATTCGCAAATGATAACATCTCTGCTATATTATGAGATTCGAATCTATTATTAAATTTTGTCTTAGAAAAAGATCTTAAGAGTGTGCCCATGACTGTTCGTGATTCCATCGCAAAAGATCAACATTACCACAGGTCCCACTTATCCGAACACTTTAACGGTTGCACTTTCCCCCGCCGCCCCTCTCCACTCGTAGCATTTGAAGCACATGTTGTGCCAACTTCTTTGCCGCTTCAACTGGCAGGCCAAAAAGTTGCCGTTTCATTTAAACTGCCGCTTCGTTGTTTACGCATCGGCACAAACAACAACAACAACAACAGCAACAACAACAACAGCAGCAGCAGCAGCAGAAGCAGAGCCCAAAACACGCTAAGACTGAAGACGGCGAAAAAAAAAGGCAACGCCAACAAAAGGAAAAAATCATTTGAAGTGCATAGATCAAAGTGACCGAGGCGCCATTTGAGTTTGTTGTGGATGTTGTTGTTGTTGTTGTTGTTATCGTTATTAAGATTATTGTTGTTGCAGGCACATTTCAGACTTTATGCCTGGTTTGCGTTGTTGATTTTGGCCCACGGGGCAGGCGTCAGCGTCATCTCTTGGCTCTGACCTCCGACAACCCGGCACACGTTGTGGGGGCCACAGACGATTCCCGTTGAATTCAAGTCAAAATTACAAAATAAATATGAAAACGTGACTTACCAAAAATAGTACGCGTACAATTGTAGACATATTTAAAGTGCATAAACTATCTATCTATATATATATATACATATATATTTATATACTAAATGCTGACATTCTGTGAAACCAAAAATCAGACTCTGAAGCTGCAGCAGGCGATAAACAAAAGCGTCGTTAAGCTGTAAAAAGTGAAATTCTTCTTTATGTTATTTAAATTTCTCTAGCGCTGATTAACCTCAATTCATTTCCATTTCCAATCTAACCACAATGGATGAAACTCTTCAACGGCAACTCCACACGTGGTCTTTCACACAGGGTTTCGTATTTCCGGTCTGCTGTCTGAAATTGGTTTTTATACTTGCCTCCAATCGGTATTATAGTTTTCACATAAAGTGTGTAATCTATATATATGCACCTTCTGGATGAAAGGAAAACTAATGAAGCACATGGATTTTCATCATCTCAGAACTCTCCCATAGTTATAGACATCAGGTAGAAAATTTATAATTTGAATATTAAATTCTACATTTGTCTCTTGTAAGGGTATTTAAACATCAGCAGCACTTAATTTCAGTGTCTCTGTTTTGTATGGTTGGTTTTAATTGAAAATTGATTTATAATGCATGTCTGGCATATCTGTTATATCTTAACGTTTATCTCCTTCCCTTTCCCCGCTCTTAACCACTAATTTGACATTTATTTGTAATTTTATACGTTGCACTCGGCGGGAAATTGTGTGTTGCATACATATGTATACATATATATGTGTAAACTGTTAAGCACCCGACATTATTTTTCTTATCTGCCATACGATTTTTGGATATCGCCATTCGCTTGTCACAACAAGCGCAGCAACACCTTAAAAAATGTTTCGCTTATTTTGCGACATGATCTCACAATTTTCGACGGAGCTGGCCAAGATATTTATGACGCCGCCTCTTGGCCATTGCGAAAAATTAATGCTTAATTTAAGCGTCAGAAAAATAATTTGCTTGCATTTTTATTTTGCGAGCTCTGCAAACGGGTTTCCCTCTTTCGTTAATCAGATTTAATGAAAATTGAATAATAAATATTATCAGGCGCAAAATTTTTCAAAAATTACAGCTGCCTGCCAAACTGTTTGCCGGCAACATTCGGTTAATGTTTCTATGCACAGAAGCTTATTATGCAAAATATAAAGGAATAATACATAATAATACATGTTGCAAAAGTATCTGAAGATTTGTATAGATTTTGACGTAATCTCTTGCATGGTATGTGGTAAGATTTTAAACTTTTATTGCATATCTAAAAATGGAAATTGATTTTAGTGTCGATTTTTTATTAAAGATTATCTTTAGTCAGAAAAATCTAAGAGCTCCGAATCATTTTAAAAAGTATCTATCAAGTTGAAAGCTCGTAAAACACGTTAGTTTCAATTATCATTAATATCGAAATTTAAAATACGAAATAAACTGAAAAATACCCAATATATTTCAAAGATTTGAATGATCGGAAAGCAACTGCCTAAAATATATTTGTCGCATTAAAAGAAAAAGGCATTTGCATGCAAGCATTATCTAAAAGCTATCCAGACCATTGAAATTGCCCATAAAAACGGGTTGCATCTTTCTAGAGCCAAAAAACAACTTTCACACTTTACACACACACACACACACACACACACGCACACACACACACATATCCAATGAGAGCTCTCATTGACGCTGTCTAGACCCCCTCCCAGGTAAGCGGGCAACTGCAACTGCAACTTCTCACGTATTTAGCCAAACTATCTCCACATGCCATAAAAACGTCAAATTGAATTTTATTTCAATTAACGAAACTATTTGCTTAAAAAGAAGAAAATAAAAACCGATAACCGTATAAAAAAAAGAAAATAAATAAATAAATAAACATAACCAGCTACACTTTTAAAATTATGCACGCTATCAAAGAAAAAGAGGCAAAGTCTGCAGCCGGCGGCGATTCAAGACGTCAAGAGCGGAAAACTTCCCCAACAAAACAACAAAGTAAAAAAAAATATATATATATGTATATATATATATATATATATATATATAAACTGAAAAAGTAAGCCGAAAACCATTTAACAAAACACTTTGGGGCTTTGTCGAGGGAGTTTCTGGCTATGCAGTTTAAATATTTGATAGTCGCGCTTAAATTAAAAATACATGTCGCAAATAAAGATAAGAAAATGCCAGACAACGTCTCAGACAGAAATGTTACGAGTAACGATCAAAGCTGTAGCAAAAAAAAATAAAGTTAATTAAAATTGCTAAGAGTTCAGTCGTTGTAATTAAAAGCCAACTGCAATTAGGCAAAAACATACCGTGGCCTACAAAATAAGTTTTTGGCATTGCCTGCCAAAAAACCTTAATTTAAATTTCGTTATTTGCAATGTTGCAATGCGCTTTTGAAAGTGTGCTAAAATTGTGCAAATAATTTTGCAAATATTCAAATAGATGTAGCAAAAATAAACTAATCTAATATAATAAATAAAATAATATATAAACGTTAAAATATTAAATTTAATAATATTATTTATTTATATTCGTCTGCTATTTTCCAGAGTATTCCATATTTTCGTTATTCATAGTTTCGTTTTACATTTGAACATCAATATGCCATGTAATTGTAAATGGTCACATGTTGTTGTTGTTGTTGTTGGTGTTTGAGTTGATGTTGATGCTGATGTTGTTTGGCCGAGACTGTGTGCAACAGACACACATTATGTACACCCAAAGACACACCCACAACATCGCGGCGACTGACACACATGTAACTTTGCATGTCGTGTGTTGTAGCTATTTTTTTTTTCTTTTTCCTTATTTTGTTTTTTTGGTTTTTTGGGACTAGCAGACAATCAGGCAGACAGCCAGACGAACCAGCCAACCAACCCAGACAGGCCCGTGCAAAAAGCTTTACTATTTGAGATCCCGGGACCCAGAAAGACATATGCACACACCCATGGCCTGTAACTGGGCAAAGCTGAACTGAAGCTGGGTGCGAGATTCATGGCTGGGCTGGTCGAACGATCGGCCAAGTGACAGGAAATGCAATTTGAGCCCGCCAAACATTTGACTGCGTTCATTTTTTGATGGGCGAAAGTCGGCCCAGGCACAGCCACACATATGGAGCATATATATATATATATGTGTGTGTGTGTGTGTGTGTGTGGAGAGAGCTTGTGTATGGAGCTCCTGGTGGGTGTTGCCCAGTGGGTGTATCCAAGAAAAGATCTTGCAAGCTTAATGGCAATTGCTTAATTAAGCGCACTTAAAGACTTTAATTGAGCAGAGTTTCACAAATTGAGTACTGAATTTCAGATACATAATGGGAAAATATTAAAGAAAAAGAAAAGGATAATTATCGTTATTAAAGTTAGAAAGTTCATTGGATATTGTAAAGTTAAAGATATAGGAACTAATTATAATAAATGTATGGTAATTAGAGATTTTCATAATTTTCTTGTATATAGAAAAGGTTTATATAGTCCACACATTACAACGAACACTTTGATATTAAAATCATACACATTTTTAGTCAGTAATTAAGATGAACATTTTGAAAACACAAATGAGTTTTATCAAGATAAGATAAGTTGTGTAAACAACAAAAACACACTAATTAACACATAAGACTTAAGGTGATTTAACTATTTAGAAACACGAATTAATTTTATGGAATAACTGGTAAGTCATAAATCTATTAGCTTCAGACTGAAATTGGTTCTAGTAATACCATAAATCTATCTAAATATTTCAACACAACATTAAATTGCCAAAGCTCCAAGTATTTTGAAAGCCGTAAAGCCATGGTTATTTGATTTCCAGTAATAGATAGAAGACAGCGGCACGTCTCAGCAATATCCCCATATCCCCGACAACAATCGGCAAACAACACTTAAAATAGACGACGGCATAAATCTAAACGATCTAAACGATCCAGGTAGTGCTATAAAAGTAGCCATTAAAGAACTACCGAAACACTTGCAAAACAATTTGCCAACAAACAGACGCAAACTCTTCGGATGATGTGAAGAAAAATGCTTTCAATTAAAAGTCGGTGATAAATGTGCATAAATCTGCACGCATAAAAAACAGCAAAGCTGTCAACAGAAAAATTTGAAAATGCCGCCAACACAAAAACAAAAAAAAACTTCTATAAATATTAATAATAATTTTTTATTGGGGGCGCGACTGAAAAATTTGGCACGTAGTTTTCAGCATGTGAATGTGACATTTACAAAATGTTTTTCTCATATTTCGAGAGCTGCCGCCGCAGCTCGAATCCAATCTATTTTGTCGCTTATAATTTATGTTTCCTGGCCACAACATTTACCATTTACAGAGAGCGCAGAAAATTGTGTTTATTTCATCGAAAAACTAACGACTTGTCTCATTATTCAATGACAAACTCGAAAAACTGAAAACTGAAAACCGAAAACTGAAAACCGAAAACAGAAAATCGAAAAAATGTTTTTGGTGCATTTAAATGCAAATTAATGTGCCATTCATTAGCACAACGCCAATCCATCATTTTGTACAGTTTGCCGAGCACTGCGAAAGGTCAAAGCGCTTCAAATTGTTAGACACTTACTATGAATAAGTATTTCTAATGGCTTTCAAAATTCTGGAAAACAAACGTAAAGAAAAAAACAAAAAGCTCGTTATGTAATACCAAAGTTTATGTTGGTTAATGCGCTCGTATTATGTGGCATAAGCAAATTTGCATATGATTTTTTTTATTGTATAATTATTCATATTTTTTGTTGTTGTTTGTTTGACACGGGGGTAGTTTGCCACTTGTCTTAAGACCAACTCCAATGCTAACGCCAAAACTCGTGACTCCAATCTTCAAAACGCCAGACACTAAAAATAAAAACTCGAAATTGTAAACTAGAAACAGACTCGAGGTGGACACAGACACAGAGGGCGGGAGGACGAAGAGGAATCGTATACAAAAATAATGCTGTTCATAATTCAGATGTCGAGACGTCTTAACGGTGTCTGGTAGTTGTCTCTATGGATATGGTCACATAAACTCCATCACTTTGCACGCATTAAGCATGTATTATAAATGTAACGCAACATGACAGCACTAAATACATAAATGGGGGAAAAGAAACCGATATGGGGGGCAGACAAAAAATGTCGGAAAATCCGAAAATATAACATAAATATAAGATAATGCTATTTAAAGCATAAATTTATAAGTTGAGTTGAAATTTAGCAAAAAGAAGTCGAAATTCGCAATATTCGTTCTTTTTAGTCTAGGTTAAAAATTGCCGGTTAATTTTGGTACTTTTGAGATTTAATTCAATTGAAAAATACTATTCTACCAACTGATAAACTTGATGATTTTCCCATTGCACACACTATCAGTATCCTGTTAGATGATCAATTTAATAGCTTGATCAAGTCTTTCATTTTCCTGCTTTAAATTGTTTTCCAATTTCATTACTTTTGATCTTTCAGTTAACCGCTCAACCACTTAAACTATACAATTAAATTGATGCAACCATTTGACAGCAAATTTAATTGAGTCAACTCCGCAAAACAGATTATAATAAATTGCATAAATTGTGATCTTTTAATGTAGCCACTTCCTCAGTTGCCACTACTTTGGGGGCGCCGCAAAATTCAACACCGCAAACCGTTCATTATAGCTAACAAAATGCTATAATTAACTTATACCCTGTAGGGGTTTGAGTGAGCATGCACAGCAACTGTCAAATATTTAAGTTGTATTTAAGTTGTAAATATTGACACGTATATTATTGATTCTGATCTCCGGCCTAGCTTACGTGTTACATTGTCTGATGTAGTTGGTAATAAGCTGACTGTAGTGTGATCCTAGAGGGTATCTCAGAGGCTAGGCAATTTCCTAAGCTGAGCTAACATTCATTTAATTTATGGAGCGCACGAAAACAATCAAAACTCTCGCAACTTGTGACTTGAGAACTGTGACTATTATGACGCTCCAGCGTCGAGTTCGATCAAAGAAAGCATAAATAATGCCACGGCAACAGGAGTGGGAACTGGGTACTATGCCCCACTATAGACTGGGGCAACTGGTTGATGCTGGCTAGCAGGACCAGTCACCACGGCCTGGCCAAAACCGAAAATATATGCAAACGGGTTAATTAACTACGAAAATTTCGACCGTTCCGCTACGTGAGGCTATTAAAAAGGAAAAAAAAAAGAAAAAAACAGCAGCAGCAGCAGAAACACAACCGGGTGGTCGATACCTGCCAACCTGGCTCTCTGCCTGGCTGTCTATAAGCAACTATGGCTTACTGTCTCTAACACTCTTTCTCCCGCTATTTGTCTCCGCTGTAATATAGGTCAGCGGTGGGCGGGTAACAAGACAAAAGTAACAACAAAAAAAAAAAACAAAGAAAAAAACAGAAACAATTGCTGTAAACGCATTACGCCTGCAGTTACTAACTGAATAAGCGGCTGCCGTTGGCCAACTTGCATTTTGACATTTCAAATGTCAACTTACACATAAATCTTGTCAAGGCAGAGTCGCTCACTCACTCACTCGCTCCCTGAGTCAGTCAGTCAGTCAGTCGGTTAGTCAGTCAGCAAGTCTGTCATTCAGTCAGTCATTCAATCAAACGGTCACTGCTTTGCCACAAGATTGTTATCGCTCTTGCCTACAATGCTTAATTGCCGTTTGATTTCGCGCACAAACTAGCCGAATCTAATATGTTTTTAAAATTGAGAATTACTTCCAGTTGCAAATACCCTTTCTAAATGATAGTCCTATACGATTTTGTAACTATTTTTGTGAGAACTGTAAAATATAATTTCATATTAGCATAAGTCTTAAGTTGTATGCTGCAATCAATCAGTGATGAGGAAATTGTTGCTTAAAAATACATTTATGTAAAGTATTAAAATTGTCGGATTAGTTAACCTTAAGTATTCTACTTTCTTCATAATATTTGTAGTGTCTTGTTATCTTGATTTTAAATGTATTCCTTCAAATCCCTTGCAATCCCTTTTTTAGTATTTCATATTAAGTTCATATTATTATAGCGTATTTAAACTTCGTTCACACATTTACTTTTTTTTCTTGGCATCTTTGGTATCTGTAAGACTTTTTTTTGGTTGCTGATTGGAGATTTATGATAATTGATTGACCGCGTTGGCGCGAGTTTCTTTGGCAATAAGCACATTGCGCATACGCGGCGGTGTCTGGCCACAACTGGTCACAGAATAAATCATTTAATCAATATTTTGTCATGTCCAAAGTGAAAAACTGCATGGCAGCAAAACACGTGCTCCACATTTAAGCCACAATGCTGCAAGTTGTACATAACTATTCTTTTTTTTCTCGTAGTTTGTTTTTTTACTGTCAATTCTTCGCCATGTTCACTTATGAGCTTTTCATATTGTTTAATTGTTAATTTATTGCACGCTCTGGTGATTTGTGGTTGTGTTAAATGTTAAAAATTTTCTGATCTTGTTTGGAATTTTTGATGGATAGTTAAAAGGCTTAAGGCCAATATCAAGGCGTGAAGCCTTAATAGCTAACTAAAATGCTATTAAACTTAATATTTAACACAGGTTTTATTTATCGATTCAATATTAGTCAACTATGATCATACTATAAGTTAAATAGTATTTTAAATTCTAAAAAAAAAACGAATTTACAAAGATTAATTCATTCAATTAAGCTACTGTTTAAGCGAGCAAATCAAAAGTCACTTAATCAAATCTACCTCCAAGTCAAGTCTTGTCTGGCAATTCATCAAATACGGGAGAGAAAAAAACGCTTTTAAATTTCACGCACATTCGCATAAAGCACCGTTAAACGAACGGAAGTGCACTTTAACTGCCCACCACAGTTAGCCCACACCACAATACACCACAGCACACCACACCAACTAGATCTGACCATACACGTAGTGGAACCAAACTTGGAAGCAAAGACGAAAACAAAACGCGCTCATTAATAAAACGCAAACAAAGAATATCGTCAATAAAATCGAGAGAAACCGACAGCAAAAGCAACAAAAACAACAACAACTACAACAACAACTGATGAAAGACCCACGCAGGCAACGGATTCAAACAAACATTGCCAGATCGCAGACAACAAAGTACAGACAGTGCAACATCTGTGGGTGTTGTGAGTGTTGCGAGTATTGCGAGTACTGCAGCGCCTCTCAAACTGTAGCATGACAAACGCATTTCTGAAGCACAGAGTCGTGATGCCCCATTGTAAACTTTAATGACATCATTTGCTCAGCAGCCGCAGCATCATCAGCCAAAGAGGGTCGTCAATGGCGTCAGTTGATTGAACCTTTTATTGGTTGCTTGTCTGAGAGGTGGCAAAACACAACAACAACAACAACAACAACAGCAACAACAAAACAACAACAAAATCAACAAACAACACCACTAAAACCTTTCTCTTGAGATGTTTTTGCTTGCTGTGAGCTTACGACAGTGTTCGCTGTTTCATTCATGAAAATGCAAATCCCAAACAGGCACTTGACAGCTGTGTGCAGCCGCCAGTCAGAGAGCCTCCACAGTCAGTCTGCGTCTTAGCCAAGTGAGCCTTGAGGCGCTGCTGCTGACTGTTGCCAGTTGCCATTTGCCAGTTGCCAGTTGCCTACTCTTCCAGCGACTGCTCCACAACTACTATCTCCTCGTGTCGCGTGCTGGAGCATGTTCATATTTCTCTACATTTATTTTGCATACGCCCGACTTCAACATGGGTATTATTAGCTAGCCATTAAGTTGGTAACCTTAGCAGATATTTTTAAATCAGAGATTATTTAAAACTCTGCATCCGAATCAATTTATCACTTCAATAAAAAGTTGAAACTCCTTTTATTTAGTTTTAATTGATAGGCCTTTGAAATGGGTCTCATCAATATTTCAATTTAGAATTTATACCTTCATTTATTCCACAATATCCCTTAAAAAGAAAAATCCTATGCAACTTTCTCAGCAACGCTAAGAAAAACTATAGTTATACAGTGTAGATTTTTACCTGGTATAAATACAAAGTTTTCACAACATAAATTTTATATATTTAGTAATAGTATCGTTTTTATAAGTAACTTTCGAAAGCATAAATTCAATATTTAGAGTACCATTGAAAAATGCGTTTTAAATAATTTTTAATGGTTCTAAATATCTTAAAAACTCTTTTAAGCGTAGTTAAACTTCCGCCAGTTCTTTAATTTGATTTCTGCACTCTTTATGCATATTTTTCTATGTTAACATTTTAAGTTATTATATTTTTTTTTTTAGATCGCGCAATCAATTTGAAAAGTTTTGCGTTGGTTTTACCGGATTTATGAATGAATTTATTTTCGTATATGCCTAGCAGACTTGTCTGCCACATTCATGTCCCTCCCTACCCGCCCAAGCCTTGTAGCATCTATTGCGTCCTGCGTCGTCGTTGCATTTGTCGTTTGTCGCCCCGGCGAGGAAACTCTATGCAAATGTGGGCGGTTTGTGGTGCTGCCTACGCGCAACCCACAAAACGGCTAAAACTAGCTGGCGAATCTTTTAGCCAGGCCAACAGTTGTTAATGTGGCTTGTGGTCTTTGCTGCAGTTAGCGTCTATTGCTACGACTGCTGCTGCTGCTGCTGTTGCTGTTGCTGTCAATGATGATGATGATGATGACAATGCCAGGCGCACATGTGGCCCAGTAAACAAATTTATAATAACGGGAAAGAAATTGGACATTCAAGTGACAAAAGCCTTGTATTGGCCAATCTGCGACACTATGACCTATTAATACTCTTAACAAAAGATTACTTTCAAATATTGATATTTTTCCCAATGGCATTTACATAAATCATCAGATGATTCCTAATCGAATATTATTTTATTAATTGTATTTTTATTTTATTTAATTATTAAATTAAAGTTAATAATATTGTACTTAAATCCGTTTTATTTGTTCCTTTCTTTTTAGATTGCCAATGCAGTCCTATTGGCTCCCTATTAACTGCCTGCGACAAGCGGTCGGGTCAATGTTCCTGCCTACTGAATGTAGCGGGTCGTCGCTGTGACAAGTGCAAGGCGGGTCATTGGAATCTGACGCAAGGCGTCGGTTGTCACGATTGCCAGTGCGATCCGCACGGCGCACGCAGTCACGAGTGCAATCCGTGGACTGGTCAATGCGATTGCAAAATTGGAGTTGGTGGACGGCATTGCAATGAGTGCACTGAGGGCTTCTATGGCTTCAGCACGGAGGGCTGTCAACGCTGCTCGGCTTGCGCGGCCGAGGGTCAGGTGTGCGATACTCTGAATGGACGTTGCATTTGTCCCAAATTCACGCGTGGATTAGGCTGCGGTCAATGCGTGCCCGGCACCTGGGGCTGGCAGGCACGTTTGGGTTGTCGCGAATGCGAAT
Source organism: Drosophila kambysellisi (assembly GCA_035042185.1). Classification (NCBI taxonomy): domain Eukaryota; kingdom Metazoa; phylum Arthropoda; class Insecta; order Diptera; family Drosophilidae; genus Drosophila; species Drosophila kambysellisi. The sequence continues at coordinate 3,104,793 of JAWNLS010000945.1, read as the reverse complement.
GCGATCACATCGGCTCCATTGGGCAGCAGTGTGCCACAGTCGGTGGACAATGCGAGTGCCGCGAGGGCTATGCGGGTCGCACTTGCAACAGCTGTGCCGTCGGCTATTTCGGTTATCCCGAGTGCCGGCGCTGCGGCTGCGATGTGGCCGGCTCTTTCAAACGCGCCGATGGCCTAATTGCCTGCGATTCGAATGGCCAGTGTCCTTGCAAATCGCTGGTGGTGGGCCTCAAGTGCGACACGTGCATGCAGAGCACGTTTGGGCTATCCACGCTGAACCCCGAGGGCTGCACGCGCTGCTTCTGCTTTGGCCGTGCTGCCGAATGCGAGCAGAGCGAACTCTCCTGGGGCCACATCCGTATGCCGGAGGCACGTAATCTCAGCGTAGAGCAGCTGCGACCGCAGCACGTGCCGGGCGCGGATTACGAGTATATTGTGGTCGTACAAATGGAGGGCAGTGCATCGCACAGCGAAGATGCTGAAATCCAGCACATGAACGATCTGAGTCTTGTGCCACGCTCCACGGGCAACGTTTCGATTGGCGCCTATGCCCAGTTCTATCAGCCGCTGTACTTTCAGCTGCCGCCACAATTCTACGGTGATCGCACCACCAGCTACGGTGGCTTCCTCTATTTCTCGCTGATCACCGAGGGCGCTCACACGCCGCTCGAGCGGAAGGTGCTCAGTCAGTTTCCGCTCGTGCAGCTGCATGCGCATGCCAAGCTGGTGTTGGACTTCTACGAGTACGAGGAGTTCGAGTATTCGCTGAATGTGACGCATCGTGTGCCGTTGCATGAGTCCTACTGGAAGTATCATCACAATAGCCAGGCTGTGGATCGAGGCACGCTGATGGCGGCTCTGCAAAATGTTCGTCACATATTTCTGCGCGCCTTCGCCTTTGCCGATTTCCAGCAAGTTGTGTAAGTCTGCAAATATCAAGTTGAAGTCGGATTTTAATTTAACTTTGGTATTGCTTACATCGTGTGTATCATATTTTAAGGCACCTTCCCATTTTCCATAATTGTATTAGTATGTTCTACATTATTTTATTTACTTCAAATATTTCTTGGAACAGATTGCACAGTGTGCACATGGATGCGGCCATATATGTGCAAGGCTCCACTAACCTTATAGCCAAGGGCGTCGAGCAATGCAAGTGCCCCAAACGCTTTGATGGACTCTCGTGCCAGGATCCGGGGCCCCACTTTTACCGTTGGCGCAACACAAGTGATGTGGAAAGTGTTTTCATTGAGGATCTGATTGGACGCGCTGCGCCTTGCCACTGCAATGGACGTACCAATGATTGCGATCGCGAAACCGGCGTTTGTTTGGTAAGAAATTACACAATTAATAATAATGAACACTAAAAAAAAAATTCTAAAATCGCGCCCATATTCTGCACATTGTCGCCATTTTATCAGTTCGTTTCAATTAGTTTTGAACTAGTTCGTCTGAACTCGAGCTTAGAAACTGATCCCATTATGCAGCTGGCAAAGTGCAACTGAGCAGAGTTTGCAAATATAAGAGTTTAGTTTTATTTGTGTCCACTTTGAATATGCCCACGAATAATATATAAATTTGCAAACTTGATTAATGAATAATTCAGGCTTGCCTACATTAACAGCTTACCAAATCTGCAAAGTGTGAACGAACTAATGCACATTTTGACAATTTCTCAACACTGCTTTTTGTATTTGCATTTTACAAGTAAACAAATTTATACTTTTAGAATTGCCGAGAAAATAGTGGCGGCGCACATTGCCAGCATTGCGCCGATGGCTACTATGGGGATCCCAGCTCGCGACATGGCTGCCAGGCGTGCCCGTGCCCCGAAACCAATCGGAACTTTGCTCGCGGCTGCAACGTGTGGGAAGGCGAGGTGAGCTGCGTCTGCAAACCGGGCTACACGGGTCGCCTCTGCGAACGCTGCCGCTTGGGTTTCTTTGGTAATCCGATGCAGTATCCCAACAGTAGTTGCCAGGCCTGTAACTGCAATCCGGATGGCATACGTGCAGAGGGCTGCGACGCGGAGACGGGTCAGTGCCAGTGCCGCGAAGGCGTCACAGGACTCAAGTGCAACAAATGCGAGGCGGAACGCCATCATCTGGTGGAGAATGGCTGCCAAAGTAAGTGTTTGTAAATTAAGAACTTACGAGTCGTCATTAATCTACTAGATACTCTCTTAATATATATAATAATATCCTTTTTAATTTGCAGTTTGCGATAATTGCACTTTACTGCTGCTGGATTATGTGGAGCTGGTGGGTCATAAGCTGCGTCGTGGCGTGCACAATATGGATCTGACTGGTATACCGGCGCCATATCTTAAATTATCCGAATACGAGCAGGCATATGAGGTGTGGCGAGCGCGGGAGCAGGACTACAGTCAGGCAAAGCAGCTGCTGCTCGGCTACGATACGGCAGCGCTGCTCAAACTGGATGCGCATGCGGAAAATGGAAAATTCCAGTCGCGCAAAGCGCTGGCCACCATTGGCAAACGCCAATATGCGCTCACTTCCATGCAGGATGCCGCTTTAATGCTGCGCCACGATGTGGGCACGCTACAAACGGAGCTGACACAAACACTTTATGACCTACACAATTATGGCCGGGGTGCACAGCATCTTAGTCTGCCCACGGCGCTGAATGAGGCACGCTTCTATCTGCAGGCCATTCAACAGCATCATCAGCTGGTGCAGGATATTCGGAGCACCAGCGACTGCGCCTGGCATCACTTCTACTCCACGGGCAACGCTTCGGATGCGGCCTACGATCAGCGCGCTCGCCTGGAGATGTTCTGGCGGGATCTCAATCAGACGAATTATCGTGTGGCAGACATGCGTCTGCAGATTGATCGCACCCAGGATGTGGAGAGCGAGGCGGACGATGTGCTCGAGCATGTGCGCAATCTGAGCGCCCATGTAGGCGAACAATATCAGCAACTGACTGAGCTTGGCACGGGGATAGAGCACCATTTGAATCGAGATTTTGTGGAGCGTGGCGAGCAAATGTGGCAGACTGCACAGCATCATCAGTCGGAGCTCAATGAGCAGCGCCAGCAGCTAACTGCCTCAGCTGATCTCCTGAACAGCACACTCATCGAACAGTTGGAGCTGCAGCGCCAAGTTCGCAAGCACTGGCTACCCAAGGCGCAGAAGCATGCGGCACGTCTGCTCGAGCGTTCCAATGAATATGCCAGGCAGTTCCAGCCAACAAGGAATGCCGCACGCATTGCCATGTTGGCCAGGTAAGTGGCAAATGCTATATACAAGATTATATCAATACACAAATAATAAAAAGTTTTTATTACTATGAATAATATTAAACTATAAACAAACATCGGTTTTCCATTTCAGCTCGGCACACAGCAATATTACCACAGCGATTGCAAATGCTCGCCAAGCCTCGCTGCTGTCCAAGGAGCGAGTCTATGAGGCCCATCAGACTCTGTACCCCACTGATGGCAGCTCGATGATTGAGCGCGCCAAGCACTCGCTGCATCGCTCCAAACAGTTGCAGCGCGAGGCACTGCAGCAAATGCAAAAGTCAACTGTACTGAAGGCCAAACTGCAGGACCAGGAGCAACGGGTGGAGGGCATCAAGCGAACCATTTTCGAGACGGGTCAGCGCAGCAATGATATCACCAGTCAGCTACAATTGCTAACCAACAGCTCGGCGCGTCGTCATACCCAGGACAGCATGGAGCTGGCACAAAGGATAAGCGATGAGATGCATGCGGAGATGAGGCAGTCACGCGAAATGCAGCAATCCATTCGGCATATGCGCAAATCGTTTGCCATGCTGGAGCCCGACTGGGCGATCAAGCTGGGCATGGCCGAGGAGAACATCTCATTGACAAAAACGAATCTGCGGCTGGCCAACGTTTCGCTTACCTACGTGGAGCAGAAGGCGGCCAAGGAGCAGCAGGTCTTTGAGGTCTGGAACAATAGCATGGCTGACCAGCTGCAGCATCTCAGGGATCAAATAGCCAAGGCCCGGCATGCAGCCGAAGGAGTAAGCGCAAATCGAATGTTGACATGCATCTCAAATATAAAATCTTTGCTTAATCATTTCTCGTACTTCGTAGATTGACGTATCACTGGAATCACTGGGTCCCAAATGCAGTCGCAACTATTTGCCTGTCTCCTACGGGCTGAGCACCTCCAACTCTTTGCGTTTGAGCTTTGCTCTCTCTAATCACATGGGCAACTCGCCGCTGGTGCATGTCCAGGGCAGCGAGGGACGACACATCACGTTGGAGCTGTACAAGCGACGCGTGCGACTGGTTTGGCATCTGGGCGGCAGCACAGCAACCATAACACATCCCCTGGAAGTGCAAACACGTGATCCGAAATTCGATGATGCCTGGTACCAGGTGGAGGCGAATCGCACACTGAATCTGGGCAGCTTGCTGGTGCGGCGCATGAACAACTTTGGTGCACTGACGCCCGGCTCACCAGTAACCGGATCCACGGATGCAGAACACACGCGCTTCTATCAGACGCATAATGAGCGTATTTCACTCGGCGGGTTTTCAACTAAAGATCAAACACCTGGTCTGAATGTCGTTGTGCATCAGGTGGAGGTGGACAACAAGCCGTTGGGGCTGTGGAATTTTGTGGGCAGCGAGGGACGTTGCGGTGGCGCCATGATTGGTGCAAGGGAATCATCCGCATCCTCGATGTCGCGTCACTTCAATGGCCTGGGCTATGCACAACTGAAGAAGACGCGTTCGCGTTCCTATCGCAAGAATCTATTTGCACTGCAGATGACTTTCCGGACGCTGGACGAGAATGCGTTGCTTTTCCTGGCGGTTGATGACATAAACGTGAGCAGCGATTCCCAGGTCAACTTGGAGCTCTTAATCATTTGACATAACCTCTTTTAGAACCGCTCGGTGTCTGTGACTTTGAGTCGCGGTCGCATCATGTTCCGCATTGACTACGGCGACGAGTCCAAGCTGGAGATTAATACAACCAAGAAGTACAACACGGGCCAATGGATCAAAATTGAGGCTGCACGCGAATTCTCCGCTCGACGCCTCACGGAGAATGGCATGTTGCGCGTTAACAACGATCGAGCCATCTCCGGTGCACCTACGTTGCCGGTGAAGAGCCAAATGCTTCCAGATCTATCCAGAGCAGTGTATTATTTAGGCGGTGTGCCACCAGGTGAGCAGTTATTATGTTCCCAAAGATATCTCAAATTTATATTAATTTACAATTTAGTGTCTAAGATCAGAAGTTGGATAAGCTCTTGTGATCGTTATTAATTTTGTGCTGTAATTTCTATCTGATTAATTGATCCTTATTCACATAAAACATTTTCACTAGGATTTACTTCTGGCACAACCAAAGCGCCTGGTGCCGACAATCCCTTCCTGGGCTGCATGATGGATGTGCAAGTAAATGGCGAGACCTACGATCCGCTCGAGAGTTCCACCTATTTTGGCGTGGAGCCCTCGTGCAAAGACATGATCACAAAGTAATTATATATCATATTTGATTTATATACGATATATTCATAAATCTTTATCCATTTCGCAGAGCTGGCTTTTCGGGCAATGGTTATCTGGAACTGCCCTCTCAGTCGCTGCGAAAACGCGCCAATACCGGTCTGGTTTTCCGCACCCTGCAATCTGATTGTTTGCTACTGCTCTCCGCTTATCCACCTGAAGTGCTGGCCGACTACGATGCCAAGGACATTAAGGGCAACTACTCGATGAGCCTGGTCGATGGCCAGCTGCAGGTGTGGATCAATTCGGGACGCAGCTTCATCAAGATGTTCTCCAATGGAAGTCAGCTGAACGATGGCGAACTGCATGTCATCAATCTGATCAAGATGGGACGCCGACTGGAGCTGATGGTGGACGATGAGCAGCAGGAAGTGCGCACCTTGACGGGCACACCCTCATATATCAGTCTGCCGCAGGATGCTGGTGGTCTTTATATAGGCGGCGCACCGCCGCACGAAATTTACACTCCTCTGGCGCCCACTTTTGTAAAGCTGGAGGGCGCTGTGCGGGATGTGGTGTTCAACAATCGTACGATTAATTTCAATGATGCTTTGACCTTTAACAATGTGCAGATTGGACGCAATGGACCAGCCATGGGTAGCCTCAATGGCAGTCTCTATGATGTGCTGCTGAAGACGGAGCCGATGATTGGCAAGAGTTTTACCGCCTCGCCGGAGGGCTGCAAGCGGGTAAGTTGCTGTTGCAATTTGTAATGCTTGGTCTGGGCTTCAAGTTTGTGGAGTGGGCGGGGGCGGGGTTGGGGTTGGGGGGATTTCGGGGTTCAACGGAGAGATGCATGTAAATAAATTTTTTGTGGCTACCTAACTCTCAAACTCTCTGATCGACTTAAATGTTTCTCTTTGTTTTTATAGGATTTTAGTTGCTAAGCAATTATGTCAAAAGCTGCTACGCTAAAAGCTTCAAGCGCTGCGCTGCAAGAAAGCTCTTTTGTATACTAATTTCGCCTTAAAAAAAAGCTTACTAAACATAGCTATTCAATGTGGTCTACATGTGGATTAATCATACAAATCAATCATCAAATTAACCAAAAGCTTCCATTCGTGCGAGCTTTTAAGCTTTCAAATGATGGAAGCTTCATTCAAGTTGGCTTACAGTTACAGCTACAGCTACAGCATTAAGTGCTTTGAGTCAATTTTTGAACTCCTGTCAGCCAGCTTAAATCTTTTTCAGATTTGCAATTAATTCTAAGTTTCAAAAGCTCTGTGGCGCATCTGGTTATCGTGGTCCTCGACTGACAAAAGCTCCATTTGAATATTAAGTACATTTAACAAACAACACACTTATGTAATGTAAATATTTCATATTTTCATATATCTTATGTATATCTTAAGCCTACAAGCTCAATTTAGTCAATAAGCATCAATTTCATCAATTCAATTTTGACATTTCAACATTTTTACACACATTATTCACTCATCAACGCTTTGTGTATGTTTTTGCTTTCATTGATGTATCATAAAAATAACTACTTTCTTTTTCTTCGACTTGTTATCACACTTTGCGTTTTAAATAAAAAAAAAAAAAATACATATTTTTAACAAAATATATACAAAAATCATGCCAACGTTTTTATTTTTTAACCTCACTAAAAAAAAAGCGCACGCTGAGAAAGCTCGCTCACAAAAGCTCAGAACTAACACAAAGTCGTCGTGGTGAGTTAAGTTCCCGTTTGACTTAAGCCAGCGCTAAGATTAATCCATATACTTTCTTGCAGATCGGCAGCTACTCCTACGAGCCGAATGCCTTCAAATTTGGCGATGAGCTTTACAGTTACTCGCAGCTGAAGCTGCCGGAACGTCACTTCTGGCAGCGCAACTTTTATCTGAGCTTTGACTTCCGATCGTTTTATCCGAACGGTATGCTCTACCTATCACCAGGCAGCAAGGAGAAGCCCAAGCATTATGTTGCCCTCCTGCTCAAGGATGGCCAACTGGTGCTCATCGTGCGCGGACGCCGACGCGAAGAGTTGCAGCTGACGGCCAAACTGAACGATGGTGAATGGCATCGGGTCACAGTTGGCTGCCACGACCGGAAAGTCACGATGAGCGTGGAAATCGGACGCACAGATCAAAAGACCTCGGCGCAAATGAAGGTGCCCAAGAAGATAGGCACCTCACAGCTTCTGCTTGTGGGCGGTCTGCCTCAGGCTCCTGTTAAGGTGCCCTCAGAGCTGTACATACGCTTGGAGGCATTCAAGGGCTGTCTGCGTCGCGTCAACATCAATAATAGCACACAGGATCTGGCACGTCCAGGCAAGCACGCGAATGTGGGCCAGTGTTTTCCCACCGTAGAACGTGGCAGTTATTTCCCTGGAGATGCCTTTGCCATATACAGTGAGTGACTTAAAATCGAACGATGCATAAAAAACACATTTTGTATTCACAGATTTAACTATATATATTTAACTATATGTATATATAAATATTACGACAAGCATTTAGTTAAAATTGTTATAATATTATAAATATCTTTCTGCCTGCAGAGAAAAACTTTCATGTGGCCAAATATTTGGAACTGGAAATGGAATTTCGCACCTCTGAGCTATCGGGCATATTGCTGAGCGTCTCCGAGCCCAGCGGCTTTCCCGCACTCTCGCTGGAGATCAACAATGGCAACGTGAGTGCTCTACTCGATTCGAATTCACTATATACCTAAATCATCTTTATATATAGATCGTTTTCTCTTGTGATCTGGGCGATGGTGTGCCGTTCCGCGTGAAGTCAACGCTGCCCGACAAATATGCGCTCTGCGACAATAAATGGCATAATATATCGGCGCTCTACGATGGCGAACAGATCGCGCTGAGAATTGATCAGCTGCCGGCTACGATCAGCATGTCGAATCAGCGCAATGCGGGCAAAGTGCAGACACGTTCGCCCCTCTACATAGGCGGATTGCCAGGTTGGCTTAGAAATAATTCGAATCCTTATACTTAATCGTTATGCTGATGGTTTTCCGCCAATCTCTTTGTTGTAGATATCGCAGCCAGTGGGTGTTTGCTGGCACGTGATAATTTCAAGGGCTGCATACGCAACGTGTCCATACGCAATGAGAGACGCGATTGGATCGATATGGATGATCTGCACAATGTGCTGCTCAGCGAGTGTCTCGTGTCCAGCGATGATAACTGATCGCAGGATATGGGGGCGTTCTCTGGTTCCTGTTGACGCCACACCAAAACTTTTTCCAAATGTATTGTGATCAAATATGAGTTTTATTTAATAGCCATAGACTTAAATAACGTCCATTAAGTAGCATATCACTGCCATATAAATAATATTAATTTAGCTATACGATAAAACAGGAAATTTATTTTATTTCATTGCCAGTGACTGCATTTTAATATCCTACATGTCTGTATTTATTTAATTCTTAATTTATTTTGTTTTATTATTTTAAAGAGGCTTTAAGTTGGCAAATTTGATTTCTTTTCATTTTATTTGCAATGTAAAACACAAGATATATACTTGTATCCTTATGAATCTCCCATTTGTACATTACTTATGCATATCTACACATATATATAGAATTATTCGAATTATCATTAGCTGTAATTAATTATTTGCATTTGTATATAACAGCCATTTAGTGTTTAGCTCTATATATACTTAATACTATTTAACTACTTAATGTTCAAATAATTCATTTAAATAAACTACTTTTTATTAAAAAATACATATATTTATATAAATTGTATGACAATCAATGCTCTCTGAGAGTTTTAAATCAGAATTAATTTTAAGACACGTGAAACAAACACAACAACCGTTATGAGTATTAGAAGCACCAGGAAAAGCACTTTTAATGGTCTTCGCAGCAGCAGGAAAAGCCACAACAAACCTCAAATTGGATCAAACACCTTCGACATTTACTGCCTCAATTTCCATGATAAAAGCCTAAGTGCTGTGCGGGATGAGTTAATCAAACAGATTAAGACTGGTCTGCGACGATGTATGTTTGTCATCGATTTGGACAGTGAGTTAAATGATGCCCACGTTGCCAATGAAGAGAACCATCGCTTAACATGGAAGTCGAGGAAGCCGGGTAAAAAAAATATATTTATTAAAAATATATATATAAAAAAAAATATATATATATATATAACATATTTAAGATTTGCCCACGGATCCTATGGAAATAACGCTGCTGCTCATAAAGAAATTCTTGGCTGAATATGAACTTGTTTCCCGTAAAATTGAGGCAGAAAACAGCTTTAATCTGCTCAAGTATTATCAAAAGAACAATCCAGCTCCACTGAAGATACGTGCAATCGACACCAAAAAGAACAAGATCAATTTCGCCGAATCCAAAGGTGGCAATACTTCATCTAAGGGCAAATCCGATAATACAATGGAAAAGATAACTTGCTTTGAGGTGCAGGCCAAGGAGCACCACAAAGTGGGCAAGGGTCAATCACTGTCCAAGCGCTTGGTAATTTACAACAGTTGTGATTCATATATCACCTTAATCCTTATCCTCTCGTAGTATATAAAAGATGAACCGCCGAACACCTCAATTCTTATAGTCATCATTGGTAATTTGAACAATGATTTCTACAAGGAGCTGATCAAGTAAGTAATATAAAAATTCCCTGACTTACAATACCTACTGTACCTATGCAAGTTGATTAAAAAAGATAGGTAACTTAAAGTTCTGAATGAGGAAAATGTATGTCGCTCAGAAATATATATGTTCTGATCAGGGCTAATAGGTGAATCAAGCTAGGTCTGCTTATTTGTTTATCCATTTGGTATTAAATATGTTTAACCATATAATAAAATAGACAATATAAACTTAAGTCCCAATAAGAATTACTTCTAGCTTAAAGCCGAGTAAAATATTTCCGGAGTCATACATTTCTCAAAAGTGACCCGATTTCCAATAATGGTTTGACCCTCAAATTATTACTATATATAATGTTGACAAACTAAAAGATTATCCATTTGGGAATCGCTTATTTTCAAATAGATCAGTTTCGATTAGCTCGATTAAAGCACTTTCAATTGCTTCCCTCCAGCAAAGGTCTACCCTTGAGCGGGATTGCACACTTCCTGCCCGAGCAATCCGGCTATGATGTGCTCGTGCATCGACGGCGTGAAGAACTCCTGGAGAAGACCATTTCGAAAATCAAAAGCGACATTCAGTCGCTGCGCAAACGTGTGGTTACCAAGCCAGTGGGCATCTTTGATCAGAGGCTGCCTCAGATGTCCACTTGCCAGGCAGTTAAATACTCGAAGGAGATATTTGATCAGCTCTCGTGGTGTGTGTACGATATGCAGATGTTGCGGGAACAGTATGAGGAGTACTATGTGAAGCCATATCGCGAGATCAATGTGAAGATGAGTCCGGACGCCAGCATGAATGACAGCTACCAACTGGCCAAGTCACTGGGCAAACATGGCCACTATCTGAAGGAGGAGATGCCGATGGTGAACAGCGATGATGCCTCAATCCATTTATATTTGGAATCACTGCTGTCCCACTTCGGTAAGCCCAGGGAGCTGTTGACCGAGTTGGAAGTGCTGCTGCTGGCGAATCCATCGTCGTTCATACAAACCAAAGTGCTGGACAAGATTAAGGTCTATGCGCATGCCTTCAAGAGCATTATCAAGCTGACAAAGAGCGAGTGTCTGTTTGTGGAGCAGGCGAATACGCTGCTCTCCACCCTCATTGGCTACATGGATCAGAAACTGTCGCGTAATATTTATTATGCATGCCTGGAATACAATATATTGCGGCGATACTTTAACATGGGCTACATCATCGATAAACTTGATGCACCCAGCCACGCAGCCAATGATCCCGGACATCTGCCCAAGTTCGGGAAGCTATATCTGACGAGCGATGCGGTTACTCAGCGCATTGTGCAGCTGATTAATGAGTTTGACAAATATCAGATACGCAAGATACATCTAAATGTTAATCTCTATTCCTTTTCGCGTTACCTCAACTGTGTCTACGAGGATCCGAAGCAGATCGTGATACCAACCCGTTTATGCTATAGAGATTTCACTCTGTACCACATGACGACGTTTCTCTCTGACTTTGTCCCACCAGATGTGTTCAAGGAAAACATTGACGTTGAGTCGGATCCATTGTCCAAGTATCCCAGTGTTTATACGTTGGCCGACTCCGATATTAATTTGGAATCGAATCCAGAAAATTGTCCCAGCAACCAGCACTACAGCATAACACCCAGCATATTTATCCGACCCAAATCACTAAAGGCACAAAAGGTCCTCGAGCAGCAGCAGGAGCGCGAGAAGATGGAGAAGGAGAAGGCTACGCCGCGTGCAACCAAACGAGGCAGCTTGTCCGGAAACCAAACGGCTCGCAGCACCGTCAACCAACTCCACAAGTTTTCCATTGACGAGGCCAAAGCTGAAAATGATAGTAGCTTGCATGATGATGACGATATCAACTATATTGGCCTGAGACCCAATCATCCCCTGCTCACCGGCTACAATCTGGATAATACTCGACAAACTATCGAAACGAACACCTCCAAGTATCGCTTTAACGAGGGTCTGATGACACTCTACGAGGAGAAATGGAATTTCCGGGCGACGAACAAATGCCTGTCCATCAAAATTGATAAACAGGCGGAGGTGCACTTTACCAATGCACCGGGCAAAATCAATGCCATCTCGGGAAATATACGCCTGGAAACGCCGAATGGGATTAGCCTGAGAGTTGACCCACTGGGCAAGGAGTGCGCCAAGGCGGTACTAAACTATCCGAATGGACTCAGTCTGTACTGCCTGGATTCGCATGCCGAGCACCAGTGGTCGGGTCGGTCGAACGAGCTGAACGAGAGTCGTCGGATCTGTACGCCATATGGTTGTGTCATTGCCTTCTATCGGAACAACGACACAGTTCTGATTATGCGCTATAATGGCGAGGTATATCGTCTCTACGGCTACACTTTCCCCGTCGTCGAGGCGGAGGAGGGCGAGTTGGAGACTGAGACGGATTTCATAAATGCCTGCTCCACAATGTCGCAGTACAGCAGTTTCAAGCCGCTGCACAAACAAGATACACCACCGAAAGATTTGCGCAAAAAAGGCGGTTCCAATAGAAAAAGAAACTCCAGCTTAAAATCATCGACATCCTCGGGAACGATTGCTTCACGCGCTGCCAAGTTGCGGTTGCAACAGAAGGCATTGTTGCGAGAGGAGGCACTCTTTGCCAGCATCGATGCGGAGCTAAAGTATTTGGAGTTCATCGTGCAGCTGTACAACATAGACTACAAGCATCTGCAGCTAACCACATCGCTGGGCAGTGTCTTGCATGTGGAGAAGAACAGGATCAACTGTGGCAAACCGATTCGTGTCTCGGAGTGGCACGATTACTTTGCCAATGAGAGCTATGCGATGCGAGATGATGGTATCCGCCTGGTCTGGACTGAGGATAGTCTGAGATGCTATCACAGCGATGGCACCATGATCACCACCACCACAATTGAGGGCTGGGACAAGGGTGTTCCTGAGGATGACATTGATAAACAAATCAGCTCAAGCAGCTCGCATAAGAAGCTCAATTCATTTGCCCAAGGATCGGTAAGTCGCAAAATTATTAAAAATATATTTTTCAAAATTTAGATTATTAAGCACTAATTTTAAAATAATTATGAATTTTAAATTATCTAAAATTATTTTTATTTTGCTTATCACATAGAAGATAATGTACATAAATAAAATTGACAACTTGAAAGTGGCCGATGACATTATTCGGATGTCAACAATGAGCACTGCATCTGCAGTGACAGCTTATGTGAAAGAGTATCTGCCGGAGTCAGAAATGGATGTGGAGGATTTGGAGTTTGAAGAGCACAGCTACGAAACCTACACTTCCGAGAGTTTTCTGATGCAGCACAAGCTGTACGCCAGCACCCAATTCAATGTCACCCACATCAATGGGGGCGATGACCTCAAGGTGATGACAAAGGTCAAAGCAGTCGGCAATTTGGAGTTTTCCATTTATTCCTTGCCAATCGTTGAGTTCGTTGCGCCAACTGACCACGAATCGAATCAAGATAATCATCTGGAATTGCCGTCATCGGCAGACGATTCGGATGAGTGGACACATCGTAGGCCGAGTAGTGAATCCACTCTACCCCAAATCAAAGTAAGTCCAGGCTATGTCGTCGATATCAATGCCTCCACAGTGAAGCTAACCGTGCAGGAGGAGCACATCGAGCTCAATGCCCAACTGAGAAAGCTTGGCTGCGTTGGATGTGACCGTGTGGTGCGGTAAGTGGAATTGTGATTCCAGATCCAAACTCTCCTCTACTAAATACTTGCAACAGCGACAATATTCAACTGAAAACTGATTTGAACCAGAGCCTGTCAAGTGTCTTTCGCAACTGGGTCGAAGTGTTTCAGCAGTTTATAAATTGTTTCTGCCCCAAATGGGAAACCGCTTACTTCGTGGAGTCCGTTCCGAAGGACTGTCGTCAGAAGGGTAAGATCGGATATATATATTTACATATAGATAGATAGTTTTGAACGATTCTCAGCTTTTTTAATATGTATACAATATAAGTATATAAATTATATCATTTGGATTTCTCTTAGGCATGGAGCTGTTGGAATCCGTGCCTGCCTTGGGCAAATATAATCTTTGTGCTGGCAACTATTTTATTGATCCGGAAGGCGTGAAGTCCATCAATGAACGTATGTTCAGCCATTTAGATTATTACAAAGCAGACATGGCCAAGTTTCCACGCTTCGTAACAGTTAAGAAAATCTCCGACGTAAAGTTTCCCAAAGTGCTGAACACCAGGTAAATAAATTATGCGACAAATTTACTGTATATATACATATATATATTACATTTAGAATCTTTTTGGAGATACCCGCTCAGTTGGCCTACGCAGATCGCATACATTTGTTCACTTATCCATTTGACAAGATGAAGTTTAGAAAATTGAAGCACCGCTTTAACGAGTAAGCTCAATAAAATTTAATTTAATTTGCACTTTATTTATTTATGTTTAATTATGTTTTTCAGGGCGACACTTTTCCACTTGCATCCGCATCTGCGGAGTCTTATCCAGGCCGAGATCAGCGCGCGCAGCTGGCGTAATCGCCACAGGGAGAACAAGCGTCGCATGTTTCTGGACCAACAGCGTCTCAGTCTCTACTCGGCGATGCTCCGCCACAAGGTGTATCCGAATTACTTCCAGTTCAAGGATCAGTACTCCCATAATGTGCGCAACATTGACTTCTTCGAGTTCATGGCCTCAAAGTGCACCGACAAGTCCGGAACAGAGATGGAACCCGAACCGGAGGCGCCACAGCCAGCAGTAGATAGCAAGGAGCCAAAAGCTCGTCGCAAGAAGTGTTTGTGTCTAAAATATGAAAAATCCCTATAATAGGAATATTATCTGTATTCTCCCAGCAAATCTAGTGAAATATACATTCTAAGAACTCTTAGATAACGTGTGTTATCCATTATATACTTATATAAATTGGAGTTCTTCTTTGTTTTATTTAAAAAACCATAGAATATTCTGTTTATTTTGAAATTGAATATGTACAGAAATAAAAACATTATTTATTGATTATTGTACGCCTAAATGATTAAATTACTTAAAATAATTTCAAATGAAACGTTCTTTCTATCTCTATCTCTCTCTCTCTATGTATAACTCGCTCTCGGTTATCTTTTCATTCTCAAGCGCAGCAAAACGTCTTTAAAATATTGTTTTTGTTCATTTTCATTTTGTTTGTTGTTCGTCAGCCTGATAAGGAAGTGCAAATAAATGATTTCCTATAACAAACACATTTAATATACACATTTATCTGTGCTGTTTTTCTATTCTGCCGTCTGGCCAGTCTTATCACTGCACTGCTGTAAATAATTATTAATTTATCTTTTTATTTTTTAGGGCTAACAAACATAAAAATATTTCTAACGACTTAAATTCAAATCGAAACTGATTTTTTTGCTGATGTGGCAGCCCTGCTGCACTAAATAAGATAGTGTGACCTTATTGTATTTAAAAAAATAAGCCAAACTGTTAAGTTAGCATAGTCAATAAGTACGCAACTGTTAGCCGCCGTCGAACGCGCCGCAAAACCAATGAGAAATTAGAATTCAATTAGAGTGCACGCGACCGGCCAGCCAGCCACAACGATCGATCGATGTATTCATTTTAATTAATTATCAATTGCAAGTGTGATACAAAAAGCCGCTGAACAAAAACAACAATGCAGATACGCCGGCAAATGAGCAGCAACAACAGCATTAGCAGCAAATCTTTTTGGTTGCTTTTGCTGTTGGTCACCTGTTTGGGTGAGTAATTTGCTAAGAATGTAGAAAGCTGGAGTTTAATGAACTTATTGTAACTCACGCACGGACTCCATCACGCACGCACGCAAATGCACGCATAGAATATATCTGCAAATAGTAATAACATTTACACACACACACACACACACACATACAGAGCGGGAGAGAAACGACAGCTGATTTAGCAGCAACGACTTGTTGATAACCTCTTGAGCTTAATGAAGCTCCACTCAAGCCTCGACATGTGAAAGTTCCGTTGCTAATGACGTGTATCGTTTACCATATCTCTCTATCTCTCTTTCTCTTGCAGCTGCAGCAAGCGCCACTTTGATACCAGCTCGCTCTCAGCAGCACTTTGAGCTTTTGAGCAAAGTGAGCCTGGAACCACTCGATGGCTTGCAGTCCAAGGAGGATGTAAGCTACAGCTTTCGCACAAAGCTCAAAGTGAACTCCGTGTGGAGCCAGGCGGAGGATCAGCTTCTTGAGATCTATTTCAGTGAGAGCAGCGTCAGCACAGCCGGCAAAACGAAAAAAGCTCAGCTCAAACAACGGCAGATTAACAGTCTGCCCGACAGACCCTTTTACATAGCATTCGTCAAGGGTCAGCCACAACAGCTGATTGCGCACACTTCGCGCGATCAGTCGCTGCTGAATTTGGAGCGGGGCATTGCCTCGCTGCTCCAGTTGCGTTACTCCAGCAGCAGCAGCGACAATGCTGACAATGAACTCGATGTCTCTGGGCATTGTCGTGTGCGTTATCAGGTGAAATCTTCCACTCGCGTTGAGAAAACTAAAAGCGATTGCGCATTGTGGGATTTGCGTGTCAACTATCACCCCGAGCAGGCTTTGGGCGTTGCCCAACACTCGGAGGAACGCATCAGCTACGAACTGTCGCCAGATGGCGCTCTACTCCTTGCCGATTCCTTGGAAACGCATCGCTTGACGCTTGCCGCCAAACCCGATGCAGGCAGTGTGGTGCGTGGCCAGCTGCGACTGCAACATGTGGCGCAGGGCGAGGAGGAGCAACCGAAGCAATTGGAGCAACACACACTACAGGCAGCCATTGAAAGCTTGCTCGAATGGTATCGCGTCTTCGAGCTGGAGGCCGATGTCGATGGCGTCATCAGTGAGCTGAAGGAGAAAACGGTAAGCAAGCGGATCTAAGGATCACTATAATAAACCATTGGACAGTAAAATATGTGTGAAGACAACCACTTGGTGGCAAGCACCATGGATGATTTTTTTTTATAATTTCATTTAATATTTATTTTCTTCATCAAAATTTTATAATATAAAATTCTAAAAATATTCCCTTCCTTCCAGCTGCGTGAGGAATTTGAGCTTAGCATTGACCAGCTGCAGTCGGAGCACGTTGGCAAATCCTCGCTAGCATTGGCCTATGCCCAACTGTTGCCACTGGCGCGACTCACCAAGCAGCCACAACTCGAGGAGTTGCTGCAATCGCATCCCAAACTTGCTGCCCAACTGGTGGATCTGCTGGGAGCTGTGCAAACTGGCGATGCGCACAATGCCAGCTTTGCCCACTTCTACAAGGGAGCAGAGACGACGTCAGAGTCACTCGAGCTGCTCGAGAAGTATTTGCAATCCCTTGCAGTGGGCACTCATCCGGATCGCAGCATCATCGAGCATCTCTTTGGCTGGCTGCAGCAGCCACTGGCGCACAACAAACAAGCCCAGCTGATGGACAGTGTGCTCCAAACGCTGGCGACGCTCACGCGGCACAGCGGATTCGATTTGAATGATCCGCTGCTGCAGCAGATACGCAATCATCTGCTGGAAGGACTCGCCACCTCCAAGGAGGACGAAACACGCTACATTCGCGCCCTGCAGAATCTGAGGCATCCCCAGACAATTGATGCCCTGCTGCAGCAGGCAATGATTGCCACGCAGCCAAAACTATCAGTGGCTTCGCTGCAAGCACTCAAATCCTTTCCAGCGCAGAGTTTTTCCGCATCGCATCGCCAGCTGTTCGAGAGCATTTTCTATCAGCGTCTGCAACGCTTTGACAGCTCTGCTCGCACCTTGGCCCTGGACATCCTTATGGGCATGCGTCCCAGCGATGAACAGTTGGGCCAATTGCTCGACTATTTAGCCTCCACGGATCGTCAGTTTGAGATGAAGACCTATGTGCTGCAGAAGCTACGCATGCTCGCCGACATTTGTCCACGTTTCCGCGGCATGTTCAAGTCGGCTCTGGGCAAGCGTGCGCACATCAACAACTACAATGTCCTGGGACAGAAGGGTGAGCAATTCTATAAATATATTCAGACCAGGATTATAAATTGTAACTCATCCATTCCGACAGGATTGACCACTGTGCTGACCCGTCAACTCTCGCGTTCGCCCGCCTTCAATGAGTCGCTGTTGAGCATCCAGGAAGTGAATCAGGGCATTCTCAAGCGTGGCTCAGTAGAGTTTCTTTTGCACGCTGGACGCGCTGAGGCGAGCAGCTTTAAGCTGGGCATCTATACAGCCGGACTGGGCGCCATTGTGGGCGATGGCGATGCGGATGGGGAAGGCAACGATCAAATACCCCCAGATGATGAGCTGGAGAGCGAGGAGACTGTCACCGCTGGCATGGAGATTAGTGTGCAGGGCGCCCAACTGCGTCCGCTGGTATTCTTCAATGGCCAAACAGAGCTGATGGGACATGTGTGGGGCGGCACTGCATCGGAGCCGACGCCCGCCTATCAGGCGACCACTCTGGCCCATGATCATGAGCATTACATTGTCCTTGCATCGGGTGCAACACTCCACTGGCGAGTCCTCGGCGCCCGAAGTGTCGATCTCAATGGCAAAGTGGGTTTCAGCCTGTGGAATCGCAATGCTCAAACGGAAATACAACAAAAGTGAGTTCCGAAATATGAGTGCATTACAATAAATAAACATCCAACATCCTATTCATTGCAGTACTGGCAGCGCTGTTGTCTCCCACCTGGCTGTGGGCTTCACCTATGCCAAGCTGGTGCAGGATTTGACGCTGAGCCACGAGCCAAAGTTGAGCCTGAAGGCGGATCTCGACTTTTACAGCGGCATCAAGCTCTGCATGCAGCTGCAACGACCCGAACAGGAGCTAACGTCAGTATACAGATATATACTATATGAATATATTATATTTTATAACATAATCTGCCTTAATTTACAGTCAATCCAATACCCGATCCGTTTATCTGCAGTCCGTGGAGAAGGCGTACGCGAAACATTTGCGTTCCACGAGGACGCATAAAACTGCCGGTTGCACGTTTGTTTTGAATCAAAAGAATAATGAGATGTGCAACATGATATTTTCCTGAGATTAAAATCGCATTTATCTATATCTATACACATATATATTCACAATTTATAAATAATTGCAGAGACTAAGACTCCAATTTTGAGATAATTAAATTTATTATTATAAAAGCTGAATTTAAATTGCGCGCCTGTAACTGGGCAGTGTTGTACAACGGGGAATGGGCATGGTGCGCGCCTCAATCAGGTTGTCAGTGTTGCACAATATGGCGAGGAGTATAATTGACATTCCGATGTTAGCGTAACTTTAACAGTAGAACTGCGCGAGTGACTGACTTATTTTTGTTATATTTACATTGTATACTAACAAAATGGTTTCGATTTTTTACTCTAATTAAAACTATATTCAAAACTAATTGAGTTGAGATTCCAGATTCACGATTCATCACAGTGACTGAGTGTAACATTTCTACTGCCACTTTTAAGCTCTGTTAGCAAACAGCTGCGCTGTATGGGAGTCGGTTAAGGAAACTGTTGGTTTACATTTGCTTGTGTCGCGGGCATTTATTAATTTGTGACAAATAAACAACAAATAATTAAAGAAAATTGCAACAAATAAGCAACAGCTTGTATAATAAAATTGCTAAGAGGTAAACACAATGTGAACAAATGTCGATTTTGGGTGACTCTAAACAAAATTAGGCCAATTGTGTCGCATTTCTAATGTGCGTGTAGCAGGCATGTTTGTGTGTGTATGTGTGTACGGACAGGCCTCCACACACACACATACACTTGTAAACATTGCACAGTCCCTAGATTTTTCTTTTGAGATTTCGTATGGGAAAAAAACCCAAATATTTTCGCTAAATATACAATTCCGTTTGTCTTATTTGTTTGTTTTAACTATTGTCAACTATGAAAAGTGTTAACAAACAAAATTCACACCCTCAGTGACGACTTTTGATGCGATTATTTATAAAGCCAAGCGCTAACTAAATGCTTAACACAATTAAAATGCTCGCAATTTTGTTGCACAAAAGATTTTAATTATTCGCCAAGTCAATATAAACGCCTATGCACAGTAAAAGAGCTAGCGAGAGAGGGAGAGAGAGCAATTTTTTTTATATATAAAGCAAGTCGCTGTGTTGTTGTTGTGACGTGTTACGTTTTTGGTGTCCGTTTGAGTATTTTTATGCTTGTGTGTGTGTGTGGGAATTTAAGTTGCGTGAAGTTGCAATAAAAACCACGTGTGAAGAGCGTGCGTTGCAATTTGTGCATCGAGCAAATATTTGGCATTTGTTTGGTATTCACAACACAACGAGAGCGAGCAGCGCGCCAATAAGACCAATGACGAGTGTTTTGTTGTTGTCAAAATTAATCAGCCGGTAAATTTCTGCACACACATTTCAAGAAAATAAAATCACCCACACATGTGCATCGTTAAGTTCTCCAGGCCTTAGAGCGAGAGCGACAGAGAAAGAGAGGGATGGGTAACACACATAGACACACACAAGCATACTTACGCAATTTTGGCGCTCTTGGACCCTCGCTCATACGCTGGCTTGCTCTTACTCTCCCGTAACGGTATCAACTGTATGCTCGCTCGCGCTAAAGTGGTTGTCTGCTGCTCATAACAATTCAGTTGATTTTTAACACTCGCATCGCAAGGTAGTCGCCGCACTTGCGGCAGTTTCTCGTTTTGTGTTAAATAAAATATCCCAACGTGCATTCATTTTATGAAAACCAATAAGAAAGAATAACAAAAATAAAGATAGTTAGCAAGCAGCCAAACAAGAACAGCAGCAACTTTTTTGTGCTGTGACAGCTAATAAAAATTCTTTCCTTTGCCCATATTCCCTGAGATAGTTGAATTTACCTCTGAAAGTGAAAACGCAAACGAACGAGGCAAGCAAAACAAAACGCGTGTGTGCAAGCAGAAGCAGCAGATATAAAAAGGAATCTGAAAAAAAAAAACAGACGTCTAACAGAGTGAGTGAGTGAGAGCAAGAGAGAAAGAAAACGAGAGGGCACCTTAAGAACCCAAAACATAACGAAAACAATTATCGACAACTGCAGCATCGCAGCAGCAGGCAAGAAAGGGAGAAAAGCAGACGACGAAAAGAAACGAGAATAACAAACAACAAGAAGCATAAAAAACTAAGCACAGGTAAGTGCATCATCTGCTCTTCCGCTCGAACCAATTGCAACTCCTCGTTTGATTATTACCAAATTGTATTGCTTACCTTTTCTATGACTCAATTCGCAACGTGTTTTTTTTTGCTCTCATGCAACAATTTTAACAAAGTTTCCGATGACTCAATTGGACAGGTTCTGATCATAAATGAATGCTTATCGTGCCTTTTGATACTTTTTTTTTCTTACACCTAACATTTATTTTTGTCATAATGTCTAAATGGTGGTGATTAGATAGACGGGCGAAAAGATTCCAACCTTGCACAATTTACGACATTTGTTTTTGATCTTTGATGCGAAATCTTTGTCTAAATATTTGTTTTACGATTAGATGGGGGCTTTAAATTATGCGTGAAATATAGATGAGTCCGCAAATAGTGACATAAACATTTAGAATGTGCTCCATAAAACAGTGGGCGCTTAAATTAGTAAACAATGCAGATTGAAATTGTGACGTCAACTGAATATAAATATTTAGCAACAATTAAGAACGTCAATAATAATTCAATAAGTTTTCAAGATTTTTTTTAACGTTATTTTTGCAATTTAAAAATCAAGCCTTTTTTATTTCAAAGTAATTATCCTTGAAAATTTTAAAATGTAAGCTCTTTAATTTATCTATGTTTTGATTGCCTTAGTAACAATAAAAATATGTGAGAACGAATCTAATACCTTAATTACAATTGACTTTCAGCTGTTCACTATATTGAGGTCTTATGGTAGCTTACTTACCTTACGTTATCTTCGTGAAATAAAGTACATGCTTTTAATTAGAAGAAAAACCATGATACATACATATTTATTTTTATAAGATATACGGGCATATCTATATGCTAGGATTTGTTTCACTTATATGACTCACAAATCACAGTTTACTTATCTATGTCGAAATTGGGACCGTTTTTTCATAAGCTCACGATGTGATCCAAATAATTTTCTTTAAGTTGAAAGCAACATTGTCAAACATGAACTCCACACATACAACTTCAGCGGAACTCGTAAAGATTGCACTCGTAAATATTTGCTTCACCTCAAAAAATTCCAGAACTGTTTTGAGCACGTATGAACTTTACCTAAAAAATTCTTAGAACAGGGGTAAAAAAAATCGTAAAATATGCTAAAATCAATTTCTTTGGCAAATAACTAGGCCTTATCTTATCTGCACCGACGACCCAATTAAACCATTTAGCAGGTTACGGCCAAGGCGGAGATTTGTACGTATGTATGTGCTTATGTATATAAATATGCGTAGAAAATGTTTGGCAAGCAGACAGAACGCTTATCTCAACAGCATTGACTGGCGGATAGACAAATTATGTATTGCGTAGCTGTCACAAATGACCATTAAATCATGTGCTCCACTCATAAACAAAAAAAATACAATTTGAGCTATTCAGAACTGGCTTTTCAGAAAGTGAAATGATTAAAAAGGGTGTTTTGAAGCTGTGCCAAAATATGTAACAGGCAGAAGGTAGCATCTCCCGCACCACAAAGTTTAAATATTCCTGATCAGACATGTTCGTCTGTCTGTCCAATCGGATATCAGAGACTATAAATATATTATGCCATAATTAACAAATGCCATACGCTAATCAGGTTTATTTACTTTTAGGTGTGTGATATTTGTAATTTAATCAAATAAATACATTTAACAGCCAGGTAAAGGGCATCTACTAGTCGAGTAGTCTCTTGCCTGCAGCCTTCTTACTTTTTTTTGTATAAAAGCTTTGTAAAGGGTATCTCCTAATCGAGTACTCTCTTGTCTTAGCCTTTTGTCTACCATTGAGCTGTGGTGGTCCAGTCGCTCACGTGATTTACCAGCAAAACGACATTTAAAAGATTTTTTTTTTTGGGCGTCCGTTTCGTTTATGCTTTCAAAAATACATATGAGACTGTAAGCAATCAATTGCAAAAATATAGCAATTACCGATTCGATTTCGGTCAAGCGCATAATAAATAGTTAAAAGTCTACGCAGACAACACGAACATAAGATGCTCTAACAAAAGGTATAGTAATTTTAAGATTGTATAAAAAATAATACTTCATTGGAATATGTGCTAGTTTTTACATGGTGCTTAGTTGACTTAAGGGTTTTACCCTTACAGATGTTCCGTAGTCTTTCATACGTTAAAAATATCGTGTGAAAATTGAAATATTCATTTAAAATTGGGTATTAAGTTGAAATGCCGAATCGAATCAATCTGTTATCGGGAATTGGTGATTTGTGTACGTGTTTTTAACCGATGACAAACTTGCGTCTATCGCTTTGACTTGTGCTGTGATTCATCGACAATCAAAAAAAAAAAAAAACCCCTCTTAAAAGTCACAAATTGCGAACGAGTTGAATTTGAGTTGAGTTTAGTTTATTTGTTGTTGCATAAAGTTTTTCTGACTAGAAGCATTTGTCGGTTCATTCAACTTTAGTTGCTGAACTTTATCTATTTGTAGATTTGTAACAGAATCGACCAACTAACCCAATGAAAAACTCACCCCACACAAAAAACACTTTGGGTGTGTGTGTGTGTGTGTGTGTGGCTGACAGGTAAATGTTTTTTCTTTCACAAAATCGATACGTTTTATTTGAGTTACCATTTGGCTGTTGTTGTTGTTGTTGTTTTCCCTTTTGGGTTGCCTCAAATTGCTGAGTTGTACGTGTTATTTATAGGTGAGGGGACCGTGCAGCGTGCCGCTTGACCTGTCACGGCATTTGCCTGCTTGTTAGCTGTATTAAATTAATATTAATGAAGGTACGATTTTTGTACTTCACACAAACCAAAATGTTGTGGCATAAATCTGATTCATGTTTGATTTTTGCTTTGTGATTTTCTAGTGGTTTAACTTGTGTGACCTTTGCAAAAAATATATAAATAAAATATTTCCTTTGCAGCAAGTAGGATTCATTTGTTGCATATTGCGTAACACTTTGATGAAGACATGTTCTATTACGTTACATATAAATATAGTAGATTTCAAAATATATTTCACAATTGTTTCTTATGCCTTCGGTAAAGTTCTTTCATATTTCTGATTTTTTTGTGGTTTACCAGCGCAAATCATAAAAATCGTCGATTTTTATATGCACCTGTCCATAAACTGGATAATAATTCATTTGGTATTGTGTAATGCATTTAATCTACGTCTGTATAGATTACATTTGATTGCCTCTATCTATATATATATATATATTGCGTTGATTAACGACTTTGATTCTAGATTACAGTTTTGTTTTCGCGATATTCATTTTTGGTTTGGTTATTCACCTTAATCGCTTTTAATTGAAATGTTCAGCCTGGCATTGATTGAATTTAATAATTTATAATAATATTTTAGCGCACTAACATTTTATTCGCCTCTACTGCGATTTATAATATCAGTTACAAAATGGTGTGGATTTAGTTACTCACTTTAAATTAAGAATACTTTATTTAATTGGTTTGTGCTCTTTTAAAAAGTCACTGGCTTTATGCACATTTAGCACGATTATTTAATGTAAATTGCATGCAATTTAATTCGACTTTAATTGAGATGCAGCGATTGACGAACAATTGTAACACTATCCACACTTATCCACTATTATATAACAAAATCGTGACGGTTCTTCTTTTTAATTTTTATTTTTTTTTGTGATCACATGATCGAATTACTGTTGAGACATAAACTTTATGCAGGCTTTTAATTGAAAATTTCAAAAATAAAACCCCACACGCTCATAAATCCTAATCACATTTATCAAATCAAGTATGACTTATGGCTGTGTGGGAGTGTGTATGTGTGTGTGTGTGTGTGTAAGTGTGTGTGGATCAAGTGTGTTAATAACAAAGCGACAGAACAACAAAAATCATACGCCCACAATATCCTATATAGCGCGAAAGCATAAAGTAAATATAAAACAAGAACAGTAACAAAGTCAATAAAAAATATTTGTTTATATGTATATATATATATAACAAAGATATATATCTATATTTATGTATGCCCTGGCGCGTGAGATATCAAACAATCAATTGTCTGGCTCTGGTCCGGCTCCGATGTGGGTAATTGTGCGGCATTAATTTGTGCAAGTAATTTCATTGAGAGTTCTCCGACAACTGCAAAAATAAACCAATACAAATGAACACACATATACATATGTATATATATACATATGTATATATCTATATATATGCACTCTTCATCATCACTTCATACATATTGTGTCTGCTCAGTTAATGAATAAACGTTAATAACTACACACTCGGCATATGTTCATATATTATTTAGTAAATATTTTTTACATGTTGCCTTGATTCAATAACCTTGATTGTTTGTTTGTTTGTTTGTTTTTTGTGTTTCGCAAATGTTGTAAAGGTTATCGCAACTTGTATTCGTTAGCCGCGGATAAGTTGTTAATTTCTGATATCTATTTATGATTATGATTGTACTAATTTTCGTGGGCGTCTTTGTTCAACCGCAAGTTCCAACAGTGTCTGCGTTAATTAAATTACCCCAAAAAAACAATGTTGAACAACTCGTGCAGAACATTGTTTAGTAAGTGACAACAATAAACTAGAGAGCAATTGTCTTATTTCTTATGAGGTAAATATTTTTTATAAATGCCTATATAGTTTTGATCCCTAACCTTCAGGTAAGCTGTAGTCTAATATTTGAATGTTCTGTATCTATTTTAATTAAACTATAAAGTATATATATGTTAATCTGAACATGTTCATTGGACCGGATAAGCTGTGTCTGCTTGATAAGTGTTTTATGAGCCCAATTTGCTACAATGTGTGATTAAGTTATCTGCTGTTGCGTTGCTCAGCTGTAATTGACTTAAGTGATTGCGCTAGGAATGTCATGAACTGTTGTCATTTGTGCACCAACGAGGTGCTTTCATTGTTGTCGACAAGTGGCTGGCAGTTAGGCTTTAAAGCACACACATTGCCCATTTGCCATTTGCCATTTGCCATTTGTCTATTATCCGATGCGACATTTTCCGCATTAAGCATACGCGATATTAAAAAGAGAGACATTCGCTCATATGCCGTTGTCACTCTTCATTGTGTTTGATGTGTTTGTGCGTTCAGCGTGGAGCGCTCCGCCTGTTGCAGTGCCACAAAAACATCCGGCCCAACAATGCAAGCGCAGGCAACAACCACCAGCCTGCGTCTCCGAGGTCGTTTTATTAAATGTCGTATATGCCTCTCTTTCTATCCCTCTGTGTCTTTCTCTGTTTCTCTTTCTCTCGGTTTGTTTGTCTGGCGAGGCAAACAGCTTCAGAATTCGAGTCGCTCGACAATGGCGCGTAGTTTACTTATTTCTGCCCATTGTATTTTGCATACGGGCATTTATTATATTATACTTTATTTGAATAAACTGAATTACGTACAAAAGAAGCTCACCCGAGACCCACAACAACAACAACAACAACAGCAAGCAGTTGGACAATCGGCAATCGTCAAGATCTGAGTTTTCAGTTCCCAGCTCCCAGTTGGCAGAGGCCAATCGGCAAAAGCGCGGATTCGATGTTTAGTGCTGAACTTAACTCAACTCCCTTGCGCCAAATACTTAATTGAGTTCAGCGTCGAACTGTGGCGTAGCACAAAGAACAACGGAATTTTAAGTTGTTAAAATTCTGAAGCTTTGCTTTGTAATACCCTGCACGGATACACATCCAGCTGCGAGTATATACATATTATTGATCAACTTAACCAGGCATTTCAGTCTTGGGATAAGATGATCGATCAAACTCCCAGTCTGTTTTATTTATTTATCTATTTTTTTTTTGTATAAACGTTTCTGGTTTATTCCAGAGATAATTGTATTTTTTTCAGTCTATATTATTTATAATTTCATTTGAATTTGTTTATTTTTTGTCAGAGTATGATTTTTTGATTATACCAGAAGTCAATTAATTATTTACCAGTCTTTATTATTTACCGATATAATATAAAATTGATCAATATTTAAATATTTTACCAAAACACACATTTTCAACTATATTTAAATATTTTGCTTATGCAATGGGTAACTTCTAGTCGAGCTGCCTTATGAGCTAACGCTCTCTTATTTGTTTTCACATGCATATTTTATGCAGAGCTGCTGTACCTCTGTATACCTTTATTCCTGCCCCCGACCCTACCCCTCCACTTACCCCTACTCAACCGTTGCCCAGTTCCCTCGTCCTCCTTGCTTATTCTCTTTGCCCATTTCGCGCGCGTTCAATTCGCTTGTCGTTTGGATAAGCAGTTTCTGTGCTGCGCGTAATTCAATTTATACCTCGTCCACGCCCCCCTGCACCTCCCCCGAATCATCAGGGACCCCCCGCTTCCTTTCGCATAGATTTCTGGGCGTGGGCGGCCGTTAGTTGGATTTGCGATTTATTTTTATTTATTTTTTCTTTCGCACGCCTCTTGATGATTTTAAATGTGTGTTTGCCGTTTGGCTTTAGACTCTGGTCTTTGGGCTTTGGGCAGCTGTAATTGTCACGTCCGTATTTGTGGCTGTGGCAGGCCACTGGTCACACTCACATTTGCCCACTAATTAATTAGCTCTGGTTTCTTAAATTAGCGTTAAGCACAGCGAAAATAGCTTCCAGCAATAAAGCAATAAATACCCAGCGACATTTTTAGAACTTGCTGCAGCTTGTGTTAAATATTTTATTGCGACATTTGGATAAGGTCTACAAATTTGGCAGTTATCCACATTTTTAATATATATGGATAAGTAATTTATGGGCGTTTTTTTTTCATTTTTGCGTGGTAAAGCTATATAGAATGACGACATACAGATATTATCTTAGATGATAGCTAAAGTTCTAGCTGCATGTTAAGAGCTAATTAGAAGAGATCTAACATTTTACATATGCAACACATCAATTGCTGCATTCAAAGCTCTAATTGTGCAAATCGTGCAATGATCTTTTCCATGGTTATTCGTGCAACTTAAATTAGCAGCTTATAGGGAACGTACTCATACAATGTAAAGCCGGTATTGAGTAGTTGAATAGAGTACATCATTCATACTTATTGTAGGCTGAATATTCATTAAAAGCATCGCCCACCTGAGCACAGCAACCCGTCCAAAACGAAACTAATGAACTCAATTTTTGGCTGGCAGAAACTCGTGCCTAACCTCAAATGGTGTTGTATAATCCGCGACACCATAAATATTTAGAAACAAGCCTGTACATTGTTAACAGTAAACAAAAAAAAAAAAAAATAAATAAATAAGGCGACTCGAAGTCAAATTGTGCAAAAAGTCGATTATTCGTTTACTGGAAAGCACGTGATGTAGTGGCGAGTTTCAGTTTGCGGCAAGTCTCGCGCTCGGTGGCAGCTCTCGAATATCATTGAAGTTCGCTGGAATGCCAAATAACAAGTGTAGAACAATGGAGCAAATGGAGCCACACCAGCTGAGTCACGCCTGTGCTTGCCAGTGTTGCCAAGTTCGCTTAACAGCCGTCCAAACTGGCTAAGCAGGGGAAATGGCGAGAATCGAGAATTTTATCTTATTTGGTTTTATTTTGAATTTTTAGTAAGTTTTCTAAAGCTGACAGCTCAACTAGTAAATTATTAATATTAATATGTAAAAAGTATTGACAATACTTTGAAATAAATAATGGAGCAGTAGTAAAAATAATTTATATTTAATTAATACCGTTAACTGTTTATTTTGAAAATTAAAATCAATATTATCCTGAATCATCATCATGCTTGTAGCATTATTTTACAGTTATATTTAGCTTTTTTCTATTTATTCTATGCTGGCAACACTGCCTCTCTCTGTGTTGTCTGCTGACATCGTCGGCTGAGTGTTATTTCTTTACACATTTTGGCAACACACACAGCCGCAATATAAATATGGCATAAGTACAAATAAAATATAATCATGATGACATCCAACCGGTTTCCAACACGCGAAATTTCAGTCAATCGACTGGTGATTAAAATAAAAATCCAATTGATTGCGATAGAATCCGCACTCGATGATAAACTGCTCTCTGCTACTCTCTCGAAATGCCTGGGAGATGCCTCACAGTAGCAGAATAACGCAGACACCTCCCTGACCCCTTCTCGCCCCATGCGCTTGATGACGTTGCCTAACTGCCGCCCCCTTTTTCACTGAACGGGCGCCGCTCCGCCTACTTCACATTGAGCTTTGCCATTGCCAAGATTTACAACCAATGTCAGCAACTCTGTCGGCTACTACACATACTAAAAATAGTCAAACGCTGCTCAGCCGGCTTATGCG
Source organism: Drosophila kambysellisi (assembly GCA_035042185.1). Lineage (NCBI taxonomy): Eukaryota > Metazoa > Arthropoda > Insecta > Diptera > Drosophilidae > Drosophila > Drosophila kambysellisi. The sequence goes on along the minus strand of JAWNLS010000945.1, from coordinate 3,075,284 downwards.
GCAGATAGCGACAATGACTCGTGACAGAGCTGCCTCCAATGCTCCTCGCACCGTGTTATTTAACGCGGCTTATCAATGCGAACCAAAACAAAAATAAACAACGTTTACCAATTAAATGAAAATCAAACTGCTCTTTGGAGCACCGACAATTAAATGCTCTTTTAAAAATATCTAAAAAAAAAAAAAAAAAAATAATAGCTGAATTTCGCTGTGTCCAACATTATTTCGTACATTTGCATTCTTCACATTCCATTATAGGTATCCGTTGGTAACGTGGGAGTGGCTAAAGTTACAGCTGATTACCCTATTTTTATTTGTCATTGAAAATTAATAATAAATTAAATAATTAAAGTGTAAGAAAGGCCACGACAATAAATACGAAATTTTATATATCAAGCAAAAACAAAATTTATTTTACGAATGTCAAAAAGTACTGAATATTGTCCCCCATGTGGAAATTGAACAATGTAAGAAATATTGATAGTGGAATCAGGCTATAAATAAAATGAATAAACCAAGGAATCAAGTTTAAGTCCATTAAGTCCAGTTAGACAGTTGTTATACCCTTTGTCAGGTTATAACATAAATTGTACGACGAGAGCAAACTTCAACTTTGGCTTATCAGCGAAATTTGTTTAAATTTAAAAAATTTTTTTTTTTTTTTTTTGGGTGCAAACCCACGCCGTCGACTTGTCGACTTTACCTAGTGCCCCAAAACTAATACAGATACGAGCACAAATACACGTACTCACACGTAAGCGCTAACTAGTTAGACGTCTATCTTATCAATCCATATTCTCGCATGGTCTGCATAATACTTGATGCCCTCGACGCGCGTCTTAACTCATATTTTGTGACTAGCTGGGAAACTTGACATTTGATTCGCTTGGAGTGGATAGAAATTTTGTGCGGCAAATGTCTTGATAAGTTTAACACTTGTCTAAGTATAAACATATCCGTCTGTAATTAGTTTAGTCTTATAATATAAAAGATTTATATTTCTCAAAAAAGCCTTATTAGCCTTGAATATTGGCAAAGTATTGATTATTATTTATTCGTTATTCGCAATTATCGTACGTATAAATAAACTACAATCTAGGCGTAAAACAGCTATAATTATGACTAGTTCCCATTGAAAACTGGTGATCGGGTGAATTAATGCTACCTATCTTCAAATTGGGGGGGTTTTTTCTTTTAAATGTTATTTGGATTTATGCAATAGCATCAGCTGTTGTGTTCGCGCTGGATAAGGCAGCAAAGTAATCGGAGCACATCGATCGCAAGTGGAATAAAAGAAGTACGAGAAAATAATAATAAATTAAGATTTTTGACTTCCAATTCGAGTGGTTATTAGAGCATGAGTATCTTTAATAATTCGTGTAATTATTGCATAAGAGAACAAGTAGGTTTACAAATATTAATAAGCGCTGAGGTCATAACATATATATATATATAAATATGGTTTTGCATCTTTAATAGGTAATAGGCATGGAATATCAGTCTTTACAGGTTGGGCGGGTAAAGAAAGAAGAACATCACCATCTTGGTTCTTCCTTCGACCTAAATATATCACTAGTGGATACCGTCAGCCATTCCGTCTGGTTGTTTTATTCCGTTCCTTTAGCACTCTGTCTACAAATTTTTAGTTAGGTGACACGGTAGCTTACTAGGTAGCAAAGCACCCACACCACTTTCCCTGACCCCGTAGTTTGCTGCACACTAGAACGGGCTCATTACATAATTAAATGGCTTTGATGCAGCATATAATTCGATTATCAGATTCAATATATTTATGAATACTAAATGATTTCTGAATTTGTATTGTGAAATTTGACTACACGCTGCTTTCAACTCGGACGAATTGTTCATATCTGTTTATATAGTAAATATAATGTTTTGCTGTTTGTAAAATGTTCAGATGTGCATTTTTTTACAGCAATTACGAGTAAATTATAAGTTTTGCGACACACTAATGAATATGTCTCTATTAAAAATTTATTGGAATTCAATTTATTTATACATTTCTGTGTGTGTGTGTTGCAACTTGCAAAGCGTAAACAATTTGCAACAGGCAGCCCTGCTGTTTGTTCTTCCCCAGGCGAAACAGCGTCTTTTGATATGGGCCGCTTCGTTTCACATCATTTGGTTTTACTGTACTAAGTACTCTCCCGTGGATTGGCCTGTAATAATAGCGTCTGGCTTTTACAATTTTGTTTGTATATATATATATATTTTTTTTTTTTTTGGCGAGCCATTCGGCCATCATTTTGGGCCATTAGTTTCTCTTAGCATGGCGACATATGGGGCCTCTCATATGGGGCGTCTATTAAATGGCGTAAGTACGTGTAATTAGCTGCAATTTGAGTAAGCCAACTGGGTCTGATGATAGTGTCTCCAGCCACATTTCATTGACCATGGCCAAATGGCCTCAAAATGTGCACTTAACATATTTTTATTTGATTAGCAAGTGCTGAGAATTCCAGTAACATGCAATTAATGCCAATTACTTGGTCGCTTTCGTATTCACAATTGAGTAATTAACATATGGACGTGTTTGCTTCAAGCTATCCAAGGAATATTATTGCTAGTGATGGCGTAGGAGGCAGTTCATCGCAGCTAATATAAAAAGTAATATAATTTTCCAGAACTTTAATTAAATAAGTTGATTTTTCTCTCTTCTTCAAATCGATAATAACTAAAATGTCAACAACTTTTCAGTGAATTCAGTTATCAGTTCAGCAAAAACATTTAAGTGTTTGGAACAACATTTACCACAACAATGACAACAATGATATTCTTTATATCCATTAAATAATTTAATGGCTTGCTAAACTGTCAGCCAATATTTGTATTTTACTTTCATTAACACAAGTTTGTTAAATTTATATTTATTTGTTAAAAATGTTTTATCAATAATGTGTCTGAAGGTCGTTGAACAGTCAACGTTAAATAATATTATCAATATAAATTAATAATGTTGCTCCGTCAACATGACGTATGCATAATGATAATTGTTAGTCACCTGCATACGACATGTTATCCGTAAAATAGATAAAAAAAAGAAGAAAAATACAAGAGCATAAAATCTATTCGTGTTCATTTCTAGCTGGCAAATCTGAATATCTGCGATGATTCATGAAATAGAATCGGGGGAATATATATATATATTTACATATATACATATATACGCTGCACTAGCGAACGCTGCATGTTGGTCACAATCGTCGAACTTTTGCTAAGCCAAGCAAATGAAAAGCGGTTACGAATAAAAATCGAGAAATTGTGAACTTACATAACACATTTGTGTGCAGCCAGAGCCAAAAGTTAAGCGAGCTGGCTTCAATGCTGCTGCTGCTGCTGCTGGTGCAGCCTTTGTTTGGCTAACTGGCTGCTTCATTTCTCACATGCAACATTGTTATATGTGTGTGTGTGTGTGTGAATGTGTGTGTCTACGGTATTATACCCTGTGCCCATAAAATGTGTAAAACTGGGTGTTATAAACTTCTGCTAATTAAACCGATAACTTTGCACGTATAAAAGATACATTAATTTTGGCATAAGCAAGCTGTAAAATTTGTCGAGATATCTTCCTTTATTTTTATAAAGAGTTAAGTTGTTGTTGTATTATATACATAAAGTATTTCAAATTTAATAATTGCATATAATAATTTTTAGCAATCGAAAAATTTACCTTTTTATTCAAAAGTACCAATTTATGTGTTACATCCTTTTTTTTACATTTCTATTAGGCAATAATATACTTCATACTTAGAGTACTAGCTGCAAATGTGTTCGACTCCCAAGAAATGTATTTGTGAAAGTCCCATTTAATGGAAATTATGTAAGATTAGCAAAAACTTAGCTCAGCGTATGTGATTTAAAGCACTGGGTATATTCTGACTTGGCTTTTTTCTTCACTTCTTTCTGGCAATTGCATTTCCTTCTCGCCAAGCTGTTAGCTTTCTTGTTTTTCTTCTCGTAACGCGCAGCGGGGGTGAGGAGTGATGGTCGAAAAAATGGCAAATGGAGAAGAGTTGGGGCCCCGCTAATAACTGTGCCTTGGTCCGTTGCACGTGATTTTTCTAGCCAGTGCGCTTACAATGCGCTTACAAAGATATTTGCCTCGTATGTAATTATTATAAAATACACAAAAAAAAAAAAAAAAAAAAAACTGAAGAAAAAAGAGAAATAAAAATGTTGCTGCTGCTGCAGTTGCAGTTTTTCTTTCTTTTTTTTTTTGTTGTATTTTGTGCCACGGTTCAATGACCTGCATTATTGTTGCTGCTGTTGTGGCAAGTGCATTATACAGGTTTTCCTTTGTGTTGCCAAAATAAAAAAAAAATAAAAATATACTATCGAAATAAAAGATAAATAAGAAAAAAACCTTGCGTGTTGGCATTTTCAGCGTCGCTGCGTCTGCCACAAAACTTGGCCAAGTTGGCGCACAAGTTAACAGGGTCGAATGAGTGTATTGGGGGGATTGGTACAGGTAGCGCTCTGTAAATCAGGTCAATCCTGATGACTCGATTTAGCCTTTGGCCCGTCTGCATAGAGCTGGTTTTTTGTTGCCCTTTTTTTTTTAAATATATGTATATAAATATATATATGTATATATATATATATATATAAAATTGTCTTTACTGGGCTGATATAAATTTTCGTTGGTGTCCTTGCCAGCAGTTGACAAGTTGATTTCCTTGGCGCCGTCTCGTTTATGTGTCCTCTGATTGCCCTTTGCCTCTCACCAGGCGGCCCGAGCATAAATTGATTCAATAACTTGTCGCCCTGTCGCCTTTCTTTTCTATCTCGCTCGCACATGCGTGTGTGCGTGTGTTGCCTTCGTGTGTGTGTGTGCGTGTGTGCGTTTGTGCGTGTGTGCGTGTTCATTCATTGATTTACCCAGCCTTAGCAAGCGCTCTCTCTCTCTCTTTCTCTCTGTCTGCCTCTCTCCACTCAATTCGCTCTCATTTAGCAACTCTTTAGCTCTCTCGACTCTCGCCACTCTCCCACCCCTCGTATTTGTTTTACCACGCAATTCTATTTGCAGTGTATTTGCTCTGTTGCTGACGTAAAGTGTCCTTTCCAGCTGCCGCCACACACAATCCACCCCCCTCCCGCTCTACGTTTCTAATCCCCATAGAGCTGGCTGGCAACACCCTCAATGTGCTTGCTGTTGGCCCACATTGTGGCACTGTTGTCGTGGTGTACTTTAAGGGCTTACGATAGCATATGATGGCATAATTTCTATTTCGTTTTCTTTCCTTTTTCCTTTTTTTTTTTTGCAGCAGCAAAAAGCAAAATTGACACCATTTTTTTTATGTTTTCTTTTCTAATGTTTTGGCCCTGATGAGAACGTGGGCTGGCTAACAAGTCATTGCACTCTCAGGCCAAGGGTTGGGAGAAGTGACAGCTGCCAGCTGCCAGCTGCTTACCCCAGTTTAGCATGTCGAAGCGCCACTCGTAAACGGTTTTTCTCATTCTCATTTTTGCCCCTTTTTCCAGGCGTGTCCCAAAACTTATACACCTCGCATATCGTATGCAAATTTGGCTCAAGTGTGTCTAAAAGTCATAAAACGTTGACAGTTTAGTTGCCGTTGACCTAGTTAAGAACTTGTAGTTGAACGCAACTATAATTAAGTTTCATATACGTATATGAAAATTGAAAAGGTACTCGCATTTGTGTGGCGGAAAAAAACGTTTTTCACATCAAAATATGAGGTGGGAGGCAAGTGAATGGAGTGAACATAAAATATTAAAAAAAGAAAATTTCTTATTTTTTAAAAATGATTCATAGGTAAATAAGAGAATTGATCGTGTATTCTAAATTTAAAATTTCTTTTGATCTCTTAGACTTTCTGAAATATCTTAAACCTAAAATAGCATTATAAATATATATGACTTATTTGAATATTATTTAATTTTCAGCATTTTGAGCTCAATTTAAATGTGAACATGTTAAAATAAGAACCATGACTGACAACCAATTACACTCTTGGCAGTCTTAATATTGATGCAGTAGACTTGACTCACTTAGCAGATTTGGTTTAGGCGTGTCCTGTCCAAGCACTGCTGCACTTTGACATTTTCCAATATGGTCGTCATGCATCCGCAGTCTAATAACATTCATAAATTTGTCAACAACGGAAAATTTTGCAATTGCGGTGCAGTCTTATGCATTTCCACTGACATCAAATTGTCTAAACATCTGCAAGACGAGTTAAGTTTCCAATCTTGAGTGCCGCGTGTTGCACTTACGTCACTCGAGTGGGCGTTTCGTTGAACGAACTCGCGTGTTCTGGCAGTCAGCTTTTGCCTGTGGCTCGGCTCGTAATGTGGGTTAAGTGCTCCTCATTTGACTGCTGATTAGTCGAAATGAACACTTGATTGGTACATTGCTTGCCACCTGTCTGTCTGTCTGTCTGTCCAAAAACAGTTGGAACAACATTTTTGGGAACAGAACGATCTATTTGTGTCTCGCTCCCGCGCAACGCATATGAAAAACTAATTAACTTGTTTATGCTGCGGCCAATGAAAAACACTTAATACGTATTGACATATTGCCACTGGCAGTCGCCATGTTTAATCTGTGCAACTGTCGACAAGGGGCAGATAGTATTATTTAGATATGGATATTTGCCGCGTGTCGTGTTTTCAGAACTATTAAACATGACTTTTTCGTGTCAGTCTTGATGCAAGTTAGCAAATAGAAAAAAAAAAGAATTCCTGATAATTCTAACACATTGAAGTGTTGTGAAAATAAATTTATTATATTTAAATTTATTATTTTAAATTTAAATAATTTGAATTCCTAAATATATTAAAAGGAGTATTAATTTTTTCATTAGTAAAATTCATTAAATAATTTTGTGGCATTGCAATTATTTTTTATTTTATATGTGAATATTTCACTGAAATTTATTGAGGAATATAAAAAACCATATTTATAAATAGAGATCAAACAGTAAAATAAAATTATAATTCTTAAATATACAGCACACAGCACTAATTCATTTATATTTAAAGTTGTGTTGGTTAAATTTTGAAATGTTTATATAAACTTGGGAGTGGGTAGTAAAGAGGGGAAATTTAAACTGACCTCCAATGCGACATTTGACAACTCGTGTCATTTAATTTGCATAAGCATTTTAATTAGCTACGTTCTGTTTGTTGTGTTGTGTGTTGTGTGTAAATTGCGGTTTCTGTTGCGGGGGGCGGGCTAATCAAATCATGTAAAAGCAACTTTTTTTTTTGTATGTTCTGCTTTTTGTTTTTTGTTTTTTTTTTTTTTTTGCTTGTCCAATTGAATTCAATTGACTTGCAACCGTCGTTTAAAGTTGTTAAGCTGCCTGAGCACTGATTTGATTCGATTTGCTTTCATTTACTTAAATTAGCTTGCCGCATTTTGTGACTTGATAAGCAATGTTTGCCAATTGCATGCGTCGAGTCAAATGCAAACAAAGAAAAGTCTCTCAAAATACCATAAGTAAACCGTAGTAATGTAAACGTTTGTTAATAACTTTATAAACAAGTCTGTAATACCTTTCTCGCAACTGTTATTGGCGACAAGCACCTTGAAATGTGAAACTTGCTTAATATTGACATTTGCACATGGATTCCAAGTAAATTATATTTGTGTGCACAATGCAACTATTGCCAACTAATGAGGCCTTACTTCAAGCCAATTAAAATTGAGTGGAGCGATCTTCAGTTTGTTGTTTATCAGTTTGCTATTGAATTACGACTCTATCGACGATAAGCAAAAGAAAACATTGCAATACATAGAACGAAAGAATTTCTTAAATATATTTCAATAAACAAGAAAGGGATAACATTTCGTACTTAAAATAAAAGGGTTGATGTTAGATTAACTCTCTGATTTAAGCAGATAATAGCTATGAATAAGAATAATCTTACTTACCTTAATACTCACCGGTCTACTGACGGGATAATGTAGACTAAGAAGTCACCTAGCCAAACTAGGTATAATTAGTAGCGGACTCTGCAGGTTCTGTGAAGGTGAGGAGGGATTCTCAATGCACATCCTAGCAGAGTGTGTCGCCTTATCTAGGAAGAGAAGCAACATGTCGTGATGAACAATGACATAATAGCCCTCAACCCAATAAAGATTCTAGCATTTGTGCAGGAGCTTGGGTTGATGGAGGAGCTTAAAGCCCCGAAGGAGGCACAATAGACCTATCAGGTCGCAGTGCGCACCCCCCCAACCTAATAATAATAATAATATATTAACTCTGGTCTGCTCATATGAATTTGGATAGACGAACCTGTCTAAATGGATTGATGCTGATTAGGGACAAAGCATCTCCAAGACATCTCCTTCAGTACGTTGCAAAAATAAACACAAACTTTCGATTGTTGTCTCTTCGTCTGTTTTTAGCTTGTGATATCAAAGTTGGCTGATATCAGATTGGCTCTGGCACCTGCCTTCGCATTATGGGCTTTTAACACCTCTTGTCACAAGTCAGTCAATCGGACACGTCTGTCTGCAGGCCAAATCTAAATGTTGCTGTCGACAAGCGCAATCATTAAAAATGTCAAATGAAACCGAAAGAAGTTTTTTTTGTTGTTGTTGATTTCGCATAGTTTTTGTTGCATTTGATTTTTTTTTTTTTTCAAAACGTGCGCAGAATTTCAATTGAAATTTGCAATTCAATTTTTGCATTTTATACACTGTAGCTGTAGAAGTGAAGTGGAGGGGAGTGTAGTGGGGCAGGGCAGGGCATTGACCAACCTCCTCCACTGAGCTATTTAGCATGCGGCGAATTGCGGCACAGACGCTGAAACAAAAGCACTCGTCACAAAATTGTACGCGACGGAAGAATCAAAAAAAAAAAAAAAAAAAAACAGGAAAAAAGCCAAACAAAACAAAACAAATATTTTGAAAACGTGGGTACCTCTTTAGTCGGGCTTATGGGGATTACAAATAGGCATTTAGTTTTGGTTTTGTTTTTGTTCTGAAACACAGCGTGCGGCGTAGAAACAAATAATTAAGTATACGCAACATGTGCGCAAATTCATTTTGATTTTGATTTTAATTTCGATTTCGATTTCGATTTTGTATAGCAGCGTTTTGCCATAATGTGGATCAATATTTAAAATGTTTTTGGTATACTTTATACGCTTTCAATAAAAACAAACAATACGCTAATTATGTATACGCAGTGTGTCTGCAAATAATATTTTTTGCTTCTGGTAAATACATATACAAGTATTAAAGTGATTCTTCCAAAAATTTATGACGCAAACAATCACTAAGAACATATTAGAAATAAATACACAAACAAATATTTATGGAAAAGTACATTTAAAATTTGCTAACTTCATATAATTCAATAAATTAATTTTTCAATACACACAGCAAAAAAAACACATTAAAATATTTGAATACATTTTGTTTTTTGGCTAGTGCATATAAACAAATTTTAGCTTCCATTTGTATACGTTTGTTAATTTAATAGCAGTCGATTTGGATTTGTGGCAGTTACAGGTTTACCAATAATTAATTAGAGATCGCAATCAGAACCGGCTGCTGCTCAGCGTGCAGAGTGCAGTCGACTCTGGCGACATTTGGGAGCCTTGTAAGAAGTACATTCATGCTTTATTTATATATATAGCACACATTTAACTTACTGGCCAGTTGAGATTTTTATTGACGCTGGCATTTAATGCCGTTTCATATATTTTTATGGCCCAAAGGCGCCGGACGCCTTGTCTACAATCGCAATATTGTTGTTGGTCCGGCCCAAATGAAATTAAATAAATGTACTCAGTTGTTTTTCATGCGTGTCATTGAACCAATCGGTGAATTCAGATCTTTGTGCGGGTGTGAGTGACAAGGACTATAAACATATATACGTATGTATATGAACATTCATAAATATAAAAAGTTTATACACACCTAGAATCATTGCCACTCACTTGTTTGGCTCTAACTGATGGATGCTGATTGGGTTGCACACAGTTTTTGTTTTTTATTTATTAGTCGTTACTTTGAATGCCAAACATTAAAATTGTAATAAACAAACAGCTTTTAGTGACTGATCAATATTTCTTTTAATGAAAATAATAAAAGATATGACTTTGAAGTATTTTTCAAGCTGTTTAGTAAAGTGAGACTGATTCTGTATGGATTTAGTAAATATAATGGTTAGTTATTTTTAACAGATTCGTTTTAATCAGAAAAAATAATAATAATTATGAATAAAATAAAATCACTTTTGCTTTAGCACTCAATATTTTTATTTTGAATACATTTTATTTTCTAAATATAAATATTTCATTAGACTGTAAAAATATAGTTACGGAAATTGTTATGTAACCTTAATTAAAATATTTTGTTATTTTTCTTGCAGACTTTGAAGCGCCGCTCTTTTTGATGTTTACCAACACTATGCACTCGCAGTATTGGTATTAAATTGTTTACTATAATGAATTCTGCGCGGCATCATCGTATTGGAGTGTTTCTGTCTCCATAAATGCGCGTAGCTAAACCACAAAAATAATAACAATACAACAAAAAATCACAAAATTCATTACAAATTGAAGTTGATCTAGTCACAATTATACTGCAAATACTGCAAAATAACATTAGAGATTGCACCCAAATCAAAAGCCAAGTCTTGCAAACCAACTACAAACAGAATCACTCACACAAACCAATTAACTAAAGAGGCAAACACAAAAAAGGACTCTGAGAGAGGAGAATAAACAGGATATTAAAGATGCCCTATCATCGTGCGGATACATCGGCTCAGGCCGACAAACTGAGCGGCATTGTGGAGGAGAGTGATTTGTACGAGGGATTTGCGCCACATGTGGAAACTTCCGAAATCAAAACACTCGATTTTTACAATCTACCAAAGCAAACTGGTGAGTGCATTAAATATTTATGAAGTTTTAGTTAAGTTTAGAAAATACACAACTCAGAAAACATGTCAGCAATAGAAAATTACTTAATCCGATTGTTTTTATATCAAAACAGTTGAGTATTTGAGAGCTATTTTTGATACCTAATTCAATCAGCAGTCAATCAAAATGTAATCGGATCAATCAGTAGCGATACAAATAATCAAGAGATTCCGTTCATCAGTTTAAGCCTTTAAAATAAACAATAATGTTTGAGAATTACAGCAAATAAACAAAACTGATATATAATATGTGAGTTATAAAACTGAACAGCAGGTGAAAAAATTCTTTTCGAATATGCTCCTTTAGCAATAAACATAAAAAATAAAGCAAACAAATGCCGAACTTTAATGAAGGCAAAGCACCTACGCCAAATGTTTATGGATCATAATGAATGCATACACAAATATATGTACATATATATATATATATATATATAAAAATATATACTCTACATAAGTTTTTTTCATCCAAATGCGGCAGAAAAATATTTTGAGTGAAAAATTAATTTATGCATTGCATGAAAGATTATTTGTTTGCGCTGTGCCACAGACAAAAATACATTAATCAATAAACAGCAGCAAGAAAGAAACAAAAAAAAAAACAAACAAATATAAAACACAAACACACACAAAAAAAAAAAAAACAAAAAACGTATAAGCGAATTTCGTACAAGCAAAATAAATTAAATATAGGCATTTGTAATAATTACCGGCTAATATGGTTGTACCGCCTGGCCTGGCCTGGTCTGTCCGGGCCGGACCGGGCCAAACTGCAAAGCTGCCTCCACATTGCCCCCAAAAAATAAAAAAAAATTAAAACGGCCTCTGAAAACTGACCGAACCGGCCAATTGGCCCGGTCCGAACAGTTAGACTGGATTCCATGTACACAAACATTGATTGCACTCATTTTGCTTATTTGTACGCTTTTTGTTTTCAATCGAGCTGCTTAAATTATAAGTATTTTCGGACTATTTTAACACGCAAGCAAAAAACATGATACAACAAGTAAGAAGGCTGTAGTCGAGTGAGCTCGACTACCATATACCCTGAACCAAGCTTTAAATGCATTATAGGTTTATCGTTTTTGGGGGCTGGAGTGGGCGTGGCCCGATCTTAGTAATATACCTTCTAAGTTTGGTAACTGTAGCTCTTGAATTGCGGGAGATACAGGCATTTATCGTTTTTTGTGGGCGGGAGTGGGCGTGGCCCAAAATATTTTGGATTTCGATCTTAGTAATATACCTTCTAAGTTTGGTAACTGTAGCTCTTAAATTGCGGGAGATACAGGCATTTATCGTTTTTTGTGGGCGGGAGTGGGCGTGGTCCAAAATTTTTTTTACACATTTATGAAGGGTGTTACTAGCAATATACCTTTAAAATTTGGTGACTTAAGTTTTCAAATTGCGCGAGATATATGGGTTTATCGATTTACACCAACAGGTGTATCGGTTTAGGGTAGGTGGAGTGGGCGTGGCCATCCAATTTTTTTATCGATCTTTGGGGGAGTTACCAGTAACATACCTGCAAAATTTTGCGACTCTAGCTTGCAAATTACGGCAGATATGCGCATTTTAAATTTCTAGGGACGAAGTTCCTGGGGGCGGCGGATGTGGGCGTGGTCCAAAAATTGGTATGCCAATCTTTGGAGGAGGTTATCAGCAAATTACCTTTCAAGTTTGGTTACTCTATCTTTAAAATGTTCGGAGATATACGGAGTTATCGATTTAAAATCGGAATTGTCGATTGTAGGCGCAGGTGTGGGCGTGGCACCACAAATTTATTATCGGTTCTTAAAGGCAACTATCAGTAATATAACTACCAAATTTGACGTTCCCTACTCAAAAACTGCGGAAGATATAGCCATTTGAAAATTTTTGGGTCGGGGGTGATGGGGGCGTCGGAAGTGGGCGTGGCACATGCCGATTTTTCAAGGACCTCACCAACAACCTACCAACCAAAATTGGTGACTGTATCCATTAAATTGTGAGAGATATCTGCAATTTACTGCTATCAGAAATCTAAATGTATCGATAATTCAGAAACTGAGGCAGTTATCGAAAAAATAACGCGAACTTGATCTGCGCCTGGTATACGAGATCTTATATTCCAAATTTGAAGTCTCTAGCTCTTATAGTCTCTGAGATCCGCGTGTTCATACAGACGGACAGACGGACAGACGGACAGACGGACAGACAGACGGACAGGGCTAGATCGACTCGGCTATTGATCCTGATCAAGAATATATATACTTTATGGGGTCGGAGATGCTTCCTTCTGCCTGTTACATACATTTGCACAAAACCATTATACCCTTTTTTCCCATTTTTAATGGGTTCAGGGTATAAAAAAGCCTTTATGTCATATTATGCTAACAATTGTGTGTAAACAGCAACATTGAAACATTATTCAAGCAAACACAAAAAATGAAGAAACACATAAGAATACTTTGGTTGAGTAAGCTCGACTGGCAGATACCCTGTTCGGATGTCTTAATCTAGTAAGAGTGCTCTAACTGAGTGGTTGATCCATGATGAGGAGAAGATCACTTTTAAATATCAATTCAGTTTTGACAAAGATATGCCCAAATACGATTTTCAGATGCAGACATATTTGATGCTCATCAGATAAATATACATTATGAGATTGAGATTGGAATACGTTAACACAACTTCAGCATATACTTCTAGAATCACACACATATTTTGGCATTTTCTAATTGAAAGGAAAATCTTTAATTATTTTTGCGAAAGATAGAATGACTTCAAAGCATTTTGCTGTTTTTTAATAGATAAGTTAAAATAATCAAAAAACGATAATCAAGTAAATTTTTCTGTTCTAAATGTGAGCTTTCAACTAATTGATTGCTTTCAAAATTTCAGCATAGCCGACTAACAAATCATTGCATAACCAACTTAAAAATTTCAATACCAACTCAAAATTTTTTTTTTAGATTGTTTATGGTTACGAAATATGGAAAACTTTTCGAATTTGTTTTCGCTACGCTCTGTTGGACTAATGTTAATTCAATTCACTTTTATTTTCTTCGAATTTTGACTGTTTTTGTTGATTTGTTTTTTGTTTTTTCATCAAATGCAAATTGGCAATTTACATAATAATTTAATATACATTTAAATTTCGCATTCAATTTTTGGGTTTGTAGAAAATGAACTTAAAAATTGTTGCTCACTTTGAAGTTGGCCAACAGCAATAAAAAATCAAAGCTTATCAATAGCAATAAGAAATGTGCTGATAACTGAAGGTTAAACAACCAATTGACCTCGATTCTAAAGGGCTAAAGATACAAAAACAGTTGGTTTAAAGTGCTGTTTTGTGCCACGATTTGTGGCAAGTGATTTGCGATTAAATAGCAGAGGCACATGAAAGGAAATTAAATTCTACATTTGCACTTCTTCAGAACGCCAAACGATCGGGGTTGAATCAGATTTGCTATAGATTTGTTATAGTATAAAATCAAAAAATACCCCATAAAAGCTACTCAAAGGAATATAAATTTAAATTTTTAAATTTATGGTTTTCAAAGGTGTAGATTTTTAAATTTTGAATTCGTACGCTCTGCAAACAGGGTATTCCGTAGTCGCTCACTCTCGACTAACCCAATATCGTTTTATTGAATCTGGCTACCAATTGTATCTTGTCAGATTGCCAATATGCATTAAAGCCATTTGGATTTGCAATCGGGCCAGTCGGCCAATCCATTAGTTGGAAAACGAAGAAGCTACTCCCAGTCGCTGACGACATTGGCCTTGATTTTGAATTTACATTTGGTTTTTTTTATTATTAGTTCTTTTACTAATACTGTAAACAGACCTTGAAGAACACACACTTAGCTAATTACACCTAAGTGTGTGGATTTTGTCCCGTTGCGAGTGTCCGAATTTGGCGCAATAATAATTAATAATTCAGAATGCAGCGCGACACACGCGAAATTATTATTATTATTTTTTTTTGGAAAAACCGATGTGCAATAACTCTGCAGTATAGAAACACACACATATATATAAGTGTATATATATATTTATATATTTTTTTTGACATAATGCTAAGGAATTTTGCATATATATTTGGTTGTTATTGTCGCTCGATTTGTGCACAGTAAGCTAAACAAAAACGATTCACGTTTTTATGGCAGCTGGCTAGCGGCCAATTAATTAGTTTAAAAATAAATGCAATTTTCTTGCTCCCCCCTTTCCCCTCGATTTTTTTTTTCTTACATTTTTCCGTTTTCTGTAAATTCTTTTTTCTTACATTGTGTTGAAATTTCTACACCATTTCTTGCCAAACAGGTGATGCCAAATTATGAAATCTAAGAAAATTTGTTGACAATTTTTTGTATTTATAAGAATTTTTAGAATCAAATTGAAAATGAATACAGGAAAGTATAGCAAAGGTATGCCAAGATTACATTATCTACATGGGAAATGTTTCCAAAATTTAATGTATTATTATTCTAAAGGTCAAATCATAATTTTAAACATCACTTCAGCTTTGTAGCTGTTATGACTGGGGAAATCTTTGACCCATCCCTATATAATCACTTATCTTTCCACCGATAGTTTAACATAGGCGAACAGACTGACTTGGCTATATACTCGGTTGCTGATCAAGAATAAATTTACATTATGGGATTAGAGATCTCTACTTTAATGCCTTTGTCAAGGACATAAAGATGTATCAGCTAATTTTGGTAAATGTCTTTTGATGTTTACTTTTTAGAATTTTTGAACAACATTTTTATGCCACATTTGTTGGAGTGTTTTGCCTGAATATATGATTTACATTATTTATAGGGCCCGCATGTCATTTATCTTTTTATCTTCTTATATTTTTTTTGGCACTCGTGTACAAAACATTTGAATGATCTGTTTTCAGATATTTCATATTAAAAATAACCTCTTGTTATTGTTTCGAAATAGTATTTTACTATACGATATGATTCCAAGTATGCAGAATACAGAATATATATTCTTATTTTACTTTTTAAAGAAAATAATTGAAATCCAGGCACTTATAAAAATACTTTAACCATATAATTCTGGTACACATAACGAATCTAACATCTGCAAAGAACCAAAACACTTTTTAAAGGCCCTGTCACAGGCCGCGTGCCAGCTCTACAACATCGATTATATATATATATATATATATATACATATATATGTATGTATTTATGTATATATATAATATAAGTAGTGTTTGGCATCAAGTTGATGGGTTTAAGATTTAATATTTATTTGTTTTCGCCGAAGCAACAACATTTTTGCTTACGCAAAACAGAGAGCAATGTTTTCTGCCACCCGTGACGCGAATGGACGATATATTGGTTAAATTATGTACGATATGTATGTATGTACATATGTATGTATTATAAGCTATGTAGAAATTATTTATTTGTTTGCATTTAAAGAAAAACAAAATCGTATAATTCGGAAATTCGTTTATGTTACGCTCGAGCCACTTCAAAAATTGATTAAAAAACATTTTTCTCGTATTATTTTTGTGAAATGTTTGCAAAATTAAAATCGTCCAAAGATATGGATGCATGTTTCTATATGTATAGCTATAGATGTACATATAAATGTCGTAGTTGCCACACGCGCTTGCTGCCCAGTCGATAAATCTGTTGAACTGATATGAGCGTTGAGCAAGGCGTGGGTGCGGATTGGGGAAGGCAACAAAGCTGAATTGTTGCACTCCCTCCGCCTTTCTTTACTCTCTCTCTCTCTCTCTCTACCTCAGTTGAGCACGTGCTTCATTCTAAAAATATGCGAAAAGTGCATAAAAACCATTGACGAATCCATTTTTAAATGCTTTTTGTAACTGGTCGAAACCAGTTTTGTGAAATTGTTTCGCGTTTCGCTTTTGTTTTGGTTTTTTATTTTTGGTTCTTATGCGATTTAAAGAGTTTTTGATTAGTGATTTAACATTTTCTTTGTAGCGTGGGCGACTGCAACTTTATATTACTTATATAGTAACAATTTGTTTATTTTTATTGCTCCCAATAAATGTGTTTTTCTTTTCGAAAATCGAAATGTGACCGCTTTGACCGCTGTCAAAAAAAAACAGACAGAGAGACAGCGAGGGAGAGTGGAGGAGAGAGGGAAAAAGTAAAAAACAAAATCGCAGAAAAAACTTGAACGGATTACAGATTAAAAGCAGAGTATAAAAATTGTCTTATATATATGTTGGATCACAGCTCAGTTCTATTTTGGGATAAGAATTTGGTTGTTTTCGTTCGCCTGCTCCGCATGATTAGATTAGTCCAATTAAAATGATTAAGGCAATATGTGCATATAATTGCTTCTCATTCTTGGGCATAACACTTGTTTTTCTTTTTGGCGGGTTCAGAGATCAAATCCGTTAAAATGACAAGACACGCCCAATTGTTCCATCTGCGGACAGCTTCACACTTTTTGTTTCTTTGATCCACTCCCGCATAAAACAATCAACGCCTACAGTCTGTCGCCGGAGGGGGATGAAGATGAGGTAGATTTATTAATAATGACAGACATAAGGCTGATGTGCGTGTGTGTGCATGTGTGTGTGTATGTGTGTGTTTGTTTGTGCGCAAAGTCACGAAAGATTGCGTGTGACTTACTCACGAGTTCTTGACTTGTTCACATTGTTTTTTTTTGCAAAAGTTTAACAAAGCTGTGATCTTTAACTGCTTTTTACTCTGCTCTACATATAAATCCAAATCTCCAATTTAATATCGATAGTGATACATCTGTTTCATATATTTTTGATTTTTTGAACTTAAACGAAAAATTTGAAATCTAATATAAATTTTATATATTTTAATCGCTACACGAGGCAAAATAGACTAATTAGAATAGCATCAAAATACCCGTCTAATTGAAAACCATAAATATTTGTAGTGCTTGACTGTTGAAGAACAGCTGTTGAAATATACCAGCTGCCTCCACTGATTGATGGCGATGGCAATATTCAGAATACCCCACATTCACTCCCACACTGAGCTCTTATAGACCCCATTAATTTGGCTAATCCATCACAAAAACAATCGATAAATGTTGACCATTAACATTAAGCCACCCGGCAGCAGCAACATCAACAACAGCAACAGGCAAATGTTAAACAATTTCATTTGTAGTTCGTTTTTTAGGCCTTACTGTCAACAGCGGCGCTACTAATTACACTTTTTTTTTTTAATACACACACACGTGTGTGTGTTAGTCGACACTGAGGTCAAGCACTAAATATCGTCACATGTACTAGGCCAGAAAGCTCTCTCAGCTGCGTTTTGTTTACAAGCTCTTTGATTTTCCAATACTCATTGATATCAACAGCAATCGCAGCAAAGGCAACAACACTGTTTTAATTTTAGTTACAAAAGCTGACAGCTATCAAAGTATTCCTCTTTCTCACTGCCTCTCTCTCTCTCTCTCTCTCTGTATATTTCAAGCCTTATGTGCGCTCTCTCTTATTCACTAGATAACATTGTTTGTGCTGCGGCAAGATAACAAGAAGAAGTCATGATGAAAGGGTTGAGCGGGTGTGAGGAAGCTAAAAGCAAACAGCAGCCGCTATCATTTCAGCTGTTAGCTTTTTTTTTGCGCTTTGCGCTATTTACATATGTATGCAAATAGCATTTCTATGCGTTTGCGTACACTTAAATATTTGGCAGCCAGTGTTTAACAATCCTGTTCATGCCTGAAAGTATGCAACGGTTCAGGTCTTCGGCAAAATTGGTTGCGCCATGTTGCAATGGGTTTTTGCATGACAGCCTGAAAGTATGCTTTAAAATATATAAGAGCTGCCAAAATCGAGAAGGGCTTGTGCTATAAATATGGGACGCCAGTGTTGCCAAATACAAATGACAGTGAAATGTCTGAGAAAATCGAAATTACCGAGAATGTAACAATGCATTATGTTAAATATTGCAGTAAAGACTTTCTAATTAACTAAAACACTAGAGTGTAGCTCTTTATGATGTAGTTTTGCTATTTCATGAGCACTGCTGCTTTGTCGGTTATTGTTTGTCGAGTGTCAACTACATTTTTTATAGTCGCATGCAACAACTTTAATTCGCAATGACATCAGCAAGCTCTGCTGATCACATAATGGGTTAAGTTAACTGTGTCTAATACACACTTGACTCATTTCCATCTCACTTAAGGCCCGAAGCAATTACCAATTATAATATAAACTGAAATTCCAATATTTATGGCTCATTGAAGCAACAATTGCTCAAATAATTAACAATGAGCTTTTCCGGCATGGCATGTTAGAAAATTATTCAGTCATTCATAACTGTTGAACGTCTTAAGTTGAACGAACTGAGCGACAATTATAAGAAAATAGACAACTTCATTTGAAATTAGCAAAGCTTTTAACCAATTTTGAAGAGAGTTTTGTGCTTGTCATGCATTTGTTGTTTGTGTAATTAAAAGCTTTTTGCCCGTTTGCTTTTTGCGACCGCCCCCAGTGTTTGGGTAAACAATTTGATGCGCCGCTCTACAATGCACCTGTGCGCGGTGCGCTCGTGAGCGTAACTTGAGCGCACTCGGTCTGTGGCTCTCTCTCTCTCTCTCTACTAAACTCTTGCATTGGGCTGAGACGACTGAACGGCGTCTCTGACGATCGAATGCTGGGTGTGCTCAGTTTAAGTTCAACCCTCGGGCGTTGCGGTTTAATTACGTTCGTCACTCTCGCAGCGACACGCGCGCGCTTGCCTTTGCCCAAAAGTTGTCAACTGTCCAACAACAACAACAACATCACAAACTCAACGATACTTTTTAACGAAACGAGTCGCGTGTCCATCGATTGCTGTAGAAAATTGCTTTATGTTTGTATTTCAATACGCATTTAATCTACGTGTGTGTGTATTTATTATGTAAATACATGCAATTGTGTGCGTGTGTGTGCGTGCGTGCGTGCAGCAGCCTCCAAAACTGCAATTGCCATACACATTAAACCAAAATCGGTTTTAAAATCACAACTTGTTAATTATCGCACCTCGACATAAGTTTTTTTCGTTGTTGTATATTTGTATTTTAACATTTTAGGTCTCGTGCGATGCGTTCGTCAAGCGTTCAATATTGAAGCAATCGACCAAGCAGTCAATCAGTTGAATCATTTTAGCATAAAATTACGCATACGTCGCATGTGCAGACAGCTGCTTATGAGACTTTTGGAATAACTGAATAATTTTGAATAAGTAGAACAAAGCTCTGAAAACATTTCAGATATTAAACTCAAAAACAAGTCTCAGCAGTCTCGCGTCTGATAGGCTATAGGATGCCCTTTAAAATATATTATTGTTGTAAAAAATTAACTTCTGAAGATTGGTTGTTTTTCTTTTAATGATATGCAATTTAAATTTCCAGCTCACGCAACATGTTTTATTCGCAAGATATTTGGAAAATATATAGAGTAACTTTTTCGTGTTGAGTCAAGTACATAAACCAGTTAAATTTAAAACACTTGACTTTTTGTTTTTTTGTTGCTATAAACAAAACAAAAAGACAGATAATTGTGAAAATTGATTTTATTCAATTACGATTGGAACTTTTCACTGCAATTCACAGAAATCCATTTTAAAGAACTGGTTTTGAAAAAAGACAACTGCTAATTATTTGCCTCTTTCTTAATACTTCGCACATGCTGATCTCGTGTCCATTTTCGCTTATGGGTTTTTATTGCGTTTAGTGCCAGGCTCAAAGAGGCGCCAATAAGTAGGAAGCTAATAGATTTGTATTTCTTAGCTCTATAAACTAATCAATTGTTTAACTTGTTCATTTCTATATACTAAATAAAATTAATCATTTTTTATCAAGTCCTAAACAAATTGGACACGGCTCGCGCTCGTGGCTCGAATTTAAATCGAGATTCAGCAGATGCCGCCCACTTAACGCGCAAATTTAATTAATACGCAATCGCAAATCAATCGAAGAATGTCCGATCTGCTCAGCTTCATTTCTATATATGTCTTTTTACGCGGAAAACTACCAGCAAGTCAAACACGACCCTCAAAATTCCGTAATCGTATGCAAAATTGCAACAACAACAAAAAAAACGGAAGAATTTTGGAATCGAGTGTGGTCGACTGGGAGTTACCCTTTGTTCAAGACTGTAACTTTAACTCTTAAAAATTATGGTTGTTATTGGTTAAGTTATCGATAAAACGATATTAACTTAAATTGCAAATCACCATCTCTGATAGTCTTTTATTGATAAACTGTCAAAGCTAATGTCAGAGCTGCTCCCTCCTATCTGTTACATCCACTTGAACAACTTCATTATACCCTTTTACTCACTTTTAATGGGATCAGTGTATACAAAAGATCGCCCAGGCGTTGTTGGTACAATTTTGGACATTTGTCATGTGGTTTTTGTTTCGGTTTGTGGCACAAAAGCGTGCTAATTGCTGCTACTCAACACGTTCCGCTCGATCGGCGGCTTTATTCAATTTCATATGGTGCTGGGGGCATGGAAAGGAGACCATCCTCGCTGCGTGCGTGTGTGTTGCATGCGTATACTATTTTTATAACGTGCTAAACATGCCACAGAGCACGACAGCGATGAGGGAGAAGAAGTCGCAGCCTCGTTGAGAACCGCAAATAATTTAATTGATTAACAAATCAAAATCGTGACAATTTATGCAATTTTTCCCCTAAGCAGCCATCATTTGTTTTTGTATTTCTCAGTTGCTATTTATAAAAACATGAATGTCTCATTTGTGTCAGGTGTGAGTTAGGCTTTTGAGGAGTAAATTTCCAAAAAAGGTAACTTTGATTAACACATCGAAAATTGATACCAAATATGAATATTTTCCTTATGGACTCTCCATCTATTATCAAATTATATGAGATTTTAAGGAGCATATTAAAAGGAAACTTAACTTTGTTTGAGACATCGAAACTATGGCAATTTTCAATTAAAATCTAAAATGACTTATGTAGAGTTGTGTGTCATAAGGTCGAATCTTTAGCTGGTATCAATATTAATTTTGTTAATTTAGAGTCGAATAAATTTTTCACAGACACGCGGTGCCAATTAGCAAAGACTCACAATAACAACAACAAAAACAACAACAATACACAATACAAAACATAAGCCATCAACAACATGAATTTTCTGCCAAAAAATTAAAGAAAAAACAAAACAGCAAGAAAAAATAAAATTGGTTGAACGTGTTTTGTGTTTGCGGTTGCAAATTAAATTTAGATGCAGCCGTCAGTAGTTGTTATTGTTGTTAGTAGTATATAAATTGTTGTTGCTGCTGTTGTTGTTCTTGTTGTAGTTGGCAACAAATGCAGTCGCAAACAGTGTCGTCAACCGACAATCCTCAACATTCAGCTGGCCAACCCATCGGAAAGGTCTAATAAATTTGTATTTGCTCAGAGCTGTGACCTCTCTCACACCGAAGACCGCTCCGCTCCGCTCTACACCCCCCCTCCTCTCAATTCACGCCTTTAATTGTTGGTCCTAAGATTTCCCACTGGCGTCAATTCGTATTTTTCATTTCGCGTTGCATTTTCGTACTTTGTATTGTTTCCGCTTCTCTTTTTTCTCTTTTGGCTAAAAATTGCCGATTAGATCATGTCACAATAATTTTATTTGATTGTTGATATTATTGTCTGTACTTTATGTATATATATATATGTACAATTCCATATCGGTGGTCTTACGATCAACTTTATGGTTGATTCAAAATACGATAAAGCATTTTTCTATAAGCAAATACAAAATTTTTGTTTTACAATTTAAGTTTTGTTAAGGTTTAATTCTTTTTAATGAGATTTCTATAATCTATAAATCACTACAAATTTATACCATTTCTGAGAATTGCACTTTGCAAATTTAACTTTGCGCTCATCCGTCGCTCAATTGAAGTTTTAAATTTGATTTTATTCTTATATATTTTTATCAATAGTAAATTCTCATATCATGTGCGTCGGTCAATTAACAAATAATTCGTGTAGAAATCGTGAGTTGTTATTTAGAATCTGCTTATGAATTGGTTAATAAACTACGTCAATTAGAATTAGCGCCCACAATTTGGACATTTGGCCACAGCCCATTTTCATACTATTGAGCGTAATTTATGCTCTACTCTGGAGGCGACTACTGTTCCATAAAGATATCATTCGATTATAAATTGTCGTAATTGCAATTAATCAATTAGTTTTACGACGCACTCGACTAATCTCAGAAGTGCCTTCAATTTATATAATTCAAACTTTTCGACTGATAAGTGCGCATTTTGAAATTGATTTGAAGACACTCAATCGTTGGTGTTCCAAGCGTTCCATAAATTAGGTCAGAAAAAATATACAAGTTGATTATTATTATGAAGTATGAAAATGACTTATATTTTTTTTTCTTATCAGCCATAAACGATTTTCTCATTCTCTCCAGTTATACAAAAGTTTCGTATGTACAAAAAACCTTCAGCTGATAAGAGACTACTTACTACGCGTAGAATGTTTTACATCTTTGTAAACAAGCTATGTTTGACAAGTAACTATCTAGTTGGTATTTATTTAGTCGCTAATTAGTTATAAACTTGATATGCGTCATTTTATATGCATTTCAGTTTGTTACCCAAGGCAATTGCTGTGTTCAAACGTGACGAAAATTGGTTGTTTACAAGACGTTTAATCACACAGGGCTTATCTTCACATCGACTCATCATCATCATCACATACTAGATATGCCATATCTGTATTTAGGCATTATAAATTTCGAGGTGTTGGCAAAGATATATATCTTCTTTGCTGGCCTGGCTGTCGCAAAATATTGTTTGACGCAACACCGTCAACAATTTTAATGGTATATTGTGTTTATGTGTGACTGATACAGGCACTTCTACAAAATTCCCAATGTTTTTCTATATTTATATATATATAATCATATATATAAAATGTATTCGAACGGGTTGCCCAATTAATCATTTGACTTCTGTCTGTTTCTCGTTTGCATGAAAACCCCAAAGAGCTTAATTTTTCACACTGACCACGCGTTGTTTGTTTTCAATTTTCTCATCTAATGAAAAGTCTTTCTATATACAATTAGTATATATGGTATATATATAAAAATATATATGTGTGTATTTATTTATACACCTCGGATAGGTAAACAAGAGATTTCATGTTATTTCACTGACGAAACATGTGAGAACCCAATTTATATTCAAGAATCGTATAACTAATGCGAAAAGGTGTAAAAAGAAATGCAAACAGAAAATGGGGAAACGGCAAATAAAACAATTTTAGTTGACTTAACGGTTGTTGTTGTGGATTTTTTTGTTGGTACTGAAAAGTGTTTCGCAGCACAGGAAATAGCAAAATATCACGTGAGGTTAACCAAAGCACTGTCGATGTTTACAGTTTTACGTATTTCAGGTAGTGAATGAAACAATAATCATGGGAAAATATATGGAGCATTTGTAGAACTGTACAAAATTTGTGAATGAATCTTAGTTCATATGGTTAATATTTAACAACAGGTTTCATTTCTGAAAAACTCGTAATATACCGAAAGAACTTTAAGAATTGCAATTATAAATTTTAATTTCAATTGACTTGGAATTATGAAGCATTTTCACTTCTTCAGTTATTTAAAGCATCTTAACCTTGCCTTAGATATTCATCCATGCGCTAATGCAGAAACGTTCCACAAATATTTCAATGGTTTTCCCGCAAAGCTCATAAATCTAATTTGCCAATGAAAATAAAATTTGGCCGTAAACAAATTTCATGAGGCATTTCTCAACCTGAGCTCATTACGTTAAGATGCAGGCCTTTTTGTATTTTAATTTTTTTTTTTTATTTTGGTAGCAACATTCTTGCGGCTCTCCAAGCATTTTCTTGTGTATGTTTGCATTGTTGCCAAATCGCAAGCTTACGAAATTTCCCCCACTTTGCATTGGGTGGGCTATTAATAAAACCGTTTACACAGAGATTCTCTCTCTCGCTATCCTTCTCTCATTCTCTGCTCTGCCATATGGAGAGTTATACCTGTCAATGGGCGAGCAACAGGCAGCCAGAACGAAAACAGAAAACAGCTGTTCACGTTGTCGACGTCGCTGTCAGCGTTGTCGGCGCCTCAAAAAACCGAATTAAAACAAAAATCATACAGAAAGCGCATCAAGCAAAGAAGAAAATAAACATACACACACATACACAGAGAGAGATAGAGAGAGAAGCTAAAAAGCTTTGGCGAAGCTTGCACGCGCCAGGTTGCGATCGCACGCCGCGTAGCCGCTCGCCCATGTCTAATGACAACCACGCTCTGCTGCTCTCAGTAACTGGCACGCGCTCTCTCACCCCATTTTGGGGGAGCTTTCGGTTTCATTCACCGCAAGAAACCGGCCTGCCCGATGAGAACATTAAACGCATTCGAACGCGTCGCACGTAGGCCTACGGAATTTTTGAGTTTCTCGCTTTTCAATTCATTTCAATTTCGTATCGACAAATCGAACCATTTTTAATGTAATTGTTCAACTCGTGCACAGGCCAAGGATTATAAAACATATATAAATATATATAAAATATCAAATTTAATGCAAAGTTATTTAAAGCATTGAAGCACCAAAATGAAAATGAAATAAAATGTGAATTGATAAATTTGCATGTGCTGCTAATTAAATTCAAGTGCTGCGCCGCTCGTTCGTTCGCACAGCGAATAATAAACGAAGCAGGCAAATTGCAGAGCGCAATAAATTTAAAACAATAACAACAAAACACCCAAAAATCTACATAAATGTATTTGTTGTGGCTGTGAAAGAAAACAACAAAAAAAAAACCTTCCTAATATAAGAACAAATACACACCAAAACAAGCAAATTAAACCAAAAATAAAAGAAAAGAAAAAAAACGACGACGAATAAAATAAATCAAAGATGGTTGGCAAAGTTTTGGGCATACGAGAGTTGGAGCAGTTAAGCAGTCGCCGCAGTAGCGTCTACGTTGATCCCGAGTGCGAGAAGTTCTTTGAGCTACCCGTTTTCATAGCGGCCAGCTCGAATGATATAACAACCAAGTGTCAGTGCTTTCAGTTCAGTCCAGGTAATAATAAACATTCCACACATCCAATAAACGTTAGCATAGTGAACAGTGCCAAACACAGCAAATGAATAAATAAATAAAGCAAATAAAAATAGCTTCTAATTAAACTAGCTAATTACAAGTGTAAACACAATAAATAGCTTAAAGTTGTAAGTTTATAGGGTTGAGATGCAAGCTTAACTCAAATTGGTTATAAACTTGTCAGCGTTTATTGAAGTTTAAACAGCTTTGTCAAATGAACAGTTGAAATATACAATATAACAAACTAGTTATTTATACATTTTATGGGATTCTACAAAATTAGTTTAGATTGAGTTTTATTATCTCATATACTCACTTCCGATACAAAGATATTTACTCATAATTTCATATTATGAATTGCTAATCGTTTTTTAAATTGTTACTTTATTTCCCAACACATATCAACATCATTAAACCTCAAATCACGTTTTTGTTTTTTTTCTATTTGCACAGCTGTTGTTTGAAATTTAAACTATTTTCAAAGTGTTTAATTTAAATGTGTAGCAACTAATTATGAATCGTTTTGTGTGTTTATATTTCACACGATTTCAACAACAACAGTTTAGCATTGTTTAGGATTGCGCTGATAGCAAAATTACCGCATCAACAGTTGTATGAAATCAGGCAAACGTTTGTGTATCTATATCTTTGTGTTTATATCTGCGATTTTTTCTCATATTCTCATTTTCATATCGCGTCTCTTCCAAATGTAAATGTGCAAAGGCGTATATTAATTACACACTCATACAAATACACACACACACACTCTCACACACACACACACACACACACACACACAAATGAGCGCTTTAAATGCAAACGATGCTTGCTCAATTATACCAGTTTTTATTGTTATTGCATTTAGAAAATTCGTCATCCCCCCTCGGGTCCATATTTGGAGCTATATATATAAGTATATCAGGCGGGCGTCACTTGATATTTTCAGCCAAGTAAATAGATAGGCCGCAACAATTTTGGTTAAGTGATATTAATAACAATTGGTTTTTAAGGCGCAGTATTAATAATAAAATATAAGGTTTAACACGGAACAGAGCCTGACTGTAATTTGTTATATCTCTGATGTGATTCGTGAAAAATTAACAAGTTGTCCCTCGATGACGCTCTGGGTTTGCCACGTTATCAGTGCTCCAAGCGGACCTGGGGCCACGACAACAACAACAACAACAACAAGAGAAATAACAAACAATTCGAGTGAGAGCGATAAGCGGACGAGCAGCGACTGGCATGCAAAAATCGATCAGCTGTCGTTTGGTCGCCTAATGAGACATGTACCCAATGCACAATCAATTACCGGCTGCCTCGATAATCAATAATCAATATGGCAGCTCCATTTCAAAAAGAGACTCCTCCTTCAGCTCCGACTTGCCCCCCACATGGCATTGAAGTGTTCCGAGTCTTGTGCTTTATCGATGGCGTCAATTGAGGAGGCTCCTCCAACAACCAGCTGACCAGCAGCGATAAGTCTTTCATTTCAAAATATCGAGGAAACAATCGATCTACAAAATGCTTGTTTTTAATATTTGACATTTCATTAGTTTGTTGTGGGAAATGTGCTAAAATTAATTCTGATATCATTTAGAATAGAGTTTATTGCATACATATTTTATGCATTAAGTAATAATAGATTTATAATTTATATCTCTGTCCATATCACTGATTCCGTTTCAATAGTATACTGCTGTAGATTTTTGCATTTTTAATTAATGATTGAGATGCCGTATAGTTTATATGGAAATCAATTAGTTATCCATTAATTACAATAATCCACATTTGAATACGATCAGTTAAGCACATCATTGAAATAATATAATACAGTCTAAGTTAGTGTTTAACTCGGATTGCATTCAATGCAAAGAATGTCATTATTTTATCTCTATAAATTCATTAATAATAATGTTGAGTATTTTTATTTCAATTGCTTTAATCAATTAATTCAATTTCATTTTCGTTTTTAAATAAAAGCTGATTAACATTATTTACAATTCCAACAATTGTAATTTATTTGTTGCATTTTAGTTAAGTATACTCAATCGTAATGGCATTCATAAGTGCCACACACACACACCACACACTCTGTTATACACACACAAATTGATTGCAAAACTCAAGTACTTTATTTGGCACACTGGCCGATCGGGCGTATGAGTAATATTTCTGTTGCCTTTGATAAATTTGAGTTACTTATCTGAGCTCAACTTTGCTTATTTCTATCAACTTTGGGTGCGCCCCAGTAGCTGCGGCCTCCAGCTGCAAGTTCAATTAGTTTGCTATGATTTCAGGGCAACTGTTTGTGGCAAGCATGTGTGGCTTCATTCGTTATCAATCATAATCTCATAAAAGGATTTAAGTGCTCTAGCAACAGCGGCAGCGTTAATTGGCCAACACTTATCAGCCGCCACTTGAATTGACCAAGTGACTTTTAATATATATAATAAAATATATAATATGAAATTCCTAATTATGGTATATAACGGTATATAACGGTGCATTTACCGTTGCATGTTTGTTTGTTTTTTTTTAATGTCCAAGGAAGGTCATGTTTGGAAATATAACTAACTTAATTAATAGGAAATAAATTTAGTATGATCGCTTAGTAATCACTAATTAGTAATATGAACTTTTAAATATGCATAGTCATATCAGGCATTATATATAAAGATAAGCTCTATCTTAATCAGCAGAACAAATAAATGCATTTTTAGTATCTGCTGAGTTCGGAACAGGGTATCCACTAGTCGTGCACTAGTCGTTCACAAAATGAATATTAGCCTTAACTAATTGTTTATTGTTAGACAATAGAGTTCGTGACCTATCCTAAGTGAAATACACTTGACTGACTGATTAAATTGTTTGAATTGCTTCATGTGTTTGCTCTTCCAGGTAAAGAGCCGGCGCTGCGCTCAATCACCGAAATCCAGCAGCTTCTGCAGCAGTCCAAGAAGCGCGATGTTAAGAATATACTCAGAGAGAACTCGTGGCCAATTAACTCGCCGATACGCTCACAATTGTGGCCAGCACTGTGCGCCCAGCATTTGACCAAGCAGAATATGCTGGATGGCTTCTACTGGGAGATGGTGCATCAGGTAAGGCAAATCGATAAAAATCGATACACTCCCATCCTCAAAAATATACATTTATAATTTGGACACATTTATTTTTAGGTCTTTGGCACCACGGAACTGTCGGAGAAGCCCATCATGCTGCCCGCATTTGTGGATGCCACACACTGTTTGCCGTATCATTTGACTAGCACGGGACGCGCCGTTGCCGATCGCATTGTGAACGTGCTCGGCTATGATTGCCCCGATATTACCTACAGTCCAGTATTGTATCCGATTACATCGTTACTTTTGCATTTCATGTCGGGTAAGTTGTTGAACTTTTAGTTCTCCTATCCAAATAGCTCACGTGACCGAATACAATTTTTTTTTTTATGTAAACGCATATTTGACTTTGAGACACAGAAAAAACACTCGTTCGTTTCTGTATTCATTTCATTCGTTACATCGCTATACGCACTTGAGGCACTCATTCGCTTATTCACTCAGTTTCAGTTTGTTCAATATTTGTTTTTGTGATTATATTCGATTTGTTGCTATTGCTTTTATCGCTTCAACAAATAAATAAATACACGAGTAATTGGCACAATTGTAAATCGACAACGTTTGCTGGCTTCTCAAGTAACTCACAGCTTAACGCAAATTGATGTATCGTGATTTTTCTAGCTAATTGCTTTGATAAACAGTCAATGAGCTAATAATTTTGAGCAATTTCAAATACACTCCTAATATCAACAAAATACGACTCTTGGCCCTTAAAACATGTGAATTATATTAATAATATTGTTATTACGGAAAAGTAATGCGACCTTTAATTTCCATTGTGCCTCCCCAGAACCTTGAGCTCTACTTTGAACTTCATGCTAATATTGAACTGAGCATATTTTTGTATCTTGTTGTACATTTTCCTTTAAACAAACATTTTGTATATTTTATACAACCAAGGGAATTGTATACAATAGGGCTAGAACATTTCTTGATAAATATCAAAAATATATTTGCCAACTTAAGGAAACAATAAAACATTTACAAATTTAACCTATCACCGCATTTTGCATGTGATTTATTTCAACATTGTGTTTGAAAAGCGGAAAAAGGTTTCAAAGACAACCTTTGCTGTTTCGATTCTGATTTCCGCAGCAATCAAATGACTTAGATTATAAATGACAGATGCAGGGCCGTCTATTTACCCCAAAGTGACATTTAATGCTAATCATTAGCCGTAATAAAAAGCGACGAATCGAATTAATCGTTGCTGAACTCTGAACACCCCCCACACTATAAAAACTTGTGCCTTTAATTAACAGAGCAACATTTAGGACAATCAAACGATCTCAATCTGGGTTCAAGTGAGTTGTGCACTTTATTTAGAATATTGATTATAATCGGCATACTTTCATATTTAAATGCATTTAAAGCAGGGCGGGATTCTACCCCCTAACTTGGCATTGGCTTGCGGTTAATATGCGACGTTGCTTCAGCTGAGCGAGGCACATGCCTTCAAAACAACCCACACCCAGCAGCTGTCCGCCTTCATCCGCCTGATAAAGCTGCGCCTGATAAGCTCGCCTCGGTCGTAAGGTGAAGTCGACAGCGTCGTTTTTGTTTTCTTTCTGGTTGACTGGTCTGCTCTCTGTCTCCCATTTTTGGAGGTTTGTTTACACGGCTCAAAAAAAAACACAGAAAAAAGGTCTAGAATGTCTGGAGATTGTGAATTCAAGGCAGTCGCCACAATCGCTATAAATAGTTAGCCACCCCGCTCAATAGAGCAAATGTCCGTTGTTTGTGCTTCGCACATAAACAAAACAGAAAATGGAAAACCCATATGCGGTCGGAATTCAGAGAAGGACACAGGGCGCAGAGCCTGTATAATTATTCTACATCATTGAGTCAACAAACAAAAATACTGCATAATAATTAGCAATAAATATTTGAGATGTATTTTCAACAAGCATTACAAGCAATACAAGTTCAAGAATTGCATAAACAAAGTATATACTTTTTACATTTGCATAAATATAAATGTATGTTTATATATCGATATCATGTCCATATTGACGATTTGTATTATTTGTCGGCAATCTTGTTGACGTCATTGACTGGTTATCGTTGTCGTCTTTGTTGAATTTTATGCAAATGTTATTTTTTTTTATTTCGCCACTTAAATAAATGTAACAGATCAACGGCACAAGACTACAAATTTTGCAGTACAGTAGTTGCTCAAAAGATGCAACTTTTGCAAAATCGAATAATGGAGAAAACGGACTTGAAATTTCTTAAAAATAATTGTATTTCATATGGTTTAAATTTTCCAAAAATTCTTTTTGATATTTAATACAATTAGTATTTATTTGGGCTCAAGCTAAAACACGTTTATATTGGCAGTGACCACTGTAGCCATTTCTTCTCGTTTTGGCATGCGACACAGTTTTTATTCCGCTCCACATTGCCCAAGATCTAGAAATTTAATTGTAGTTTATTTTTAGCTTGTCGTATCGCGCAAGTGACGCCAGCACACGTTACCATAAAACTCACATCAAATTAAATTAGGCAAACCCATTCGGTATTCGCATTCGCATTCGCATTCAGATACCGCCATATCCCATATCACATATGTGTGTATGTATACTACTCATCCCCAAAACGCAACGAAGCCAAACAAATGAGTACGTTTTTTATATATATTATGTGTACGACGTATCATCTTTGCGAGTGCGTTTGCTTTTGTTTTATGGCTGTTTGTTATTCTGTTGTTCCGTTGTGCTTATGCCCTACCCAAACATTGTCGAGCTATGCATATTGGTTTTTGCACGGCATTTATAGGAACGAACTGGCAGGCACCATCCAACCACCCACCCACCCACACACCCACCTTTCCACAAATACAAGTTAAGCACTCTACGTGCTTCGTGTGTCGATTTGACGCAAAGTATGGCTTAAGGGGTGAAGTAGTTCTTTCGATTTGCATATTCATTAATTCAAATCCGTTAAAGCTCAAGCGCACTAATACAAGCACGCATCCTCTCTCTCGCTCTCTCTCTCTCTCCCACTCTCTTTGTGCATTAGTGCATTGGTGTGTCCAGAGAGCTTTACCTAATGCTCTACTCGAGCACCGGAGAGTGCTTTTCATATTTCAATCACAGAGTTTGCTTTGCAGAACGGTAAACATCAACAAAAGGTGAAAATATATTTAAAAATTCACCACAAGAGTTCAACTCAAGACAAAACTTACCACAACTTTGACTGCAATTGATTAACATAAGAAAATCTTAATAAAGCCACTAAACTGAAATTAAATGCTTACTTTACTAAGTATTGCAATTTCCGCCATTTCAATTTCAATTAGCGTCTGCCAAATTTATTGTCTATAACTTTAATTTAAATGTTGTTTACATTTGCCGCATCTATTTTGGTCTTGGAAAAATTGTTTATGTTCTTTTCAGTTCGCAGGTGGCTGGCTTATGACGCCGCTTAGTTAAGATGTTGGTGTACTGCATTTTATCAAAGTTGTTTATACAAGATTAACTAAGTATAATAAAAAACACTACTCTACCTCACTATATCTCCTTATACGCTGTACACGTGTATGTTTATTGTCGGCAAATAGGAACGTGAAACGGGTTGCGATTTGGTGAACCAGTTTTATTATTGTTTTGCTACTGCCGCCCGCTTATCGGTTCAATTGGTGTCATTAAATTATAGTCCATGCACCCCTTGGTTTTTATAATCAGTCTATTGTCTGGGGACTGGGTGACTATGGCACCTAATAACTAAAACTATTTAGTGGCAAACAGAGCAAACAACGATTAAACAACAACTCAAGATAATCTCAGATTTCGCATATATAAAACAAGTTAGGACTGTGCTTTAAATAGACCTCAATGCGATTGCAAAATGCATGATAAAAATATGCTAAACAAAGTATAAAATTCCTTATCAGAGATTTGTGGGGAAGTTTCCGTAAGTGATAAGCTGGCAGCTTATAGATACCGAGATATATACATGTATGTAAACAGATACCAAGAATGAAGTACAGCTCCATTATGACACTTTGTGTCCTACAACTTTGAGGCGAATCATTGAAGCAGTTTGACCAGCACTTTATAATAATGGAAATAGTACAATTAAATTACTAAGGGCAGTCGTGAACTGCGGCAAACTGCCATACACCAAAATAAACCGGCGCAAACTGCACTTTGTGGCTGATAAGTCACTCACTGATAAGTCACTCTAAAGGCGGGCTGCTGTAGGAAATTGCTTTGTTTATGTGCAAATCAATGCAACTTAGGAGTAGTTACGCTTATCAGCATTCACATATTTATATTATTATACTTTACTGCTGCGACAAAGCGATATCTAAATGGCACTTAACTGCAGCTGATTGCTCATTTAATTGATCACAAAAACAAATAAATAGAAAATACTTTTAAAAAAATCACTTGCAATTGCATTTTAAAAGGCACACAAAATGTATATTTGAGAGTTTTTTATTGTTGTTTCATATTATTTGGCATTCGTTTAACGCTGCTAATGAGCCACACACGAAACCCAACTGCGACATGCAAAAATAAAAAATAAAAAATAACAAATTCAGCTCTACATAAACAATTCGCACATCTCTGGAGCTATTTTTAACATCGTTGTTCGCACTCGTCTCGGTGTTCCTAACATAAATCAACTAAATTCGTCTGGTGCGAAGAATGGCACAACAATGACTAATTTAATAAGCAAATTTTGCGACAGTTTATTATGACAAGATATCAAAAGCGGCATTTAAAGAAGAAGAGTAGTTATTAAAAATTAAGTGCCAGTTTAAGGGCTACTCTCGGTTCCGCAATGTCAAGGCGGTCAAAGTGCAGCCACAAGCCAAATTGCTGCATATATTTGTATGCTCTGTAATCCATAAAGCTAAATGGGGTATTTTGACTGAGCCGCATTTTAATAAAAATCATATCACAGCTTTAAGGTTTCATAATTTAAGTTGTTGCCTCTGAAAATTTTAAATCTGCTAATAAAAATAATATATTTTATATATACTAAAAGATCAAATACTTTTCAGAAAGTTGTTTAAACTAAATTTGTTGGCGTGCTGAGTTCCTCAGAATTCCTTCCCAGATAAATGTTTATTTTATAGCAAAGAATTTGTGGGGTATACTCTATATACAGGGTATATATTCAGTGTCAAGTACTTTCCTTCAACTCTAATGTGTATTACGTTCGTGCTAGTCAATGCAGCAAAGTGCTGCGTCATTGCTGTAACGCCCTCGAGGCACTGCACCACAACCGCAATCACAACCAGCACCACCTCAAACCGCAGAGCGTTCGTCAACCGCAGCCAGAGCCGCTTGCGACGATGTGCCTAACGTGGAACGACCTCTGGAAGCTGCTGCTGCAGTGAAAATTACAAATTTGAAATTGTGCAATTTAATTATAGAGACAAGCGGCACACTCTACTCATATATGGAAGGTAGCGTAAGAGGTGAGGCAGTGAGTGGGATGAACTAGGCCTGTTATTAAGCCTCCAGATAAGTGCCGGGCAATATTACGTGAAAATTGAAAAATAAAAAAAAAAATTGAAGAAAATAACAAATTAAATAAATTGTTTTTACTTTTATCTTATTGCAGAGGAGGAAGCCTATGTGTGCCTGGCCGGACTTGTGGGCAGCAAGGAGAAGACATTCATCAATCAAACCAAACTGCAGAATGAGGTCACCTGGAAGACAGTCATGCAGATAGCCAAAAAGCACACAGTATGTTGTTATTACTTACTTACAATCAAAATATGTTGATTAATCTTAATCGTGATTTATCTGAATTTTGTAGAAAAGTGCCATTGCGTATTTCCAACGTATCTGTCCGGGGCAGAAGCTGGAGCGCGTCTTTATGGACTGGTGCTGGTGGATATTAGCTGGTCTACCCTTTCAGCATTTGGTGCGAATTATGGATTGCTATTTTCATGAGGGCATCAAGGTGCTATACCGCGTCGCTCTGGTCATACTCAATCTCTTCCACAAGGAATGCCAGTCAAACAACGAATGGAGTCCGGATAATATTAAAAACGACATTGGCAATGCGCTTATCAAGTTCTGCAAAAAGATACCAGTATCGCCGGCGAAGCTGCTCCATGCCGCTTTTAGTATTAGGGGACTCAGGTATGATTTCGTTGTTTGCCTATTCTTATTTGTTAAATAAATAAATTAAACTTAATGTTTTTTTTTTCCATTTTGCTTGATTTTTCAGTACCCAGTATATTTCTAGAATATTTATCAAGACTGAAATGCTACTAAAAAGCCGATCCGTGCTTAATAGCGGTTCGAAGCAATTAATCAAATCGCGTTCAAGTGATAATCTGCCCACTAGTCAGTCGCAGGTCAACATCCAAATGATGTCACACACATTGACCATTCGTGAGGTGAGTTGACCACAAACCACCCCTTCCGCAATACCATTTTGGAAACAACAACACAAACAGAACCCGACCCAAAAATAAAAACCACACAAACAGCTAGGCTATAAACATATATAAACTACCTATACCTATATACTACAACTATGTATAACCCAATTAAACCGTCCTCAAAAGGTCTTTGGAACTGCACCCAGTTCAGTTCTGTTCATTAAAAGTCCTTAGTTCAACTTTAGCTTTAGGCTTAGAAACATGGTTATCCTTTCTCCAAAACAGCACAGCACTGCACACATTTATAACTTATAACTGAATATTATGGTAAAAATGTACAACTTTTCTATTGATTTATTGTTTTTGTGTTCTTCCAAAACTCGCACAACATCTACAACAACAACAACTCACTTGATAAAAAAACAAACAATAAAAAAAATGAATTCAATTGAAAAACAAAACCCAGAAGCTGCACTCCGAGAGCTGTCGCAATTTGGTATGGGGCTATAAATTTCAAATAGTTTTTGTCATATATATTACTATATACTATATGATGATGATAATGCTGACTGATGTTCAAACACTGCTTGTTTTGTTTTTCATAATTAGTTAATTAAAAAAACAAATAAACCAACACTAATTTATTGAGTTATGAGTTTAACAGACATGTCCTTTGCATGTTTCAGCTTTTTAAGGCTATTTTATGGCCAAGTAACATGCACAGAACATGCCAAAAATTAATTAAAATCTTTTCGTTATGTTTTTCAACTTGGTAAAGATTAAACTGAAATTCTGAAATTCTTAGAGGATTTTCAGGTTGTGTTTTCTACCAAAATTTGTGTTTAATTGCTGCAGTTCTTGAATGTTTCATGCGAATGGAAAATACTAAAAACAATTTGGATTTCAAATGCAGCTCTTGTGTTTCTTTTTTTTGCATAACAAACAACACAATAAACAACTTCAACAACAAACCGCTTATTTGTTTCCGTTGTCTAACAGTAAATTTGCCTTTGAGTTTTGATTTTTGCTTCATAATTTTATTATTTTTATTTCCTCACTTGTTTTGCACTTCCAAGCCAATCAAATACACAATAGAAAACAACAACCAAAAAAAAAAACAACAAACATTCTTAAAACCAACATAACGCACTAAATTGTTAAATAAATAAATATTAACTTTATAAATATATTCTATAAATAAAATGTTATTTCTATTTTTCTTGTATTTTGCGCTGCCAAACTTTGAATGAAAAAAAAACAAAAAAAAACTTTAAAAAATGAAACAAAAACGAATTGCGAAAAATGAAAATGTTTATAACAATTACAAATAACATGCGTGCGCTTTATCAACATGAAATATTTCATCTCTCAAAACTGACATAAAATCATATATGCATACACTAAAAATAAAAATGTATATATATATATATATATATATGAATTTATATATACATATATATAGGGTGAAAAGTCGCCCGGTCATAGAGCCATCGCCATGGGCGTCTATCCCATACACAATCTCAAAAGTCAAGTCTGTAAGAACGAAGATGTAAGTCCAGAGAGCAGACAAAACTCCAAAACTCAATTTTGCTAGCTTTTCCCACTTTAGTTTTTCTTTTCTTTTCTTTTAGTAATATTATATTGATATAATATTGTATAAGCACCAAGAAAATGGAATGTAATGCTAATAGAATTGCACCTAAAGATGTCTCCTTTTAGTGCCTAAACACAAACACAGACCTTTTGTGAAGGTGCCACGCCCCCTCAATCCTTCACATGTGCATGCTCTCTGATGTGTGCAATATAATCGAATTTTTGCAATTATATATATATATATAAACATAAATATATATATTGTATTTTTTTTTGGCATTTTTCTAGCATATTTCTTGAAATTAATTTTCTTTCTTTTTTTTTTTTGTATAGTTAGTTGATGTTCGTTTTTATATACAAAAATAAATAAAACATTCAGTTAACAGTTTTATGAGCAGCTAGAGGGTCCCACCAATTATTATCCCACACCCACCCGAAACAACTGTATCTCCCCATGTCAAATTTCAATCGATCATACAAATCGAGTTGCATCTAATCTTGACATTGCTATATATCATCTTCTTTCATAGCATTTTGGTTTACCGGGCACAACGAATTTCATTAAAACCTGGACGGATAGACAATTTGTAAGCACATATCAATTACGAGCCAAAGCTTTTCACAAAAAACAAAAAAATAAAATAATTATAAAAAAAAAACCAAAAAAAACACACGTGAATGAACACCACATCCAATGAATATTTCCCATCCAAAGTAAAAGAGTTATATCTTGTGCCGTTTATTAGCCAACTTAACAGTTCCCACCATAGCGCTATATATCTCTTTGCTCTCCCAATATTTCACTCACTATCTCTCGCTCTACCTATTTAATTGTGTGTTTGTGTGTGTGTGCGTGTGTGTGTGTGTGTGCGTCCGTCCCTTGTATTTGGTAAACTTAAACTACACAAATCGCAATCAACATCCATTCAGAAAGTAGCCAAAAATATGTGTCAAGTATTCTTCGGGCCATTAATGCATTTTGTAGTTGGGCAGACCGACAGTTTGACAGTCATAGCATAACAGTTTGACATG
Organism: Drosophila kambysellisi; assembly: GCA_035042185.1. Taxonomy (NCBI): domain Eukaryota; kingdom Metazoa; phylum Arthropoda; class Insecta; order Diptera; family Drosophilidae; genus Drosophila; species Drosophila kambysellisi. Next base: position 3,037,182 of record JAWNLS010000945.1, on the reverse strand, counting down.
CAATACGCTGCTGCAAATTCATGCGCTGCTGCTGCTGGCCAACAAACAGAAAAACGAAAAAAAAAAAAATCAACAACCAAAAATAATATTTTTGTATTTGTATTTATTGTAGTTTTTGATTTGGCGCCTTTTAACATTTAAATGTACATTTTTTTGTCGTATGCTTTTAGTTCAATTTTGGCCGTTTAAGCTTATGTCTCTGCGTATTTCTCTTTTTGTCTCTGTTTATCGCTCTGTAATTACCCCCGTCCAAAAACGCCTTTTTTGTGTGTTTATACTTATATACATATATATAAAATATACATAATTCCTTTACCTGTTTTAAACATTGGCTAATGCTACCATTTTTTAATAGTTAACCGTAGTTATTTTTGCCTAATAAAACGATACTTTGCGAATGTGGAAGATCCTTACTAATTTACAACTTTTGAATCCCTACTCCTTCTCACAGCTGTTCACGCTCTGGTCCTGGCTGCCCGTACGCATCACCATGTACCAACCGGTTCTGCTGTACACCACCGAGGAGCATGGCTGCTCCCTGACCACCTTCTATGTGCGTGTTGAACAGCACGAGCCCACGCTTCTAATGATCAAAACGTGCAACAATGAGGCAAGTTTACATTTCATTCATATTATTGGAAACGTTTTATAAATGTTATAATCTCTGTTATTTAGGTATTTGGGGCCTATTGCTCGTCGCGCTGGTTTGAGCGGAATGTTAAGGATGACAAGGGCCAGAGACAGGCCTATTTTGGCACCGGCGAAACCTTTTTGTTCTCCCTGTATCCCGAACGGGCCAAGTATCCATGGGTGGGCATCGAGGGTGATCGCGGCCTGGGCCACAGCTCTGAACTCTTCATGGCAGCTGACTCCAAAATGATAACAATTGGCGGCGGGTAAGTCGACTTTAATAATATTAATATTATATTATGATTAAACTATCTGTTGTATTTTACAGTGAGGGCCAAGCCATTTGGATGGATGAGAATATACGATTTGGCAAGACGGACGGTTGCAAGACTTTCAACAATCCGCCGTTGTGTCCGTCAGGTGACTTTGAGATACGTGTACTAGAAGTCTACGGCTTTGTGGGCAACTAAGGCCATATAAGCCCCAAATAGGGCCGACACTCAAAATGAAACCAAATTTGCCCGCCGATGATCAAGTGCTCAGCAAAATCCGAACCTATGCTCCTCTCAGACTCACGCATCCACAATAAAACACACACACGCACACACACACACACACAAAACACAAACACACATAAACATTTAATCTAAAGCAAATATGCAAATATACAATACGGAACGCTTGTGTTTCCGGTATTAGCGGAAACACAAGGCAGGCAGGCAAAGATGTTAATCAATGGAGAATTGTGTAAACATTTATAAAAGCTTATTTATAAATATGTATCTTGAAAAGGCAGCCATCGTTGTCGTCATTGTCGTTTTAATGTTAAATGTTTAAATACCATGCGAAAAACAAATTATATATTATATAATGGAAATACTCTGTGAGTTAATGTTTCAAAATGAAAAAAGCTTTGAAATTATATAGATACAATAGTTGTTATTCATAAACAATATAAACTATATGCTATAATAAATATATATATATATATGTGTATATCTAAATGTAAATCGTATAACGTAAAACTATTTCTATATATATAACGACTTTAGAAAACAGACAACAACAACAACAACAAACAGAATATATCTATTCCTTAAATGAAAAGCAAGAGAAAATATCAAATACAAATTTCATGTTACATTTTTGTCTGTACATTTGGATTATTATTATTTTTATTATTATTATTGTATTACTTTTATGTTTATTTTTATTTTCTGCTTCTTTAAACCAAATTTACTGACTTGACTGAATTCGTTATAAATGTTATTAATATTATTATTACATATGTGTATAAATTATATATTTTGTATATTTCATTGGAACCCCTTTTTTATTTTCTTACTAGGAGTGTAGTTTCTATATAAATAACAACCTACCTACATATATATATATTCATATAACAACTGCAACTTGTTGCATGCATTCTAAGCAAACTCAACACACAACAACAAGCTATATGCTCGATCTATACATATATATATTATAATGAACAATTAGAAGCCACACTAAAGCTACTTGGGCGTGCAGGAAGGTTCGATTAAATAACGGTTATTAGTGGGATTTGGGGGTGTGCACACATGACACATATTGATCTCATTTATGCTCCATATCCAAAGCGTCAAACAAATTCAAACTTTATTTAAGATTCATTCCATTTTCGCATTGCTCAAGCTCCAATATATATTTTTGGTAAATAATTTCACAGACAACGATAATTTTTGAATAATTTTGTTATATTTTTTTTTGTAATTTTTACCTAATTTTCTATAAATTTTTCTAGTCAGAGAAAAACGAAATGACAACAAATTCAAACATGTTGTGTGTGCACACAACATATTTCTTTTGGTAGGCGTTTGCCACGCCCATTTAGCGACTGCTCTTTGCACTACTCAAGCGAATTGTTACAATCACAACGAATACCCATAATATACATAAACATATATATATATATGTATGTAGAAAATATTACAACAATATATAAATAAGCATTGTAAATTATGCCAAAAATCAGAAGAAAAAATCTAACTACGATTTGCTGCTGCTGCTGCTGCGCAACTCAATGAAGCGCATGGATCGAAAATCTATATACAAATGACTCAACACATTTCGGAGCTGGTACTCCAAAAAGAAAGAAAAAAACACCCCCAACACAAACATTTGCAAAAAACAAACAAAAACACTCGATACGCGGTACAGCAGCAAATTTGTTACATTTTTGTGGCAGATAACAATTAATACAAATATTAAATATTGATACATATATATATAAATATATAATTTTAATTATGTTTTTTTTTTTTTTTGTATTAAACTCTCTGTGTTGTTGAATGAATTGTGTATGTAAGCAGCATTAAATATGGCATATAACTGAATGCTATAGTTCATACTTATAATAGCCTAGTTGAAAAGTTTGATCAACACAAAAAAAAAAAAGAAAAGATGAAAAAAAAACAAAACGAAAAAAAAAATAGATTTATAAATATATTTGTTACTTGTTTCTGCGCTGTTGATTAAAGTTTTTAATTTACTTAGTTGACTATTAATACAAATTCTCCGATGATTGTTGGGTTTGTTGCCGAGGGGAGGAGTTGTGGGTGCGCTCTTATATTATTTATATTTGAACAGTATTTGGCAAAAGGCAAACACACAATCAACTAATTCATTATTCGTTTTGTACACACACAATTGTTTACACTGTTTTTCACTATATAATTTATAAATATATATATTTGTTCTCTATGTGTAGTCGCTGTTAGGTTTCGATCAATAAATTTTGTACAATAACCAACCACTGTACGGTTTAATCTAAATGTGTTATACATATATAAACGATGATAACCCAACTGAAGTTATATTATGCAAACTGAAATATTACAATAAAAAAAGAAAAAAACACACACATATAAATAATATACAATATATACATAAACTATGCGATGTTTGAGAAATGAATTAAAGGGCGTATTGTTCATTTTCATTATATTATTATTATTATTACTTTTGATCGATTACAAAAACACACACACACATACAGTAACAAACGAATACAATTAAAAAATATGCCCAATTCTATATTATATATTTAAAATGAAAAGATATATTATTACATATATTAACTTATATATGTGTATGTTAAATCATTTTAGTGGATGTATAAAAAATAAATGAAATAAAATTAAAATGTTGCAAAAAATGTTTAATATTCTTGTTAACTATTAAATATAGTTTACGAGTAAAGCCCGAAAAACAAGTATTGCCATAATTGAGCTGGAGGCAACCGCGCTTCGCGTGCTTAAATTGCACAAATCCTTGTGGCAGAAGACACACCCCAGAAAGTTGAGATGCGACATTACCGAATCCGGCTGCTCATCGCAGACAGACAAATCACCAAAGGCGCAGGAGCGGCGCACAAACATCGATTCATCAGTCGCTGGTTTAAAAAATATACAAAAATTGGGCATATTTAAATAAAATTTTTTTGATGGCTACTCAAAAGCAATCTGGCTATACTCACAGCCTTTGTAGTATTTGGTGAGGCACGCTGTGTCTGGTCGTTGTAGATAATAGGGACGCAATTCTTCAGGCAGCTCCATGGAATCGCAGTCCGTTCTGGCGATGTCATCGGGCTGAAAATCATCGCCGCATTTCGAATCGTTGACAGAATCGCATTCAAAGCAGCTAACGGCCAGAGCTGTGATCGTCGATGACGTGATATATACGTGTGTGTGTGGTTGTGTGTGGTTGTGTGTGGTTGTGTGTGTGTTGAATAAATTTGTGTTAAATATGTGTGTCAACTATGTATGACATGTATGCGATGCGCTCACCTGTGGCAGACACCAGCACAAGCAACAGCCCCAACGTCAACACCCAGCGCACCATTCTCTCAACCCCCAACTGTTGATGGTCGAGTGTAGAGCACCGGTATAAAAACAGTTGATTGATGGATAGATGGATGGATGGATGGATGGGTGGTTGTTGTATTTTTTATGAGTGCACAGTTTTTTGCCCGTAGATCGCTCTCAGAACGTCACATGGCCGAGAACCAGTCGGACGAGCTGCTCACACGAGACTGAGCCCAAATCCAATCGCATTCTGACTGATGAGTTTTTGTTTTCATTCTCTGTGTGTGTTTTTCGTTTTTGCTTTTTTTTTTTGCTATGTCAATTTCCATATAACACATTTGGTTTTCATTTTGGCTGACCGTGTCTATATGAAAATTGAAATGGAAATGGAAATGGAAATGGTATGAGCGGCATTTTGATAGCCCAAAAATAAATTGTCCGTTGACATGAAACATGAAATACACGGGGCTATTGTTTAACTGTGTGTGTGTGAGTGACTATATGTGTATGTGTGTGTGTGTGTGTGTGTGTGTGTGTGTGTGTAGGCGTTGCGCCCTTGTACAAATGCCTCTGTGCCTCATAAAGTTCATTGCGCGCAAAAATAAACAATTTGCGTTTTATTCTATATTAATTTACTTTTTATTGGCTGGCCTTTATAGCTTTCGCGCATTTTTCTTGGCCATGGCCATTTACAAAAACATCTTATTTATGTGCCTAATGCCTTCAACAACGCTCATACGTCACGTTGGCCAACTCGCAGCAACAACTGCGACGCTGCTAGAAAAATCGCCAGAGCGGTCAGTCTCCAAACATTTCCCTCCATCTGATCGGCTCCGTTGCAGAAGTTCTCGTTGTCGCACACATGGCAGCTGGCATTCTGCACGGCAACCAGTGTGGGATCCAACTTGCAGCCAATCTCCGTCTCGTTGACCTCGCCAAAGTAGCAGGCGCGCACGAATTTTTTGACACCATTTTCTGTGTTGGAGTTCACAAAAACAGACAATTAAATGTAAAAATTATGCTGCATACTTTTAGGAGCTTTAATATTATTGAGGGAAAGAAGGAGTCGTAAACAAACCGGTAAATTAATCCTATTAAGTTCTTAATAAATTTGTGTGATTGCCAATATTTAAGAAATTGTATTGTAATACATGAATATTATGATTAACCAAATAGGACCTAACTATTAAGGAAAAAGCCGATTTCAGCAGGTGTTTGTAATTAAAATTTAATTTGATTTCCCAACAAGATTGCTCGCATTGCTCTACTTCTTGTATATTAAAAAATACCATTACCTTAAGCAGCTCCAGAAAAGAAAATCAAATTCCAGAAATCACTTAAATATACCCTACTGAACTGGTTAAGGATCCGTGTGAAATCGATTTTTGTTTCTTTACATATTGAGGTCACATAGCAGAACATTTCATTTAAAGCGTTTTCCCTCATGTGTGCAATCGCGATGTGGTTGAAGGGAAATACTTACCGCGAAAAACGCGCTTCAGGCACGCGGTTGCATTCTTGTTGACCAACTCAATGTCCAGAAAACGGGGCGGGGCAATGAAGGCGCAATCGTACTTAAAATGATTCTCAATTTCGAAATTTTCTCCGCAGCTCGCCTCGTAAACGGACTCACATGAGTAGCATCTGATGGCGTAAGCTGTTGGCATTGAAATACACACACATAAATACACACATACATATGCATTAATATATGTATATATAAATAATTCTTGAGTTAAAGACAAAATGGTCAAGAGCAAACCTGTGGCCAGCAGCGTCAGCAGCGCGCCAAATCCAAGCAAGAACTGCATTTTCCCGTTGATGAAAAACAAAGAAAACTCAAACACTTCCCACAACACGTTTTACAAAATCCATTTGTGTAAATATAGAAATTATTTGAATTTACGAGCCAAATTTTATATTTTATTTTAATTGCCGATTTGGCATTTGCTGTTTTATGGAAAATTCTTGTGATGCTTTTCTTCTTGTATATTTTTTTTTTTTTTATTTTTCTTTTTGTTTGTATTTATATCTTGTTCACTCAGCGCTCGGACGCAATTGAAACGAACGATTCGTTTTGAAAGTGCTTGCTTTATGTTCGCCTCAAAGTTGAGGCATTAAGAAATTTATTTCTATAAATTACTCGTATTTTTACATATTTCTTATATTTGTATTATTTTTTCATTCAGGCGCCATTTGGCCGCATCTTTCTTTCAGCGTGTTTTAAGACTGAATTTCGATTAATTTTCACGCACCGATGCTTAACAACATTCGCCCGCTCTGTCCTCACTATAGAGATTTGTATCTTTCTTGTTGTTTTTTTTGTTTTTGTTGTTGTTGTCGATATTTCCCGGTGTGTTCTGTTTATAAAGCACAACCGTCAGTCAGTCAACGGCCGCGTTCGAAATTATACTGAAAAATGCCAAAGCGTTTCCAAATTTCACTACTCAGCTCTCACTCTTTTCCTCTCTGTCTCTCTCTATCTCTCTCTCTCTTTCTCTCTCTCTCCATCTCTTTGTCAGTCTCTCTTTTTCTTGGTTGTTCCTTTCTTCAGTCTGGGCAACTTGTTGGCCAGTGCTTGCGGACACCACTTGAAATATTCTAATTTTAATGAATTTCCCTCCGACGCACAACATAAAATAAATGTATTCTTGATAGAATTTATAGCACACATATGGAGCAAGACATCAACAAATTGTTGTTGCCTCTTGTTGTTGCACGATTTTAACAACAGCACCAAAGAGAGCTGTCTAAGTTGCTTAAGAGCACAACTAACCTGCCCCTTTCTGTGAGTGTGTCTGTGTCTGTGTGGTTGCTGTGGTGGCAGGCTTTAATTATGACGTTGCACGCAAGGACAGCTTTCTAAAGCGACATGTTTGCCGATGCCAAAGGTCGTGTTTGGATAATTAAACTGCCTTGTGTGTTAAACGAAAACAATTTAAAATTATTGTAATTAAAATAAAAAACTGGATTTTTACACAGATTTCGAACGTATATCAGAATAACAAATGTTTATTTTAGCGATTCTTAAGCAGTTGTGCGAATACAAAGTAAATTACCTTTAAATTTAAATTTAATTTGCTATTTGTATAAATCTTTGCAATTTTAATTTGGTATTAAAGCTGTTTTAATATGCTTTTAAAATGTGTTGATTTTGTCCTTTGTTTTTTTTTTTACAAAATTCAATGAATGTTGCGAAAATTATATGCAAAGTTTTGATAATAAATGTGAACCAAATTAAATGTTCCAGTTATAAACTTAAAAGACAACATTTTTAGACTTTATCCAAATTTAAGCCAACAGGCGGGCCACGCCGAAGAACAGTAGAATGGCTCCAGCGATGGGGGCGATGGAAGCGGATCCGTTGCACTCATCCTTGGTGCACACTTCGCAGCTCAGCTGCTTGACGAAGGGCAGGGCAGGATCCGCCTGGCAGCCAGTCTGCGTGTTGCTGATATCACCAAAGTAGCAGCTGCGCACAATTTGTGGATGTTCGGGAACTGAAAAGTAATACAAATTTGTTGTTATTATCAGATACTTGAAAAACCATATTTGGAGCACTTTTATTGTCGAGCTGCTAATTTTGAATGCAGTTCGTTAGTAGAATATTTTATTTTTGTCATATAGTAGCTAACAAATAATAAACGAACCCGTTGCATACGTCAGGTTAAGTTTGTTAACCTCAGTGCTGACTTCATTTCAAAGTCTTTCAATGTTTTAGTATCCATTATTTGCATTTCACAATTCAATTCCCTTTTTCCCCAGGTAGCTTTTATAAGCATTACTAAAATGCCCACTGCGCAGTTTTTGTTTAACTTTAATGACGTAAAAACTACTCATCTATGATTCAAACAGAGCATGAACTAAAATTAACTTAAAAATAACTATAGAGAGCGGCTTGAGAGACACTTAATTGCCAGTGGACCATGCCCACATGAATCTCTTATTCTCTCTATACCTCGATTCAATTAAATACAATAGTTAGTGATATTTTTATGCTTCACATTTGCTGTTTTCCACATTCATCTTCAAACATTCGCTGATGAAGACATACAAGCCCTTGTGAAACCACTCCTTGGTGGTTAAATCACAATTTATCAATACATATATTTAAAATTATTTCTATATAAGCATTTAAACTCAGAAGATAATTTAAACCGGAATTTCCGAATGCTGCATAATAACAATAATACTAATAATAAATTATTGATTATATTAACAATATTGTATGTGAGCCATTAATTGCTTTCCACTCAGACAAACAATTTAAAAACTTTAGATGACAACCACGTAAGCGATAATTGCTTTAAAATGTAAAACAGAAAGCTAAGCTGATCGGTTCAGATCACACAACATGGGTTGGGCATAAACATGTTTATAGTATACAATACAATTATACATATAGGTATAATTATAAATGCATAGCACCACAAAATGTCGTCACTTCATATATAATTTATATTTGATCAGTTGTTTATAAATACACATATTTCTCTTTTGTTAAAAAAGAATACAAAATTATTTGATATGTATTCTGTAGAAAGTTGTTTTAAAATATGCATGTCTTCATGTTTTGAGAGCATTACTATATATACTTTAAAAAGTATATTTCTTATATAAATTTAAGCATACGCCCAGTAGGTTAATTGTGCGACCAAAATAATGGACATGGGCGACGCCCACTCTCTGCTACTAATCAAGCTAATTAAATGTACAAAACAAGTCAACGCTCATGACATCACTTAGCCACAGAACGAAATAATAGTTTTATGGAAAGAGTAGAATGGAATAGAACTTACTGCCATCAATTTTCTTCTTCATGCAGCCTGTGGCATTGCGGACTTGGACGAAGCTCTGCAGGAAACGCGGTGGGGCAATGCGTGCGCAATCCAGAAGAAGACTGGGATCAGCCTCAAAATGCTCGCCACACTTGGGACTACTTAGAGATTCGCACTGATAGCACTTGATGGCATAGCCTGTAAATTGAAATCACAATTATCAGAGAGATTCTACCACAAATCTCGGTCAAACAGTTGCATACCAGTGCACGCCAAAGCGGCCAGAATGGTCACAGCCAACACATGTCCCACACTTGACACCATTTTGAAGCACTCGAAAGGGATGACACGACCTGAAGCAAACTGGAATAAAGCAAAGTAAACTTTTCAGATCTGAACGACTCGGCGACTGTTTGGCGTCTGGTTCCTAACATTTTCAAAACATTGCCATGCAACCGCTCAATTGTATTTGCACTCAAACTCGCACACTCAAACTGGCACACTCAAACTCGAACACTCAAGTCCACACACACACACACACACACACATGAACATTTTGAGTGATATTCGTTTCGTTTCGTTTGCGTGTGTTTTTGCCTTTGGCAGTTTTTAATTTAATTTTCTCTCTAAGACTATTTGTTGACACACAAACATTGAAATACACAACCGCAATTTCTGTTCGTACATATTACGAATCGGAAAACTTGTTTTGGATGATGTCAGACATATTTTGTCTTCTTTATTTACTTGTTACGTTTGACACGATGTAAATAAACACACACATTCGCACACACACACACACACAATTTTATAAATATATTTTGAAACGAGTGTAGGAATTTTAGTTATCTTTTATTAATATATTCATCTCATTATTATGCGACCAACGTGTTTTATTTTTGTTTTTTTTTTAAATATTTTTTGTGTATCTATCTTTATAATTATAAAGTATACATATATGTATGTATATTTGGTTCAATGTCAAAATAATACAAAATATAAAATTTCTTAAAATATTTTATAATTATTCACAATGTAATTATTTCTTGGTATTACGTCTAATTACAAAGGTGTTTAAGTTATCATCAATCTCATTATTACTTCTGTTAGGGTATTATATCTTCGGCCATAAATATAATTTCCATTTTATTTGTTGTTATATTTTATGGTGCGTATTTCAAAAGAAAACTACACTCACTCAGTAATTAATTTTCGTATATATATTTGAAATTTATATATTTTTGTTTACATTTTTAATAGACTAACATATTTTCATTATGATTAAACATTTTTCAATTTTGTCATTACGGAAACTTTTAATTTCATTAAGAGCCCTCTAAGTAGCTTTAAGTGGATTTTCCCAAGCGCTCAATGAATTTCTTTTCCATTACCTACATAATTTCATATTCTCTTCAATTGGTTAATTTTTTCAAATTATTCCAAATGAGTTTGGGTTAATTGAGGAGCAGCTGCAGCTTGGAGGAAGTTTTACTTGCAGTTTCTTGACCTTTTTCAACGCGCTGAGCATTGTAAAATGTGCTTAGCACTTTGTAAACTCGAATTGGAGTCGGGTTGCACATTCAAATTTAACTCAATTAAACATAATTATTCATAATTAATCATGCAGACTCACACACTCATATACCCACGCACATAACGAGGGCCATAATAGGGAGTTCAACGGATTTCATGACCTTTTTCAGTTTCATTGTTGTGTTTTGAGACATTTGTGAGCAGTTTTTATTGTTGTTGCTCTAACTAATTAGAATATTCAGGTGTTGGGCTTGGGCGGATTTGTTTTTTTTTTTACATTATTTGAACATGCAACTTGAAATGAGTCATGCATTTTATGAGCTGAGCTCTAGTTACTGGACAGCACGATAAAAACGTTCTGAGAACGCGTTATTTTCGTAAATTAAATTAAATGTAAATTGTAAAAATTTGTAATGAATATATGTATATATATATCCTGATACTATTTAATATATATATATATATATATATATATATATATACTATACTTTACTTAACCATGAATATATCAATTTGTGTTTGTGAAAATACTTTATTTCGAGGCTTTGCAAAGTCTGCTCATTTAAAATGTATATGAGAAAAATACCGAAAATCTAAATCTGAAAATAATATATACATCTTATGTGTTTACCAGTCTGATTATAATTTAAAGAAAATAAATTCCACATGAAAGCTAAATTTATATCTTGTATTTAAAGTCTGTAAACCATTTACATTAGTCTCCATATAGCATCAATAAAATATAATGACCTTCATTCATATAACTGCCAAATAAAAAGCTATTATAATTTTGAAACACTACAAAATTATCTTAAGTTGCTAATTGACATTGCCCAATGTCAAAAATACAAATTATATTTTATTTAGGAAAAATTTATAAAATATGTTTATTCGGAAGTAGTAAGATAAGCAATAAAAATTTTTAAAAGTTTTTATATGCCGAAATATAATAATTTGCAGATAAGTCAAACTAAAATGTTGTGTTATAAATCTGGAAAATAGTTAAAAAGTTGTTGTACAGATGATTCATAAATATTTTATTGCTTGCAATGGCATGTGGGAGAGGCACAAATTTAAACGAGAATATTTCACAGCTATGAGAACAAATCAAAAGAAGCAGTTGATAAAGAAAAATGCTCATATATATAACCAAAAGTTAAGAACTAAAGCCAGATAGTACAAGAGATCTAGGCCAACAGGCGGGCCACGCCGAAGAACAGTAGAATGGCTCCAGCGATGGGGGCAATGGAAGTGGAACCGTTGCACTTATTCTTGGTGCACGCATCGCCTCTCAGAATTTTGCCGAACTCCACGGAATCCTCTTCCAACATGCTCATATCACCAAAATAGCAGTCGCGCTCAATTGATTTAAATCCCAAAACTGAAAAGTAATACAAATTTTTTATTATTATCAGATACTTGAAAACCCATATTTGGAGCACTTTTATTGTCGAGCTGCTAATTTTTCTGAATGTAGTTCGTTAGCATATGATAAACAAACCCGTCGAATTCGTCAGGTTAGGTTTGTCAATCTCAGTGGTTACTTAATTTTAAGTTCAGTCAATGCTTTAGTATCCATTACTTGCATTTCACAATTCAATTCACATTTACTCCAGGTAGCTTTTATAAGCCTTACTAAAATGCCCACTGCGCAGTTTTTTGTTATAACTTTAATGACATAAAAACTACTCATCTATGATTCAAACAGAGCATGAACTAAAATTAACTTATGACTGATTTATAGAGAGCGGCTTGAGGAACACTTAATTGCCAGTGGACCATGCCCACATGGATCTCTTGTTCTCTCTACACCTAGTTGTGTTCATTAATAGTATTTTCAATTAAATACAATAGTTAGTGATATTTTTAGGCTCCAAATTTGCTATTTTCCACATTCATCTTTAAATATTAGTTCATAAAAAATAATCACGCAATGCTGACATAAGTTACTAACAAGTCAAGAGGCTTGAAAAAACTGAGAATTGAAACAAGCTCTTGTTACATCACTCCTGGGTGGTTAAATCACAATGGGTCTTTAAACTCTGAAGAGTGCTGCATAATAATAATAATAGTAAGAAGTAGGATGCTGCAGTCGAGTTGCCTCGACTACGATATACCCTTAACCAAGTTGTTAAATATATTCTAGTTTTATTAGCCAATTTTCCTTTAAGATTAGGTCAGGTTAGACTGTTCTGACCTGAGAGGTCAGCACACATAGACCAATTTTTGGCCCCTTTCGGTACCGTGGATCTAAGTCCTGCTCCGAGAAACTCGTGGTAAATTGAATCAATTAAACCAACCAGTCACATTTATGAATTTTGCAACTCTGGCTGGTTTTGTGTGCGCCAGCTGTGTTAAGCCGGTTAGGAAGTGACTTCCTAAGAAGGTGAACCGTCTTTTTGCTAGAGCTGGGCAGAGACAGAGGAAGTGTTCCGGAGATTCCACCTCCTCCTTGTCTCTGCAGTTCCTGCAGAAATCGTTGCGTGGGATATGAAGCCTACAGGCGTGAGAGTTTTGTGAAGAGAGTAGAATAGAATAGAACTTACGGCTTAGGCTCAACTTCTTGCAGCCTGTAGCGGTGTAGTCGCAATTCACAAGAAGATTGGGATCAGCCTCAAAAGGCTCGCCACACTTGCCACGAACTCCAGATTTGCACTTATAGCACTTGATAGCATCGCCTGTAAAAAAAAATTATCAGAAAGATTCTACCACAAATCTCGGTCAAACAGTTGCATACCAGTGCACGCCAAAGCGGCCAGAATGGTCACAGCCAACACTTGTCCCACACTTGACACCATTTTGAAGCACTCGAAAGGGATGACACGACCTGAAGCAAACTGGAATAAAGCAAAGTAAACTTTTCAGATCTGAACGACTCGGCGACTGTTTGGCGTCTGGTTTCTAACATTTTGATAACATTGCCATGCAACTGCAACTCATAACTCCTAACATAACACGACGATTAGTTAAGGAGGGAAAGTTAATAAGAATAATAAATAATTAAATAAAGGTTTTTCAGTTGTGTTACTCAGATACTCCGTTTAGTTTGTGAAGAAGAAGACAATGGTTAACGGAATCAAAGGCCTTACTGAAGTCTGTATAAGCGACATCAGTTTGCATTTTATTCTGAAAACCTTTGGTCACAAGTGAAGTAAATTCAAGAATGTTAGTGGTAGTATACCTACATGGAATGGTGAAATAATAGAACTACATAAGTGAGGTGAGGTGTTACTATTTTTATACTATTATACCAAAAAGGTATACGCAAAGACTGAACTGTTTTGAATGGTATTCGTTTGGCAGTTTTTAATTTGATTTTCTCTCTAAGATTTTTATTGATGAAAAATTTATAATGAATGTTTATTCGGAAGTAGTAAGATAAGCATTAAAAATTTGTATATGCCGAAATATAATAATTTGCAGATAAGTCAAACAAAAATGTTGTGTTATAAGTCTAGAAAATTATTAAAAAGTTGTTGTACCGATGATTGATAAATATTTTATTGCTTGCAATGGCATGTGGGAGAGGCACAAATTTAAACGAGAATGTTTCACAGCTATGAGAACAAATCAAAAAAAGCAGTTGATAAAGAAAAATGCTTATATATAACCAAAAGTTAAGAACTAAAGCCACATAGTACAAGAGATCTAGACCAACACGTGTTGGTGTAAATCGATAAACCCATATATCTCACGGAATTTGAAAACTTAACGTCACCAAATCTTAAAGCTATATTGCTAGTAAGAACCTTCATTTGTGGAAAAAAAAAAATTTTGGACCACGCCCACAAAAAACGATAAACGGCCATATCCCCCGCAATTCCAGTTAGTTAGTTACCAAACTGGGTAGGAAGATTATTAGAAAACTTCTCAATAATTTTTTTGGGCAACGACTAAAGTCCTCGTCCCTAAAGTCTCGAAAGGCCCATATCTCCGGAATTTAAGAGTGAATTCTGCTCACCGTCTTTAAAAGCCACGCTCACTTATATGCAAATCATATACATATTTATTAGTAGAGAATTAAGAGAATGTGTTCCCATTCAAAAAGGCAAACTTGGACAGTATTTCTTAACTGTACACAAATTAAGGTATAATAGTATTTCGCAGTCGGTTACGTCCGACTGCAACGTTCTATCTTGCTTCAAATGCCTTAGGTATTGCGGACAATTTGAAAATACCCAAGTAGTTTTTTACATCGGACTTTGAACCATTTTTATGGAGAGGAATAATAAAGGATGTTTTAATGTTTTCCAAATTGCGGGAAAACAACAACTTTCGACAGACAAGGTAAATAATTTAAATAAAGGTTTGCAAATAGACTCACAACAGTACACATCCTAGGACTCCATCAGGACCTGGCGAAAAACCAGACTTGATGGAATGTAGGTCTGCAAGAAGTGACTCTAAAGTGATCACAGGGCCAAAAATGCAATTAGCTCTTTGGACATAATAAGGATATGGTACGTTTGGGGAGAAGATAGAGGAGAAATAAGTAGATTGAAAATACTTAGCAAACTGATCGGCAGAATCCTGATCATCTTTTGCTTTCGTATCTTCATAAAAAACGGAGTTAGGTAATTAAGACGATTTGCGTTTCCTGTTCACAAAGTTATAGAACTGCTTAGGATCCTGTGCAAATTGCAGTTTACAGCGAAGAAGGTAATTATTGTAGCGACGCAAATTATGAGAAATAAAAGTTGCTTTAGCAATCAAATATTGAGAGTAATCCAAATGATTACTCGATATCTTAAACTTCCAATAATACCTCGACTTCACATTTTTCAACCTAGCTAATTCCCGCAAAAACCAGGGAGGCCTGTTAGCCTTCACAGGATTCATACGAAGAGCGCAAGCATCCAAATGTGAGTCAATGGTCTCATAAAATATTGACGAAGCATTATCCAAATTGGTTCAGGCATAAAGTTCTGACCAATCTGTGTCAAATAATAATTGATTTAGTTTAACAAAATCTGCTTTACGGAAGTAACGTTACTGACAGAAAACCCAAATTACCAAAGCAATTACACAGAAATTACAAAAATTTAATAACTCAAATACAATGAGTATTAATCAAATTAAACACACTATGCAAATATTAAGAACAATCACGAACTGGACGTAGCACAGCAAAAACACAACCGAGCACAGCAAACGCAACGACTGAACTGTTTTGAATGGTATTCGTTTGGCAGTTTTTAATTTGATTTTCTCTCTAAGATTTTTATTGATGAAAAATTTATAATGAATGTTTATTCGGAAGTAGTAAGATAAGCATTAAAAATTTGTATATGCCGAAATATAATAATTTGCAGATAAGTCAAACAAAAATGTTGTGTTATAAGTCTGGGTC
Organism: Drosophila kambysellisi; assembly: GCA_035042185.1. Lineage (NCBI taxonomy): Eukaryota > Metazoa > Arthropoda > Insecta > Diptera > Drosophilidae > Drosophila > Drosophila kambysellisi. The sequence goes on along the minus strand of JAWNLS010000945.1, from coordinate 3,021,046 downwards.
CGCGCGTTAACAAGCCCGAGCTTGGTATCGTTGGGCCACTTGAATGTACTGCTCGTTAGTACTTCAACGTCCAAATAATCAAAAAATTATTAAAAAGTTGTTGTACCGATGATTCATAAATATTTTATTGCTTGCAATGGCAAGTGGGAGAGGCACAAATTTAAACGAGAATATTTCACAGCTATGAGAACAAATCAAAATTGCAGTTGATACAGAAAAATGCTTATATATAACCAAAAGTTAAGAACTAAAGCCACATAGTACAAGAGATCTAGGCCAACAGGCGGGCCACGCCGAAGAACAGTAGAATGGCTCCAGCGATGGGGGCAATGGAAGTGGAGCCGTTGCACTTATCCTTGGTGCACATATCGCAGAATTCCAGGGTCTTCCCATCCTCCTGGCAGGCGTTGTTGAGGTCACCAAAGTAGCAGGCGCGCCCAATTAATTCGTGTCCGGGAACTGAAAATTTTGAATGCAGTTCGTCAGCAGAATATTTTATATTTGTCATATAGTAGCTAACAAATGATAAACGAACCCGTTGAATTCGTCAGGTTAAGTCTGTTAACCTCAGTGCTGACTTCATTTCAAAGTCTTTCAATGTTTTAGTATCCATTATTTGCATTTCACAATTCAATTCACATTTACTCCAGATAGCTTTTATAAGCATTACTAAAATGCCCACTGCGCAGTTTTTATAAAACTTTAATGACGTAAAAACTACTCATCTATGATTCAAACAAAGCATGAACTAAAATTAACTTAAAAACAAGTAAGATGCTGTAGTCGAGTTAACTCCTCCCCATTAGAATAGAGGTGTGGCCTTGGTTCTGGTTTGTCCACGATGTGAATTCCCTAAGTCTAATAGCTTTGAGAGTCCTTCTACTTCTAAGCATGGAATGTCTAGGATGGCGTCTAGTGCCTCATTTGGAGTGGAGCGAAACCATCCGCTGAACCTTATTAAGTTGTTTAAGAGTGGTTTGGTTTTTAAGACAAGGCGACCATGCTATGATAATGGATAGATACATCCATCAGGCAATGTTTGGGGACATGCCCCATCTGCGTCCGATGGATTTCCTACAAGTGAAAAGCGATACGGTTGGCTACCGAGCCCTTATCTGAGTGTTAAGGTTTCAATCCAATTTCATGTCCAGTGTCAAACCTAAAAAGCTAGCACTGGATTTAATGGAAAGGGTCGTATTATTCAGTGTTGGAGGGACGAGGGAAGAAATTTTGTATTTCCTTGTGAAGAGCACATTTGAGCCAAGAAGGGGAAATGTGGCCAGTCTTGAAAACTTTACCAAAGATCGTGCGTCTGTTGATGGCTATCTCAACCGCCTTTTGTATTGTCGGTGCCTGGGGACTTTAACGGCTTGAAGCTGTTAAGGAGGATAGGTATCATTGATGTAATTACATCTGACCTAGAGCTATTATTTGTTAAGGGTTGCTCAGAGCACTCTGGAAAATGGGTCCTAAAGAGGATTTCTAAAGAGTCCTCACTAGATTCGGACCAAGAGTTGTCGTCTCTCTTAAGATAACCTAGAATGGGGTTGGTTTTGGATAGAATTTTTTTCGGCATTGCGACTTCATTAGTTGATTCTATCTCCGTACAGAATTCTTTATGCCTGTCTGATAGCTTTTTTGTATTCCGCCAGACTAGACTTGTAATAATAGTTTTGTGAAGAGAGTAGAATAGAATAGAACTTACCATAAATGCTCCTCTTCCCGCAGCCAGTGGCTCCTGGGCAATCCTTAAGAAGTCCGCGATCAGCCACAAAATGTTTGCCACACTTGGGATCAGTTAAAGATTGGCACTCATAGCACTTGAGGGCATAGCCTGTAAATTGAAATCACAATTATCAGAGAGATTCTACTGTGAATCTCGGTCAAACAGTTGCATACCAGTGCACGCCAAAGCGGCCAGAATGGTCACAGCCAACACATGTCCCACACTTGACACCATTTTGAAGCACTCGAAAGGGATGACACGACCTGAAGCAAACTACGAAAACCCAGGCTTGATGGAATGTAGGTCCGCAAGAAGTGACTCTAAAGTGACCACAGGGCCAAAAATGCAATTAGTTCTTTGGACATAATAAGGATATGGTACGTTTGGGGAGAAGTAAGAGGAGGAATAAGTATATTGAAAATATTTAGCAAGCAGATCGGCAGAATACTGATAATCTTTTGCTTTCGTATCTTCATCTTCAAGGTAATTAAGACAATTTGCGTTTCCTGTTCACAAAGTTATAGAACTGCTTTGGATCCTGTGCAAATTGCAGCTTACAGCGAAGAAGGTAATTATTGTAGCAACGCGAATTATTAGAAATAAAAGTTGCTTTAGTAATCAAATATCGAGAGTAATCCAAATGATTACTCGATATCTTAAACTTTCTATAATACCTCGACTTCACATTTTTCAACCTAGCTAATTCCCGCAAAAACCAGGGAGGCCTGTTAGCCTTCACAGGATTCATACGAGGAGCGCAAGCATCCAAATGTGAGTCAATGGTCTCATAAAATATTGACGAAGCATTATCCAAATTGGTTCAGGCATAAAGTTCTGACCAATCTGTGTCAAATAATAATTGATTTAGTTTAACAAAATCTGCTTTACGGAAGCAACGTTACTAACAGAAAACTCAAATTACCAAAGCAATTACACAGAAATTACAAAAATTTAATAACTCAAATACAATGAGTATTAATCAAATTAAACACACTATGCAAATATTAAGAACAATCACGAACTGGACGTAGCACAGCAAAAACACAACCGAGCACAGCAAACGCAACGACTGAACTGTTTTGAATGGTATTCGTTTGGCAGTTTTTAATTTGATTTTCTCTCTAAGATTTTTATTGATGAAAAATTTATAATGAATGTTTATTCGGAAGTAGTAAGATAAGCATTAAAAATTTGTATATGCCGAAATATAATAATTTGCAGATAAGTCAAACAAAAATGTTGTGTTATAAGTCTGGGTCCGCGCGTTAACAAGCCCGAGCTTGGTATCGTTGGGCCACTTGAATGTACTGCTCGTTAGTACTTCAACGTCCAAATAATCAAAAAATTATTAAAAAGTTGTTGTACCGATGATTCATAAATATTTTATTGCTTGCAATGGCAAGTGGGAGAGGCACAAATTTAAACGAGAATATTTCACAGCTATGAGAACAAATCAAAATTGCAGTTGATACAGAAAAATGCTTATATATAACCAAAAGTTAAGAACTAAAGCCACATAGTACAAGAGATCTAGGCCAACAGGCGGGCCACGCCGAAGAACAGTAGAATGGCTCCAGCGATGGGGGCAATGGAAGTGGAACCGTTGCACTCATCCTTGGTGCACACATCGCAGCCCAATTGCCTGACGAAGGGCAGCGACGGATCCGACTGGCAGCCGGTCTGAATGTTGGATACATCACCAAAGTAACAGCTGCGCACGATCTGGGGGTGACCGACAACTGAAAATGACAATGGAGGTGAGAAAAATGATGAGTAAAAACTTTCACTATTTGCTGAAAAACAACATATGTTAATTAACAACAAGTAAGTTCATTGTTAGCCCTGATAAACAATGGAATCCGTTTGTACAGCTCGATTTACTTTTTACAACAAATGGTGGTAATTACTATATGAAAATTCGTTCCGATCTGTGACGCATTATTAACAAAACAGGTAAGTGCTTGAGTCAACTTGAGTCAACCAACTTCGTAATTTACTTATGAACCCAAGCCAATTTAGCTGTTGGGCGCAGTTTTGCGGTTGAGTTAGTTCGCGATTTGTTTTGATGACCTCATGCCCATTAACGCCATTAAATCTCAAATAATTATAATTCCTCAAGGAACAAAAAATACACAATGGAATTTTTAAATATATTCTTATGTAGATTTGATTACATTTTTTTCTCAATACAAAAAAATTAAATGGAATGAATGTATTCTGTGTATTTGGCATTTGACATTTGTAGCTAATCTTAAGTCGATTTGAAAAAATTTGACTATATGTAAATCACCAGATTTCACGCTAATTCCGAACAATAATCATACCACAATTATTTATATACACTCTCACATTAATCTCAAAATATTACGAAACTGCACGATAACGCGACAATAGCTACAAATATGAATATCCAGCAACAGCGCAAAATAACCAGAACCCAAAAAAAAAAAACAAAAACATTTTGTAGCTATGTCAAAACATAAAATGACGTCATTGTCGTAGCATAATGCGACTCGAAGTAATCGCATGAGAGCAGCGTTTAATTTATGCAACAGATTGATGATAAATATGTGTGATTTAAGAACTCACCCGACTCGAGTGTCTTCTTCATGCAGCCGGTGGCATTGCGTATCGGGAAGAAGTTCTGCAGATAACGCGGTGGTCCAATTCTGGAGCAATCCATTAATAGGGTATCATCTTCCTCAAATTTCATCCCGCATTTTGGTGTTGTCAGCGACTCGCATTGGTAGCACTTGATGGCATAGGCTGCAAGTCATTCAAAAACATTAGTTAGTTTCAAATTGGTTTCATTCAAATGCTTATGGGAAGCTAAACAAAAATAAACAAAAATAAAAACAAAAAAATTACACACCTGAACAGGCCAAACTAATCATAACGGCCACGGCCAAACTACATTTCACGGCAGAGACCATTTTTTTTTAAAAAAAAACTGTGTTGTATTTTTGACTTTGGAAAATTTTGTGAATGCACAACTCTCAACCACCGCTGACAATGTCTGCTGCACGTCTGACAAGTTCACGATTTTTCTGCCTCGTTCAGACGTCTGGCGAAACCAACAACTGCAACCCCCCCCCACATTCTCATTTCACTCAGTCAGCAAGTTGAGTGCAACGCGACTGCGCTGCTCGCCCCGAGTTTGGTTTTGTTTTTTGAGTGGATAAAATGAGATTGTGTAAAAAACGGTTAAACCGGTTTGCGCCAGTGTTTTGAATTAGAATTTCGGTTTCTTTTAGTCATGTACTAAAATAACGCTGATTGTTAGAAATCATGTTTTCATTACGTGAATCACGATTAACTCAACAACAATGACTCTGACTTCGTCAAGTTTCAAATCGAGTGAAAATTATAGTCTTATGTAACTCCTATTAACAGATGCTTAGAATAATTGTTAAACAGGTTTTCTGACAATTGAATTGTTTTCGTTTTTACTTTGAAGCCGTAGTTTTGTTCTCAAGCTTTTAGGCTGTAGGCTTCTTATACACTAAGAGAAAATGTTAGACTTACTCAATACAAATATCAAATAAAATGTTAAGAAAATATGTTAAGACATATTTTAAGTTTATACATTTTATTTTTGTTTCATATCTACATTATTATTTGAACTAGAATCTCACTTATTTATATTAAATATAAATCTAGTTAAATTTTATTCGCAGTGCGTAATGAAGCTCTTAGTATGCATGTCTAGAGATTTGCTACTAAAGTGTTTTAGATTATTGCCTGACAGCTTAAGTCATTTGTCAGAGAATATAAGCTATGAATTGAATGTATTCTACGGGATGACTCATATTAGGTTTCAACTCATTAGCATAAGACTGACAAAAAAAATTGTCAACATATTATTAACAGCTTTTGGAATAAACAAATATTCTTTTTCATGCTCAAATGCTGTTAATTTGTTTAACTATTGGATCTGCACAAATCCTTACAGTTCGATTGAGTGAAACATACTGAATTAAAACCTAAGAGTATTAAGCATTAATCTAAACATATATATAGAGAGAAACTAATAGATACACTTAATCAGGTGCCCTCTGTTTTGCTACGGGTTGATAATAGGCCATGCGGGACAGAACCGTTATTTACACAGATTTAATGAGGTGTGAAAAGCTCCCCAGAGGCTTGCACAGTGGGTATCAATTGCCTAATAGTTGCTGATTACGCGGAACGTAGGAAGCCGTTGGATGAGTTTGAAATGAGGTCATTTTAGGTCTCATAGAATTTGTCAATGGTCGCCTAATTGGATTAGCCTTGGACCTTAGAAATCAAGGACACGCTGACAAGCGATAATGTGGAGCAGTGTTATTTATATTTCTCTAAAAGCCATATCACACAAACATTTAAGTACACAGCGCGAAATTCAATGAATGACACATGCTAAGAATTTATTCCTAAATATCATAAAATAAGCTAAGCATTTATCTTCTGTTTATTCCAGGACTTTAGAGTACAAAGCACCACCAACCTTTGAGACTCTGCCTTAATCTAACATTAAATAATAATCAAGAATCTGTAGCATTAAATATAATATTTAATGTTAATAAAAACCAATGGCTTGCAGATCTTGTATATAATAACTAATTAACTTAAGAAATTAAGTCTTAGATACCTAGTATGGATAAAAAATGGTTTTTCGTCGTTTGGGTTTGAAATATGTACTCTTTATCGTAATGGTTGTTGTACACGATAGCGTTAGCGGTGCACACGCTTCATCAACACAAATTGAGTACCTGCATTGACTAAATTACGATCAAGCAACAAAAATGCGGAATACTTTTAGGCGCACTCAGTCAATAGGAAGATTTTCAAAACAGCACAAAGTTGTTTTCGAATTGTGGTTAAATACGAATTGCGGTTTTAGAAAAATAACTGTAGTTGGCAAGAATTCTTACATATTTTTGAAGAATCTGCGTTAAGCAATATCGTAAATATTGGGAGCATTAAAGAGCACGAAAACTTGTCAAATTTTCGTATGAATTTGACAATGAGTCGATGTAAGAAAAACATCGTTTAATTTATTTGCATATATAGCACTAATTTAATTATAATATAAGTTACGAATATGAATGCGCTTGCGGGACCTTTATTATTATTACAGCTTCGTAGGCAAGCTTAATTGTATTTAACTTGCAATTCTTAACACAAGATCTAAATTAATTGAAGTGCCAGCTGTTTGCAGTAGGGGGTGATTTGCAATTTGCATAGATTAAATAAGATATTGCCAGCACAGCGTTGACAAGTGACAAAGGGGCTAAGATTGAGAGCACCGATTGCGGCACAACAAAGTGACAGGTACGAAATGAGGTCGAAGCGAATTTATTAAATAAAGTAGGTCGCTTAATTAACAGAAAGATCTGTTCGACTTAGTGTGATAACATAATCAACTGCAAAGACTTACAGGGAAGAACATAGAAGTATCTGAGAAATTGCGGAAAGTATTGCTCTAGGATACAACTGCTGTTTTTATTAAATATACTTATTTCTTCGTATAGCTAACAATTTGAACTAAACTAAAGATTTTGCCAGCAACTGCAAAAGATTCATTACCTGAAATAAGGCTAAATTTGAAAACACAAGGCCAAAAATAAGCAATTTGAACAAACTCGTAATAAAAAATTATGTGAAAGATTTTCCTGTCATAACCTCATCAGGAGTTGACGCGAGTCCATATTACTATATTGTATGTAGATCGAACAAATAAGAAATATTCGGCAACTTTCTCATAGATAATGAACTTTATTAGGTGTCTGTTTGGTTTATACAACTGTGATAAATACATTAAAGAATGCATGCGGTGTTTGACTTGTACATTAAAAGTTTTGTTGTTTACATTATTATTTATTATTATTATTATTTTGGTATATGTATTTTTAATAGAACAGTGCTGTTGTGTTGTTGTTTTGTTAATATTGTTGGCAAGCTAAGCTAGTTGACTAATTTGTTTATCCGATTTGTTTATTATTTTATTTAAAATTATTTAAGCAAAATATAAAATGAATTTAAAATTATTTTTAAAAATAGAGAGTTTAAACTTAGGTCTTAAATTAAAAGAACTACGAAGGAATACGACTACAACTAAACTAAGTAAAATTTAAATGTTAATCAGCAGTTGGCTTAGCAAACGGGGCTAAACAAAATATCACGTTCCAACTAAAATAGAGATGCAATTATAGCTTGGTTGTCGCCTAGTTGGACAACTGTTGGGCCACGGCCAGGGCGGGCAGCAAGATGGCTGCCAAAATGGCGACAAGCCGAGCGGCGCCATTGCAGCGATCTGTGACGCAATCCTCGCAGAATATTCGACGCACATTTTTCTCGGGGCTGGTCACATTGCACAGGTCCACCGGATCCGACTTGTTGGTGTAGTAGCAAAAGCGTTTAGTTATAATCTTGCCATTATCTGTGGGTGAGTGAAAGTCAGCTCATGAGTAAACACATTTAAAGTTATCTTCAATTAACTTACTTTCCTCAACAGTCTTGCGACAAACAGGACGCTCGTGATCCGAGTTGATGCTGCTGTTGCAGGTGCGCTGCAGGTTTATGTTGCGGTCCTTGATCAGCTCCGTGGGTATATTGTCCTCCTGGAAGGTCACATCGCAGAAGTCCTCCGCCCCAATGGTGTCCGAGCTGCAGTGCCAGCACTGCAAATGCTGATGTTCAAGTGCTGTGAGAGCAAACAAGGTTAACCATTAGATTATTTCCTTTACCACACGACTTTTATAATCTGACCTTAAATGATATAATCCTGTAGTTACTATATGCGAATTAAACCCAACAACCCAACAACCCAACAACCCATCAACCCAATGTTGACATCATCATGCTCATTGCCAAAAACAAATTCAAGCTGACTTTATGTGCCCCCAACTCACAACATTTGGACCAACCCCCATTTCGGATTTCGTGATTCAGCCGACTGTGAATTGTGCGTAGAGAGTCAAATGGCTTTTATTAACTTTTTATTACGTATACCCAACGAAGTCCTAGTTGAAAATATGCGAGATTTAGTTGCTGTCTGCACAGCGTGAACGTGTCGTCATTTGGCAAAAGCATTAAAAACTGTTTGAGTTGCAAAATTTGCTATAAATTTCGTAATTGTTAAGCTAGACCAAAGACGTGATGGCATTGAAGAATAGTACGGGATGAAGGATTGTTACTTATTTTAAAGTACTCAGACTTTTTGAAAAATTTCTATGGTTAAACATAAGGTACATCTTTCAAAAATTAATTATTTTTACATATAACGAAAACATATCTTTATATAATTAAGAAAATTATATATTTACTCAAATTCTAAATATAAAAAAAAAATTCAAAATAATTGCCTCACATTTCTGTTGAATGCGATTTCTTGCGTAAAAATATTCAGCACTGTTTTTTTCAGCTGCTGATTGATTTGGCTAATTCACAGTGATCACTTTTTTATTTTTGTATGCTGTGTTTATTTATGTTTTCTATATAATTAGTCTTAAATTAAATTCAATTTTTAGTAAACATTGATTAAGGAATAAGTGCAAAGTCACGCACAAAGAGTAAAATTATTTTGGGAACTCATTTGTATAAAATTATAAATTAGTTAAGCCACTTACCACTAGGTGGCGGACATGAAATCGTCACTCCCCAGGAAACTACTGCTTGTCTAAACAAACATGCAAATCCATTCATTTAACATTTTCTTCCCACTTAGATATGCGTGATTTGCTTTTGTGCTGACAGCGCTGAAGATCAAGATGGTTTTTGGCCTCAGAATGTTTGCATGTCTAAGGCAAAGTGGGAAAAGGATAAGGGGTAAGTGGAGGGACTTACAAAAGGCAGTGTACAAAAATTTCCATACATGTTTGGATTGCTTTTAAAAGTCAGCTGCCGTAAATCCAAAGCAAACCTACAGAATTGTTGTTGTTGTCAAACTTGGGACCTTGACACGCGTCATGGCGGCCACCGGACCCAGCTGTTGAAAAGCCTGGCTTCGGTTGAGGTGTCAAATATTGACTTTGAAAACATTTGCATTTCATTTTGCAAATTGTAAGTATATTAAATTACAATATTATGAATTGTTGCTCGACTGCAAGAATTTATGGGCAATTTGAACGTCACTCGCGCGACCTTCGACTGTCGGCCATCAAGACAACAAGGACAAGGAATTCAAGTTAGTGTTGTTATTGTTGTTGCTGTGGTCTGCCCCTTTAAGCCAGACGCCCACGTTCAAGCCACTAGCCTGGACAGGTTACCAGCTAACTACTATGGTGGAGTTGTTCTTCTGGTGTGAGTAATTGATTGTTTTACTTCAATTGCAATGTACGGACATTTTCAAAATTTCCGTGCCCTATAATTAGGCAAAATGGCTAAGTGGGACATTATAAAATTGTAAAAATTGGTATTTAAGCAGAAGACGATGAAACTTTAAGATATATTTAGGACCATCAATGACAAAATTAATGTTTTTGGTTAGATTATTCGGTCTGAAAGGGACAGAGTCAGCCACTTTGGTTAAAGTGTTTTTATATGCGTTGAAACATAAATGGACGTTTTCAATTTCATAAATAAACACTAAGCTTTTGAAAATGTTCAAATTCTAAGGGCATTTCGTTAGTTGACTATTCATACTCATACATGAACTTTAGCATTAAGTAATCGAATCCTTGCAATCGAAAAAATTAAGGAAGTTGCTTACTTACATGCAAATTTGTTTATCTGATATATGGGCTTTTGCAACCCCTATCTTGAAAATTGCAACATACAGTCCAAAAGGCCTCCGCTCTTACCACCACTTACAAAAAAAAAAAAAATAATAATAAATAAAAAATAAAAATGCTGTCAAGCAAAATGTATTCTTGGCATAATTTGATACGCATCGGAAGTTTGTTGTCGCCTGCAATTAAGTAACCCCCAGACAATGCGTATGAAACGCTTCTGGGGAAGAGTGGTAAGGAACAGGGTGGGGGCAAGTATCCTGTGAAGCGTGTTCAATCTGCACATCCTGTTTGGCAGCTCATTTCAAATGACAACAAGCCGAGCAACGCCTCCTCATTATCAGTTGTCCACAAATTACGCAATTCATGCCAAGGAATTCGACACAATCTCAAACTACCCCCCACACAGGCACACAAGACAAGTTTTTGGTCTGTGACATAGTTTCCATGTATCCAGCGGAGTGTGGAGGGGAGGGGAGGGGGATGGAAATCTGTGCTTTGATACCGAGAGTACAGTTGAGAAGAGTTTTGCTAGACGCTGCTGGAAACTGGAGCAGACGACGTTCTGGCGCCAGTTTGACATGCGCACTGTTTCCAACTGATGCGCAGTGGGGTTCCGATTGAATTCAAGCCAATTAGATAATTACAGGACAAACTACAACTGCACCTACAGAGTTAACAAGTTGAATATGCAACAGGATTTGCCACATCCGCCAAATTCAATTTGTTATTTCCCGCATCAGCGAATTTATGCACAATTAAAGCAAATTGAAATAAATTGATTACTTCATGTTTCATCAATTTATTGGCTGCATGGATATGCATTTTGCACGGCTTATTTTCATGTGCATGAAACAAAACAAATAGCTTGGCAAATATATTTTTAAATAAAATTAACCAACAGAAATACACAATATGCATTCCAGTATGCATTTTCTTTCCATGCCAACAATCACAGAAATGCCGCCTTATAATAACACATACATATACACATTTCTTAAATACATACATATTTATGTATGTTTCTGTGTATGAAAAGTGCGAAAAATTTCTGTATACTGACCTACAAAATGTTTGCGTGACAGTCAAGGAATAATTTCTGTATGCCAAGCCCCTAATCAAACACGACTTGAAATTGATTTTGGGTTATTTTAAAAATGCCATACAAAGATTTAGTTAAATATCTAAGAAAACTGATTGAATAAATAGCTATAAGTAAGTAAATTTCACTTCAAATAAGTTATGTAATAATAAAACCGCCAATAATCCTTCAGAATTCACAAATTTCTTAAAATGTTTATATTGCAAAAAATGTTTAATCTGTCTTCATTTGTTTATGTCATAAAATATGCATAATAAATCCAAATTTTGCACATTTGAGAGATAAACTGTTCTTCCAATTTAAAATGTCCATTAATCAACATATTCTATAAGCCAATTTGTTTATGATACATTGTACATCATAAAGCAAAAGTAAATTTGAAATATTATGAATTATTCCTCTTCGGTACGCAAACATTTTAAACAGATTTCTCTGATACTCTATAGTTAATATTTGTATTATATATTTCTGTTTTGTCTAAAAGTAATCAATTTTGAAAATGTGGAAAAGATAGACAATAATTATGACTTAAAGTCGAGAGCAAATTAACCTATATGTTATTTAGCAAGTGTGAAATTATTTTAATGGCTTTCAGTTGAGTTATTCAAAATTTATTGTCTGGAGTCTATTTTTAAAATATGTACATCTTTTATAAACACTTTAAGAAAATCATAAAAATTTGCCACAAAATAAAAAGTAAGCAAAGGAAACACACAAAAATACATATAAACAATCTCAAAAGCTAATTGAAGCGTTTCATTCATTGAAGTGAACGAAAAACCGCACCTGAGAGCTAACTTTTCACTATGGAAATGATGTTGAAGAACACCCAAAAATCAGCTAAAAGCGACCTTGCCGGCCCAGATGTAATTACACATAAACAAGCCACAAAATCGAAACTGGCACAAAATTAATAACAAATTGATTTATTTTATTTTTAATGTTTACGATTGCACTCAAGCCACGTGCAATTTTGTGGCTATCGACTATTAACTCACCGCTGATGTTGTAGGCGGTAGCCAGCAGGCAAAAACCGGCAATAATAAATTTAATGGGCGCCGACATAGTTTGAAGTAGTTTAAGGTTTCGCACTGAGAATGCTATCTAAGTACAAATCTCTGCAAGACAGGAAGGTAGACGGATTGGCGACACTGTGGCGCCGGCTTTTCGGTAAACAAGACACAAGACGGGCTATCGGATTCCTTGTGTGTATCCTTTGTGAGGTTTCCCAATGCCAGGAACTCTTTGCTAATGCGCTTATATAGTATTTTGAAAACGGTTCGCGATGCAAACGGTTGCTCGACTGACTAACGACTGTGCGGGCCCAGCGAGCCGCAGGCTATGCTGCCACACTGCCACAGTGAACGTTGACGCCAACGCCAACGCCAGCGCCAGCGTCGACTGTGGCAGCAACGTTGCTCTGTCTGTGTCGCAGAGTAATGATGACGTTGCCTGGGGATGCCCCATGCTGCTGCCAACTATACTAGCCGGGTCAAACATATATATAGAAGGGGTGATTTAGTTTACCAAATATTTAACAAATGCAAACATTCATAAAAGCTTTTTCTGAATTCTTTTGTAATCGTAAATAAATTTAAAAAAAAAATTCTAAAATGTTACAATTTTACAAATTATTTTTTAATAAAGTTTAAAACTATTCAATACTTTGTTTTCCTTAACAAATTTCGATTGCATGTCAACCTTTTGAACTTGAAATTTCAAGACGCTGCTTCATAATTTGGATTACATGGTCACCTTAGTGGTGTGAAACCTTGCTAAATAGGCGACTAAAGCTTTCAGCTAAGTTCTTTTCGCATATGTTTAAGCTTATGCAAAAACCATTGTTGAATTTTTTAAAATAGTTTAAATTCGGCTAGAATGTGTTGTTCGTTGGTTATTTCAAAATGACAATGTTTTGTTAAGGTACATTTTTATGCTCAATAGAAATTAGAACATATTAATTTGCATAATTTTATAAACAAAATTATAACTACTTTTCTAAATTCGTACTTTTTTACTGATTGCTATATTAATGATATTAACTTAGTGATATTTGCATATATTATTTAGAATGCAATGAATCAACTCATCAGGTTGTGATTCATTTTGCAGCCACGCACATATTTTGACCCATGTGGCACGAACAGTGAGCAGCATATGGCCAAATTGGGCAATTCTTTGGCCAAAATTGGTGTTCAAGTCTCTGGCACAGCCAGTAAATATATGATTTCATATGCAAATGTTGACATTAAGCTGCAACATTAGCCAGCAGTAGCCGACTGACTCCTCCTGCACCCAAAAACACTTGACAAAGCGTGAAAAATGTGACTCGCTGAGTTGCGTCTGAGCTGCACGCACACCAAATTAAACAACGATCAAGAGCGACGCCATCGCCGCACTTGGAGTTGATTGGCGGAGTGAGCCAAGTCGAGTCAAGTCAAGTCGAGTTGAGTAGAGTTGAGTTGAGCTGGGCCTGGCCAGCAACAACAACAACAACAACTGCAACTACAAAACTAAATTTTAAATGTAATGCTTGAAGCGGATTAGGAGGTTAAGTCGAAGCCTAAGCCGCAGCAATAAAAAGTCAAATCACATCATAAACTCAAGCACGGCGGCAGGTTTAGACTTCTAGGCTTACAAAAAGCCAGCCAGCCAGCCAGCTAGTCAATCGTGGGGTCCATTGACAGCCAGCCTGGGGCCATTGGGGCGTATGCGTAACATTTGTAGCCAGCTGAAACGCTGAACAATGTCGATTTACAATTTTTTCCATGCCCCCTCCATGATAAATGGTCAGTTTTATTGCATAAGCTGTACGACATTTTCGCTAGACACGTCATAAAAAAGTTAAAAAAAAAAACTTCATACATTGCATGTATGTATTTAAAAAAAAAAATAATAAAATAATAAAAGTCAAATTCAAGCCGTGCGACAAGTTTAAATGGCCAAAACGTTTTTCTGGCTTAGTTGCCACCCATTTTTTTTTTTATATTTTTATGCCACGCATGTAAAAATGTGTGAAAGCGGTTTCAATAAGTTTTATTAATAAGTGCAATATGCAGAAATAATTTCTAATATAATATATAATAATTAGACACACAGCAAAGATGCTATGTATATTTTCGAATATCATATGAAATTGTTCTTATTTCAGATTATTAAGATTTATTCATTCCTATTAGTTAAGATATTTTATCTTAGACCTTATTAGATTAGGGGTGTGTGCACTGCGACCTGATAGGTCTATTGTGCCCCCTTCTGGGCTTAAAGCTCCTCCATCAAACCAAGCTCTTGCACGAATGCTAGAATTTTTATTGGGTTGAGGGCTACTATGTCATTGCTCATCGTGACATGCATCCCTAGGATGTTGCTTCTCTTCCTTGCTAAGGCTACACACTCTGCTAGGATGTGCATTGAGGATTCCTCCTCACCTTCACAGAACCTGCAGAGTCCGCTACTAATTATACCTAGCTTGGCTAGGTGACTTCTTAGTCTACAGTGTCCCGTCAGTAGTATCTTAGACCAAACAGTAGGGGATACCTCCCCATAGACTCTTCTCGCTTAGATTATTCTATCTTGTGTGTTTTAATATCTGACAGCTTTAGGTTTTTTATGTCTGCAACAAATTTTATTTAGGCATGTTTATATTTTTAAACGCTTTTAATTGAATACTTACAGGAACTCCCACAAAAAAGCCAAACCTGAAGATGTTGCACACAAATCAAAAACTCAATTGGCTCGGGTCAAATGTCAGCGCTGGCATTGACATGTTTGCGTGGTCGACAATTAACTGAACTACTCTTAAATGTGGGCAGACTCAGAGTTGAACTCATTTCCGCTCTGATGCGACTGCTGAACCACATTAAATGACGCATCAGGAAAGAAACGGGGCAGGAATTGAGCATCCAATTTTATATAAATTGTATCTTTGTAGCTTGCACAATGTCAAGCGCAATGATGTGAGACAATTAGTTATGATTTGCTTTGGAAATTAAATAATTTAAGATTACGTGGGCTGGGCAGAAGAAACGGGGACTCGAACGAGAAATTGTGAGGAAAAAAATAATTATTTAGTTTAAATTTAAACCTTATACGGAATAAGTTAAGTTAAGGCATTTGAATCCAATTGGAATGTAATTTAATTGTTATCATTACAGTAAAAAGTAGTTCTATAATTAAAATGGTGATATGATGATTTATTGCATTATATTATATTACCATTGAAATGTAATCTGACCCTTTAAAAATTCATTTAAAATAGTAAAAACAAATATGTTTTCGAATGTTTGTACCATCTAATCAATTTATTTGTAAGACACCATAGAAAAGTGCTTCAATTACACTTATAATAAGTAATACAATATTACAAAGGTCGATATTTGTAAGTTTACATATATATATGTGTGTGTGTGTGTGTGAGTGAGTGTGTAGTTAATTAAATGTGATCATCAATTTATATGTAATTAGAATACAATCGTTTGACTCTATGATCTGACCAAGTGAAAAGCTGTGACAGCCACATAACATTTACAGTTCAGATTTGTATATAGTCTGTATATATATATGATAATTGTATGGTATATATATAGCGATGAGTGACTGCGAGTTTTTGTGTGCTTATATTTTGTGCATTTGTTGTGAATTTGTATTAGAAAATTTTCGCAGGCCAGGCAAATTGTCTAAGCGACTTGAACAAATAAGTTAAAATAACGCGACTTAACTAGGCGAAACAAGAATTGGTTGTTTTGTAAGTATGTATGTAATTTAGCTTGAAGGACTCTCAACTTTTAAATTCAGTTTTTCTTCATTTGCATGATGCAATTAAGTGCAGTCTCCTCCCACGACTGAATTTTCCACTCATTGGCTCATTTACATAGCTGCCGCAGAGCGGCAAATAGTGGCAACACCAGCAGTCCCATCCAACCGGATAGTCCCCCAGCCGAGTTGCAGCCATCCGTGGTGCACGTGCGGCAATAAACGGTCTTGATGTAGGATGAGGTAGTGTCCATTGCGCACTTGTCTGCCGGGTCATCCATATCCTCGTAGAAGCACGAGCGGGAAAGCACTCGCTTCCCGTAGACTGCAATGAAACGAAAGTCGAAATAAACTTTAAATACTTGCTTGCAACAATTTTAATTAATGTGTTCGTTGCAAAATGAAAAAACACAGTACATTAAATTTAATTTATGCGCCTCGCAATTTGCGTGGGTTTCACGTTTCCACATTCTGTTTTTGCCTTGCTTTAACTTATCTCAAAAATGTCATTTCAAATGTCGTCCAAATCGTCGATCAGGTGCTGGCTAATGGCTGTCTGCCAAATAGCCAAGCTCTGATGCAATTGGTTTAGTTTTAAAATAAATAAATAAATAGTAAACAAATGTTCGAGAACTGAATGTTGTACTTTGAGTATATGAGTTATGTTGGTAGTTTAATGATAGTAACTAAAGTGTTACAACTGATCTCTATATACTGGCGCCATCCATTTTTGTTTGCCAAATACCTGTTAATAAGATTTAATTGACTTAACATATAGCTTGTAAAATGTTTTCCATATCTTCTTAATTGCTTTATACAGCTAACTTGACTGCATTTTTCTCTATTTTCAACTGTATCTGAAGAATATTTTTCTTCTCCCCGCAAGTGTTTTTAATTTTGTCTTAACAATCCCAGAGCATAAAGCAACAAATTATTTAAGTCTTATGAATAGCTGAATTAGCTTTGTTCAATCCTTCAAAAAGCCCCGAAAAATGTAATCTCTCTAAAGATTTGCCCTGCTGTAGGAAGTATGTGAAAGTTCATGAAATTTTACTTACATTTTCGCATAAGTATTGCTACAGCGAATTCCAACTAACACTAATTCAAAAGCAAACGGACCACTAGCTAAAATGGGTTCAAGGCTTTCTGCGTGCAACACATGCAACCTGAACAACCGTTTGCCCAGCCAGGCTGGGTTGGATCCGACTAGGCCCGGCCTGGCCAGGCCAGGCCAGGCTAGGCTAGGCTAGGCCATGACGCTCAGCAAAAAAGCCAAAGCTGAAAATAAGGCTTGCGACTATGTCGAGAGCTGGCTGCAACATACACTGCCAAAATGAACGCAAGACTCGGCAAAACGAGACAATTTGCAATCAGCGAAACGGCAAACGAAAACCAGAAAAAAATGCACAACAAATTGCGTTTTCTCATTGCGTGTGTGTGTTTCGCAAACAGAACACTGCAAAACAACAAGAGAGACAAAAATTAAACAAAAACAAGATAGAACGTTGCAGTCGGACGTAACCGTCAGCGGAATACTATTAATACAAAAAAATTTTGGAGTTCGGTCTCAGTAATATACCTTCTAAGTTTGGTAACTGTAGCTATTAAATTGCGGGAGATACAGGCATTTATCGTTTTTTGTGGGCGGGAGTGGGCGTGGTCCAAAATTTTTTTTCCACATTTATGAAGGGTGTTACTAGCAATATACCTATAAAATTTGGTGACTTAAGTTTTCAAATTGCGTAAGATATATGGGTTTATCGATTTACACCAACAGGTGTATCGGTTTAGGTAGGTGGAGTGGGCGTGGCCATTCAATTTTCTTATCGATCTTTGGGGGAGTTACCATTAGCATACCTGCAAAATTTTGCGAGTCTAGCTTGCAAATTACGGCAGATATGCGCATATTAAATTTCTAGGGACGAAGTTCGCGGTTTTCTAGCTCCCTAGTGGACGTAGGACCAAACCCAAGACACTTTAAATTTTGAGGATACTTTCCAATATACGTTCCAAGTTTCAAGTCTCTATCTCTAAGGGTGTCGGAGGAACACGCGTTCATACAGATGGACAGACGGACGGACAGCATGACGGACATTGCACAAAACCAATATACTATTATACCTTTTTGGTATAATAGTATAAAAATCAAGCAAAAATAAATCGCAATAAAATGAAATAAAACTTTAAATGCAGCTCAAAAAGGTGCGCGTTGACCATTTTTGTGATTGGCTCCAAGAAGCAGCCGGCGACACTAAGTGCGAGCGAGAGGGTACAACAAGTGCGTGAGTGAGAGATAGACACAGGAGGGGGTGGGTGGTGGGTGGTGGGGATTGCAGACAGATAGAGTACAAGTCTCTAATAAAATTGTTGACAATTGTCGCCTTATCACGGCCGTTACATCAAACAAGGTACACAGAATGCAGTTTCCAGCCATAGAAAATTGCAGAAAAACTATACACAAAAAAAAACACACACACACACACAACAAAAAAAGAAAAACTTCAAAAATTGCATAGACGACGCGTGTGCGGTTTGCAACCAAGTTGGAAATGTTGCATTGTGTCATAAATTTAAATTTTAATTAATTTAATTATTTATTGGTCGAAATTGTGTTTGGCAACATTTTTCACAGTAACAAAATCGAGAGAGCAGCAAAAAAAAAAAAAATTGCAACGCAATTGGTCAAAAATAGGCAAAAAATCGACGACAACTTTTCGGTCAGTCAAAATGCAACAAGTTGCAAAATATTTGCCCAGTGACGCACAGTGACAACTAAAATGCAACGCACACAGAGGCACAAACTTAATGTTAATAGCTAATTGCTTGGCTTGACTGTTAGTTTTATGGAATTATGGAATACATTTTTAATTTGACATTTGCCAAAAGCTCAGCCACTCGTCGGCCCAAACTTCATAAGCAATTAATTTAACGGCATATAAATTGACCAGCAGCAGCAGCAGCAGCCGCAGCAGCAGCAGCAGCAACAGCAGCAGCAGCAGCAGCAGCAGCAGCAGCAGCAACTGCAACTGCAACATCGCCTAGTTGCATTTTTCTCAGACATTTGGCTAGCATTCTGCCTCTATCTCTATGTCTCTATGTCTCTGTCTCTGTCTCTGTCACTCTGCAGTTCCCTCATTGCCGTAATTGAGCGCTTCACGCTGTGCAACAACTTAATTAATTTATATATATATATATATTTTTTGTGTCCACTTTTCCAGCTTGGGTTTATTCGGATTCGCATCTGGCCGCTGCTCATTTGGAGACTTGGAAACAGAAACAGAGTCTCAGTTGTGATTTGCAGTTTGCAATTTTAATTGCCAGCAAATATTCGTAGCGCCAATTTGTAGACTTGGTTGATTGCAAATATTTAATGGTGTTCATTAATTGGCCATAAGAAATTTGCTAAATGCTGCTCGCATAAGCCGGCACTTGATCATATGCCAATCGATAAGATTACAACTGAATGTGCAATCGTTTGCAACGACTTTAATTAGCCTTTAATTATTATTTGCCATTGAAAATGGAAAATTCAAGGGTAGATGTAAGAAATAAGACGAAGCTTCTTCAATATTTATATGGCAATAAATAATAAATAAAAGGCTGCTCGATTTGAAAAATATTCACTAACTGCGAAAAACCCTTTGTACATTATTTATAGCATTAAACAACATTTGTTTAGTTGACCCAGTTAATAAAAAATTTTAGGGCATTAAAGTAAACAATTCTGTTAGTGCGATTGCTGGTATGGAAAATAACAGCGAAAACTGTCCACAAATATTGAAGTTAGATGAAAATGCAGCGATACGCAACGTTTGGCAAATTGACCAGCGAACAAAACCTCACTTTGCCTCTTTGTGTGTTTGTTGTTGTTGTTGCTGGTTGCGCTTGTCAAATGCAAATGGCAACAAGCGGTTCAATTCGCACTAACCACCGGCTGAACAATAAAAAGCGAAAAATACCAGAGCCACAGATCGACGACTGCAACACGAATATCACTCATGCGCCACATGTGTTGGCGATCGCTCTATCTCCCTCTCCCTCTCTCTCTCTCGCTCTCACTCACTCTTTCTCTGTCTCTTTTAGTTTGTGTGCTCGCCACATAAATTTGCTGAAAATTAGCGGCGCATGGAACTTGCCTGCCCCGTCTGAGGCCAAAGTGTCGCCGCCACTTGTGTGTGCATTTTGCACCAGCCACGCCTCCTCACCAGCAACAACGCCCAGCAGCTCCAGCTGCTGCTGCTGCTGTTGCAGCGTACGCTATGGCAATTGTTGCGGCTGCCTCTGTGGATTTGTATGTTGCACTTGTTACCGACTTTTGTCAGGCCAATAAATCTCAATCTTGTTTGACGCTTTGTGGCAGCCAACAACAGGCGGCAGTCACGCGGGTGTTTGTGTGCCACCGGTGGGTCTCCCCACTCACAACAACAATGCACACACACACAGTGACAGTCCAACGGGCATAGCTGAATAATTGCCTATCTCAGATCTCTGTGGTCTATGGGTGGATTGTGGTTTTCGTTTGGTTTGTTGGTGGTCTGGTGGTTGGTGGTTTAAATGCTTACCTTCCTGCACCAGTTTCTTGCAGACGGGTCGCGCATTCACCGACTTGACACCCACGGAATAAGTGCAGTTCACATAGCTCCAGTAGCGCTGCTGCTCGGAGATGCTGTCCGGCTGGAAGGGATCATTGCAGAACTCTCCATTCGAGACATCTGTTGAGCAGCGCCAGCAGCGTAAAATTCCAGAGGCTGAAAGAGAATGATATATATAATTAATATTTGTAAAAGATAATAAAATTAATCGACATGGAATACCACAAAGGTAAGTCAGATTATTTTAAGTATTGAAAGGTGTCGATTCGAATATTGATGATAATCGTGAATAAATATCCCTTACTCTGCAAAGGAATACAAATCCTTGCTCATTATTAGACTTTCTAAGTTGGCTTCCTGCAGCCCTTTTACATCGGCATCTATTTAGCTGCCTCTTTCGGATTGGATGGCAACCCTTAATTTGCATATTATGTGGGAAAAAAAATGAACCTGGTGTTGCTGCTAAGGGTCTAATAAAATCAATTTTAATTTACTTGACACTTCATAATCAAAATGCGCTTCATTTGCTTATTTTTTTATAGAGGTTCAATCTATATAAATATATATACATATATAAATATTCAATGCATAAATAGATAAACCCGATGACACATTATTTTGAATATTCCACTCTAAGATCTTTTATCCATCTTTTGAGAGTGAACTGACTGAAGTGTGACTCGTTAGCGACATATTTATTCAATTCAAGTCACGTGCCATGGCTAAAGAGCAAATATTTAAAAGTTATTAGAGCTCATTATGAAACAATGTGGAATTTGCAGGTTCATTTGAAGCGAAGCTAATTGAAATGCCAATGCTGAACTGAGAATTATGTGAATGAGATAATCATAAAGTAAGTGAGTAGTTATGGGGCTACAAAACAATCAAGAGATGTGTTTATTTTTTATTTTATATGCACTTGCATAAATAATGGGGCATGAGGTGCAACTAGCTGGGATGCATGCTGCGATTTGTGGTATAGCCCCGTTGGCGGTGGCTTTTGAAAAATGTTGCAGCTAATATTAATTAGACACGGGAGCCTTTTGGCTGAGTTATTTATGGGACAGTGGATTGGAAAACTGCCTTATAAAAGTGTCAAAACTTTCGGCTTTTAGAGTGGTTTATGCGCACGATTTTAGCCAAAGAGCGTGTAAATAATTATTAAACATTTTATTTTGGAAGCAAATATGCGACTTAACTGTGGCAGCTATTCTTAATTGGCATTGAGGTCTTTTCTTGGGGACACGGGACAGCGGATGTTGATGGCGACAATCGAAACCCGTTTTGAGGGGCCAATTTAAACGTCAAACGTTAACGTTCAGGTTAAATGCACTTAACCAACACTTTTGAGGTGCGTTTAAATGAAAGCTCAGATAAGCAGCTAACATCAACAGCCGGCGGGGGTATAGGCCTGGTCTGGCCCGAGTTGGCCTATAAAGTGTGCCAAGCTTAACGCACTCGAAACGTGTTTGGGCCGCAGTCTTCTATTGCCTTTTAACTGCATTTGGCCATAAACAACAAACATAAACATTACAATTTTGCGCATTTGAATAACGAATGTGAAGAAAAAAAAACAACACAAAAACACCGACAAACCGAGTTCGTAGTTTGTTTTTGCATTGCTTAGAAATTATTATCATTTACAATATATTGAAATTAATTGACAGTTGAATTGTCAGATCGTTGGCCAAATTGTTTATATGCGTGTAGCGTTGCGCGCAGTTGCAGTGGCAGTTTACTAATGGTAATGACTGTAATTGTATGCAACATGAAAATTGATATTGTGCGCGCGTTTATGTCAAATGTTGTGGCAGTTCCAAACAGCGACCCAAAAATGCTTACACACATTTGAAAAGGTATATTTTTTTAACAAATTAATATATACATAAAATTTGCAATTGGTTTCTAAAATGGTTTTCATCTGAAAAGTAAAACTTAACAAAATTACTCTGTGATGACTGCAGACAAAATCTTGGATATAAGAAAAAATAATTTTGTCACGACTTCTAATTTGCATAACTTGTCTAATTGTGAACTATTGAAGTATTGTTCAACTATTCTTAGTCATAAAATATATGCACAAAATATTAATTCAATTTAAGTGGAAAGCCCCTAATTAATTCTTACATAAATTGCCTCAATTTGCTAATCATTTCCAACGCACCTCTAGTCAATTTTCCAGACATATTTCAGTCGAATCGCAATTTCATATCGTTTCAATTGTAGACGGCTCCATGAAATTACAGTTACTTTCTATCAATTTTCTTGACTATTCGCAGTTTGAGCCCAGTTAAGTAAATATGCATGGGGTGCGGCTATGTTATTAGCCAAGTTGAATGCACTCTGAGGCCCTGCAATGTATATTATATCTTTCAATTGCTGTTACTAACGACATATGCAAAAGTCAGCAACAATAAACCAAAACTTGGGCCTGTAACTTTCCCACACACACACACACACACACACACTAAAACTCGAACACACACATGACAAAGTTCACATGCAACTTTGGAATTAGCTGGATTCAGTTCAGTTATTTTGGGCACTGGTGTTGGGGTTACGTGGCGCTTAAGAGCTGTAAAAATGTGTAGATTATCAACAATCTGGCAACGTCACAAAAAAAGAAAAAAAGCCAACCAAAGACGCCAACATGCCGCGCCATATCTTAGCCATAAAAACGGTAAGTTACGAGTGTGGCCCTAAATGTTCGAAAGGGGCACTTACTTTTGGAACCCCTCAAATGAGGGGGTATTAGGGGAATGGGTGAGGGGGGGGGGGGGGAATGGACGGGGTTGCATTGACTGACATACAATCAAAGTTCATTCAACTGTGGCAACTGCAAAACAGAAACGACAATTGTGACGATGTGTCGAACGTATTTGAAATTGTTTCGTAGTTGGCCCAAATGCTTGTATAATTGTACGTGCATTATATGGAAATGTGCTGCACTTGTAAAAAGAGGAGTGGGTTTTTTTTGTATTAACAGATGGTTAATTTGAATGAAAGTGGAATATCTAACATGGTATATTATGGGGATTAATGCAAAAGCTATGCACTCGCACCCATAAATAAGAAAAAATAGAAATACACTCATAAACACAAGCAATTCATGATGGAATATAGTACTTGTGACCAGGAAATACCCTGTACATATTTTTAAGCCAGTTTTTAAGATGTCTATAAGGTTACTTAAATAACTGACCAAAATTCAAACTTTATTTTAAATTTGTTTCTATTATTTATAAATATAAAATTTTGTCCCAAATACAACATAAGCTTAAAGCATCTTCGGCACTTTGTGAACTAGGCATATTTATCTTTCTAGTTATTGTAGCTAACTTACTAGTGATAAAAGATAGTTACATGATTATTCTAATTTACCTGATTATTCATATGGTACATTAATTGTCACAACTTTTATTTACATCATAAAAAGATTCTATCGCAATGCTAGAAAATTTTTAATGACTTACACGATTCAAATTAAAAGTGATGACATTTTGTCATGCTTTTGGGACTTTGGGTGTGCTTCTGGGGGATTTCTGGGTTGGTTCGCTTTATAACGATGGCTCTGATTGTATCTCAAGCAATTTGCTCTAAACGCGAATGACATGACGTGCATGTCAAATGGAAAATAATTGCACTTAGTCAGCTAGGAAACTTGACTTATTCTGTTTAGCACCCATCAAACCCATATACATCTAGCAATTATATTAATTATGAAGATTTCCGTATATTAAGGCTGGTAACACAACTTTGTTTTGCCTGGCATTTCAGAAGATTAAGTAAATTCCATGAGTTAGCAAAGCGTGCCCAAAAAAGCGCAATCCACATTTTTCCTTGCCTACGAAAATTCGGAAATTTGTGCGGCAAAATATAAACAATTAGTTGAAGGCAAAACAAAAACAAAAACAAAAGCAAAAAAAAAACAAGGTTGCACACGGAATGTGCGCCAGACTGAAACTGTCAGGGTCCACAATTTTTATTGAGGTGTGTATGCCAATGTTGCGAGTGGACACCATAATAACAAATTTGCTGAAAATTTGCCCCAAATTCGAGGTGAACGCCCAAGAAAAACTTCCCAAATTAAAAGACACGAACTTCAAATAGAAGATATGACGACATCGTGAAGTTCCGAAGAGGTGCAAGAAGTCCGGGTGGTAAAAGATATTATTTTTACTCCAATCAAATAGAATTTAACTAAACTTCATCATTCAAAATCACAAAAATCATTCTTGTTGACAAATAAAAACACATCAGATACAAAGTGAATTTGTAACTTTTCAAATACTGCTTACAACATTTTTTTTAACATTTCAATTTAATTAAATTGCACCCATTTGTGGTATGCCTTAATCAATTGAGATCTCTAATTTTCAATTGTTGCGAGGAAAATGCACTACTTTTCCTTTATTGCTGATTTTCTTGAGAATGACACAAACGAAAGAGCATTCATATATAGGACAGAGTGTGTATATGGAATATTATATATATGTAAATGCAAACATATCTATAATTTAGCCTCATATAATGCGCTATATTTATGTCTTGAAAATTTCTTCGAGTTTTAAGGCTGAGAAAATATTTTTCCAAACGGCGCACGGCCTGCCAGTTTTTCATGTATAAATAAATACGTTAGCCGACAGGCGCATAAATAAAAATAAATCATGAAGTAATCTGCTGCAGACACTTCAAGCAATGTGCAACATTAAGTATACGCCCGTGCGGCGACAGGCAATCAATGGCGTATTGAGAGTCATTGTGGAGGCTGCGCTGCTCTCCAGATGAGTGCATCATGACAATAACTGTGATAATGACACAAACAATGCCAGCGGAGACTTATCAATAATGGGGTCAATAAGGCAATTGATTGATTATCGCTTCATAATTGAGTTTTATGATGGACGGTTTCCAAGGAGCACACAACGAGAATGTTGAAATATTATCAATAAATATTGCGTATTTAATCTTATGATTTAATGCACCGGCTGTTTTAAAGGGAATATATATATAAGAGTATTTTCCCCTTGGTGGTTCATTGGTTCAGTGAACCCGTTTTAAAGCGAGCCACTCAACGTTGCAAAGCACACACTTAATTAGCAGGCACATTGTTGCAAGTGCACGCACTGGATCTGGGCACCCACCTGCATTAAGGCTTAGTGCCAGGGATAGCAACCCCAGTAGGATTATGCAGGTGACATAGGGCGACATGACAAGCAAAAAGGGGTTAATAACTTGTTGTTGTTGTTGTTTTTCTGTTGTGGGTGGGGGTCGCCTTGTCAGTGCAACTTGCTTAAGCTGTTGAATAATACTTTCGGTATTTTTATATTTCAACACAGATTTTCACTTTACACTGCTTTCGTATATTAATTTTTTTGATTCGAAAATATTTCGCTTAACTCACGACACGCGCATGCGACCCGTTGACAAACTGAAAGCGAACTGAATCAAAACCGAACACAAATAAGCGCCACAAGTCGCATTCAGCAGCAGCAGCAACAACAGCGGCGGCAGAAGTTGAAAACCAAGCGACAAAACGAACCAATAACAAAACGAACGAACACAAAGCACAAAGCACAAGTAAGCTAGACAGGGAGAGCGTGAGAGAGAGAGAGAGAGGTAGATCGTTCAAATGAGAACTGCACGCAGATTGAAACACATATTGAAAGACCAAATTGAAACAGACAGATTATGAGATAGAGACAGGGAGAGGGGGCTAACGGGGGTTAACGAAGATACGCATGGAGTAGTTGAAGTGAAGCTGGCTTTTATAGTGCAGTTAG
The DNA here is from genome assembly GCA_035042185.1 of Drosophila kambysellisi. NCBI lineage: Eukaryota > Metazoa > Arthropoda > Insecta > Diptera > Drosophilidae > Drosophila > Drosophila kambysellisi. The sequence goes on along the minus strand of JAWNLS010000945.1, from coordinate 2,994,380 downwards.
TTATTTAGATGGGTTTGGGTTGGGAGCAGGTTAAGCACTCGTCTATGGCCAGCTCTTCTAATAGTTGCCACAAGAAACACTTGCAGTTTCAAATGCCGCACAGTGGAACAAAAGCTGAAAATTCTGAAAATTTATTATAGAATTTAGCTGATAATTATTCATCTCTTTCTATGTTTTGCTACATACCACTATTCATATTAGCAGATTAGAAGACTAAAGGTTCTTTCAAGGTCGACTCAAATATTTAATTGAAACATTTTGGCAGCAGTTATTACACTGTACACGAAACCGTTGCGTTTTCTTGCACCATTGACGTTTAACGACTGTCGCCGTCTGTCCTTTTGTCCATCTGTCACTTTGACACTATGTCAGTTTTTCAGTTTGTCGTCAGTGGCAATTGAATATCAACTGGCGGCTAAGTCGTCCACATTGACATCGTCGACATCTTATCATGCGCGGATTTTTAATAAGGAAATGCAATGTTGACACTTTCCAGCACTGGACTGCAAGTCAGGCAACCACTTCGCTGAAGAGGAGGACACCAGCTTGGATGTGTTTTGCAAATATTTTATGCGTTTTCTATGGCAACGAGATTTGTCTTTTATCATTTTGCTTTTATGGTGCTGGGGCAACGGGTATTTTATGGCTAGGGAGTATTTTGACTATTGCTGATATGGGTGGAGTACATTGACTTTTGTGTTATATGGCTGCGGTTAATGAATTTTGTTTCATATTAAATCCATTAAGCTGAAGCAGTAGAAGAGCTCAGCAAATGTTGGGGTATTTTTAACAGTAGAAAGAAAACTTTGAGAAAACAAATAATTGTTGAAAATAAACAAATGTTTCAAATTTTTGGCATATTTACTTGGCAGATTTTAAATATGAAAACAGCATTTAAAATTTAAACAAATTTACTTTTGCTAAGCTATAAATAATTCTTCCAAATTGATATTTAGGCATTTATATATATCTATAAACTGTAGTTTATTTTTGTTCTATACTTAACTTAGTATATGTGTTTAGTCTTACCGTTATTATTGGCACTTGTCTAGTCCAGGTTAATGCCCAACAAAATAATTGTTAAGCAGCCAATAACCTGGATAAAAGCCAAACAAACCCAAACCCCTCGAGTACATACTTCAACAATCCATCAAATTACCTAGAAAGTTCACCGAACGGCAACCCAGTTAAAGTAAATCCAATAAACTACGCCTCGACTTGATGACAATGCACAACTTCGGAAGACTAAGAAAACCGATTCTTAGATAGCTTTTGGGCATTTATCTGGGGGAGTGAAGCGAAGTGCGGAATGCGTAAGGTGTTTAGCAGGATATGGAGGCGTCGTTAGTTGTCCTTCTGGGGATTTTAGTATTTCAGTATACCTCGATTTGACAACTGCATACAAATTAGAAAATAATTGTAGTACAGCTATTATTTATGTTTTACACGGTTCCAAGAAATCGATTAGGACTTCGAAGGCCATATTTCTCAGAACATCGTAGATTTATTTATGTTGAATGATTGGTCATTTGGTTAGGGTTATTAAGTGGAGCATGGGTAATTACTGACTACAATGCTAACAGTAGACTAACATTGCTTAAGGCATACTGAAGAAAGTAAGAATAACTGAGAAAAACTTTTAAGAATTGTTATTTTGAGATCTACTCTACACTGAAAACAATCGCACAATCTTCACGCTTTCGTTTCACAGTTCTGGCTCTGATTATTGAAATAACATTGTTCATCTGCGACAATGTCAAGCAAGTACTCTCAATTATTTCAAGCTGATTTTAAATATAGTTACGCCAGCTCAGGTATGTAATGAGACTCCCCTAATTGTCCGTGCCTTTGTTCAAATCGCAGGTAAACAATTTGAGAACTTAATTATCTGAAATAATTTGACTTACAATAACGGAAAGGGAATAGTTTGAGTTGTGCAATTGTACAATTAAAATAATAAAGATCTTTCGATAAAAAGTTGTACAGTTTTCGTAAATGGAATTTAGGTTAGTTTAGTCAAATATTCAATTAGTCAATGTCGGCACCATTTAGTTAGCCAATACATGCACCACAAGCAACCAATAGTTTGCAACCCCCGTTGCCTTAAGCAACAACAACCATTTCCATGGCAACCAAAACGCAAACAAACTAAACTCAATTTTCGATAAACAAAGCCAACAGTAAACTACACAAATATCTAATAGAAAATGAAACTTAAGACGCGCATTTGCAAAAGAAGTTCGATAAATTCAACGGAAACCTCACAGGAGCGCAGCCCACAATCCTGTAGCTATCCCCTGAGCTGTGTGGACTGGAGCAGCAATGAGGAAATCTATTTTGTCAGGTTCGCAGTAAGAAAAAAGTCCAACTTTTCCCCCCAGCCTTAAAGTAAGCCCCGATTCTACAGCGATGATCATCAGATATACAAGTGGAGCGATGTGAGCCGCGATTCAGTGGAGGTGGCCAAGCTGCCGGATGACTTCATACCCACAGATATGCACTGGCTGCTGCTGGGTGGTCGCAGCAGTGGCGGTGGCAAGGGCAGCGATACGCTACTCATCTGCAGCAATGACGGACGCTTCATTATATTAAACAAAAGTGCGCGGGTGGAGCGCAGCATAGCCGCCCACACGGCGGCAATTAGCTCGGGTCGCTGGAGTCCCGATGGCGCTGGACTCTTGACGGCCGCAGAGGATGGTGTCGTCAAGATCTGGTCACGTTCCGGCATGTTGCGTTCCACAGTCATACAGAGCGACGAGGCGATACGTTGTGCCCGCTGGGCGCCCAGCTCAACGGCAATTGCCTTCAGTCAGGGCGGTCACATTTCCATTAAGCCGCTGGCAGCCAACAGCAAACTAATAAGGGTGAGTTTGTGCTAAGTCATAGTTGCAGTGTAGTTAATTCAATTATTTAAACAGCTAAAAATAATTGTTAATTATTAGTGGCTATAATAATTAAGCCAGAGTTACGATCAATTATGTAATTTTTTTCATGTAATTATTGTATTAGGTTAGGTATGACGGCTGCGACCTGAAAAGGTCAGCACACATAGACCAATTTTATGACCTCTTGTGGTTAATTATTGTATTAGTAAATTTAAATTTAATTTGTATTTGCTCTATTAAAATTTGTTAACTGTTGACTGTTTTATTACTCTAAATTATTCTATATTATATTATATCACATACTACACTTTAGACTTTATTTATTTCCCATTTTAGTGGCGAGCCCATGATGGTCTGGTTCTATCGCTTAGCTGGTCGACCCAGTCAAATATTATAGCGTCTGGTGGTGAGGACTTTCGCTTTAAGATTTGGGATGCCCAGGGCGCCAATCTGTACACCAGTGCTGCTGAGGAGTATGCGATAACAAGCGTTGCCTTTAATCCGGAAAAGGATTACCTGCTGGTGGGCACCTTCAACATGCTCAAGCTGTGTCACAGCACCGGCGTAAGTTTAACTTCAAATAATCTCATCCAGGTAATTAAAAGTGGAGTCTTTTACGTGGCAAGTGGTCGTATAGCAGCGCTCGTTTTACGGCGCCCAGTGTTGGCTCCTTCTACACGCTGTCCTGGTCGACAGATGGCACTCAGGTCGCCTGTGGCACCTCCACCGGTCAGCTGATTGTGGGCTTTGCCGTCGAGCAGCAGCTCATCTCGCGCAACTTGAAGGCAACGAGCACAGGACGCAAGTGCATTGCGCTGCAGGACATTGCCACTGGCACCAGGGATGTTCTGGAGTTTCCGCAGCGCGTCATAAATTTTGCCTTGGGCTACGGACACTTGGTGGTGGCCACCACCCACCAGCTGCACATCTACAATGAGAAATATGTCAACACTCCGATCATTATTGATGGTCGCAACGATGTCCGCGTCATGGAAGTTGGCAAAAAGTGAGTGAAGACAAAGGCAACAATTACATACACTGAAAAAAACTGTTGATAAAAAAGTTAAAACCGTTATCTAACTAAATCTCTCAACACTTTCAGATACTTTATGGTGCTCGATGCCTCCTCCATTTGGGTGTACACTTACACGGGTCGGCTGCATCTCAATCCACGGTATCCGGGCTCACAGGCGCAGCTGCCACTGCTCAATTGGCGCTCCATATCGCTCGGATTGGATGTGCTCGCCATACGCGACAACTCTGAGACATCGCTACTACATCTTTTCGATCTAATCCCCGGTGCTTCGCGTCAATATGAACCGCACTCGTTGCGGGCCAAACAGCAGCTGGCCGAGATCGCCGCCTGTCGGGCTGGGAGTGCGGATGATCAGTTCGTTGCCTTCATCGATACCAACCGGGAGCTGTACATCAGTGAGACGCGCAATTTGAGCGGTAATTCCACCGCCGGAGGCACCTCAGATCGTTTGGCCAATGGCGGGGACGAAATCTACAAGATTGGCACCCAGCTGACGTCCATCAAATGGGCCAGCGAGGCAAACATTTTGGTGGGTGTGCACGACTCCTGCTACAGCATTTGGTACTGCCCTGGCGAGGGTGCCGCCGATCCGACAATCATTGCTCTGACGACGATAACACTGGACACAGCGTAAGTTCAACACTTTGATAAAAAATTGTATGCCATTAAATTTAAGATTTCTCTCTGCCTTCTTTCAGTGAGTTTGGCAAGCACGTGGCCATCGATAGCTTTGAGGATGCTGTGATCACATTTCGCTGTGCCGGCGCCCTCTTGCCCATAAATGTCAACGTCTATTGCGAGGTGCTGCATCGCACCCTCCATGAGGGGCAGTGGCAGCAAGCGTTGAGGATTTGCCGCCTGGCGCAGCACACGAGTCTGTGGGCCACATTGGCCGCCGTGGCCACCAGGAAGCATCAGCTGCAGCTCAGCGAGGAGGCCTATTCGGCTGCCCTGCAGATCGACAAGGTTAGCTATCTGCAGCATCTGAAGACCTTGTCGCCCTCGAGCGCTGAGCAAATGGCCGAGAATTCACTAATGCTGGGCAGGATGCTCGAGGCGGAGACCATACTGCTGCACAATCGTAAATTTGGACAAGCTGTGGCGCTGGCTTTGCGCATGCATAACTGGAAACGTGCCCTGGAGATTGCCCAGAAACATCAGTCGGAACAGTCGGATGTGGATCTGTTGCAACTTGTGTTGGAGGAACGACGACATTATCTAAAGGCCTTACAGCGTGATGAATGGGATGCAATGTATCTAAGTCATGTGGTCAATGATGGAAATATCAGTGAATAAAGATTAGAATAAGTCATCGGCAAAGTAAATGTGCGCAAGTGTATGTAATCCTTGAAGTACCTAAGTTTTATGTACAAATTATATAACATTTAATTCCAAAGACCTTTAGTTCAGTAGGCGGACCGAATCATGGGCTTGCCTTCAATTGCATTGATGATATTGTTGGCTGCCAAGAGACTCATTTCGATAGTCGTCTTCATCGTCTGCGTGCCCATATGGGGCAGTACAACTGGAACAAAAGACAAAAACAAGTTAATATCACCTGTTATAGATTATCATTAGTTCAGTACACACCACAATTGGGTAGCTTCAGGATGGGATCATTTGCGGGCAGTGGTTCCGGCGTGGTGACGTCGAGGCCAGCGGCAAAAATTTTACCAGTAATCAACGCCTGATGCAGATCACTCTGTTTAACAAGACCTGGATATAATAATCTAGATAGTATCCATTACCTTAACGAGACACAATCCACTCACCCCCCCTGGCCACATTGACGAAGACTGCACTGCGTTTCATTTGCTCGAAGGCCTGTGCATTGAATTTCTCACGTGTTTGGTCGGTGAGTGGCGCTGCAACCACCAGGAAATCGCTTTCCCCCAGCAAACGCTCGAAGGGCACATGCTCCGCCTTAAAATCCACATCGTTTTCCTTGCGAGTTCGCGTCGTGTAGAGTATCTTGGCCACATCCCAGCCCTGCAGACGTTTTGCTATGGCCTGGCTAATGCCGCCGAAACCAAAAAATCCTATGACAGAGTCTCGAATCTCTTGACCCATTCGCCAATCAATTCGCTCCGTTACCCATTGTGAGCTGAAAAGAAATAAAGGAGAATAAAACTTTTATATTGATAAGCATCTGTCAACTGTAATTAATAATTTGTGATGCTTATATAAAAACTTTAATTATTTTAAAACATTATTGCGATCACTGTTTGAAAGCGTAAATCAAGTTGGCATCACTGCAATGCGCGCGAACATTAAAAAGCTTTTTGAGCTTTCGCCTCAAAGCTCAAGCGTAAGCTTTTGCGCACAGCTGATACTCACGTCTCGATATCGGTGCGGCCTGCATGAAAGTGGCGACCAGCTGCAATCATTAGCCCAATGGCCAGATCTGCAACTGCATTCTTCACGACGCCCGGCGTGTGCCCCAGTGGAATTTGGCGGCGCTTGAACTCAGCCACGTCCGCATAATCTATGCCCGACGACATGGTGCTGACAGCCCTTAGTTTGGGTCCAGCTGCATCAAGGATGCTGCCATTTAGGGGCTGATAGTGAGCCCAGTAAATGGCGTCGACGCCGCCAACCTTTTGCAGAATCTCATCGCGCGACGGTGGGACACTCTGACAGACGATAGTTTCGGCACCGCGGGAACGAAGCAGCTCCAGCGCCGGTAGCGGCACCTGCGGGTGCGTAACGAGCACCTTGAATGCCCTCGATACGCTCATGTCGAACCGAAGTGCGCGACAGCCAGCGGCTAACTAATGCAAAAATTCTACACAAACAAGAAATGAGCTTTTTCCACTCTCTCCATCCGCTCTCTTTTTCTCAATCTCTTTCAGCTCTTTTCTCCAGACTTTTTTCAAGATCTAATTACAGCTACTATGGGCACAATATCATCCATTCTTATTGAATGTACAGGGTACTTTTTTGGGGAATTCACAAAAACAAAAACATTTTATAATGGTTATCTTTGTTTTTAATTATAAATAATTTATAATTCTCAGCTAGATATGATAGACATGAAACTAGAATAGAAAACACTGCAGACGAACGAATAATTAAATCCATTTAATAAACCGGAACAAAGAAGTATATTTTGAAATCTTAATTCCTATTGCTTGATTGTTAAGAAAGCTGTTCCATGTGAAGGTTTCTTCTTAAAATAGATTTTCAGGCATTTCCATTTTTTAAATGTGTTGGGCTTTAATACTCAAAGCTTCGGAACAAAGGGTACAAATTTTCTTTAATGTTGTTTATTTGATTTTTATTCATTAATTATCCAAGCTATTGTTAGTTAGTTTCACAGCTGTCAATGGGCCTTACACACTTCAGTGAGTTTCCATAGTTATTCCATGGTTTTTCTAATAGGCAGGCGACAACATTCGCTCTCCGGCCAAGCCGCGCAGCACATTGTGAGCGGCTATTGTGGCCATCTCGGAACGGGTGCGATTTGTGGCCGATCCAATGTGCGGCAAAATTACTGAAACGAGGAATAAATTATACAAAAAGTGAAGTGAGTTTACCTTCAAATATACATATATACAAATATATAGGAAAATAACTGAGTCAAGCAAACTATTCCCACAGATGACCTCAGATTCGAGTTCAATAACTAATTTAATTTGTTCCTGATTTAATTAATGTATAACAGTAAGGCTGGAATATTTACTCTGTGATTAATATTTAATTCTTCATAAGTGTATTGTCAAACTATTTAAGGGCGTTATAGCGAATCATGACTGTGTCATGCTATAAACTTAACTGTGTCATGCTATAATTTCTGTTAAAAACGTGATGGCCGATAAGTTATATTTTTTTTATAAAACGAGACCATAATGCACAGCGTGAATTTTCAATCTCATATCAGTCCAATACAAATGTAAATGTTGATAAGCTTTGCCTTTCAAATTGAAAATCTTCCGCTTGTTGAAACATAAAAAACCCCACAGCTGACAGAATATCTCCCCGAATCTCCACGGGACTCGAAATAACATTCACCTATATAATAGTAATTCAAATATTTGTATATACACATTAAATTAAAAACAAAACATAGACTGGAGTTATCTGTTAACCCAGGTAACTATAAAATCTTAAAATACATAATTTAACATTTCAAAATTTGATAACCTATAAAGAACCTTGACCATCACAGAAAACTACAGGTCCAATAACAAAGCTCTCTAATTTTTGTTTTGCAAACAATCGCTAAAAAAAGAAACGATGATAATAATACTAAGTCATGTAGAGCGATAAGAAAGCTAACTAACAATACATACAGACTTGAAGCAGAAATATATATATACTTGGAATACCACTCACCGATGTTGTCCAGGGTTAGCAATTTGTCATTGGATGGCAGTGGTTCTGGATCTGACACATCGATACCAGCGGCAAAGATCCTGTTCGACTTGAGCGCATCATACAAATCATTCTGCTTGACAATCTCTGCGAGCAGAAAAGAATGATGAATGAGGCAAGAACTGATTGTATCTCAGATTAGAGCTACTTACTGCCGCGTGCAATGTTCACCAGGACGGCGGTTCGCTTCATCTTGTTGAAGGCCGTGGCATTGAAGACACCCTGCGTCTCTGCCGACAATGGAGCGGAAATGACAACAAAGTCGCTCTTGGACAGCAGCTCATCAAAGCTGACCTTTTTGGCATTGAGCTCCTCCTCGATTTCCTTGTGGACGCGACGTCTTGTGGTATAAAGCACATGATCGATATCGAAGCCGGACAGACGCTTTGCAATCGCTTGTCCAATGCCGCCAAAGCCATAAAAGCCAACAACAGAATCACGCACATCCTGACCGAGCATCCAGTTCAGGTGATAGTTCTCCCAGTGGCCACTAAAGAAGGCACGTCGATAATTAATTGATTGAATAATTGACTAATTATTTAATCGATGGTCTCAACTTACGTTTCAATCTTGGTGCGCCCCTCGTGAAAGCGACGACCTGCAGCAATGAGGAGACCCACAGCCAAATCGGCAACAGCTGGATTCAGGACGGTGGGCGTGTGACCCAATGGAATCTTGCGACGTTTCACCTCAGCTAAGTCGACGTTGTCAATGCCTGCTGACATCGTCGAAATGGATTTCAATTGTGGTCCAGCCGCATCCAGTACTTCAGCGTTGAGAGGTTCATGTCCACCCCAGAAGATGCCATCGACGCCTCTGACCTTCTGCAGGATCTCAGCACGACTTGGTGGCAAACTCTGTACCTGAATCAGCTCACAGTTCTCCTTGAGCAGATCGATGCCCGACTGTGGCACCTCGGGATGCGATATGAGTACCTTAAATGGCTTCGCGGACATGGTGCTGTTCTTGGATCTGCGAGCGGCAACGTTGGGTGTTATTAATAGTGCCACCAGACACAACAGTGAAAACGAAACTTTCATCATAGCCATTGTGCTCAAGGCGACGCTCGGCAAGCAACTGAGTCCCAAACATAGCTCGACTTACACATATATAGAAAAGATTGTTGCTCAGATAGCAACCTGGCTCAAGCTGCCACTGACTGACGATAAACTTGTGAACCTGATCAGCATTCTTACAGTTCTCTGTTTCCTACGCTCTCTTTTACTCAACGAATACCGGTTTTAAGCTGATCACTGAAAGAGAATTTACTAAGCGATAGTAAAGAGTACTTTAAGAGACTCAACACGTGCCGGTTTATTCTAATTGGAAGTAGGCAAAGAAGAGAGAATTTCTTAAAAGTGCGGACAGTGCTTCCAAAAAAGTGAGAATTGTTCATTTTGGATGATTGGGAAATTCATATTTGAATGAAGGAACAATGCAAAACTTAAGATAAACTAAGATTTGCCAGATTGATAAATTACATAAAATAGGATCACTATTGCAACAGTTCATTCAAAATAAATAAATTAAGGAAACAATTGATCCAAAACAATTTTCTATTTAAAGATATCACACTATCTAAAGATTATGAAATTATAATCATTATTTTCAACTTGTCGGATTTAGATAGCAATTGTTTCTGGTAGTGGAAAAATACACAATCGACATTGAGAATGCCAAAGTCAATAAAAATCATATTGTTTTTTCACACACAACTCGCTCTCTTTGCGGTTAATTAGTGGATCACCCAAAACAAAACTATTTTCAGCTGATAAAAAAAACTAAATAAATTTAGAAGTAGCTTTTTATGTATTCGGAAGATTGCTGACAGCTATTTAAATGCTCTTCGTAGCTGTGGCACTCAGTTGTGCCTCCACTCTTACTTCGATACTCACACACTATCACTCTCTCCGGCAAATTGGAAAACGTTGCTGTTGGGCGGTTGCAAAACGACTGAATGAAAGTCAATCAAATGATAGCTTTTTATAATATAGTTACTAACTTGGCAAGTGCCAGTGTGTTTTGAAGCGATAACAACGATTGATAAAAAGCTTTTTTTTACGTTGAATCACTAAAAATAAAACGGCTTTGATTAATTTGTATTGAATTCGATCAGGTCTTAAAGCAATTGAAATGTTGCTTATCATTTCCAACGATCAGCAAAGAAAGCAACTCTTTACCCTTTCCCCTTCCCGGCGACTAATTCGAGGCGGGACATTTTACTTGTTTATCTCGCTCCCATTGCACATTTGCTGCTCTTTGCTTATCTGGTTTCGTTTGCGCTGTGCTTCTTATCTCGATGGACGGCCAGCCAAGTTTGTTCGCCTCGCTATCCCTGTCCCTGTCCCTATCTCTGTCCCTCTCATTGTTTCTTCTATCTCTGTCTGTGTCGACTCGGATTGCGATTGTGTGAACTCTTTGGTTGTTCTGGTGCTGGGCAAAGCTGTGCGCCTGCTCAAAATACCAGTTGGGGATTTTTCCCATGTCATCTGGTGTGGAGCTCGCGTGCGAGCCATTTCCAATTGGAACGGCTCAGTTACCTACAACCGAGCTGCGCAGTGGAGTCGAGCCCGCCTATTGGAACGTTGTGGAACCGACCAGCTCGTCACTACTACTTGTCGCCGCAAAATGCTGCCTGCTTTTTTTGTGAGCGGATCTGCTCAAATTTTGTCCGCAAAGCAGCAGGCGCACAGAGTCGCATAGCTGCTCTCTCTCTCTATTCCATTTCGGTCCCCGCGCGCTCTCTATCCCTCTCTCTCACACACACACACACACATTTTCATTCCATTTCACTGTGAAAGCAGCAGCAAAGAAACGCTGACTCCGCTCCGACTCTGGCATTTTGCGTTGGCGTGGATCCAATGAGGGGCAAGCGATTGCCTTGCAGGGCTGTCCCCCAAAAAGCACTTAATTATACCCTGTTTGCAGCTGCGAGCACAGAGGGTTGTTTAACTTGCTAAACTCTTCAAAAAGAAATTGGTGTGTTTTGTTGAAATTGAAATGCGCAAGTATTCGATTTATTTTGTATTTCTGGATATTGTCTTAGTTGCAATAATCCGAGTGTCGACTTATAGTCATTTACCGTTGAAAAAATAAAATATTCGACTACAATAACATTCTATTACTTCTAGGCCTGCTAGGCATATAAAAATGTATTAAAGATTAATAAATACAAATTTTAATTTCACATTATTTAGAGGGTATTTGCAGGTCAGGCGTTCAGCTTGAAATGGTAATTGTAATTGTGACTCAAGATTCTTTAGAGCTGAGACTGAGAAGTTATTTTTTGTTGCACTTTGGAGAGTTTCTCTAGTCGCAGCTGCACTTTGCCTAATTGCAAAAAGGTTATTGGCCCGCCAGAGTTGTCAGCGTTGCCAGAGTTGCCTCAAAAGTTGCGAGGGTGGCTCGATGTGGGCGCCAGAAGCGGAGTGTCGCGTGCGCTCTTTGTGGCTGCTGTCTGCGTCTGCCGTTTGGCGTCGCTGCCGTTGTCGTTGTTTGGCGTCGCTGCTTGCGCTTTGTTCTTTTGTTTTGTGGTGATTTTCTTTTCTGGTGGCTCTCGCTCCAGTAGGTGGCGACGACGGCGACGGCGACGGCGACGTTGTCGCTCGTTGTGTGCTGGCATTTATGCATTCCTGTTACCAAAACACGATGCGTCATTTTGACTGACGTAACCAGGAGACAGCTGTCTATCAGATGCGACCGTCGTCGTGCCTGCGACGACGGCGTCGTTCTCGTTTACCGTTACGCCCGCTGCCGATGGCAATACCAGCGCTGGCTGCGGTTTAGCGAACAAGTGCACAGCAATCAGCAATCAGCGGACGACGCTAAGCAAATCGCACATAAAAAGATGACTAACACACACACATACACATATGCACACCTAAATAAACACACACATACGTGCATAGAGACTTACACAATTACATGAAAGATAGCGTGGCGCCCTTTTTAACTAGAGTTGGTCTCGTGTTGCTTTTACTTGCGTGACACGCATTTTTCGTGAAATAGCACGTCACCAATGCTTGCCAAACCTATTTATGTTTTTTTGTTATAAAGAAAAGAGTCCAATTACATCTAAAATGAAAACTAGCTAGATTATCCATTTACAAATATGTAACTGCACAAAAGATATAAATACATATTAGTTTCCAAAATTACACAGCTCAAAGCTAAAAACTGACTGCAATTATTCGAATAAAGTAAATTGTTAAATGACCAAGAGTTTCGCGTTGGTAAAATTAATGGCTATTAAAATCCGCTACGTGCTCATCTCTAATACAAAGTTAAAGTTGTTTCTGTCGTTTAACAGAGTGTAACAGCGCTAAAAAGCTCGCTGATAAGTTGATAAAAAAAGCGAAAAAAAAACACTCCGCCCCCTCGCGTTCGATCTCGGCAAGTGTCGCTGGCTGCAGCATCCAGCAGTATTCGCATTATTCTGTTTGCTTCATAACCAACTACAGCTGGCAGCGAAATCTAAAATGGTGGCCAAGCTGCAAGCTACAAAGCTGCAAACTCTCTAGGCGAGGGCGCTTTTCTTTTTCACAGCGCAGGCGCCAAAAGACGAAGCGGCGCCTACAGTCTCAAATGGGCCACTGCCAACACAACTCCCAGAAAGAAAAAAAACTCAAGCCCCAACGAGCATTGTTATGCGGTAGGCTCCCCCATATAGAAAAAATGAACGCGCAGCATTGAGGCAGGTCCCTCTACGCGATACGAGGGAACAGGCGCACAAGCAACCGCAGCAAGCGACGCAGCACCAGTTGAGCGACTAAAAGCTATTTGAAATGTATGCTCGTATGTATTTGGGTTTGTATTCGTGTGTGTGTGTGTGTGAGCGGAGCCAACGTAGCGGGCGCCTACGTCACAGAAGCACATGAGCGGACAACAGCTAACGCAGCACCCAATGCGGCAGAGAGAGAGGGAGAGAGTCAGCGAGAGCAAGAGTGAGAGTGAGAGTGCACGCGTATGTATGAAATTGAGAGCAGAGAGTGCGAGAGCCCCTCTGGTGCTGCGTGGGTGTGTATTGGGGTGCTATGTGTGTGTTTAGCTGAGTACAAACATGCATACGTATGTATGCATGCAAGCATGTATTTTGTTACTGTCTGTTTTGGACACTGTGCTTAGGATTACCGTTGCATGCACACTGACTGCATGCCTTTTGTAATGATGTTAACATTAACTGACATCAGGCACGAGTCGTAATTTACATGTCTTCTGTTCGTGTACTGTTAGCTCTCGGTGTTTGTGAGTGAGACAAAACATTTTTTTGAATTGAGCACAAGACTTTGAGGCATTTTGTGGCTTGCGAACGAGTGGAATTCTCATGAGCGCTGGCTGCAAACAATATTGTTCTCATCACACCCAGAACTTCTTTGCATTACCAAAGAAGGGTATATTTTGCAGCAAGGTAATCATACAACAAATATTTATTAGTTGAATGCACATTATTTTTGCTTTGTTCACAAACAATTAAAAGTACATCGTGAAGTTCTGTTGCGATGTCAATTGCCATTTGCGTTAATATTTGTAGACTCGTTAGCCGGTTCAGCTGATTCAGCAACTGGTGGTTCAGCAACACTCGCAATTCCAGTTACAACTCTATAGGGAAATGGTCGTGTTAGCGATCTGTCAAAGGACTGCTCCCGCCTCTCCAAGGGCATGGGACGAAATAAATTATGGAATAGGCTGCCATTTCTGTTGGCTGAGGTCCGCTCCTCCGAGTTGGGCTGAGGCTAAAATTTCTAATTACCAATTGTATCACTGTATGACTTTTAGCTCCCTTACCTGGAGCAGTGTGGTGTACATTAGATCGGCGTAATTCAACAGCAAACGCAGTCCCTCGTAATCTTCGCCTGTTTCGGGATGCCGCAGTAATTCGCGGGCAGCCGTATTGCTCATGCGGATTAGGATCTGTATTACGGAGGAGAGACTGCTAACCAGGCGCATGGTATCATTGTTTACGTCCACGTCCTGTGGCACCACGGACCACTCGCGTGACTGCCTCATGGTAGTACCACGACACTTTGTGTACTGCGTCTGGCGAGGATGTACAATAGCAATGGCTTTGGGATGTGCCTTTAGGAGCAATTAGGATAGGCATAAGCCGTCATTTGAGTGTTCACTGTGACGTTACCTGCTCTCCATCTTCAGCCTCCTTGTGATCTGAATCCGTCACATCACCAATGGAATTGCTTGCCCCAATTTTGGTGCCGTTAGTTTGGTTACCGCACCACATTATTGATTTTGGATTTTCAAATACTTTGGATTTTAAATACGGTTTATACATTAAACGATTATCAAGCGATTGTAAAATGAAATTTTTCAAATATTTTCACAAGGTTTCCTTTGATCCCCAGAAAAAGTGAGATTGAATACCAAAAAAATGTGAGCAATAAAACTAATATCTCCCAAATTTCATATTTTAAAGTTTACATTTTGTTGCATTTTTTAACCGTTAACCGTGATTTTCAGAACTTGGCTAAGAATACACAATACCAAAGAGAAACACGGTTTTGTTTAACGTTTAGCTACAATAAAATTTTATTAATACCAGAAAACTAAATTTGTGTATATAGATATATATTGTATATATAGAGTTGTATTTGTTTTTGTATTCGTAAATTGTTTTTAAATTTTCTTTTGCAACTGCAAAAACTTTCATGTGAATTGTCATAAATACTGCAATCGCATTGACATAAAATAGTTCATATACATATACACACTATACTATATACTATATAGATATTATAACTCTCTGGCTTACATCAAACATTCGTTCTTAGCTTAGTTACTAAAAGCTTCAACTGCCCTGTTTATCATATCAATATCGCTTCCTATGACTATTCCTAAACATACCACTTAGACACTCATTCAGCCAATTCGTTAGGTTTTTCATTTTCATTTTCTTTTTGTTTTTCATTTGCGTGGTTTTGGAAGAAGAAATGTTTTAAATAACTAAAACTTTATACATTTGTTTTTTTTTTTACACACACGTAAAAAGTGATAAGCATAATCATATAATAAATTTTTGTCATACACATAGAACAAAAGAAATTACTAAGTCTTATTAACTAAAAATTAATAATATCAATATCAATGAAATTTAACACTATATTCTTCAAGTCATAACGAAAAGAACTCTTCGAAAGGGATAACACATCCGCACACTAAACGTCCAGTTAATTAAACAGAAAATTTGGTAAGGTCACAACTAAGATTAGATTATATAAAGATTACATATTTGTTGTATGTTTGTTGTTGTTGTTGTTGTTGTTCTTGTTGATCTTCTTGTTCTATTCAATTTGGCGCATTCGCCGTACGCAGCTTGGCGCGCACATTTAGATACTCGGGGTTGACATATTGGCGATCCTCGGCCTCCTCGGCATCCTGTTTTTGTGTCGCCGCCTCATGCTTCTGGGCGCGCTCCATAATCACGCGTCCCAGTTCGCCCTTCAGCCCAGCCAGCTCCGTTTCGGGTGAATGCTGCAGTTCGGCAGCCGCATGTCGCTCCTTTTGCTTCTCGTAGGCACGCTGCAGTTCCGTCTTCTGATTTAGCACACTCTTGCCACTAATGGCAATAAAGAAAAAAACAAAAGAGATACGTTTAAACTGAAGCTCCTTATTTAGATGGGTAGTATTCCATTTTTACTTACATGCGCGCATTGAACTTTAGTTCGCGATTCAGCGATCTGTGATCTGTGTTCTCCAAGCAGGGATTGATCAACTTCTTTGGCAATATGAGACCCTCGGAATCCGTTTGGACCCCAGTGGGCGTCGCTGGCGGTGAACTGGACATGGACATCATCGTGTCCGCTTCCCTCTCAGCCAAACTTTGCGTTCGAGTCGTATCTGCAAACACAGTAAAAAAAACAAATGCAACATTGATCAATATGAATCGAAAACATGTTGTGCTTTCTACAAGACAACAAAAAAAGTAAGAATAATACTAAGAAATCTTTGTCAGTTACTAAGTTTAATTGGCACTTGGCCTTCGTTCCATAAATCAAACAATGCACACACACCACATACACACACACACACACAACGCACACAACAGCACTAAGAAGAAGAAGCAGCTGATGATAATATACGGCTCGGCACAACAATAGAGCGGCAAAAAATAATGTCTTCTTGGTCGATGTCTTTTGCGACTTGACTTGGCTGTCGCCTCTCGCTTTATTAAGGTTAAATATTTCTTTGCATTCATGTCATTGTCAATTTGTTGTTACACAAAACAAAATAAAACAACAAAAAAATCAGAAGACTTGGCACAACTGCCTATCTGTAACAAACAAAAAATAAAATAAATAACCGCTTAAAGCCAAAAGCAACAACAAACAAGCTGAAACGACCCGTCCAGTCAATTTGAAGATTCTTTCTTTGCTTTGCCGCAAACTGCTTTTATGCTCGACATCGTCATAATAACCCACATTTGGGCGCACATTTCTGGAGCAGACGCCAACAAAGTGGGGAAGAGACTTGAAACTTAAAAAGAAACAGAAACAGAACCAGAACCAGAACCTAAACCAGATTAATAGGTGTTGATAAGGGACCGGGACAGGGACAGAGAAGCGTCCCATTGCTGAAAAGTGCCGTTGCAAATCGCTGATGAGACAATCACATTGTGAAAGTCGTTAAAGTGGATGCGAATCTAGACTTGTTATATCTCATAACACTAAAAAAAAACACAAACTTTGAAGTCATAAAAAGCGTGAAATCAATTTGGAAACTACTTCAAAATCATAATGCGAACTATGAACAAATTATGTAAATGTGAATAGGAAATGGAATAATGCAATGGGGGGAAATACAAATTTAAATTTCTCAGTCTTCACATTTCAAAGATGCCATTTTTCTTCGAATTGAATGGGAAAAAAGGGAATACTAACTTAGTGAGCTTTAACTTTAAAGAAAAAGTTAAATTTTGAGGAATTGCGAGAGTAGATTATTGTAGAAGAGCAAACAGTCCAAATCTAGTTAGATATAACTTAAGCAGATACTTAAAATGTAGCTAGATATATCTTTAATAAGTACTAGTTTAACTGAAACAGAAACTTAGTTATTATTATATCTACTCATACATGCATATAAAATCAGCCTAACAATTATAGTAAATATTTATATATATTTATATATGCTAATATATCAAAATTAAAAGTTCATAACATTATCTTAGTTTGCAGCATACGTAGAAGTACTTCCAATTTAAGTATATTACGTATTTTCATTACTAATCCTTGCTTGGATCAATTATTGATTATTATTGACTAATTGTGATTGTCTCTTATCACATTTCGATTATTTTATAATTTATTTATTATTATTACTATTATTATTTTATTATTTATTTAATTAAGAACCAGCTAACTAATAATTAAGAACGTCTACCATAATTCTTTACTACCAAGAGCCATGATGAGCTTGCAGGCATTTGGACTGATTGAAGTAAATTATGAAACAATGGTTTTCTTTTTGATCATTAACCCATATGCAACACTTGTGAATAGTGCCACATGTCGCTGCTTGATATATGACTATATGACTGACTGACTGACTGACTGAGTAACAGTTACAGTACTTGAGTGTCATGCGTAGTTTAACCCCAAGTTCTATTAACTTTCTTGCATTGCAGGTCATAATAAATAAGCAGAAAATTTTCCATAGCTGTAAACTTGTCCCAAGGCACACAAAAACTTTCATTCAGACACCGAAAAAAAAATAAAGAAAAACAGACAGACAGACAGACAGACAAAGTGTGTGTTTGCTTTGCTTGCTTGATAATATTACAAGTTTTCATTTGATAAATTAAATGCACACACTAACACACATAAGACTTGTGTGTGTGGTGTGTGTGTGTGTAATTGTGTAGTTGCATTTGTTGTCTGGGACGTTGTGGGTCGCATTGGACATGGAGGAACTCGATGAAAACAAATTGCATTTAATTAGTTGGGCATGGGGGTCCCTTATAAAGAGCGTTGACTGTTATTTCATTTGACTTAATTTCACACACACACACACCAACACACATTAGAGCCCATTTGACTGACTTGCTGTGTGTTGCAGCAGTGCTTCTAATAAGGCAGCCAGCTTAGCCTGGGTTGGGGTTCCGCGTTTTCAGCTTTGTTGCAAGTTGCGCAAGTGAAAACTTGTTAAACGACTGGTGCGTAATCGTCATCGTCATCGTCATCGTAATCGTCATCATAATCGCAATCGTTCATGTCTGCATGCCCATCTATGGAAATCATTTATGGTGTCTGCGCAACTTATTGCAACAAGGGGCCAAGAGTGCCTCCTCAGAATGTTGTTGAACCAACCCCATTATAGTCATCGAAAATGCAAAATCAAATGACGAGCAGCAAGTCAATCAATCAATCAAGATTTGCATATGATTTCCGATTGGGAAACATGAGAAATATATTAAAAACTTTGCCAATCATTTCATAATGTTGCTGCTCGAGGCTTGAAAGGTTAAAGGTTAGCTCTGTTTTGGTTCATGGCCACTTCACACTTAACAAAAGTCTCATTTACAAACAAAGGCTTATTGTTAAATTTGTAATAATTTGTTGTAAATTGTGTGCAGCTTCTCTGAAGCAATGTCTTAATCAATAAATAAGCTGTCAAGTCAAACTTTGAGCTGATCAATTGGCTGTGTTAAGTGCATTGTGGCCCTTTGTTGATGTCTTCACTGAAGTTTGCATTTTCATTAATTGGCCCAATTGAAGCACAACAGAACAGAAATCAACAACTGTCTTTCAAAATGTGCAAAGTTCACCAACTTTTAACAATGAAAGTCAACGAATTGTTCAACTGATTACAAAACTTAAATGAAAAGCAATAAGTTTCAGTCTTTTCTTTCTTTCTTTTTTCATTTAACCACAAAATTACTTATCGGCATTTTACAGCACTGCAATTATGAGTTATCTTTAAGTTCAATAAACCATTTGCTGCTGGCAATTTAGTGCAATTGAATGTGATTTTTATCGCCCAATATAATCCGAAAATTCAAATCAAGACATCTCAATGCAAGCCACGTCGTTGTATAACGAAAGCCGCTTTTGAAAAGTGAAAATGCAGCATGCTCCAAAGAAAGGAAATCCTCAAAGCATGTCAAGAAAATTATGAATAAAATGCCATACAAATGATGCGTATAGTAATCTTTGGAAAATCATATTAAAATGCAGTTTTTCTCCAGCTTTTGTCATGCAGATTTCAATTTAAGTGATGTAAATTAAAATGTTTTTATTTTTTTTTTATTTAAAGACTCAAATCAGATTGAAATCTTTTAAGCCGCATTTTTGTTTTTTACTCCTTATCAAGATTACTGTTAATTTGACCAAATCAAACAGATATCTTGAGAAACGATCTCGCATATTTCGTTTTTTTTGGTTTCAAAGACAAAAACCACACAAATCTTTCTAAAGAGAATATCGTTTTGAAGATCTAAAACACGCTCCAGCAAACATTTGCGATTATTTACGACCAGGCTAAAAAGATTTCACCTGCACACACACAACAAACACACACACACACAACAAACACACACACACAGACACACACACACACTTGAGACTTCTTTTGTGGCAAAAGAATTTGGAATTTGATTGTTAAAACTCACTTTCAAAGATCGACATGCGACTCATGATGCTCGTGGATATGTGCGGCGCCGGACGTTGCATGACTGTTGATTCTTCCATTTGGTTGATATGCGACAGGGTCTACAATATTTGCCCCACACAACAAACGCCTACTGAGTGTTACTGCCCCAATTTTAATTGCTGTCAAATTATGAATCAGCTGTTTGCTGATTTTGATTTTGTTCTAATTTGCAGACACGCATTCAGTTGTGGTTGGGGTGCATTCACTCGTGAGATTAAAACACACTTGCCACACTTGTGTTTTCATCATCAACTGGTTTCGTTTTCACTTTCGCTTATTTTGTGTCCAGCTCGTTGTTCTTATCAATGCGACTTATGGCTTCAAACTGGCCCGGCCAGCTAGCCGGACTCGACTCGGGACTTGGGCCATAGCTGGCTGGCTTGCCGTTTGCAATCGATTACCAGCTGGGGCAGCAACGAGTGCTGCCACCAAGCCAACGTAATGCGGCTGCGTTTTTGCCATTTTTACTATTTTAGGCTTCCTCGTTCGTGTTGCAACATCACACAACCACTGAGAGAGAGAGTGTGACAGACAGAGAGAGATGAACACATATACAGTGAGTGGGGGCGCCTTAAATGGATAGCAAACGCTGGGCTTATGCAAGTCGCGCCATTGGGGCGACAAGTGACCTAAATTTGTGCGGCACAAACGAAATGGTAGCGTTAGCTGGCAACATGCAAAAACGCATCCATTGTTTCATCCTGACTGGGCTGCATGCAACGAAAGCGAAAGCTTTTTTTGTTCCTGCAACCGACACACACAAAACCCAAAAACCCCAAACCTCAAATTAAGCGCAATCTCACTGCACACATTTGCAGCGTGCAGCATTTGTACACGGACAGAAATCTTGGGTACGTTTTAAAACATAAACAAATACGCATTTTGTATTGTTGATTAAATCAGAATAAAATAAAATTTTAAGCAAGCAATCCGGAGTAAATTCGGTAAATCAAATCACACAAGGATGCATCTTTCGATCGATTCTTCCCATCGCACCTATATGATATAGTTCTCCGATCTGTCCAACTCCGCTATATGTACTGTGTATAGCATAAAGACAAACATATTCAAAAGTCATTTGCCAGCATCTTGTAAATCTTTAAAAACATTTGCTTTCACGTATGGCAATAAGTAAAATTATATAATTTTAAATTTAAATAGAATTTAAATGTGAGCTAAATAATTGTTTCCCTTTCTTTTTTCTTTTTTTTTGTAAGTGTACAAGGATTCTGCAGTTGGCTGCTCGTGTGGCATGCTTTGTTGTTGCATCGCCTTGACCTGCAGACAAAACTGTTGCCACAGCTGGTGGTGAAGCCTGCTGCTGCTGCTGCTGTTGTCGCTGTGAACACGTGGACAAGGCCAAAGCTCGATGGAAGCTGCGTGTGCTATTGGCTGCCACATGCCACACGTATACACACTCTATATACGAGTGTGTGTGTGTGTGTGTGTGAGTATCACATTTCAGGGGCACGCGTAGGAGCAGCGCTGTCACCGCCGCCGAGGTTGCGCTGGAAAATCACCCAAATAGCAACTGGGAGCTGTCTTTGCGCTTGCTGTTCGCCTGGTGCTAATTGGCTCCATGGAGAAAATGGCCGCTTCACGGGCAATGGAAAAACACGCACACACAGATGGCCTCCCAAAAAAAAAAATAGAAAAAAAAGCCGAGCAGCGGCAACAAGATGGCCGCGGCAAAGTCTAAGACATTCAACTTCTTGGCTTTGACTCCAACGCCTCCCCCTTCCGCTTCCCCAAGTCGACTCAAACCGCTCAAATGCCCCCACATGAGGCAAGCGACTCCACTTTGCGAATTTCTCCAGGACACGGGGGATGCTGTACGTTGCCAAAGTGAGTTTGAGTTGTGCTGTGCGGGGGTTGGGGTTGCCCAGGGGGAATGGGGGAGCAAAGCGAAGCGCGCCATTCAACAACTCTAACTCAAATACTCCGCCTCAAAACAACAGGCGCACAGCAAGGATGAAAAGGTGACGCGCAGGAGCGCGCAACAGGAGCCACCAAAAACAGGAGCAATGACGTCGTGTCCTTAGCACAACACAGGACCGACCCCACATGACATTGTTGTTGTTGCAAGCAATACACACACACAACAAAGCAATGAAAAAAGCTCACACGCCAGAGCTTAAAAGCTTTCGACGCTCTCCTTGCCAGTGTAGGGGTCGCTATGCTGCTGACGTCACAAGTCCGTCCTGTTGCCAAGGAAAGAAGCAGCAACACCAACAGCAGCAACAGCAACAGCAACAGCAGCGGCAACAGCTCCCCGCTGTACCGCAATTTCAACTTGGCGAAAAACATCAATAAATAGATTTCCCTGATTTTTCAACAGGATAGCAGAAAACGCCAACAAGTCCCAAGCCGAACACAATTCACAGGAGCTTTGTTGTGGTGCTCTGTTGCGGGTGGATGGGCTCATTCCAGAAAGTTGGTGGGGTGGGGGGGGGGGGGAAGGCAAAGGTGGGTTTGTTGTACGTTGCTAATCAGCTGCGCGCCTTGCCAACAACAGCAGGAGTTGCATAGTTGTTGTCTAGCCCCGAGCTGAACGGGGTGCGTTCCAATTGCATATACATTAATATATAAACATGTATCTATTTATGTATGTATACATATACATATACATATATATATGTATATGTTTCTAGCGAGGTCGAGTGTCTGGAATTTGCTCGAGTTCAAATATTTGCGCCAGCTGAAAGGCATTTGGAGTGCTGAACGAAACTGATCAATAAACATTTAAATTCTTGTGTTTATTTTTACTCAACTGCGAAAGTTTTTTTTTTGTTTCATGATTTTAGCATTAAATATTTAGTTTACTTTGAAGCAATCGTTGAAGGTAAAAAACATTTAACATGAATTGGAATTTCGAGAAAGTTTCAATATTTATGCAAGCATTGTCAAAGTATAGCAAATATTATGATTTTCGAAGATGAAAAATATTTCGAAACGAAAGGTGAGGCAGGAAAGTATGAGAGAAATAATGAAAATATAGTTACTATATCATGGGAAGTGAAGAATGAAAGATAGTTACTATATCGTGGCAAGTGGGGAAGAAAAGTATTAGAGAAATATAGAAAAGTTTCTTAATTATAGTTGGAGAGGTAACAGAAAAATTAGATACTAAATAAAAATATAAAATTCGAATTTTAAAATGAGGATTTATAAATATTATGATATTATTTAAATCATTTTAATTTGTAATCATGTTGCTGAGACAAATGCCTTTAAAAAAAAGGTATAGAAATTGTTTTAAGAAAACTAATTAAGATACACAAAAATATATTCTACACCACAGCATTTAAAATATTTAAAAAATATTAATTAATAAATATTCTGTTCAACACAAGATGCCTGACCAAGTAAACATAACTATTAAATCAACAACATCGATTAATCACATTTTTTGTAAACTGTAAACACACAACACTCAATCTGAACACTAAAATTTACATGTGTAATTTCACACGTTTACAGTTATTGTTAGTTTTTAATGAGAACTTTGTATTTTGATGTATTCCAGCTCTGACTTAATGGCCCCATTGCTCAATTCCCCGGGCAACGTCGTCGTTGGAGACTCGTGTTAGTCATAGTCATTTAGAGGTAAGTATGTATTTACAATTTGTATTTGTATTTTGTTATGGGTATTGCTATTGTTATTGGCTTGTTTGTCTGCCTGACATTAAACGGGCCGCAACGACACACGCGAGTTCCTAAATGCCCCAAACTCGACACGCCCACCCACATAGGCACACACCTTGTGAGGTTAATAGCGTTCACAGGCAACTTCTTATACCCTGAATCCATTCCAAATGGGTCTAATGAAGATGTGCTAAATTATGTAACAAAGCGAACCCATTATATAATAAATATTTAAGATCAACAATTGTATCGGTTTAGGCATTTTCATTATCTGTCTGTATGGGAGAGGCTTTGTTAATTTTAATTTATCGATAACTACTCCTGTTTCGCGACTATCGATTCTAATCGTTATTCGAAAGCTATAAGAAAAACCACAATTTTATAGATACAGCTTTTCATTTAAATAAGATCTATTCCTTGATATATTATTAAACAACTGCACAATTCAATTGCATCAAAATTGTCAAACATTTTCTGGATTTGGATTTTAAGAGCAACCTCCTTCAGATAGATAAGGAAATCTTATATATACAATATGCAATATGTAAAGTAGCACACAGATCGTGAATTGAGTGTCAAAGCCGATTATGACAAGCTGACATTGAGAGGATTAATCTAAAGCTGATTTGCTGTCAATAATCTGTTTTGTTTTAGCAACATTAATCATTATTCGTTTTATTATGATTTTTTTTAATGATTGAAATTGAAGTCATTAGGTTAAATATTTTTTGCGGACATCCAAAATGGAATTCACAAAGCTTTATCAATCATTGGTCGAAAATAAAAATGTTATTTAAGAAAATAGTTTTTCTTCGATATATTTTTCAATTATTACATTCTTAGTTAACATTCTAATATTAACTTTAATCTACAAGGAAATTTTTTAGTGAATTTGGCTAAATATAACAAATTTAAAATAGTTTCTCGAAAAATTATCTAGAACATAAACTTAGGAACTTTTGGAAGACCAAAACTAGACATGATTTAAAGACTAATAGGGTATTAAATTAATAGCACAATGAAAATAGCTCTTCTTGTTTTAGTTTCGGCTCTTTTTTGTGTTAGTTTTTCAATTTTTGGTGGCGTGTCAGAATTTATTGGCACGTTCATTTTGTAGCTCATCAGGAAGTTGGGGTATGGGTTGGGTTTGGGGTGGGGGTGGTCATTTATACGCTCAGCTGACTCATGAATGGGAAATGAGCTGTTGCCGTTGTTTGAACTCGGCGATGTGTCTGCGATGTGCAACTGTTTCCCAGTGGGAGATGTGGCTGAAGATGCAGCCACTTCACTTTGGCGGTGGCACCACAGGAAGTCGCATTCCATACAAGCAATCACAATTCACAATGTAAGTCAGCCGTAAAGTGGCTTACTTGGCTTTCACTCTTTGCAAGTTACTCACACACACACAGACACTCGCACACACACACTCACACACACACTCATTCACTCACTCACACACTCATTCATTCATGCAGTTTCCCGCGACGACATCGTTTGTCGTCTTGTTGTATTTCGTACGCGTATTTAATAGCAATTTTCAGTATAATTTGTGGCTAGTTTTTTATTTTTTTTTATTTTTTTTGCCAACCACTTCGACAACAAGTGCCAGGCAAAAGAAAATATATCGTTGTGAAAAAACCGGACACATTTTAAAAATTGCGCAATAACCAGAGACTTTAACTGTCCAAATAATAAAATAAATATAAAAAATTTTGGACTGACCTTTTCCGCGAAATAAATTGCTCAACTTGTGGCTGGTTTTTTTTTAGTTTACTTTGGTTTGGTTTGGTTGGGTTGGGTTGGTTTGGGTTGGGGTTCTGTTCACATCAACACGTTCCACGAACTGATCTAAACAGAATTGAATGGCTTGTTTATACAAAGCAACAGTAGAACAACGCTGCGTGGCTCCCATGTGGCGTTCTCGGCATTTCCCATAAACAAACCAAGCAAACACAAAGCACACACACACAACTAAAAAGCACCACAGCACAACATTTACGATAAACAATTTAGTGGCTGGCAGCACGTTTAAGCACACATGTGGATAGACCAGCTAGAGAATGCCCCGATAACCAGATGCCCTGTACTATCGCACTAACCTGCTACTTGGACTTGGACTTTATACTATATAATATATAATATGTATAGCCAATGTGCTAATTAACGATAATTCAGAAGGGCGATAGTTTTTGGTTATACGTGTATTATCTAGCAGTAGCACTTCCGAGCACTTGAACTGCGACAGAAGTTGAATTGGCTCTGATTGATTTGACTTTCAGACTAGAGCGTTAAAATACACTCAGAAAAAAAAAACCTGAATTCAGTTTAATGCGCTTCTCTAACTATAGTATTCATCAACACCAACTTTAATCATAAGTGATAATATAGTAAATGACTTGGGTTTTGTAAAGTACTTCTTTTTATAAAGTTTTATTATTATATTGTTAAGATTTGCGAGTTTTTCTTAGCAACATAAACAACTAGTTGATAGGGGCTGCTTAGCCTTTAATAAGCTTAATCTCTTATCTCCTAATACCATCTATCTTATCTCTTCTATTCAAATATAATTCAGAATACACTGCACAAACTAAAATGCCCACTTTACCAATGGGTTTGCGTATCGTGGTTTTAGTCACCCGCCCCTTGGGCTAATTTTCGAGCAACTCAGTATCGAGTTAATTTTAAACAATTTCGTAATCTCTACAGACCCAGCGAATAAACCAAAAATAGCTAATCATGCAAAATTCATATCGGGCCGAACCAAAAAAAAATAAAAATATAATTTGGCTCGAGAATTGCTAGGTTATCAACATCTGAGGAAAGAACAAAACAAAAAACAATTAAGATTTCATGATTATACAATTTTTTAAAAATTAAATGGGTCTGAAAGAAAAAAAATATATATGCTTTTTATAAATATTATCTCAAGTTCCGATAATGCCATTACTCTTGAGTTCTCTTTTATCTTGAAGTAAATAATAAATAAAACATAGTAATGTAGACCTAATGACAGATAAGAGGCTTTTATAGAGCTCTTTACAACGAACAGACAACGTAAACGTACGATTATTAAGTAATCGCCATGTGGCAAACAGCCGCTCAAGAAGAACAAGAGTGCCACATACAAATATATATAAGTTTGGTGTTGACCAAAAAGAACGTTCGAAATTTCAAAATTTATTAAACCAAAATGTTTTTAAATATATTTTTCGTTGAAGTGTTTTTTTTTGTTTTTGCTTCGTTGCACTAGCTTTGTGGCAAGATTATCTTGTAAGGAAGAAATTTATTAACTTCTGTTGCCCACAACAGATACAAATCTTTCTAAATTTATCTTCGAAAGTTACCGTTATCAATGTTTCTTCTTATATACCACTCAATGCAATTTTATTATTTTGTTATGCTTTGAAATGAATTTGCCTTCGATTTGCTGCATTTACCTTAATCAAAATGCATTTAACGATGCATAGATTTATGGCATACAGACTATCAAAATCAGTTTTACGATCAAATTAGTACTATAACAAATTTTATTGCATATTATAAATATACAATTATCTGTTCTGCTCAAGTACAAATTGGATTGTTTTATGGCTGACTGTATGCAACATTAAGTAACATGTGATGGCTGATCTCATTAGAGAGACTCACACACTCTATAAATGGTGCATGATCATGATCATTTATGGTTGTAGACAATAAAATGCACAGCTTGATTTGATTTTGGAATGCCTCAGCAATTACAAAATGGCCATTAGGCATATTTGAGACGCTTACGAACCGCCCAAACTTGCCACAAGCTCCCCACCCCCTCATCCTCACCAAACAAAGTCGTCACATATTTCACACAGCGGCTTCTTTGAAAGCAATATCTTAAATCATAATGCGTGCAAGTGAGCATTACAACAAATGGCCTTCGTGAGGCGGCTTTAAACCCCAAAACCACAACACAATAATCTGAAAAATTAGCCAATCAAAAGCTTAAAACGTTAACGTACGGCTCTTAACAAGAAATGTGTGCGACAGGTGTTTGTTTGTGTGTGTGTGAGTGAGACGCAAAATAAGAGACGCATTGTGTGGCATTTTATGTAAGCAGCAGCAGCAGCAGCAGAGACACACAAAAAGTGCAGCACATAACAAGATACAGCTTGCAGCAATTCAAGCAAAACAATTAAACAAAATGCGCATAAGAGTTACCTAAAATAATAACAAAAAGAAAAAACATAACAAAAATATATATATATGTACATATATCCAAACAATAGTCGCACTTGGCCTTTCACTTTGGTAAAGTTAAGTCGTTAATTAAAAATGAGTTTGCAGAAATTGAAATATATAAAAAATAAAATTTATTTTTAATCATTTTTTAATTTTTTAAATAACAAATAAACATTAGATTAAATTTCGTTAGTTTTCAAGTAAATAGAAAATTCTTTTCTTTTAAAAATCAAGCAATTTGTACATTATGTGAAAACTATAGCCAAACATATTCTATTCGAAATGTTTTCCTATTTGCCACATGTATTTCAAAGATGTCTAAAGAAATAGAAGGTAAGAGATCTTTTCAACAAATCAATAAGAATAAAGTCAAAATATTTACAGCTATAAGAAAATCTTAAAGCTCAAACTGGCATTCCAGTTCGACAGCAAATAACGGAATTTATAAAATGCTCCCAATCGCTGTGATTTTGTGAGGGGAACACACATTACAATTTGCTAAGCTCATTCATAAATTATATTGTTTTGTATTGTGTTGTGTATTATTGTGTGTTGGAAAGCCATTAACAGCAAGCACATTAACATGATAAGCACACAGTGAACATTAACAGCCAAGAAGATATAACAAAACAACAACAGCAGCAGGCAAACAACTCATTCTGTCTCTGTTGTGTATCGCTCAAAATGTTGTATCGCATGCAACAAGTAGCTTTACATTGAAATATCCAAAAGTTCACAGGAAATCATCAAAATGTGCAAGCGCAAGTTGAATATATATGTATCCAATAAGACTTTTTGACTCACACACAAAGCAAAAGAAAACAAAACAAAACAAAACAAATATACGCACGCTGCTCTTGTTGTTGTTTTTTGAGTTTAGCTCTCTGCGGTGCCAAAGGGGATTGAGCAAGACAGAGAGACAGAAAGAGAGAGAGAGAGAGAGCCAAGCATCACACAACTACAGCTGTATTTGCTTATTTATTCGCTTTTGCCCCCTTCTTCTTAAATTGGGTGTTGTGTTTGTTACTTTTGCTGTTGCTGCCATTGCTGCGTGCGGGGTTGCAAAGGCAAGAAAATCGAAAGCGCCATCGCGACGTCAGCGTCAGTCGCCAGCTGCCGGTGGTTGCTTTGGACATTGCACAGTGGTTGCCAACAAAAACAAAAAAAAAATTGACTCAGCAAATGAGATGAGACAACAAATCTGTGATTAATGAATGTGTATATAAATATTGATGTACATTTGTTAGAGCATGCATTTACTTTTTTGCTTTAACTTTTCTGCTCAATATTTATTTATATTGAAATATATACATATGTATATATTTATTTATTTAATGACAACTAAAGTCAGTCGAAAAAGAAAGATATACAAAAATTAAAATATAGATTATAGATTTTTTATAAATTGTCTTTAATTTCCAGACTTCGTACTACTGTGAGTACTGCTTTTGCTGATGGTGATGACGACAGGCGGCGGTTGAAAAGTCAAAGTCAAATGCAAGACGTAAACAACAACAATAACAGAAGCAGCAGCAGC
Source organism: Drosophila kambysellisi (assembly GCA_035042185.1). Taxonomy (NCBI): domain Eukaryota; kingdom Metazoa; phylum Arthropoda; class Insecta; order Diptera; family Drosophilidae; genus Drosophila; species Drosophila kambysellisi. The sequence continues at coordinate 2,965,033 of JAWNLS010000945.1, read as the reverse complement.
AATAGCAGCAATAAACTATGTACACACAATACATAAGCACAACAACAGCAACAGCATAAAACAAAACAAGTTTTCACTTTTATTTCTTTTGTTTTTTTTCTTTAGTTACTCAGGTTGCTTTTGGGGAGTGCAACTGCATGGGGCAGGAGGAAGTGGAGGAGAGGAGGCCGTGTGGCATTCATTACCAAACGACAATTCATATCGCAACATGTTGTTGTTGTTGATGATGATGATAATAATGAATTGCATAAGTCGGAATTGCAATCATAAATCCTTCGCTCATCCGCTTTTGGTCAAATGCCAGTGAGCAAGATAGTGAGGGAGAGAGAAAGAGAAGGAAGATGTTTTGCTGTATTGCTTTGCATTAAAATAGCGGCGGGTTTTTTTGACAGCGCAATTGAAAATAACATAGTAGACATTACCAAATAAAGAGTAGCAGCAGCAGCACCATTCACAAATTCCCATTTACGGTTAATCAACAAAATGATGATATGTAATCAAGCAACCATAATACACAAACATACACCTATAAGAAGCACGCACCCTAATAAATAACTCATCAAAAATAACGGTTCTCGCGCGTACATATTTCATTCATGCATTCGCACTCATTCTCATTCCCATTCTTCATATTTTACCTACTGTTTGGAGTGGCCTTGCCTTGGCGCTTTTATTTTCTTGTTTCTCTATTTTTTTTTTGCGTAAATCTAATTGCCATTTCGAGTAGGGTGAGGCGATGGCAACATTTGGTTATTTTTTGTCGCGCCGGTAATTTTGGTACAGAGAACGACCTTAAGCTCAAATGCGTCATTTCCAGCAACAACTGTTCAAAGAATGAGACCGAGTGGATTATTTGTGACAAAAGCTTGTAAATTAATAGACGGAAGCAGTCAAGGAAAGTACACACACAAACACACTCACATACGCACAAATGTACGTACATGTAATGCCTAATTTAATTGATGGTCGGTTTTGTGTTTGTTTTGGTTTGCTCCCATCAATCACCGGCGTCATTAAACAACACTCAATATAAAAAAAATAATAATAACACCAATTATATACTTATTGACAAAATTTCATATGGATATGAGTGGACTGAGTGCCGCTATGAGTGACTTTGAAAGGGCTCGCTCACTCACACACACACAAATACAATGAGCGTGACCACATGCTAATCACAAGCACACACACACACACACACACAAAGAGAAAGAAAAAGAGCACAACAGAAACAGAAAAAAAAAATTAACAACTTGCCTGACGACAACCGACTGGAAGTGTGTTGGGGCACAACAATTGTGAGCTGCTTGAAATTGCCGTTTTTCGTTTCGTATGCCGACTTGCTGCCCTTTGCTTGGCGCCTGTTCAAATAAGTTTCAAATTTTGACAAATAAAACCATGGTTTTGTAATTTACGAGCCGCCTATATTTGCAGGGCATTATCATCGATGTGACCAATGTTTGTTGTTGTTGGTGAGTGGAGATTCCCACGTCCATTATTCACACTCGCAAACAGGACTCGAAACTCTTCTGTCCCTCTCTCCGACACACACACAAATAAAACGTTCACTCCTCTCTTTAGCTTTTTTGTTAACTTCTTCATGGTGAGAGCGCAATAAAAAGGGATTATGTGCATGCTGTGTGCATGTGTGTCTGTATATGCGTGTGTGTGCGGAGTTTGAGTGAACCGAAAGAGGCTGGCTGCAAGCAACGTCATCTCCCCGTCTAGACCTTTGATTACCGGCACACACAAAAACATACTCAGACGCAGCAGCAGTAAAAGATGATGATGATGATGATGAAGAAGATGAAGCTGGGCACAGTGAACTGAAATGTGTTCTGATCGTCCCCACAAGATAATTACTCTTTATTGGTCAGTCTGCTTTTTTGGAGTGTGTAATAAATGTGTATTTATTCGCTTATCAGTTATTACATGGAATACGTTGACATCATGTAAATTTTTTATGTTAATGGTTCTCAGTCTACCTACATGGCAAATAAATTATGTTTTAATACAAATTGTATAGATTTTATTGCATATTAAGCCAAACAAATCATGAAGATCAATTGGACTCAATCTTTGTTGTTTGTTTTAAAGGATTAGCGTTGATAAATAAATAAATATTCGATTTTTTTTAAATTTCTTTGGTAAACGCTTGCTTTGTTCCAGAAATGTAATATATTATCTATTGTGGTTTAATATTTATTAATTTTAACATAAGCCACACCTCTTATAACTATTTATGTAAAACTAACTTAATCGCTTTAATCAGAATTCGTTTTTTTCAAAATTTATTTGTGTATTTTTAAAATAAATATCCATTTCCCGTCTGATATTCTTGCTTCTCATTAGTCCAAATGCAATGCAGTCAAATTGATTAAAAATATCAGATATTTCTAGAAGATGGAACGTTCTCATTATCATTCTAGACATAAGCCGCATCCTTTACTACAGAAAAACAGATTCTCGTTTTTCAATCCCTATTCGACAAGGTCATTTTGTGAACAAAGGGCTTAAGAGAGAAAGAAAATCTGATAACCGATCATTTCTTTCTACCTGACTAGGTTGCGGATTTGTAATACAATCCATTTGTTAATACGATGAGGCAAACGTTTCGTCACACTGCATTTATCAGCATTGTTTTTTATCTTCTTCTTCACATGTGCGCATTTCAAATTACGTTGGGCGATAATAAAAATAAATAACAGATCTAAAGGAATTTCGCAATCTTTGTTTTAGCACGCACGTAACCACTGTGCAGAAATAAGACGTGCGAGGAGAAAGGGCTATAGGAAGAAGAAGAAAGACAGGCTTGTCAAGGACTGAGTGCCTTGAGCAGAACACTCGATGTCTGGCAAAGGTCAAACAATTGGCAAAAGGCAGGCAAAAAAAATGGGAGCCTTGACTTTTGCACTTTCGTCAAATGCTTTGCGCAAAAATAAAATCAAACACTGCATTCGAAAAGAGACTGGCAAATAACTCACCACACACAGCCAAATACTTCAAGTGTCGTCGTCCTTTTCGTGCAGTGGTGAATATAATTTGGCCGTGAGATGAAACTGGAATCTTTTTTTGTAACTGCGTCTTTCCGCCAGCTTCTGTTTTGATTTTACTGCTGCTCCTCTTCTTGTCCTTCTTGTTGTTGAATCGAATGCAGTCTCAGCTGCTTGTATTTGTATTGGTATTTTTTTGTTATTTCTTTTATATTGCCGTTGGTTTTATAAATCCTTTTGTTTCGGTGCTGCTTCTACTGATTTTTGGCGCGCAATTTTCGTTGTTTTGCTTTTGTTGTCGTCGTTGCTTGACTTGTTATTATTATTATTATCGCTGTCATTTACATATCACGTTTTGCTGCTTGCCTAATACAAACACAATAACAACAAAGAAAACAAAAACACAAGCAAAGACAAGAAAACTCCCAAAAGGAAGCTGCGTCAGTTTTTTTTTTTTATCTTTTCACCTATTGCACTCTTGCAATTAACTAAGCAAATAACAAACAGTTTGTCGACTTTTTTCCTAAACTCATTCAAATCTGAATCTGAAGCGAATGTTTTTGTTTTTTTTTTTTGTGGCTGGGGCTCCGACTCCGAGCGACGGCGACGCGTTGGCGACAATATAGCGACAACGAAAAATCAACGTCCGTCTCGTTTGCACGTTTTCAACGAACTGAACGACGAACGGCATCGGCAAAAACAACTAAAATATTCGGGAGAGCCCAAAGCAAAACAAGTAACAATGCAGCGGCTGTTTGTTAGTCGATTCTGTGATACTCTGTTTGCAGTATATATGCTTAATAATAATAGACAAATTTATATTTTTAATGTTATCAATTTAATGGTGTGATTATTTTAGTTCAGTTGGTAAATACAGCTTCAGCTAAAACTTATTTCGTTAAAATAAAATATAAGCTGTATATTTAGTTAATTAATAATTTATTTGATATCATAATTTTTTTTTAACTTAATAGATTCACTTAATAACCTTTATAAGTATTTCATTTTGATTTAATTATCCAGTTCAAAATAATTTCAAATTTAATTTAAATGCGTTAATCGTAATATTAAACTTGATTTTACTCATCTACAAAATCAACTTATTTCTATGTACTTGGTCTGCATACCAACCTCAACGCAGTGTGACCAGTTGCGCAAAACGCTAAATATGCTAGAAAATACTAAACTGAAAACGCGAAACTAAACACAACACAAACACAACGCATTAGTTTCCTCTTTACCAACATTCATTAAATGTGAATTTTATTGTTTATGCAGCGGGCAGCGTACAAACAACAGCAGCGGACAGTGGTGAAAACAAAAAGTGGAGCTAAATTCCTTAGGCCCGATTTTAAGCCAAACTGAACTGTTATTGTTTTAGGAAAAGGTTGCTGCTGCTGATGAAGTAACACAAAGGCCAACACAAAAACAGCTGACTGAACAATAACAAGCATGAGACGCAACGACGATGAGCAAATGCTGCTGGAAGATGAGCAGGAAGAACAAGCAGAGGATCAAAATTCGACAACTGAAGTTGATAACGGTAGTTTTGTGCCCGCGTTTTCACCACAGTACAGCATCGATAATGATGACGACCGCTGTCTGCCGCATCACGAGCGGGGGGATGAAGTGATTCAATTAACAAATGCGCCCAATTCGGGCGCCTCGTTAACCTATTGTGTTTTCTATCTGCTCGGCATTGGCACAATGACACCATGGAATTTTTTTGTAACCGCCGAAGATGTGAGTATAAAAAGGAAGAAGCGTCCCACCATCCTCTCCATTTACAAGCTTTCCATTTGCATTGCTATTTTTTTTCTTATCTCCGTTTTGACATTGTTTTTTATTATTTCTTTATGGTTTTTGTTCTCGTTCCCATTTTTTGTTGTTGTTGTTGTTGCTATCGTCTTTCGTTGTGTTCTTTGTTTAATCTACATTAAGGTTGACTCAGTGCACCCCTTCAGCCCCGCTCCCCCAACCCCTTTTTTTTTGCTTTACTATTGTTGTTGCCCCTTTGGACTTGAAGTAATTTGAATAACAAATTCACAACAATTTCATTACAAATTATGCATAAATAACGATCCATGTTTCTTGTATTACCATTCTATGTTATCCAACAAATTTCCAGTATTGGAAATACAAATTCCGCAATACGACGTTGAATGGAACGCTTCCAGTGCTGGATGACGAGCAGCTGACGCCGCTGCAGAAAAGTTTCACTTGTGATTTGGCGTTGACAGCAACTATTTCGGGCACCACATTCCTGCTGCTAAATGCCGTCTACGGCCATCTGGTCACGCTGCGTGCCAAAATGCTGGGCACGCTGGTCACCATACTGGTGCTCTTCGGAGTCACAACGGGATTCGTGGAAGTCAACACGGACCAGTGGCAGGAGCAGTTCTTCCTCATCACGATCATCATTGTGGTCTTACTCAACAGTGAGCAGTTGCAAGTGGCAAACTTCAATGCGATTTCAACTTATTTTTATTATTTATGTATCTATTTCAGTTTCGGCTGCCACAATGTCGGGCGCTTTGTACGGCGTCGCCGGCCTCTTTCCGTCCGAGTTCATGACTGCTGTGGTGAGCGGCCAGGCGCTCGGTGGCATTTTGACTGCACTCGCATTTATTTTGGTGCTCGCCTTTGATGCGGGTCCCTCGGCAACCGCATTTGTCTTCTTCATTATGGGCGCCTTGCTGATCTGCGGCTGCATCGTTTGCTACCTGCTCGTGGCACGTCAGGCGTACTTTAAATACTATCTGACTGGTGGCGATAAGTTCAAAGTGATCTGTGCGCAGCCAGCGCACAGCCGCAGCACGGAGGGCATGGAGGATGGTGTGCCGCTCGAACCGTTGCTGAAACAAGTGCTGGGCAAGATCTACATGCAAGCCATTTGCCTCGCCCTGTTGTATGCCACAACGCTCTCAGTGTATCCGTCTGTGACTATCCTAATGGAATCCGAGCACTCAGCCAGTCACACCCAGTGGACAGGTATATATGATCCATCTATCTATATAAGTTGGGTTCATATTTGGAATAATTATTTGCAATTTTTTTTTAGATGTTTACTATTTGCCTGTGGTGAATTATTTGTTCTTCAACTGCGGCGACTACTTTGGGCGATTGTTTGCTGGCTGGCTGGAGGTGCCGCGGAATCAGCACACGACTCTGCTGCTCACCGTGGTGCGTATGGTGTTTGTGCCATTTTTCCTGTTCTCCAACAGTGGCGTGCATCAGTTTCTGCCCACGCTGGTGCAACATGATTACACCTTTATTGCCATGATGATTGCCTTTGCCCTCTCCAACGGTTATCTGACCAACATTCTGCTCATTATGGCGCCACGGTTTGTAGCAAACTCACAGCCAGCTACTCGATCGAGACTAATCATTATTATGTTATCCTTACAGAAGCGTTAAGCAGCACGAAAAGGAGCTGGCTGCCTCCATAATGGCTGCCTCGTTGAGTGTGGGCATGGCCATTGGTTCCCTAATCAGTTTGGCATTTGTGCAGATGTTGTGACAGCATCCAACGCCCTTACCCGCCCCTTTATGCTCCCATCAGTGTCTTGTCTTAATGGTGCCTTAGAACGCTTTGTTTTTTATACTTATTTGATACGATAGCTTTTACGAATTTGATTCTTAGATTTATATATATGTGTGTTTTATTCCATGTCTGAGATTTTTTGTAACATATCAAAAAGTGAAATTAATTTTGTGTAAGTTTTACTTGTCGGTTGTAAATTGATATAAATCGGATCGCAAAATAAATTGTAATTATTTTTAAGGTAATTCTGTTTGTTTAACGTTTATTTTGTAATGTTTCTGCAGATCACAACAACAATGTGGATTAATTCGATTTAAATTTGGGTTTTAATTCTTGTTTATTATATTTGGACTCTTTTTTTTTTGTTTTTTTTTAGTTTTTCACTAACGAACTCCATTGTAATTATGTATATTGTATTGACACTGACAGCTTTTGCACATTTAGTTTGGAAATAACATTGTTTTTTATTTAAAATTTTCGGATGCATTTCATTTATTTTTTATATGCCCTTTGTTTATTTTGTAAAATTGCATTTTATATTCAAAAATTGTGGCCACAAATCGCGTTGCCAACACAAAATGCATTGATCATCGTTCAACAAGTTGGCAACGCTGTAGTTCCTCTCACCTGTTGCATTTGAGTGTGAATTGAGCGGCTGACATTTTGTTTTGTGCCGTTGCGCTCAACTCCAATACGCATAAAACTGTTGGTTTTAGAGGCACAGGGCGTTTGAATACATTAAATGCTATTTGTTTTCCATATTTCTTTTTGATTTAACTTGAATGTATTTTAGTGCATAATTGTAAAATGTGTAATGGATTTCTTTACTTGGGTTTTAACGGTATTCAACTCTGCTTGACATTTAGATATCGCTTCAAAATTGTTAACTCTTTAATTCATTTATCAATGGGTTCGGTTTGGTTCTAAACATTTAATTAGCTACGTATATTTTGTTTATGTATGCTTTTAATACTTATATGCAACAACAAATTCGTTTCTTTGCTGTTTTTATTCTTCATTTTTCCTCTTTTTGGGCTTTTGCTTGATATTCATTCAAAACATTCATTTACTTCTTTTTGTCTCCTTTCTCCTGGTCTAAATTTTTTGGTTTTAGTTCATTTCTTTTTTTTTGGTGTTAAACACCGTTTTTGCTTTATGTATTTTTTATTTTTCGTATGTATATTTATGGTTTTTTGTCTACTAACTTATTTATTTTATGAAACGCACAACAACAAATACTGATTAAAGCCTGTCTTTAAAAGAAAATGGGCGTGGCAAGCGCATGCATAATTTTATTTTCTTTTTTAAATGAAAAACAATTTTTAATAAGCGCTGCAACTACAACATTAATGTTAACAACAACAACAAACAACATCAACAACAACAACACACAGAGATACAGAATTATTTTATGCCTACGGACATTTTATTTTTATTGTACACAACACCAAAAAATCTATTTGATAAATAATTTTTGGGTATTTCATGTAATTTCCAACTATTTTCTACTATTTGAATACTGGGGCCAATTAGATTGTTTCCAATTAGATTCTAACACACACACATATATGAAAATACTGAAGCCAATATTGCAATCGGATTTAATGGGTATACATCAAGAATATATATATATATATTTAAGTATATATATATAGACACTTTTGACTATTATGCAAAACATCAAAGAACAACATAAAACACAGACATCTATTTTCTTTTTTTTTTTTAAATATTGTATTCACCTATTTGCATTTTTTTTTTTGAGGGAAGTATTGGGATAGTTTTATGCTTTTTTTTATTTATTATTTTCGAGGGTATTTTTGGAGTCATATTGCTTGTCGTCGCCATTTATAGCATATCTATGGATTGCAACGACAAGTTTAGTTCTACATATTCAAGACATACACAAATTACAACATCAATTTAGGCAAATGGGGGGAGATTTTTTGGGGATTCTTCAAATTGGTCTACACGAGTTGGGGTTTTGTTTGGGTTGCTCGGAAAAGTATTTTAGTAGTAGGAAATTACAACATCTAAGGTGGTTTTGCCGTCCAGTGAAATGTTCTTTCAACTTGTTAAATGTTTTTTTTTCATCGTTTTTCTTGATATATTTTTTTTTTTTTTGATTTTGTTCTCATAACATGTTTGCATACATATATGTATATATGTAAGTGTATATGTGGTAAAGAATTCTCGTTTGTAGTGTGCTGAAATTTTGGATTTCGTTACAAGGCAGCTTGGGTTTACCTAAAAAATCATATTAAGGTTTGATCGATTTGATCAACAATTAAAACTTGTTCATTTTTGATTGTCGCTTAAAGCGCGCACAGCTCAGGCACAGTGCCGCTCAAACTGTGCGTACGCCATTTTGTTATTTGGTGTTGTAGGTTGTGCGTCGTCTGTGTGCGTGCGTGCGTGTGTGTGTGTTTGTGTGTTTGTTTGTGTTTGTGTGCGTTAGTTAAAGAAACTGCTGAATAGGAAAATAAATAAAAAATAAAAAAAAAAAACAAACAAATAAATAAACTAAGCAGTTCGACAGCGAATTTTTATTAGAGCCTTGAGTAAAAAACTAAGCTAAAATTAGGTTTGTAATTTTAGTGACTATAACAAGCATAAATAAATTGATAAACAGCCAACCAATAATTCAAATGGACTAAAATGTTGGCATAGGTTTTGTGCTTCTTCTTCTTATTGTTCTTGTTCTTCTATGCGCGAGATTCATTTCACATTTTGTGCGAGAGCATTTAACAAATATGTATAATATAAATGTAAATATATTCATATATTTATATGTATATGGTGTATATAAATAATTAATGTAAAAGTAAATCTGATATAAAAAGTAATACACACAACCACATTTAATAGTAGAAATGGAGCACGTGACGAGAAAGACAGATATACAGAGAGATAGCGAGCGAGAGCGGGAGAGCAAGAGGGAGAGAGAGCTCTCATGCTCAGTTTCTACTCTTTGTCTGCGTCACATAACCTCACAAATTGAGAGGCTTTTTGATTTTTTGTATTTTCAACTTATTTCTCTTCTTCCGTTGCTTCTTCTTCTTCGTCTTCTTCATCATTTAAGTTAAATAAATAATATAAGTGTATGCTTAAGGATTTAGACACTCAGAGTTTCAGCATAGTTCGAATAGGAAGAAACCGTGTTAAGTTTCGGTCTAGAGATAGAATAGAATTATTGTTTAAGTATCTAATCGATAAACATATGAGTCATTCACATACACAATAAATACAGTTACACAACATAGACACCTATGTATATATATATATATACATTTGTATATATATAGTACAGATATAGATATTCATGCGCTAGAGTACAGCTAGTTTGTTCAGCTAGAAAACGCATTTTCCCTCAATTACAGTTACAGTTATTTAGATCTATAAAACTAATCGCTACGAAGATTATTTCTGTTTTTTTTCTTTTAAATTTATATTTTTGTTTCTTTTTGTTTTCGTTTCTTTTGCTCTTGTTTTCTTAACACAACTGTCGCAAATACTGAAAAACTGAAAAACAACACGTCCTGTTTTTTACCGATCCTACTCCACAATTATTATTTTATTTTATTTATATTTTTTTTTTTATCCTTTACGTCTTCATCTCTGCCGTAATGCTATTGTGCGACTTGGCTGGCGATATGGAAAGCCCTGCACCACCACCGACAGCACCGCCGCAGGCACCACCATCCAAATTGATTGAGAGATTGTTGCCAGAGAGGGGCCGGGATGAGGGACAGCTATGATGATGAGGAGCATGGAAGAGCACCAGGAAGCCATTGTTGGAGACACAGCTGCGAGATTCAGCGTCCTTGTCGAGTATTTGACGTGCCTGTTGGGGAACAGAGGCAATTATTTAAAAATGGCACATGATTGATGATGATCAAGTAAACACATATTGTACATATAGATGATCTAAATAGATGTAGTAAACAGATTGTTGACCCACCCTGGTGCGATGTAAGTCGAGTTCGAAGCGCACCGCATCGTGATGTTTCTGCAGCTCATTCGTGCGGGTTTCGAAGGTCTGCTTGAGGCGCGTCCGTTCGGCGACGCCACGTTCCACCACAGAGCTGCGCACCTCGCGTTTCATTCTGTTGCAGGGAAGGGAAAATCGTTTGTTATGAAAAATATGACCAAGTTGAAAGCGAAGCTATTAACGCTTACCTGACCAGCTCGTCGCGATCCTTGTGCACCGCAGCGATCTTCTTGACCTCATTTCGTCGCGCCTCCTGCAACTGTTGCATCACCTCACCGGCCTCCTTGTCCAGCGAAGTCTTCATCTGTTTCATTTGATTCGCTTGCGAGTTCTTTAGCACCTTCTCGGCCGCTGTGTAGATGGCCTCGTGGTATTTCTCCTGCAGATCCCGATACTGTGTGGTGTACTCCCGGCAGGCGTGACGCAGACGAGAGCCGACCGATCCATCCATGCTGCTGGATGCCGCCTCATCTGCGGCACCGGCGCTCTCCTCGCTGCTGTCGCCCAGATCGATGGGGCAAGCGGGTACTTCGACACCCGGTTCGCTGTACGTAGAGAAACAATTACTAATTTTAATGGCGACATCAGCAAACCACGCACAACGTTGCCGCGCTGGACACTTACAGGCTGCGGTTGCTCAGACGCTTCACCAGCTTGTTGGTGATGGTGAATTTGGGCTTCTTGCCACCGTCGAGGGGACTCGACTTCTGGCCAGCGATCTTGAGCTTCTCCTTATCGTGCTTCTTGCGCAACGATTCCAGTTTCTTTTCCATCTCGAGCCGCTTCTCCCGCACCGACTTGTGTTCGAGTATCTTGTCCAGCGGCTCGGCTTTCACTGGATTCACATCTATCTGTGAGGTTTCCACCTGCCTGATTGATGTGCTGCCCGATGCATCCAGCGAGCTTTCATGCTGTAGAATGGCAATGCTGCTGTCATCAATCCGTTGTCCGTCCGTGCGATCTGACGGCAGATCCACACTGATGGTGGCCTGTACGGAGATGCTGGGACGAGGCTTGGGCGATGTGGTTTGCGGCACCGGAATTAGCTCCTTCTTTTGGTGACCTACTTTAACGAAAACGACTGTAGAATCAGAGACAATCGGGCAGAAAGCAGATAGGGACAGCGAGCGAGAGAGAGAGAGAGAGAGCGGAGAGCGAGAGATCGAGCAAGTAAAAGTGGAATTGGGAACAGGGTTTCGGGGGTTTTTCAGGGAGTTTTTTTTTTTTTGGTGCAGTTTGTGTGTCCGTTAACCGTTTTGTGTGGTGGTGGTTTTTTGGTGGTGTTGTGTGGTGGTGTTGGTTGTTTTTATTTATTTATTTTTTTTTTTTGGGGGGAAGGTGCGTGTGCGTTTAACCAAATCCAAAATCCAAAAGTTTAACCGAAAGTTTACATTTGAACATACAAAAGAAAAGTAGAAAGAAAAGAAAGTAAAATTAAAACGCAACTCGAATGCTACAGAGGTACTTCATCTTCATAATCTTCTTCTTGCTGCTTGGAGCAGGGTCTTTTTTCCGACTACTCGGTGGACAAGAGCAACTTACATGACTTGGTCAGATCGTCATCGGCATTTGCGACGGCATCCGTGCCGTCCGTCAACACGGACAGTTGCATTCCGCGCTTCTCCTGCTCACTCTGGTATTTGATGGGATTGGCGAGTGCCTCGGCAAAATTGGATAGATCGTCGGGCACATAGTCCTTGACGACGACGCACAGGAAGAGCGAGGCGAGCGCAATGGGCTGACCCACCTCGGAGCGTAGATTCACATGACGATAGCCGGGACACAGACCAATCACGGGCAGCACCCGATGTCCGATCAGTTTGCCACCCTCCTCATAGGCAGCGATCCGTATGCTAGCCAGCTCCGGCAGCACCACCTTCTTGAAGACAAACGGCTCCTCGTCGTAGACGGGATTCATGCCATTGTCACGCACAGTCTTGGTGCGAAACTTCTTGCGCACCGTATCCGCCGGCAGGCCAAACATGTCTACCTCGACAAAGGTGTTCACGCGTTTATCGGTGAGGAATTGACCGGATAATACGGTTATCGAAACGGTGCCGGCAATAATGCCATCCACGGTGCTCTCGGCGAATGGATCGAGTCGACGATCGGAGCGTCGCATGAACTCCGGCTTCAACAAATAACCGGAGCGGGCGTTGTACTCAAAGATGCCCAGATTCAGTTGCATGGCCAGATCGAGGGTCTGAAAGTTCAGTGCCACCAGCTGACAGCCGGCATTCCAGAACACCTGCGGCATAAAATTGGAGCTATCGAATCGTGTGCCAGCCGGATAAACTCTCGACAACTGATGCTTGTTGTAGTTGACGAACTCGATCGGTCGATCCTTGAGCAGCGTCATCGCCTGCTTCTCATCGAACGAGGACATCTCATAGCACCGACCCTTCTCTGTGAGATCGATTGATTATGAGTTAGTATCTTAATGGATGCTCAGCTTTATATATGTTCAACTTACTCTCCGCTGACTCAAAGGAGCTGAAGTGAATGGGTTGCACATAGTTGACTAACGCTGAGATCTCTGCACCCGCCTCCGTTTCCTTTTGCGCCTTCTCCGGTTGTGGTTCATTGCCACTGGGCAGACTGGGTGTTGTGTTGGGCAGGGATTCATCTTCGCTCGAACTGTCCGAGTCGGAGGAGCCGGTGCTATCCTTTGAGCTCTGACGTATTTGCTGAAAGTTAATCATAATTAAATCTATATTAGAATTATGCAGAAAATTCAAATTCGTCATTTGTAATTGGAAATTCATCTATGTAAGAAACATTTTTAAATATAGAATTCTCGGAATTAAATTGTCGAATTTCATTATTATTTTAAAGGCATTTGCACAAAATGTATTCAACTCCACCGGGAATAATTGGCAAAACTGAAAGAATTTGCGATTCGCAGGCAAGTCTAAAAGCGTCTAGACAAATAAATCAAATGGCCAACAATTATTTTTAAATTTTAGAAACGATAAAGATGCCTCCAAAATGTGTATATATCTACTTATGAATAATGAGATAATTTTGAATAATAATTAATAAATGTTATTAAAAAAATGGTTTTAATAAATTTGTAAACAAACTTATGCAAATTAAAAAAAAAACAGTGTAAACACATTTTTATAAATTAATCAAACTTAAAAAAAAAATGTTAAATTGACAAGAACTTTTGAAACTGCAATTATTTATTAAACATATGCAAATTAATGGCACAACTTGAACTTAAACAAAAGTTTAAAAATAATTAAAGCTGTTGGGCTGCTTTATCACTATCAATAAATTAAAAATGCGCATCAGCTCAATCATTTATGCAAAACGTTAATGTACAAATATATATAACTATATAATGTATATATATAAAGGCAGACACAATGCAACTTGTTGCATGATTTTATACAATTTAATAGCCATGCTCAGCAGCTGAGGTCACGGGTTCGATATTGGCGCAGCTGCCAATATAGGAAAGCTTTTTATAATTTTGTGTTGTTATCGCTGCAACAGATCCGACAGGCGAACAGAGGATGGACAGATGGACAGTTGGACAGACTTTTGAAAGTCAATGGGGTCGGTGTCAATAGTGCAAGCAGCACACAATGCATAATGGCAAAAGAAAATGGCGTAGACTGTGTTGCCCAGGGGGCAGGGGGGATGTTGCAGTGGGCGGAGCTGGGGGCCAGCTCACAATGGAGTGCATGTGGCTATTGTATTATGCATGGCTGACATAAACTTCACTAACAACAACAATCTCTCACAGTCGCTTCCTCACCCCCCTTTTCCATTTTCCATTTCCCTTTGCCTTTTAGCCATTATGCATTATCCATTATCCATTATCCATTTCTGTAGTTTCCATTTTCCAGTTTGTGTCTTGTTTCGCTTGCAGTGCAATGCAGAAAATGAATATGTAGTTGTGTCCAACTCAATCCTAATCAGTCCAAAAATATAATGCGCACAGTGCTGCTCAAACTGTGCACCCTTATTGCTGTGTTGTTGCAGGCTGGCTTGGCCAAAAAATTAGGGTCCCATTAGCAATACTCGACGACTATTCGCCGTGTTGCATGATTCATCGTTTTCCTGACTCACTGTTTTCCTGATCCATGGTTTACCCCCCTCTAAAATCATGAATAATGCTGTTTGCCCCCAATAGTCAAATGTGAAATTGAATTTATATGCACCTCTGCTCTTGTTGCCTACGCAGCAGCCATTTAATCAGGAATATGGAAGTAATTGTTAGGATGCTGATGATGACACGATTGCAATTAAAACAAGTAAGAATGCTGTAGTCGAGTGAGCTCGACTACCATATACCCTGAACCAAGTTTTAAATGCATTATAGGTTTATCGTTTTTGGGGGCTGGAGTGGGCGTGGCACGATCTTAGTAATATACCTTCTAAGTTTGGTAACTGTAGCTCTTGAATTGCGGGAGATACAGGCATTTATCGTTTTTTGTGGGCGGGAGTGGGCGTGGCCCAAAATATTTTGGAGTTCGATCTTAGTAATATACCTTTTAAGTTTGGTAACTGTAGCTCTTAAATTGCGGGAGATACAGGCATTTTTCGTTTTTTGTGGGCGGGAGTGGGCGTGGTCCAAAATTTTTTTTCCACATTTATGAAGGGTGTTACTAGCAATATACCTTTCAAATTTGGTGACTTAAGTTTGCAAATTGCGTGAGATATATGGGTTTATCGATTTACACCAAGAGGTGTATCGATTTAGGTAGGTAGAGTGGGCGTGGCCATCCAATTTTTTTATTGATCTTTGGGGGAGTTACCAGTAACATAGCTGCAACATTTTGCGACTCTAGCTTGCAAATTACGGCAGATATGCGCATTTTAAATTTCTAGGGACGAAGTGACTGGGGGCGGCGGATGTGGGCGTGGTAAAAAAATTGGTATGCCAATCTTTGGAGGAGGTTACCAGCAAATTACCTTATAAGTTTGGATACTCTATCTTTAAAATGTTCGGAGATATACGGTGTTATCGATTAATAATCGGAATTGTCGATTATAGGCGCAGGTGTGGGCGTGGCACCACAAATTTGTTATCGATTCTTAAAGGCGACTACCAGTAATATACCTACCAAATTTGACGTTCCCTACTCAAAAACTGCGGAAGATATAGCCATTTGAAAATTTTAGGGGCGGGGGTGATGGGGGCGTCAGAGGTGGGCGTGGCACATGCCGATCTTTCAAGGACCTCGCCAACAACCTACCAACCAAAATTGGTGACTGTATCCATTAAATTGTGAGAGATATCTGGAATTTACTGCTATCGGAAATCTAAATGTATCGATAATTCAGAAACTGAGGCAGTTATCGATAAAATAACGCAAACTTGATCTGGGCCTGGTATACGAGATCTTATATTCCAAATTTGAAGTCTCTAGCTCTTATAGTCTCTGAGATCCGCGCGTTCATACAGACGGACGGACAGACGGACAGACGGACAGACGGACAGACGGACAAGGCTATATCAACTCGGCTGTTGATCCTGATCAAGAATATATATACTTTATGGGGTCGGAGATGCTTCCTTCTGCCTGTTACATACATTTGCACAAAACCATTATACCCTTTTTACCCATTTTTAATGGGTTCAGGGTATAATGATTCGAAACTTGGCAGAAACTCATCAGATAATTCAAGGAATTCGAATCGAATATCGAATATCGATTCGAATGTTATTTGAATGTTAGTTGAGTTTTATTAGCATTTAATTGTAGATTTTGACTTGATTGATTGGCTTAGGAATTAGCTAAAGTGAATAATTAAGTTTAGATATGGAATAATGAATAAATTAATAATTGGGTTTGAGAATGGCATATGCAAGTTAAACAAGCGCATAAACAATTTATACATTTTATAAATTAATTAAGCTAAGTCAATACGAATGGTGAGTTCCAGAATTATTAGTAATAATCAGCTGCTAATTTCAGAAGCAAATTTACTCAGCCAAAAATTTTAATCTAAATTGTTTTATGTAAATTCATAGGATTTCTCGATAAGCTGAAAGCTGTTTGAGCTGTTTCCTTACCAAAGCCAAGAGCAACGTTTCAGTAAGATTAAATTTGCTTAAGTTTAAATCAAAATATGTTAACTATATTGTATATATAAGAGGTAAATAATTGATTCGGATTCGTCTATTTCATTTGTTAGTAAGAGTTAAATACTCCTTAACCTTTGTGCTTCGGTCTCCCTATAGCAGAGGATAAATATAGAGTCTGATTAAATTTGAGTTTGTTTTAATCGTTAATCAGAAAGAGCAAGTCACGATGCTTAACAATTTTATCCTTATGAATTGTAAAGGATATCCTTTTTATTGTTCTGGTTCACGTTTGGTTGACTGTCGCTGGTCATCGGACAGTTTTTCAATTCAACCATTCATCGAGCATTTCATGCATATGTGTGTGTGTATTGTGTGTGTTTGTGTGTATTGTGTGTATATTTGCATTCGTATTTATGCCTGTGGGTGTAGTGTGTGTGTATAGTGTGTGTGAGTGTGTTATCATTACGACGTATGTAAACTCAGAGCGTAAACACAGCAATGTCGACAATCAACATCAAAAACAACAACTGAAATGCCTCCATCCTTTTTGCTGTTGTTGGAGCAGAGCGTAGGGGTTGCGGGGGGGTTGGTTTTGTCTGGGGGCAGACAAACAATGCGACAACAAATCAACCGATTCCAGCAGAGTCGAGTGCCACCAAACATCACAAATAGTGGAATGTGTGTGCGATGTGCTGCCATTAAATGCAATTACAGGCATGACAGTGCCACGCCCACACAAGTACACACATTTACCCTTATACATTATAAATATATATATATATGTATATATAACATATACAAATACTTACTTGCAACGGCGGCGCATGTCCTCCGCTGACAATGTCACCATTTGCGGCGCCTGTCATTGTGCGTCCTGCTGCTGCTCCTCCTCCTCCTCCTCCAGCTCCTGCCTCGTCTTGCGCTGCGGCAGCCACTTGTTGCGCATTGGCAGCTGCTGCCGCCTTTGCCGCCGCATCCACTGCAAACGAAAAAAAAAGAAAAACAGTTATTGAATAAATTGCAGAATTGCAATACAACAAATAAAGTCAAATGAGACGGTTCGAGTTGTGGACTCTTCTCAAAAGGACAGACTCCCTGTTACGCATAGCAAGAGACGTCCAGATCATGTCCGTCTGTCTTTGCGAACACGTCCCTCAGCTCTGAAGCTGTCTTGATGAACATTTCTACTTGCTTTAATACATGTCGGAGTCGAAAGACTTTGTTTTTTCTTCCGAAGTAATACGAAGCATTCTATGCTTTCGGACTACCATATCCCTTAACATCCATGGAAATCCATCGAAGGGTTAGAAGTTCTTACGTAATTTTGATTTTGGATGAAAGATGGTTGTTGCATAGATAGATAGATAGATAGATGTATGGATAGAAAGAGTGGATGATTGGATAGATGTAGATGTAGATATTGAGTTGATAAATGGATAGATAGATAACTAGACAGATATATAGACAACGATAGAGTCGATATATTAGATGGATACATTTTAGATGAAAGTTGAAAGACATGAATTTTGAACAGATTTATCGCTAACAAACAAAAGCAAAAAAAAAAAGAAAAAAAAATTAAATATCTGTTTTAAGTAATGAAATAGTGTCTACAGGATAATAATAACAAAATACAATTATATTGTAGTTAGAAACATTCGACTGTTTGCTATTATTGTAAGAATTTGGGCCTTGTAAAAGATTGTTATCGAAAGTTTCTCAAATTTTGAAACACTTTCTCATCTATTGTAAATTTCACTTTTAAAGCAACGACGATAAAATAGTGATTTCATCAAAAGAAGATTAAATGTCAAGGACCTACAGCCAGCTCAATATGTACATATTTATAATTCAAAGAGTATATTTAAACCAACCAACCGTACAAATTTATGCAGTTGCACAGCAATATTTATTACCAATTCTGTATCAACTTTTATAAAAAAGGGTACAAATTATGTGTGTCCATTTACTATAAAGTTTTTGGGACATAAAAAAGATACAAAATTGCTGCTCCCATTATGCAATATGCATGGGTATAATAAAAAAAAATTAATCGCATTAAGGAACGCGGGCAAAGTTAAAAAAATGGATGCCAAGAGACGCTGGCTGTGCCAATTGGCCAATTGCGCTGGGATTAGGTTGAGAAATTGGTGGCGGGCGGACGTAGGAGGAAGTGGAGGAGGAGGAGCGCGTGTCGCGTCTGGGGAGCAAATATGAATTTTAAACATATAGTGTGTAATACATATGTAGATACACTATGTATTATATCCAACTATGATGGTGCTCAGCTGGGAACTGGCCAAGTTTGCTCCCAGTTGAATGCAGCGACGTCAATTGTGACTGTGACGGCGACGGCGACGTCGACGGCAACTGCGACGTTGACCGAGACTGCAGCCAGTGGCAAAAGTCATTTGCATTTATAAATTGGCTTTTTGCAATTCATGAGCAAAACGTCAACTTGCACGGGCACGGGGTGAAGGAGCAGAGCAAACTGACGCAAAATGGCGTTGAGTGTCAGCCATGGCTAAATTGTGCAGTTGTGCATGGAAATGGATCCTACAGGATTCGCAGCAGCAGCAGCACACTGTGGCCCATTAGACAGCGGGACGGACAAGGGGGCAGGCGGCAGACAGCTAAACACATTTATATGCTAAATACTAATAAAACTTTATACGAGTGCAGAGCAAACGGAACGAACCGAACCGAATCGAACCGAAACAAAACAGCAGTTTGCCAAACGAAATGTTCTCCTTAAGAGAGTTTCGCACAACATATGGCAACATTCGAGTCAATGATATTGATTTTATCTAAATAATCAACTCAACTGCTAACCGTAATGCATAATTCCAGTCATAATGAAAGGATATACATACATATATGTACATTTATGTGTACTTTAGATAAACCAAGAGCAGAACATAAATATCCATTCAAGCAGAGAATATTATGAATTTTGAGTTTAATAAGTATTTATGTAGATGTGCAACTACTTTCATAAATCAAGCACAGACAAATAAAAAAAACAAGTAAGATGCTGTAGTCGAGTTGGCTCGACTACGATACACCCTTAACCCAGTTATTAAATATATTCTAGTTTTATTGGCAAATTTCCCTTTAAAATGATTCAGTTCTGCAAGTGCATTTCTTACAGAGTATTTTTGCTCACAAGTTTATACATACGTGCAAGAGCTTGGTTTGATGGAGGAGCTTTAAGCCCAGGCACAATAGACCTATCAGGTCGCAGTGCACACACCCCCTAATAATATACATACATACATACACACATACACACGTACACGAAACAGTACTTATCGGGGCTCTGCAGAATACACACAAATATATTGACGCTAGCGTCGATTATAATGCCATCTCTTTCTCACACTTACGCTCACCTATTTATATGCGGAATATGTGGAATTTATTGCTATCGGAAATCGAAATGTATCGATAATTCAGAAACTGAGGCAGTTATCGATAAAATAAAGCAAACTTGATCTGCGCATGGTACACTTATATTCCAAATTTGAAGTCGCTAGCTCTTATAGTCTCTGAGATCCGCGTGTTCATACAGACGGACGGACGGACGGACGGACGGACGGACAGACGGACAGACAGACAGACGAACAGGGCTATATCGACTCGGCTGTTGATCCTGATCAAGAATATATATACTTTATGGGGTCGGAGATGCCTTCTGCCTGTTACATACATTTGCACAAAACCATTATACCCTTTTTTACCAATTTTTAATGCGTTAGGGGTATAAAAATGAAATTAAATATAACATATGTGTATATATTTATATATATATATATATACATAATAATAGTTAGCCATATCTCATTCGATTCATAATCAGCCGCTGATTTAAACAATTTTAATTGATTCGCGTAGTAAAAAAAATTTAATTTAGTAACAAAATTAATGTACGAAATGGAAGCTAACTGTTTAAAATATCTTTGATCATCATTATCCTTATAAAAGTATAACTTAAATAAGTAAGTGTTAAATTTGTTGTCATAAACGGGACGCTTAAAAGTGAAAAGTGAAATAAGTGAAAATAAACTGAACATGTTTCAAGGTAAGTCGATTGCAAAAAGAATGAAATTCAAGGAAAAGATTAACTTTCTTTTATGTGATTGCTTTTGTTGTGCAAACTTGTTTTTGCTTTACACTATTTATAAAAATAGTTTAAGTTTTGTTTTTGAACTTTTTCAAGCGTAAAAAGTGCAAAGTAAAAGTAATTAATTTACATTTGCTGCATCGATAGAGCCAAGGATGAAAAATAAGTTCATTAGCTGGTTCTCTTAAATTTAAAAAAAAGACCAATTTCCTACGAAATAAATTTGATATTCCTATATATTCAAATTGATTTTAATTAACTGTAATCATTTCAATTCTTGTTTTATATTTGGTTTAGCTACTGTATGAATTGGCCTTGGGCTTAAAACCATTTAGTTGTGTACACTGCAGTAAGCTATTGTCTTTGCCCCAGTCGCTGTACTTCCTTGGGAAATGAGTTAAAAAGTCGTTGCCTATAGAAAGTGGAAGGACAACAGGACAACAGCTGCAGCTTATTTGCATTTAGATGGCAAAGAGGGGCAATGCAGCACAGCAGGGTTATTAAGCATAAGAGTTATGGCCACAACAACAAACAGCAGCAGCAGCAACAATGGACACATTACGCATTACGCATACGCCATGTGGCATGTGGCATGAGGCATTCTAAATAAAAACCCAACAAACAAGATGAGGCATATTTTCTTTTTGTGGACTTACCTGAGTTGGCCGATGTGAGTTTATTGCCGGCAGCTGGTGTGCCCAATGCCGATGGCTTCTTGTGATGATGGTGATGATGATGATGGTGCTTCTTCTTGTTCTTGATAATGATCTTGCGCCGCAGCATCGATGGCGGCGGCAAATCCGCATTCGGCTCCAACGGATGCGAATCGAGCGGTTTGTCCAACAACATATCGCCAAAGATTTCGCGGCAATAGTTGGCAATCTTTGCCTGAAAACCAAAAAACAAAAAATATCCCAAAAATGTTGTACATTTTATAAACTGGCAGCTAACTGAAATTTGATGAGTTAACACCCCAATCTCTTCCTGCGGTACAATTACCCCGTAGACAGCAAAGTTCCTTGCAACTTTGATATAAGTAAGTAATCACGTGGCCAATCTGTCTGTCTGTCCGTCTGTCCGTCAGGTCTGTCATGTCTGTGTGTGCGTTAGTTTTACCTGTTCCCCATGGTAAATTTAGTTTATGTAACTACTTTTAATGGTTAAACTTTAGCCAGATGCCTACTCTGCCACCGCCCCTACCACCCCTGCCACCGAGTGTGCCCTCTCTTGTGTGCCACTGTAAAAAAAGTTTGCCTTTGTTATTATCTCGTGGAGCTGAAGCATCAGGCAATTACCTTTCGAGTGGCTTCTGAGATTTACCCAACCCAACAGCCGCAGCTTGTTCATATTTGAGCGGGGTCTGTGTGCGCTGAGTTGTGGCAGGGAGAGCGGTATTGTGGCAGGCAGATAAGGTAGGCAGCAACTTTCGACTCCCATTCTGAATAGGATACACACGTGCACACGTGTAAGTGTCCATGTTTGCTTTCTGACGCATTGTTCGAGAGCAGAGCGGAGCAGATGGGTGCGTGTTCACAAATTCGAAATGTATAACAAAAAAATTAAAAAAAAAGAAACTTAGTTTGCTGAGTGTGTTTTTTAAGTCGTATAAGATTGTGTTTTTATCGATTACACTCATCTTGAGTCGTCATTGGTCCTGCTTGAACGACTGAAGTTAGTTTTGAGTTTTAAGGCCTTTTGAGTTGACTCAAAGTTGTGTCAATGAGTAGAAGTTGGGTTTGCAGAGAAGTTGGGTTCCCAAGTTATTTTGCATTGATTTAAGTCGTGATTTGTATGGCTTGTGTTGTGCTGATTTCAACCGTATTGAGTCTAGATTTGTCCCTCTTAAAACAGTGTTTGATCTATATATATACTATATATTCTAGTATATATCGTTTACGCATTTTGGTTTGATTCAGCTCGTGCTGAGTCGAAATTTTATCTGCCTTAATTCGTATCAGATTTAGTTTTGTAGATTTAACTCGTATTAAGTTCTGCTTAGTCTTGTTTAAAGTCGTGTTTGCTGGCTTTTGGGTTCATTGTTCTATGTAGCTTTTTTTCATTGTGTGGCTCAACACCAACCAACCAACCAACCAACCAACCACCCGCATCAGCGTCCTACTTTCCACTTTATATCACGTACCAACGCCCGTTTGTTTGAGTTGGCTTTTGGCTACTATTAGTTTAGGACAAGTTACTTTCCGAGAGGCAGCGCAGATGCGGGCTAAAACTAAATTCAATGGCTGCTGTGCTTTTGGCAAATATTTGTATTTGTCTGTTGGACTTACGCACCTGTTGCCTGGGATTGCAGTGATTCTCGAAACTCAATATCACAGGGTATTCGGATGTTTTAAATGCGCACTCCGCGATTGCCTCGAGCACGTCCTTAGCAAAGATTTCGGGCACAAATGTGTAGCCATGGACAATGACCGGCTCTTCGGTGCGTCCATTCCAAAAGTCCAGTTCGACGCATCTGCAGAAAATAGAAGAAGAAAAAGATGTTGGAAAAACAATTGCTTTGAGAAGTACATGACTTATCAGGGAGAAAGAACGCAAGTGCAGCGATAAAATTAACTGACGCAAATCTACAAAATGGCGGCGCATAAAAAAGTGTTTATCAGTCAATGCGGCCAAAGCCAGCAGCAACAATAACAGTAATAGTCGAAACGTTCAACATGTCCTTGGATGGATGCTGCCAACAACATTTGCGTCAATAAATTTTCTGATGTGTGGCATCATCAAAGCCAGCAGCGATGCTGATGGCGACGGTGACTGCGACGGTGACTGCGACGGCAACTGCGGCAGCGGCAGCAACAGAGAAAAGTCATGTTGATGATGGCGGCGGCAATAAAAATGGCAACCATGCAATTTCCGTTGTACTAAAAAGCAACGCAGCGGCTAACATACACACAAACACACACACACAAACACACACACCTGAAAGTTTGCTAAGTGTGTGTATGAAATGAAGGCCACCGCACACACACAAACACACACACACACAAATTAATAGCACAACTGCAACAAGGTCACGGCCAGCATCCAAAAATATATGAAACTGACCACACACACAAATACACACACAAACACACAAATTGCGTAATTAAAATAGCCTACCATGACGCATGCCCCTCAGCATGCCCCCCTTTTATCCACACAACACTCACCTGCAGCCAGCGAGCAGGCATTGCCTGTATATCTCCACGGAGGATTTGCCCGTTATCTGATGGCCAGTTAGGTAGGTGTTATGCGATGAGTTGATGAAGTAGTGCGACATCGGATGATCCATATCATCGCAGAGATCAAGCTTGTTGGGCGCCATTATTGGATTGTCATCGCCCATGAGATATCTAAAATGGAACACAAAAAAAAAAATAAATAATTAAACTGCACTTGTTTTAAAGTGTCATCTGCTAGTGAGCCATAATTTCCAAAGAGTTATGAGCTCTTAAGGCTAAAGTGCACTTAGCCAGTTAAATTTATTATAAATAAAAAAATTTATTTTATAAAAAAGGTGGTGATTTTTTTCATTATGCAGTGATGCTTAAATTTTTTACTAAATTCTTACTAACATATCAGTAAAACCACTCTAACTAAAAGCTTGTGTATCCATAACAATTTTAATTTATAATACTGTTAAATATAAAGTCTATTTATTGTTAATTTTATTATTTTTATAATCCAATAAATTATTTTTAGAGCTCGAGAAACTAGCAAAGTACTTTGCCATTATTCTAATTCCAACAATGATAACTTTTGCAAAGGATTTCAATTTTAAAATACTTCTTGTAGTTTTCCCCTAAGAAGCTTTAATATTTTAATGAGCTTAGCTGCAACAGTTGCAGTTGTTGCACGATTTTGCTAGCTGAGAATTTTTCATGCGTTTTCCTAGCTGCTTTTCGTATTTATTTTCGCTCAAACAAACCAATCCATGCCGAGGAACTGATGTGGCAGCACTCGTTGCACATTTGGTGCATGTACTTTGTTATATTTGTTTTTTATTTGCATATGTTGCATGTGTGGTGCATGTGAAGGACACAATGGGAGGCGTCTCTGCAACATTGAAGTGTGCGGCTGACTGAAGAGCTTGCTGCTGCTGCTGTCGCTATTGCTGCTGTTGTTGCTGCTGCTGCAGTTGTTGCTGTTGCTGCTGCTGTTGCTGCTGCTGTTGCTGTTGCTGCCGCTGCTGCTGCTGTTGCTGCTGCTGCTGCTGCTGTTGTTGCTGCTGCTGTTGTTGCCGCTGCTGCAGCTGCTGCTGTTGCTGCTGCTGCTGTTGATGATGTCGTCTTAGCACTCGCGTGCGCTGCTCTTGTGTGCCTGGCCTGGAGTGCAGTCAAGTGACTCTAACAGCACGCTAAGCTGTCAGGCTCAGGCTCATGCTCAGGTTCAGGCGCAGTGTCTGCGTCTGAGTGTCTATCTAATTTTTGTTGCATTTTTTTTTTTTGCCATCTTCCAAAAGCAGGCAAAAGAACTTACCTTAAAAAGCCATCCAAACTTAGTTGGCCCTTTTGTGCGTTGAATTTGTTGGGCTCGTATTGCTGGATGAGCTCCTTGGCGCGCGCCGGATTCGCATAGGGATAGAGTATCTCGTTAAGGCGCGGATCGCGTTGCGTCTTGTTCAGAAATTCCACCAGCTGCGCTATGGACATGCACTTGCGCTTCGAGTTACCCACGCTTCGAGTGAGAAAATGGGGATTAGATGGATTACGAGGATTAGCTTTGGCAAATTGCAATTGAATTGATTGGCCAGCTAACTGGCTGGCTGGCTAGCTAGCTGACTAGCTAGCTTGTTGACTGGGTTGCTTTGCTCACACTCACATGCTATCGAATAGACGCTCCACCTCGGAACGCTGCGTCAGATATTTGTACAAATTGTAAAAGTCCTCAAATTGAAATTTCGACACCGATATGCTATCGACCTTGCCCGATGGCAAGCCGGTCACGTCCAGCGCCTTCTCCACACGTTTCCGATCCTCTTTATTTTGTGCAAAAAGTTTAATGATGCTAAAGTGGTCACGACCAGCCCAATGACAACAGAAGGATTTTCAAAGAGGATGGTGGTTCGTTGGGGGTTCGTTGTCCAGCCAGACAATGTGGTTCGTGTTGATGATGATGTTGTCGTCGTCAGTGATGCATGAGCCACGTTTCAGCCGCATTGAGTTGTTGCGTTCGATTGGCAGACAGTGGCAAACAAACAGAGTTACAGAAAGAGAGAGAGAGAGAGAGAGGGAGAGACAGAGGGAGAAATGCGAAGAGGGATTGGCGTAAATTTCAATTTTCTAGGCAACACTTAACAAATATTGTCAAATGCTTCAATACACAATGAACAAAAGCCAAAAACTAAAAACTACAAGCCCCAACCACAATCGTTCTTCAACTTTGACCCCAGCTTGGGAGGGGTCAATCAGGATTGGTGTTTGGGGTTTTGAACTAAAATGCTACAGTTTCAATTACTTTTTCACTGGTATGCGTCCACTTTTGTCCACCTGCAGACAGAGTTTTGTGTGCGCCTTCAGCAGAAACATATTCGCCGAGCCATTCAGCTGGGACAGACTGTAGGCCAGTTTGATGAGGCCATCCGACCAGATCTGCAAGTAGACAAAGCAAAGCCAAACATTAGAAGGTCATCACAGAGGTTACCCAACACAGAGGGAGAGCAACGTTTTTGGGTGCGTAACATGAGATTTGCAAATAAAACACATGAGATTACCCAATTTCCTTGCCCGGCCTCAAGGATTTTTTTTGCAATGAGAGATTCTCTGAGATTGATGTCAATGTCAATGTCAATGTTATACGATTATAATTGAATTTTGCCAGAGAATGTGCTACGGGCAACATTAAATTGATATATTATCAAAACAAAAGATGGGAGCCGAGGACCACGACGGAAATATGGTGTGAGCAAACATTTGATATATTCAAAAACTTTGGCATAAGGTCAAAAAAGTTTAAAGATTTATTTGTTGGCGTCAGAGGGATCGGAAGGTAAAACGAAAAGATACATTTGATAACTTGAATATAGGAGTCGGAGCTGATGTAAAATAAGAACGAGTAAAGTTATTTTGCTTGAATTCAGTGCCATTAAATTTGCAGAGCGAGGAAGCTCAGCAAAGTTTGGAAACTACCCTAAATGTAATTTTTCGTGCTTACAATTTAAAATATACTATTATTCTAGAAGTCAAACTACAAACAGAAGCCCAGGATTTTGAGAATCGGGTGACTTTTAATAAAGTTACGGCTTTGAAAAGATTTGACCCTCTCTAAAGCACTTTTTAATTGTAGAGATTCCATCTCTACATTCATTATTGAAATAGAGCTACAATTTTTACAAAGTTATGGCTCTGGAAAATTAAATTTTTTTCTGGTTTTACTCAGGTACTCGAGTATTCTCATTAGTTAAGATAAGCTTTTAGTGAAGAATCTTAAAATATTACAAACATTTTTAGATTTTTAATGCAATATTTGTGAGTAAATCTTATGCAACGTATTTCCCACTGGGGAAAGATAACATTTAAAAGTCAAAAATAATAAAATTCCTATAGTTGAAAACCACTTTGGAGTTTATTAAAATGTTGTAGCAAAATCTTTTGTATAATTAAGATTTATATAATTTGAAACCATTATCGGATTAATGCATGGATAAGAAGAAAGACTGTTCCACATGTCGGATTTTAATTGCATTTGGGAACAGACGAGTCGTCTACAAAGCGTTGCTTTTGTTTTTATTTGTTTTGCGGATATTCAAGCAAATCTGCCTCTTTTGTGCATACATTTTTGGCAACATTTAGAATGTTTATTTATTTAGTGCGGATTATATTTTTGTGCCCCGAAATTCCGTGAAAGCTTATGAAATGTTAGCATTCGATTTTGTTTATAGAATCGTTTGCGACGCGTGCCAAAAATAATAACAATAACATGAATGCACGCACATGCCACAACGTCAGCTCTCGTCCGTGTCCGTGTCCGTGCCCGTCTCCGTGTCGATGTCCGTGCCCGTGTCCGGCTCTGACTGTGCGCCCGGATAGACGCGCCCGTGATAAAATATAGAACATTGAATTTGACCAGCCAGCAGCAGCAGCAGAATGCGCTGTTCGCGCCAACAAGAGCAAGGTCACCTCTGTGCGGGGCGTGGCACTGAGAAGGGGCAGTCAGAAACGGAGGGGTAAGGGTAGGGGTAGGTCGGATTGAATATGAACAGCGTTTCTGAAACGTATTGGGATTGTGTCCAATCAGACGGGGAAAAGGCGTGGCACAACAGCCCTCATGTTAAATCAATAAAATGTGTTCGACAGTCACTTATATTTTTACGCGCATTCGGCTAACGGTTAAAAATAGCCCCAAACCTGCCCACGGGCGACAGGTGTGTCCAAAAATGATCCTAATGACTGCCACGTAAGTATGTGTGTGTGTGTGTGTGGTGGTGTGTGAAGAGGTCACAATCGAGTGTGTTTCGCATTCCGCAAAGCTTTTAAAATGTGTCAAATTTTGGCCTAATTTCTTTAACATTCCCGATTAAAATGTTTTCTTATTTTTTATCACATCTGATTCGTTTTATTCACAAAAAATGCCATTAAAACGTTATATTTTATCGGATTAAAATCACCAAAAATTAATATTTAATTTGATAAGGATAATTTAAATTTAATATTGTTTTTGACTTATGCTGCTTGCTGATGATATGTCACATAATTTAAAAAATGTCAAGCTATGCATTTTTATACTATGATCCCGAAGGTATAATAGTTTATTGGCGTTGTGCAATGTCCGTCAAGCTGTCTGTCCGTCTGGATGAACACAAGTTACAACTTGAAATATACACTACAAAGTTAAAGGGTCAAGGTTGGTAGGTTTTCAAAGATCGGCATATGTCACGCTCACCTCCGACGCCCTTACCCCAATTTTCGGACTATAATTTTGACTTATGTTCCGACCCAAAATCACGTTTTCAACTTTATATGTACGATTGATCTAGAGGTCAAAATATGATTAAAATGGCCTTGCTTTTAAAAATGCGTTGAGTTTTGACGGAGTTATGGCATTTTGAAGGTTCGATCTGTGTCCATATGCCGATTTTCGGACTATAATTTTGACTTATCTTCCGACCCAAAATCACGTTTTCAACTTTATATGTACGATTGATCTAGAGGTCAAAATATGATTAAAATGGCATTTCTTTTGAAAATGCGTTGAGTTTTGACGAAGATATGGCATATTGAAGGTTCGACCTATGCCCATATGCCGATTTTCGGACTATAATCATAGTATTTCGCTGTCGGTTACGTCCGACTTCAACGATCTATCTGTTTTTTTTTAAATTACTGAAATTGATTTTTTGAAACTATTCTTATTTCAAAATCTAAAAACTTATCAAGTTTAAATTCAAAATAAAAGTCAGACGCAACTGATTTAAATTTAATTAAATTAAATAAAATTGTCAAAAATTACATTTTATATTTTTGGCGACTTTCAAAAACCTTCGAATTGCGTACGAAACTAAAATGTGGAAAATGCCTCTGCTTATTAGCAATTTCGTGTCAGCGACCCACTTCCCAATTCTCAAAAGAGTGTTTCTGTGTGTGGCTCGTGTGTGACCCACTTTTTTGGGTTGCAAATAGCTGTTGATGCCTCTTTCAATGCTCGCATTTCAATTGTCGTCAAGTTGTCAATTGGCCGTAATGAGCAGCTGTTGGCTATTGGAATGCTGCCAGGAGCGCGACCAGCAACACTGTTGCCCAGCAGTACCAGCACCCTCTTGGCCACTTGGCCATTGGCCATTGGGCGTCTATCACTTTTCGACATACCTGGGCAATGTCACGTCGTGTGCAGCAGAAGTTGACAAATGTCATGTTGACAAAATCAGAGCCATAGCAAATGGTGACGGTCTTCTCCTCCAGTGTATCCTGCGGTCCCATCGTCACAATCTGGCGCAGCTTAGAGTCCTGCAAAAATACAGACAGAGCCAAACAAGCAATGAGTATTATTAATTACCAGGCATAAAGCACACGCCCAAAATGAAGTTTTATGACCAGTGATAGTACCGTTGTGTACTCGTAAATC
This sequence comes from Drosophila kambysellisi, assembly GCA_035042185.1. Classification (NCBI taxonomy): domain Eukaryota; kingdom Metazoa; phylum Arthropoda; class Insecta; order Diptera; family Drosophilidae; genus Drosophila; species Drosophila kambysellisi. The sequence continues at coordinate 2,935,285 of JAWNLS010000945.1, read as the reverse complement.
GAAGCCATATCCTTAGCCCTAATCCACTGAATGTGCCGACAAAGCTCATTTGGCTGCTCGTAACTCAGATAACTGGCAGCAGGACGCGTACACAACTGGTCTACTCTGGGGCGCCATATTTCAATTAAATGCCACAAAATGGATTTACACGGGGTGCGGTGTGCGGGGTGCGGAATGGGCCCACAATGGACACACCCAGCAAATCAACCGAGGAAGCCTTAAAAGTCAGAGCTGCTGTCCCAAAATGATATGTTGGCAAATATTTAATACACTCGGCAACATATAATTAAATAGTTGTGGTTTTTAATACTATCTTTAATATAATCTGGAGAGCTCGTGCGAAGCTTTATTAAATTGTGTACACTTAGTTATTATTTATAAGTTTTAGTTCTAAATTTTGTGAGACAACAAACTTGTTTACACTTTACATTTTATTGCGATAATAAATATTAAAATGAACAACATTTAATTGACATGGTTAAACTTGGGTTAAACTTGGCTCTTAACTCTCATCCACAATGCATAAAAAACACAACGAAAAATTTTGCGTGATAATCTAGATAGGCTATGAAGGGTTTAAAGAACACAACTGGGCTAAATGCAAAAAACCCGTTAGCCAGATAATCATGCAACATGTTTCACAAAACTTTAAAGGGATAAGCGACAGTTTGGCGGGACAAGCGAGGGTTTTAGTTTTGGCTTTGTTGTCAGTTTAGCAGCTTCCATTGTCCGGGTTGAGCGGCAGTTGCACAAACTGAGTGGCAGTTGCACTGACAGAGTGGCAGTTGCCATGGCAATGAAAGTGGCAGTGGCAGTGGCAGTGGCAGTGGCAGTGGCAGTGGCAGTGGCAGTGGCAGTGGCAGTTGCTGTTGCTGTGGCACAGTTTGCCAGTTTCTTATCTGCTGCACAACTATGGACTATATTGTTGCCAACCATGCTGGGCGTTTAATGGCAAATCCAAAATCACCTTCAAGATTATCAGAGTCCTTTAAAATGCACGACACAAACACAAACACAAACACACACACACACACACACACACACACACATGGCTGGAGGTTGTGGTTTTTTTGGGGGATAAGCAGCATGAATTTGGCATTAGTTTTTGAGGCGAGTCATGTCTTTATATTTTCAGTAAGCCAAGCTGTGTGTGCTTTCTTGTGAGCTCTTCCGACGTGGCCTGGCGACTTGGGGACATTTGACAAACTGCTGGATAACTACAGACAAATGCCCTTGGCAAATACATGTACTGTGTTGTGTGTGTGTGTGTGTGTGTACATGTTGTGTATGAATATGTAATGTTGGTACATGCTGAGTATCGCGATGTTCTTATTATTAGACCATGTTCAGCAAAAATGTGGCTTATTAAAGAAGAACGCAACGAATATTAGCTGTCTGTAGATTAAAATATAAATTTATTATTAACCAAAGAACACAACTTGTGTTAACCCTTATTCGGTGTTTAAAGTTTCGACATTGGCAAATCATAAAGTGCTCCACAGTATTTTTGTGGACTTTTAAATGGACGCTAGATTAGAGTACTCTAAAAGTGCAATAAATAAAAGTGGGTTGACATTTTAATGTAAAAAAGAGTCTTAAATTGATTATAGCCATAAAAGAGACGCTCTATTTGCGCTATAAAACTCAATGCAATGAAATGCGAATTTTTACAGAGCACTAAAATTAAGATACTTACGATAAACAGCTGCAGTGGCAAAAGGATAAACAGAGCAGTTTCTTTATAAAGCTGACAGCTTTGCTCACAAGATCATACAAAAATGTGGTTTATTCTAGAACTCAATTGAAAACTATTCATAATTTAATAATCGTATTATGATCAAGGGTTAAACTTGACCTAGACCCAAGTCAATGCTAAGCTGCAATTGGATTCAGGGCATGTCAATAAAGCGACAATGCAAAGCTACCTTCAAAATAGATTACTATCTGATTAGTTGAGGCCAGGACGAAGCTCCATAACGGAAGCAATAAAAGGTACATTATAAATCTTTTATAAACCCTTCACTTGGCTTTGACTTATTCCGATTTGCAGAGGAGGCGGACACAATTTGACAGACCTGACCTGTCTGCCAACGGACTATCTCGGGACAGGCTGTGTCAATTAAAGCACCATTCGCTTTAATCGCAATTCACAAAGCGCTCCGTAAACGCGTTTAGCCGTAAAAAGCTTTAAGAGTTTCCACTCTGTCGTCCTCGCACACGTGCCTTTTGCACGGCTTATCTGAGAGCGCCATAATTTGCTTTTAACTAAAAACTAATTCTGGCAAATTTGTCGTACTGAATAATGTAAAAGTCGCGGATAAGCACATACAGGTAATTTTCAAGGACCTTTGAGAAGGAAGCGTAAAGCGGAAATGACTACGGTGATTATCTTAATTGCTTCACACGCTGCTCGAGAGTCTGAGTCTCTTTTTTGGCGGGATTGGGGTTGGGGTTGAACCGTATTTAGTTGGGGGGTTGGTGGGCTGTCTGTGCTGATTCCAGCTAATCCTTTAGCTTCGGCTGAGTATATTAATTTTAAGCACCCTCATTAGCTTGGCCAGGAGCGGAGTGGATTTCCGAAGGATGCTCGCGGCTTGAGTTTAATATTTTTTGTGTCAATTTGACTTTCCAAGAATTATATTCTGTTATATTCTCCTTTGACTTTTCGATTGTAGTGTAGAAACATTTGTCAAAATTATTGTGCAGCTAAATTAAATAAAATCTTCTAAAAATGCAGAAGCATCGAAGACTATCTTCGCAGAAAGGAAAGAACAAAATCTATCCAAGCATTCGTCCACCGGTATCAAAATCGGTTTCGGACGCAATAAAGATGAACTGTGGACGCAGTGATCTTCAGGCAATGAAACAACAGAATCAACCACGTGCAGACAAAAAAGCGAATAGAAGTACGCAAGGACAGGGCCAATTACCCGAAATTGCGATTGAATGGACTCATTTGTCTCCATACGAAGTGATGCGTTTGCAGAACTGCAAACCATTCAGGATTCTCGACCGTGAGACATATCCGAGCGTCCGACCTCCTGTATCCAAATGTAGTAATTACCAAACAGCTGAATGGTTAGTTGATGCAGTTGAGGAAGCTGGCTGTGGACGATGCTTTGATATGGAGCAAGACGATGTGATAGATGTTTGGAAACAAAGTCCAAATAAGGATACGCTAAGCTATTACGGCGTGGGCTCCAACATTTACGAACCAGAGGCAATTATGTTTAACCAGGCGATTTCCAAATCCCTTCACATGGCCAGCGGAATCAAGCAGGCAGCGAAAAATACTGAATTGCCAACACCAACAATCATTCCGCAATCTACAGGACCATGTGGACCCTTGGTTCTCAATCAACCGTTGCTGCAGGCGAAGGTCACTAGGATGCCCACTGTACAGAAAAAGCTAAATGCACACGAAGCCCTTACGTGGCTTCACTGTCCCCATCCCCCAATTGTCAACAAACACCCGTTCGTCGAAGACCATCCTCGGATTCCACTCGATATGGAACGACCAATTCCGAAGCCCAAGCATGGTCTCAGGCGCAGGCAGATGTACTGCGATCGGCAATGTGGTATTCCGCTGAACAAATGTACGGACTACGAATGGAGAAAATATAAAGAAGATCCCAAGCCAGTTGATGTGGCATTTGAAACGGAATTGGCACAAATGGAGGGGAAAATTGAGCCCGAGCCCAAAAATTATGACGAGCTGTATTCCCAACTGGTTACCTGCTTTGAAAAGATCCCCGAAGAAGACCCAATTTGTACGCTTTACGACAAATGCTGTAAGCGACTCTCCAAACATAGTCTAGATATTCCTGTTGCTCCTCCCGGGCTCAGTTCAGAGAAGAAACGGCCAGATAAACCACGTCCGCCTGTCGGAAAAGATCCTGGTGATGGTGGGGAAGAACCACAGTCCGAAAATCCAGATAAGACGAAACCAGATAAAGATAAGCCAGATAAAGAGAAGCCAGAGAAAGAAAAGCCAGATAAAGAAAAGCCAGACAAAGAAAAGCCGGAGAAAGAGAAGCCGGAGGAAGAGAAGCCGGAGGAAGAGCAGCCAAAGAAAGAAAAGCCGGAGGAAGAGAAGCCAGAGAAAGAGAAGCCAGATGAAGAGACTGAAAAATCGAAAAAGCCACCTAAGAAGAAAGATGGCAAAAAGCCCGATAAGCCGAAAGAAAAAAAACCGGACAAGCCAGACAAAGCAGACAAACCACCAGAAAAAGAGCCACCATCGGACGAACTACCTAAAAAGGAACATCCACCAGATACTTTGATTTCAGAGACTGATAAGCCGGATAAAACAACTGATCACGATAAACCACACAAAAAGCCAAAACCTCCCAAGCTAGAATTTGAGGAAAAAATCCCCGATTGCCCCTGTGAAGTATGCGAGTTCATGAAACGACGACATGAACCAGACTCTCCGCTCATCCATCAAATGAAGCAGGAAGAGAAACGGCGTCAGAACCGGGACTACTACAAACAGATGTGCCATCGCGAGTATCTCAAGTGCCGTCAACCCGAGTATCGAGCTCCCCAGCACAAGTGCGATCCCATTGCCTGCGACAACTGCTTCTGTCGTAATCCCAAACTGGGGGAGTATTGCGACTGTTTGGATGCCATGCAAGAGCTACAAAAGTTACTAGGTGCCAAGCATCGTATTGTCGACAATGAACTGATATTTAATGTAGAGGATCTCAGGCGTCGCATTTGTCAGCGCTTCTGCAATTGTCTTCAATGCCCCTAACGTGCAACAAGTTGAATGAATTTCTGATTGTTAGTTTATTTCCGTGTATTTCAAAGATTGTGAATCTATTATGATGCACACTTTTTTGTTTATTTTTTCCAAAATTCCGATTATATTGTTGATTAGTTTATATAAATAAATGGATAACATATGCACTTAAATAGCATTCCCTGTTGTAGGGTATGTCAGGCATTGTGTCCATCTGGAATTGTAATCGAAACCGCATGTTTATCAATTAAAATTAAACACAAATCGATTAGATAATTTTTTAAAATAAAGTAGCATATGCCTTACTCACATGTGTATTTGAAAATTGTGTTTCTATTAAAGCAAAGCCTACTTCAGTCCTGCTAATATACCCGTCGTATTTTATAGCAAATCCAGGTTATTGTGTAAAATGTTTTGAAACGAATATATCCAAAATTTTTGTTACACACTAGAAAAAAAACCTTCAAAAGGTTTTACTGACTTTTGCACTAGACTCACCATTCTTATCGAATCAATATACTATCAAGATGGACATCCGAGAGACTGTTGATCTTGAGCAGTACTACAGTGAACTTACACCCTACGATGTGATGCGTATGCAGAACTGCAAATCGTCTAGATTTGTGGATAGAGAAACATATCCCAGCATCAGGCCACCAGTGTCCAAGTGTAGTTTGCATCAGACAAAGATGTGGTTAGCAGATGCTGTTGAGAACATTGGCTGCGATCGAAACTTTCACACCAGGCATAATGATTACATTATGGACGCGTGGAAGCAAAGCCCCAACAAAGAATCGCTCACTTATTATGGCTTGGGCTCAGATGCAAAAGTTTTCAATCAGGTGCTCCACAAATGTCTTGATAAGGTCAATGGTGTAGAACGGTGCAAGAAATCGAAGAACCCAAAAAAATGCGAGAAGAAACGAGCCAAGCCGAAGGGTTTCTATGTCCTCAATCGCAATGTGCTGAAGTGTACCATCAATAAGATGCCCACAGTCATGAGCAAGGCGACTCCAAGCAAAGCCAATACTATACTGTACTGCCCGGAACCTGAAGATCCCGAGAATCCCTTCATAGAAGATGAACCCATTTTTCCCCTACAGCATGCCTTGGATATGGAAAAGCCCATTTCAAAGCCAAAGCATGGTCTCAGACGCAGGCACATGTATTGTGACCGGCAGTGTGGCATTCCCCAGAACAAATGCACCGACTACGAATGGAGGAAACACAAACAGAATCCCCTGCAAGATGAGGTGGCTTTCGAATTAGAGATGGCCGAGCTGGAGTGTCCAGAAGTGCCCGAGCCACAAACCTTCGACGAGCTGTACGCAGAACTGGTCTCTTGTTTCCAGAAAAATGAAGTCCAGCATTCCTCGTGCAATGTTTACGAAAAATGCTGTGCACGGCCCGCGGAGCGTCTGGCCGGGATTCAGGGTTGTAGAGAAGAAAAATTATCTAAATCCTTTGGTAAGTTTAAATAATGGTTAACGATGGCATTTGGGTAGATAGAAAGAATACTGCTTACAATAGACCAAGGGACATTGCATGAGAGTGACTTAGAAGAACGAGAAAGAAATAGAGATAGAGAGAGAGAGAGAGAGAGAGAGGGGGAAAAAAATAAACAGCCTTATTTTAAAATTTATGTTGATAAACTTATGCGAAAGATTTTCAGCTAAGCAAGAGTTGGAGTTGCCTTTTCGACTGCTTTTCTCAAATTTCTGTGCACCCTTTTGACATTTTGCGATTATATTGCATAATTCATTTCAGGACAGAAACCTTTTTAAGCGTGTCCGAGTCTCCTTCTTTTTGTGCACGCCCCGTGGCATCCTCTTCATTGCTCACGTTCCACGCTTCAATAAATTTTAATAAAATCGCATTCCCTTTCGTTTCAATGCAACAGCCAACAAGGCGAAAGCAGCAAAAGCAAAAAATAAATAAAAAATAAGAAAAGTATTGTCGAAAATTTAATGCCCTTGCAAGTCTACGCTAGCTTGTGTTGCAGCAACATCTTAATTCAGTAACTAACTATATTCTTGCAACGATCGTTTTCAACATAGCCATAAACAAGTTTCAAGTTTGGGAAATTTATCAATTATGCATTGAAACCGCAGCGTTATACATTTTTAATGACTAAATTAGTATGCCCTTTGGCAAGGGTATAAAAAAGTACACTTTTAATCAACGTACGCAAAAACAAAAACAACAACGACCACGCCCACATGCCACAAGTACACACCTACACATGATGTGGCAAAGGATGGCCTTGCCACAACGCTGAGGGTGAGTGTTTTTTTGCAGTGTTGCTTCCAACTTTGAGTTGCGTTTTTGTTTTTTACGTACTTTCATTTAAGTAGAGCTCATTTACCGCAAAATATGCAGCGCTTTTTGCAACATTTCCCAAATAAGTTGCATGCATTTACTATTTAGTTAGCCAGCAGTCGAATGTGGCTACTTTTTGTTGTCTATTCTCTGTTCTATTCTAACCAATTCTCTTTACTTCTTGCAATTAATTAATGCAACCATTTTGCTGTCGTCTTTTGGGACTAACGTGAAACTAATTTGGCACAGCCTTTTGGGCCATTACGCGCCAAGGGAGCAAGTGTAAAGGATTTTGGTAGTAGTTTAGTTGTGGCTTAACACTCGCCTTAGGTCAGCTAGTCCAGTTAGTTGATGGGTGGGTGTGTGTGTGTGTGTGAGTGTGTATGTGTGTGCGTGTGTGGTAGCACATCAAATGCCAGGCCCATTACTTGGACTTGGGTCAAATATGCAGCTCTAAATGTTGGTCTTTCAAAAACAAAAAAAACCAAAAAAAAAAACAAAATTTCAGTGTATTTTTTTGTGCTCCCAGCAAGTTGTGAAAAGTCAGAGCAAAAAGTCGAATGTGCTTGGTTGGAAGCGGTCCTTTGTTGTTTTTTGTTAGATTCATTGTTTTTGTTGGCGTTGTTTCCTATTTGCTGTTGGCAGGATATGCTCGCCGGCTGGTTGAAACGTCTGTCCCCTGCTCGGGTGCTTCCTCTTCGTTTTTTTTGGCCAACGTTACGTAAAATTCCTGTTAAACTCAAATCCTTGTAAACAGCCGTAGAAGTTGCTAAGCAGCAGGGGGGGAGGGGGGGGGGGCGAGATGTGGATCAGAAGCATGTTGCCGTGTCATTGCAATGATAAATGTATTGGGTCACACACACACACACACACAAAACACCCACCCACACACACACCCATGAGTGCGTTTGTGTGTGGCACACTAAGTACACACAATGAAAATTTTGCGCCATGAAAAGAAAATTCTGTGAATCGAGCAAAGGAATAAGAAGAAGAAGTAAAGCTCCAGATGGGCACATGACACACATTCTGCGACAAGGCGAACAAAAATAACAACAATCAAATGTAAGCAGAAAAAGAGGAAGAAGAAGTCGAGCAACAAATATGGCGACAAAAAACCAAGCCAATGAGCCAATACATTCTACTGGCCACAATTCAAATAGTTGCCGGCTAAAACCAAGCACGTGACCTGGCTAAACAATCTATGCGAAAGACTTTCGCATATAGCACAAAGTTGTGGATTATCTGTGACTACCTGAACAATAGGACTGACTTCCGTGCCGCATCCCATAAAATGTAATTGGATTTCAATCGATGCCAACACACTGACTATGGTCAAAACAATTTTTATTAGCTTATATTGTGAACCAATGTTTGTTTTATCGCAGGTGCCCAAGCGAATTTCACACACAAATATACAAATATGCCAGACTGATGTGTGTTTGTGCCTTTCGCACCGTCGGAATAATTAATGTTGCAAAAATATGTTTATAAACAAATAAACAAAAAATGCTTCAGATCAGCAAAATAAACGCTTCAAAAACCATATGACTGCAACTGATGATTTGAGATGCCAAATGTGCATTAAAAAACATTTTATCGGTTTCTTATTATCAGCTTTTAGCTTTAAATGCCGTTGATGACTTGAACATTCATTATAAGGTATATAGTAATGCTTACAATTTGGGATTAGTTGCATAAGGCCCTTAAATTATTCTTTCAAAAAATGCTTACAAAATATCAGATACATGTTTAATATTCTCCTGTTAGGTTATTATTTGCTAGTTTAGTTTTAGTTTGTTTATTTTTACACAGAGTGCATTTGTTGATGGTTTACTAATATTTACTATTTTATTGCAGAATGCACTTGCTGACAGCGGATGATGGCAAGATGATGACAAGATTGATGACATTAAATAAATATACATTACGCATACGCACCTTTGGCTTCTTGGCATATTGTCCGGTGCGGACATCGCGTATAGTGGCTATATCCAAAATGTCGAGCTCATTGTTTTGATCGATCCAATGGAGATAGAATCCTTTTGCATCCACACGCATTGTCACCGGTGTCCCACTGCCGGAATCCTGCATATATAAAATGATATCATATTATTATTAATCTTCAAAAAAATAATGATGTTCGAATAAAATGTAATACAAATGGTTCAATTATCATTTAATGAAATACAAATTCTATAAATATGATGTTCCATTTTACGGCAACAGCTCCATTGTCTACGGCACATTGAACCCGCCCGGGAGAGTATAATGAATTTATTATACCGTATTTCGCTTTCCGATCGCCCGCAAAATGACCGAAAGCGAAAACAAAAAAAAAGTCATCTCTGCTTATTATTTAAGTCAAATGAAAATTGCCCTGTGAACAGTGCATATGCCCCGACCTCCATCTCCATTCCCATACCCATTCCTTCCCTCGTCCTCGTCCTCGTCCCAACTGCCGTTTGCCATAAATATTTTAGCATTCATTCATAAAAACCAAAGAAAAGAATGCGATATTTGCTCATGTTGGCCGCAGCTGGCTGCCGCCCGGCAAATGCCAACCAGATGCGTTCAGATAAAATATCGCGAGCCAAAAATGAAATATGTATTTACATTTTTTTTATTTTATTTTTGTATCGTGTTTTTAATATATTTTATGCAAAACAGACGCCACAAGTTGCGTGGGGGAACCAAACCAAACTGAGGAAGCTGCTATTCAATTTTCTTGGAAGGCGTTAAATGGGCGGGAAAAAAACAAATGCTTATCGCTCATACAGATTATATATATACATAAACATACATATATGTATTTTTATATACAAAATATAATTCTCAGCATTTGAAATACTTAAGATGATCTATAGACTAGACAACCAGTCATAAAATCGAGTACACTTTTGAGAACCTGCTTGTTTGACATTTTCCAAAAAAATAAAAAACAACAAGACAAAAGTATTCACAGAAAAGATTACATTCAATATTCTCAGCCCAAATGCATTTTGAATAAAATGTATGTTTTATGAAGCAGAATGAGAATATTTTCTATTGCCAGTCATTTGTGTAGAGTTCAGTAAACTAATCATATTACTGATGATTTCAGTCAGCTCAAAGTGTTTTTTATTTGTATCTCTCGAACTGCCAAGCACTTCTCTTGACATGGCAAATGAACTCTGAAACATCCCCACTAAAATTAGCAGATAATGAGTGTTATTTCGCTCCAGATTTGATGAGCATTGAAATAGTCATAATAAGAAAATTGAATTTTCAGCTGTACAGAGTTCATTATCCTGTTGCTGAGGCAGTTGGTTTAATGAACTCACAAGGTGCCAAAGTGGCTAAAATTTCACTTTGGGGACGGCCAACAAACTCTCTCCACCCCTCAAAATATAACTGTAAGTCAGACACCCTCTCATTTCTAATAATTGATATTGAAAACATTTACTTACAGATCAAATATGCGCAGCTTTTGCTTCGGGGGCGTTTGAGGGTCATTTGGGATTCGAGCCCGTTTTTGGTTTATTTAGTTCTTTCACCACCCCTCCCCTCTCTCATCACAGCCACTTTAATATTCAATTAAGCGCATATTTTCTGGAGATTTTGGGATGGCATAGGAAAAAGGGATGCGCTCCGCTAATTGGACTTCAGTTTCTCCCCCCTTGAACATTTGCCTTGTCTTCTTATGCCTGTTTTTCGTAATTACTTTTTACTAATTGAGCTGCCTCTCATTGACCCAAATTATTAATTTGTTTTCAATATGCGAAACTTGGTGTTAGCCAACACTGGTATTCGCATAAGCACCCAAACTTAAATGGCCTGCGAATCAACAGTGATTTCAAAAAATTTCAAATCGTGACTAAAAAAATGGCAACTGGCAACGGCCGACTGTCTATCAGGCTTATTGTTTGTGTACTTTTTGGCTAAAAGCGATTACATGCATAATTCAATTGATTTAACAGCCGTCTGCACCCTCAATAAACTGATAGAGCTGTCTGTGCCATGAAAACTGCGAGTCAAAGGCTGAAACGAGAAAGTCGGCTTGTTTTGGTCGAAAGGGATAAATGTTGGTCGCAAATGTGCCCCAGCTACAGATACAGATACAGACACAGTTATAGATGCAGATACAGCTAGAGCTAGAGCTACAGTTGTATGCATACTGTATTGTCAATCATGCTTAGGGGCATGCCAATAAAGCTGGGAAGTGCGTGTTTCGCTCCGATTCAGTTGGATTTATGCACTGCTTTGGGGACTATGCAAATGCTATTTGGGATTACACAGCTGCTGCCAGGCAATTGTGTGTGTCTGTGTGTGTGTCTGTGTGTGTGTCTGTGTGTGTGTGTGTGTGTGTAACAGTGTGACAGGGGTTTTTGTTACCCCTTTCATATCTTCGCTTTACTTTACTTAGCTGTGAACAACTATTAAAGCTAAACCTGGAGTGTTCTTCTGGGCAATATCCTTTATATATACATATGTATATGTATATATAAAGCTGCTCCACAAATATTTGCAGTATAAGCTTAGGTGACCTATCAAATACTAGTAGCTATTAGCCGGCTTTTATCTGCTGTTAGTATCAGCAATTTATTGATAACATAACAATAACAAATTTATATATATATCAATGCTGATAAGCTTTTCGAAATTCACTCTTGAGCGATAGCAAAATTTGACTTTTATTGCCGATTACAAATTATGGCCTAAATGTTGTGTTTACTATGATTATTCGATAGCTTTCCACTTGCCAGAGTAAAAATAGCCTGTATATAAATAAAATGCATGTAATTTATATATTGAAATATGTATATTTTTCATAATCCATTTTTATGGCTAATAAGCCATTGTTCTCTGTCTGCCAGTTGGAACACCCTTTCTAGCCCGTTTTTATAGGGTATACAAAGAAACTTCAGTAGCGGCAACTTCAAATGATGTCATAAAAATGTAGACAGACTCCACACGCTTGTCACCTGTGCAAGTTTGCCAAGCACTCGAAACTTGATGCTCGACTTGGCTCTTGTTGGTTTTAAGTTTTGCAGGAACTTATTAAGCATACGCCAAGTGGTGCATGCCACTCGAGCAAACGAAGCCAGTCAGACATAAAAGAAGAAGCAGAAGTAGAAGTAGAATCCACAAGAGCAGCAAACGCAATCGCTGTCAACGTCTGTCACAGTTGGACGCCATTTGGCCTCACTTGGAGCAGAACTAAAATGAAGATTGACGTACAGCCAAGATGATAGATACAGTTGGAGAGCAATTACAAATTGACCTTGAACTCAGTGCAGGTGTTTTCAATGATTTACGCCATCTAGAAACTACGATTAAACACATTCCATCGAAACGATTTGTTGGCAATCAAACTGATTCTAATCGTGCAATTGATTAACCATCGGCAATAGTTTGCCTGATACTTGGATTCGATTGAGAGATTAGATAGTAAATGTTTGCTTTAATTTACGACAAGTGTGTTATTAGAGTATTTATTTACAGATTAGTGACTTCTAGTTGAGCTGATAGTAGGCGCTGATCACCTGGTAGATCCAGCTGACATAGGACGGCACCGAGGTAAACACCGATGGCCTTTGGGCATATCCACAGGGCATATAGCTCCACGATCCAAGGCCAACCAGCTCAGCAACGCCATCCTTTGGCCAGTAAACCAATGGGGTGCCACCATCGCCGTAGCAAGCGTTAACCTTAGCGCACACCTGACTCTTGGACAGTGGTGCATCCGTTGGCAGTAACTCTGCGCACTCAACGCTATCGAGGAGCGGAGCAAAACCATATTGCAGCTCCTTGGAGAATGCATCGCCATCGGCATCGGTCAATCCCCAGCCGTACGCGGTTGCCAACTTGCCACTGTAGTCGTCGTTCTCATCGGGCAATGATATCTGCTGCACACGTGCCGAGTAGACAAATGACTCAGAGACATGCAACAGCGCAACATTGTCGCTGCCCGCTTTGCCACTGAACGAACGATGCGACGAGGCAAAGTCCACGTAACGGACCTGTGCCTCGTTCACATTGTTGCGATTCGAGAGTCCGGCATAGATGGGAGTGCCAATGAGGTCGCCGTTGAACTGCTGCAACTCCAGGAGACAATGCGCCGTGGTGAGAACCCAACGCTTGCCAATTATTGCACCGCCGCACTGATGTGTATAGGTTAGCCGGGTCAGGCTGAGGGAGACGAGGTAGGACGCATTATCCACACCCTGCACATCGTAGCCGCCAATAATGCGTGATGATATTTCCTCATCTGTCTGCTCAGACTTGACCTTCAGCATTGCACGCTCCACAATGTTTGGCAGCGATTTGGAGTTGCCCAAGTCCTCAATATGACCGTCCTCAATGTGACCCGAGAGCAAGTGCTGCAGATGATGCTTCTGCAGATCAGCGTTCGTCAGCGCCAAAAGGGCCAACAAACTTATGAAAATTTTTACCGTTAACATGACGTTACCAATTGCCAATTGCGTTTACTGTGAACGGCTCCCGGAAGCTCGCGACACTTATATGAAATCTAACATTAAAGCTTTGTGATAAGCGATGGGGGCGGGAACAAGTTCGATTACCACAAATAATTTGTGAGAGCCGGAGAGAGAAAGAGAGAGAGAGGGAGAGCGAGACTGAGATTAGGGATGGGTTTTATATTCGAGTGATTTTTCACGACACGAAAAACGGACATAACATTTATTATAATTGTGTATTATAATATGTATTGTTAATTAAAATATTATATTTTTAAATGTATTTTACAGTCTCACGGGGATTTCCTATTAATAAGATTGCAAAAAATCAATCATGTAATAAATTCTGACATCGATTCCATATTCAAATGCGGAAGGAAGTCAATGGAAAAATTTAATCACATATTTTGTTATTGATTATTTGCCTGAACTCTGCAAAGCCATTTGATTTTCAATCAAGTTTTTTAATTAATTCAGTCATTAATTAAATCGCTTTTAACTTAAAAGTGTTAAAACCTCTCCAGATTATTTAGCTTAGTATAGCTCTCTCTTGGTGAGTGAATTTGATTTATTTTAACAAATTCGAACCCAGATTTAAAGGTAGGTTGTTTGTAAGGTATATACCTGGCCATTAAACTCTACTTTCAAAATAAAATATATTGACCCATCGCATCAGGCAGTCGCTCATGAAGGAATTTTCTGTTGTGTCTGTCTAAATTTTATTATCGTCGCCTAACTGGACTTTAAAGTGGCATTTATGGTTTGGATTTTCCCGCTGTTGGGCATTTCCCTGCCCATAGGATTTTGTTCTTGTTGTTGTTGTTGTGGTTTTAAATGTGTACACAATTGTGTGCGGTTGCACAAAGTCCAAAGTCCGCAGCGGCGTAAAATATGCTTTTAATTGGCTAAGCCCGCAAAATGGCCGCCAACTGCCGCAGGGCGAGAACACTGGACGTTGTCCACTCTTTTATGTGGCTACCAAGGACGCCAATCCCTTTATAGATGTTGGTAATTTTCACATCTGCATCGACGTATATACAGACATGTATGTATTTTTAGCGACCCTTTGGTAAGAGGGAAACTTTGCCACGGGCCGACCTTGTACGCGTGGTTTGTCGATACCTTATAATACACACGCACACGTACGCACACACACACACACACACACACACACACACACACACACACCCTCATAAACACCCACACACACACACCCATCATACATTTTAAAAATATCGCCATTATTCAAGTTATGCATAGTTTTTTAGCTTCTGGTCTTTTCATACCTTATCGTTATCGGGTGAACTTGGATTAGCCATTTCTTTACTTGTTTTGGGTAAAACACACCAATTTTGATTAACTCATAAAGCGAAATCAGTTTCATAAATCTATCTGCTAATCGGGCGATAACAACGATCGCCGAATGGAGATATAGCCAGTATAAAAGATCGCTGCCAATCACAGAGCCCATCATTCGCAGTCCATAGTTTCAACAAAGACAATGAAAGTGCTTTCGATTACAATTCTCGCCCTGGTGTGCGCCAGTGCCCAGGCTGGCAAACTGTCCGAAGGCTTGAGCAAGATAATCCCCAGCTTTGCCACCGGCTTTGTGATCAACGGCACCGAGGCTGCGCCCCACTCCGCTCCGTACATTGTCTCCCTGGCGACTAATCCCGCGAAACACTCGCACATCTGCGGCGGCACCATCATCAACAAGGAATGGATCCTCACTGCTGCTCACTGCATCTCCAACCCTGTTGGCATGAGCGTCATCGGTGGCCTGCACACGCGCGCCCAGGTTGATGAACGCACCCAGCAGCGTGTTGTTGATTTTGGACGCGTGCACGAGCAGTACCCCGGCGGTGTTGGTCCCTACGATATTGCCATTCTGCATTTGAGCGAACCCCTCGAGTTCAACGAGTACGTCAGCCCAGCTACTTTGCCCAGCCGCGAGCAGGTGCATGAGGGAGAGACCCATCTGTATGGTTGGGGACAGCCCAAATCTTATGTGCTGACTGCCTCCAAGTCTCTGATGACCGTGACCACTGAGATTGTCAACTATGAAGAATGCAAGAAAGCGCTGCCCGATAATGCCCCACTCGCTGATTCCAACATCTGCTCCGCCTCCCTCGAGCAGAGCATCTCCGCTTGCAACGGTGACTCCGGTGGCCCATTGGTCGTTGAGTACGAGAATGCCGCCTCTGAGCTGATTGGCATTGTCTCCTGGGGCTACATTCCCTGCGGCTTGGCTAACAATCCATCGGTGTACACCCGTGTCTCAGCCTACGTCGATTGGGTCTCCAAGATCCAGAGTGCATACTATGCTTTGTTCTAAGTATATCTTTCCACGATTTAATAAACAATCTTGACGTCAAGTCAAGTTCAGTTTTGATTATACGAAAAATTTTGGTCATCATTGTTGCTGTTTATAGATCATGCGATATGCATATATCAGCTAAGATCTGGATTGGTTTATGACTAATTTTATGATTTCAATTGCGCCTTGACTCAGGTGGATTAGTTTAATCTTTTTATGGTCATTGCGAAAGTATTGCACTTAGCCAAAGGGGCGTCTGGCATTGATAATTGGCAAGTCACGAGCTTTTGCGTTTTACCAATCAGTATTCCAAGCTGATAGCTTCTGAAGCTTTGAAAGCTATATCTTATTGCATTTGATTACCCAATCTTAGATCATATTGAATAAATGTGTACTGTAGAATGAGTGTTCGAATTTTAAACAACTTATGCCCCAACTCAAATCGATTTAAGATAGTATACTTTAAGGAGTCTTATGTCTACATTAAAATTAATAAAAGCTTCAAATCAGCAATCGATTTTTCATTTCATTTTGGACTGCGCTATCAGTAAAAATGCTTTAGTCAACCTGGAGGTGACCGGCACCAATATCTAGTCGATATCAAAAAAATAAAAAACAGGATTCAACTTTGTCATCTATTCAAAAAACATATATTCTCTGAGATCGCCATGTTCATACAAATATCGATGGACATGGCTAGATCGACTCGGCAGCTGCCCGTTGCACACTTTCCACTTCTTTATAATATACCACTTTGAGAGATGTCATACTCGTATATTTAAATTGTGATTTCTTAACTGATAAGCTGATTAGCTAGAATTTTGATAGACTGTTAATCTGAAGATAGTAAATTTTATATTCCCTGTTGAATGGACAAAAGCTTCCTATCATTCTGAATCCACATTTTTGAGGCAAACAATTCGACCCAATCAGCAGAATTCAGAAAAAAATATGTTTATTGACTCTAATAAAAAATCATTTCTATTGCCACTTGATTTTGTATAAATCCAATAGCTTTTAAGATTATTAAGTATAGCAGCAACTTTCACTTGCAAGCTGAGATGACTATGGCGAACGAACTGTAATCTAAGATTATGTTTTTATACCCTTAACCGAATAAAAATGGGTAAAAGAGGTAAAATGGTTCTGTCCAAATATATGTAACAGGCAGAAGGAAGCATCTCCGACCCCATAAAGTATATACATATATTCTTTATCAGAATCAACAGTCGAGTCGATATAGCCATGTCTGTCTGTCCGTCCGTCCGTCCGTCTGTATGAAAACGAGGATTTCAGAGACTATAAGAGATAGAGACTTGAAATATATACCCTTAACCCATTAAAAATGGGTAAGAAGGGTATAATGGTTTTGTGCAAATGTATGTAACAGGCAGTAGGAAGCATCTCCAACCCCATAAAGTATATATATTCTTGATCAGGATGAACAGCCGAGTCGATATAGCCATGTCCGTCTGTCCGTCCGTCCGTCCGTCTGTCCGTCCGTCCGTCTGCCCGTCTGTATGAACACGCGGATCTCAGAGACTACAAGAGCTAGAGACTTCAAATTTGGAATATAAGTTCTCGTGTACCAGGCGCAGATCAAGTTTGTTTTATTTTATCGATAACTGCCTTAGTTTCGGAATTATCGATACATTTCGATTTCCGATAGCAATAAATTCCACAATTTTAAAGGCAGAGGCTTCTAATTTATACATAATATGCATATACATATTATTGATCAATTGCCGAAATTTCATTATGAGCGGACAAGAAACACTAAAGTTATAGTGGAAAGTATATTTTCATATTGATCTCATTTCTATCAGCAGCCGCAAGCATTTTCTGCATACATAAATAGGCGAGCACATGTGTGAGAAAGAGATGACATGATAATCGACGCTTGCGTCAATATACTTGTGTGTATTCTGTAGAGCCCCGATAACTACTCTTCCGTGTACGTGGATATGGGTGTATTTATGTATGTATATGCACATGTTTGTAGCCATTCAGTTCGGGCATTTGAGTGGAAATCATCTTAAATGGAAATTTGCCAAGAAAACTTGAATATATTTAACAACTGGGTTAAGCGTATATCGTAGTCGAGTTAACTCGGCTACAGCATCTTACTTGTTTTTTGTTTACCATTGTACATTTGAGTCAACTGGAATATTTGAGAACTGTAAAAAATACAGTCAACAGCTTACCATTTTTACATGGTTGATAACATGTTATAGGAGAAGAGAGAAATATTTGGGGTCACATTGCTTGCAAACAAATCGAAACTCTCTGATATTCAACTCATGCAATTAATTGTGTTCCTATCGTCCGATCCAGCTAGCTGCAGCATATTAAGATGCCACTAAATTGTGAAATTATTACTTTTGCTTCACGGTTTCTTTAAACACGTACTTAGATAAAAATATACTATCTCTGATACACGTCAGTTTGTCTACTATTCTCAATAGACGGAATGATCTTGTATGTTTATGCGGATTACGTTTATATATGGTTGTCAATAAACCAAGTCGTATTTGAGATTTACGAGCCGATTGCCACATTATTTATTTCAAAATTAAGCCAGTTGAATCATTGACCTATGTCTAGTCCACTTGAAGATGGCTAAATGATTGCGTCAATGATTGCCATTTTTCGATTGGTATTGATCTAAAGTGTGGCAGCGCCGGGTATTAATAGATCTGATAACGATATCTGACAGCAAGATAGAGTCCACTTTTATTAATCAGGACACGGCCGCAAACACAAAGCCACCGTTAACAGGATCGTAAATTTGCAATCGAATCGACCTGGTTGTCATTTTTATACTATGATGATAACGACAGCTGATAACGGGAGACGACCGTTTTTGGCTATATAAACATTCGATTCGCTACCGTTAACAAACACTAAACAGTGTAATTAATTGCAGTTAACATGAAGCTATTTGTTGTGCTCCTTGCTCTGGCCGTTGGCTCGGCTAGCGCCAATCTGATCGGCATGCCGGGCTTCCCCGAGGGTCGCATCATTAATGGACATGAGGCCGTAGCCAACGAAGCACCCTTCATTGTCTCCATGCAGACAACCAAAGGAGCTCATTATTGTGCCGGCTCCCTGATCAACGATCGCACCGTTCTGACAGCCGCCCATTGCCTGATCTATGCTGACTTCCAACTGGTTGCCGGTGCCCACAGCCGATCCGATAATTCCGAGACGCAGGTCCGCAAGGGAAGTAGCAAACGCCAGACTGTTCACGAAAAATACTCAGGCGGTGTGGGTCCCAACGATATTGGTCTGATCTTCCTCGATAAGCCATTCAACCTGAAGGCTGTGGCCCGTGATGGTAGTGCACCCGTTTCATCCATCTCGCTGCCCAACAATCAGTTTTCGGCCAACACTGGTGGCAAGCTCTTTGGCTGGGGACGCGACAACTCTGGCCAGCTGCCCGACAAACTGCAGACCCTGGATGTGGACATCATTGGATACAAAGAATGCGAAGCTGCTATGCCCCGTGGCAACAAGTTGGACCAGACCAACATTTGCACCTACACCGCTGGTACCACCGATGGTGCCTGCAATGGCGACAGTGGCGGCCCCTTGGTTGCCAAGAAGTCCGATGATAGCTATGAGCTAGTTGGTATTGTCTCTTGGGGCTATACCCCCTGTGCCACCACCAAATATCCCTCCGCATACACCTCGACGGGTGCCCATGCCAGCTGGATCAAGGAACACATCAATGACTTTTAAACTGCGATTTAATTTTTGATCTAATTGAGAAAAAATAAATATATATTTGTGCATTACTTACATCGTCCCATTTGATGAACTTCTCGCCATCCTGCAGAGCTTGTGGCACCTCCACGCTGGCCGTCGATATGTAGGTGCCCCCGGCACTCATCATCCTGAAGTCCTTCTTCTGTTTGTTGTTCTATTTGTGCTGTTTTCTGTTTGCCTTTTTGTTGTTTGTTGTTTTTGGGCTTGTGCCTTATTCAAATGCTGTGCGTTGATTTGGTTTCAGGTTTTTCTGGCTGCCTGGTTGGTTGTTAACCACTGCTCTGCTTTCCCTTTGTTGAATTTGTAGCTCTTTCAACAGTGGTTCTTTCAGACGATGTTTTTGCTATTGTTGTTGTTGTTGCTTTTGTTGATTTTGCTGTGCATACAAATGACGCCATTTAACCGTGTCCTGAACCTGGCCTCAATTAGACCAATGTTGCAACTGCTGCACGCTTCACCTGCTGTTCGTACTGCATTCTGCTGGCTTCGGTTTTGCAGCTTGATTAAAATTCCGCTAATGTTTGGCAAAACTGGCTGCAAAAAGTACAAACAAAACAAAGAAAACAATGTGTTTAGATTACGCTTATCAGAGTCGATTGCAACAAAAGTGTCTGTTTCCATTCAATAGATCTGGTTATCTTCTAACCATGAACTTACGGTCGGAATACCTTAACACAGTTATAAACTTAAAGGTAATTGAAGCATGAGCATAAAATTAATAGTTCTCAGATTTCTGGCAATTCAATTAAATGACGATTGACAGGCAGAAAGTGTAATAAATCGGAAAGTAACACTTTGTTTCTCTGAAGTGTGTATTTTGTGAAAATTTGATTACTTTTCATTAATTCACTAAGAACAAATCATCTTGTTGATGGATATATATATTATTTTTGTGGATGAAAAACAATAATTGCTTTAAGGCCAATGAAAAATAAACAAAACTGTTTTTGTAAATTGAAAATGTAATTTGATAGATGCTTTTTTTCATTTAATTTTTTTTCCCCTGTTGTAGTTAAAACTATCTTTATTCCTAGTTGACTAACTGTGCTGTTATTTCACTATTCTGTTGTTTAAAATCAAGTTAAGAGTTTGGATTATAAATCAGTGTGACTGGGTCAAGGAGTAGTGCATTTGTTTCTCTGCTCTCCATATTTCTCTCTGTCACTTTGTGTTTCTCCATTTGGGAAAATAATGTGCCAAAAAAAGACAAGAAATAATACGACTATTTTTGTTTGTTATCTTTTTTCGACTACTTGAAGAATGCTATTTTCAAAGTGTCTGAAGAGGAATATGCTTAAAAGCAAAGTTTTCCTATGCTGCTTTGCATCTGTCTCATTAGGTTCGTTCTATATTTGCCATCCATGAAAATAACTTTGGATTGCGTTTTGTTGTGGAGGTCGAGTCAGTTGGTTGCCTGAGCGTTCTTATTCAATACGGTTTTCGCTTTGTTAGCCTATTTTTAGGCTGCCTCAGCGCATTGTGTAGTTTTCGTGGTGGTCGTTTGCGAATTTCACTAATGCCAAATTTGTTACGCTAATTTGGCACAGCAACAACAATTTTTTCAATTAGCAAACCCCAAAACGAACTTTTGACCTACGGTCGGTGAAGCTGGATGCCGTGCAACCAGAAACCGTTTTGTGTATCGTTGGGCAGCTTATCGGCCTTAAAGTAGACATCCGGTTTGTGGCACAGGCTGTCTCCGATGACAGCTACCGATAAATGCTCAGTCAGAGCCCTTTCGCTCGTGAATCATTCAGAACTAATGCTTTAAGTTTTGCTCTTAAACACATAATCCGCTTACAACAAGAAAAGCTTGGAGTGATACTACGAGAGAGGGAGACAGACAATGGAGTGTGTGAGTGTGAGAGGGAGAGAGGGAGAGAGCCACACACGCGTGACTTTCCAACTAATTCATTTATAATTTCATTTGACCATGCCGTAACCAATTTCAGCAATACATAAAATGAAATGTTAGCAAAACTTTTAGTAAAAGTCGGAAAACCGCACGACTTGACCACATGTGTGTGTGTGCGTGTGTGTGTGCGTGTGGGTGTGCGTGTGTGTGTTTGGGGGTTACACCCGGAAAGAAAAACAATGTTTTTGTTAACGTTGTGTTTTGTGCAAAATATTTAAAATGGAATTCAACTTGTGTGAATTATTTTTGATCGTTTTCCATCCACTTATCTATACTCTTTCCATTTTTCCCCACAAGTGAAAATTTTAAATTGAGTTCTGCACGTCAAGGAAAAGTCGAACGTTTTCCGTAACGGAAGTAATTAAGCATTTTGTTTTGCATGCAAAACGCGTGGAAATGATTGGAAAATTGTTATGGCTTATGTAACAACAAAAGCAAAAGGGAATATTGAATGAAAATTGCCAGCTACGACGTCGTTGTGAATATTTTCTCTGGCGCTCCTTTCGTTCTAGTTTCCCCTCATTTTTCCTGATATTTTCTTCTTTTTTTTTTTACTCGCACAAATCGTTTTAAGTGTTTTATGGCAAACGGGCAAAAAATTTATTGCAGGCAATTTGCAGATATTCCCAGCACTCACAGTCGGAGTGTGTGGCAAGAAGGTGTAGCTGGTGGCAGAGGATGGGACAAGAAATCACAGCGGCAACACACAGATTTCAAGTGACTTCCACTTCTTGTGAAACAACAATAATAACAACAACATCAAGAATTATAATAATAATAATAGCAGAGTCAGAGCGAGAGTCACATGAATCATGCATGCGACACAGAACAGAACAAAATGGCGGCTCTATTCCCACAAACGTTTACGGAGCAGAGAGAGAGAGAGAGAGAAAGACAAAAACAGAGAGAGAAAGAAGCGCCATAAATCAAAATGCCAGTCAAAATATGTTTGCTGACTGGAAACTTAAAATGTGAACCCAGTAGGATGCTAAGCAAATGTTTGAGATACTTTTTGGCTTCTTTTCCCAGTCAAGTGAGTTTTGGCTATAAAAAGTTGGTCTACTCGCTAGTGCTCTTGAAACCATTTTAGTTCAAAACTCTACATTTCAAATTGAAAAATTGCTGATTCAAGATTCGTAATTTGATTTCTAGTATGCAATTTTGTCTGCGCTGTGTGCAACTTGTGATTTTTATGGTCTGTAATCGGTTTTGCTGTGTTTTACCAACATAATCGTGGTAATATTAGTTCTCTACTCTAGGCCAGCTGTCAGCACATAATTGAATATAAATACTAAAATTGCTTTTCTGCCTTTATGTGCAGAACAATTGCAACCTATTCGCAGCTAAGTATTGTATACTAATGTATTATATTTAGCAAGGCCACACACACACAAATTCTTCAATAATAATCATAACCATTAGTTTGAAGGTTGTTGGGGACATTCGTTTATTGTTATTGTTCGACAAAAACAGAGAGAAAAGCGAACTACCCTTTCCGGGGCACAATCAAACTTTTTCAGATGTGTGGCAGTGGCAGATGCCGCACAACTGAGTGTGGAATCAGCTGTTGTTTGTGTTGTCGCATGGACGACATCGAGGAAGTTCCTTGTCAAATGGCAATCTTGGGGAATACTGACAAAAAATAAAAAATAAAAAAAAAAAACATGATAATCAAATCAAGGCGCCAGCTATTTGGTTAATGTGCATGACAGCGTTGCCGACGACAGTGAAGTTAAAATGCTTAAAAGCGAGGGAGCAGCAGGTGAGGAAGCAGGTGAGGGAGCAGGTGAGGCAGCAGGTGAGGCAGCAGGTGAGGCAGCAGGTGAGGCAGCAGGTGAGGCTTCAAAAGATAAGAGGATGAACTGCTTGTGGGTGGTGCTGAGGCAGGGAGGCAGTTGCCTGTTGTCTGTGGTGTCTGTGGGGGGGTTTGGTGGGGTGCGTTGTGGTGCGCTGCTTCAAAATGTGTGGCATGCTTTTAGGGGCCAACGTTTTTGTCGACGCGCAAATTGCAGCGACAGCCTGCTACTGTTTGTGTGTGTGTGTGTGTCTCAATGAGTGTGTGTGTATGCGAGTGTGTGTGTTTGTGTGTGTGTTTGTTGAGTGTGTATGCTGACTATAATTTCATTTGTGGTACATAAAACTTTTGCCTCAGTGCCTCATCTCGCATTGAGCCAAAAGCCCCTAAGCGACTGAGTAAAAGGCAGAGAGAGACAGACAGACAGAGCTACAAATGAGAGTGCGACAGAGAGAGAGAGAGAGAGAGAGAGTGAGAGCGGAGAATTACATTAAACTAATTGCTTTAGCTTGTCATTGTTGTTGCTCTTATGTATTTATTGTTACTAAGGCTTTTAGCCCAAAAACCAAATTATGTTTACTGCTTTGAAAAATATATGTTTGTGTGTTGACTAGTAAAAAATTTAAAACACCGCTTAACAAGATGACATATCCATGCCACAAGGGAGAACGAGAGCAAGAAAGACAGAGAGAGAGAGAGAGAGAGAGAGAGAGAGAGAAGAAGCGGACACAGGTGAATTTGCAATTACATTTGACCTTAAGGAGAACTTAAACAAGCGCTGGTCAAATCAAATATTTAAGCCAACACACGCAACACAAGGGCCTGAAAGAAGAAGAATTCTGCGGTGAAATTTTTGGGATTATTTAACTACAAAAGTGTTGAGTAATTTGCGGTTGGACAAAAGACTTTTGTTGAATATTTCAACACTCAGCGGCAATCATGTTAATTTTGTTGGGTTTTTTTCCAACAAAAATTTCATCGGGCATCACGCGAAAGGGGGAGTCAACAATTTGGTAGCATAAAGCACATAAATAAATAAAAATATAAAGCACTGTGATTCAGTTGCTTGCTGTATGTGTGTGTGTGTGTGTGTGAGTTGCAAGTCCTTACGTCCTTCTGTTCTCTATAATGAAGAAAGAAAAACAACATTTCAGTTCAATGACACCCGAAAAAAAACAACAGACCCTCGGGCACCAAGTTCGAGTTGAGGCACCTCCATCAACGTCAAGTCGAGCCTTTCACCTACCCCACATCCCCTTCCCTCCCCTCCCCTCACCACGCTGCACAGGCTGTGTCGTTTTTTCGGGGGTCTTCAATTGGAAAACTTTTGTTACACTTCGTTTGGGGTGCTGGCAGTCTGAATTTTTAATTCCCCCACCCTGCCGCTGTGGGGTTTAGTGACCCAACTCTCTACTCCCTTCCCGTTCCCATCCAGATAATGCCTGTCGATATATACGTATAAGTAGGCAAATTGTGAAAATATTGACAAAACAATTGATGCTTTTGCACGCGAATTTTCACCAACAATTGTGCCCCACCCCTACCGCCCTGCACCCTGCCACAAACAAAGTTAATAGCCACCCTTCCGTTTGCACGTTTGTCTTTATCTGTTTTTATCCTATTTATAAAGTGGGCAAAGTTGAGGTGGAAGTGCGAAAAGTTTAGCATAGTTTTTGGAGCAGCCATCAAAGAGGCTAAAAGTTGTTAAAAGCCAGCAATTGAATTATCGATTAATAATGCAAGACACCATCTTGCTGGAATAATAATCGAAATTAATTAAAATATGGAAATTCATAGGAAAATCATTGGAATAAATGCGGAAATAAAAACGACAAAAAAATTTAAATGTGTAATGAAATTATGCAAAGTTGCAGAAAGCTAAAACCATTTTTTTTTCTTTCTTTTCTTTTCTCAAGAATTTACTAGACGGAAATGAAAAGAGATTAACATTAAGATTTTATTTTCGGGAAACTGCCGTAAAATTAAGTGGAATAAAAAATAATTTATTACACTTCATAAACAATCTTTGGATATATAAATAATGCATACATACTTATAATATATATGATTTATGGAAATTGAAATGAAACGGAAAACAATGTTTGAGAGTATATTAAAATTAAAAATATTAATTTGTGGGTATAAAAGTTAATTGATTTGCTAATTAATAATTAATTATTAAGCTTTCATAAATTAAATATATATATTTTGGTTTATTGTAGAAAGAGAAATGTTTTATTTTATCTTATTGCAGTTGAACAATATTTATGAATTTAAAAGAAAATCAGAAAGTGAACTGCTGATTTTCATATTTCCCAGTAATAGGGGTTAAAAAAAAACAGAATTCTTCCTTTAAGTTAGTCAATATTTTTTGTCAAGTGAAATTTTTACTTTCATATATATTTCATAGATCTATATAATATTTCTCCCTGCTTTGTTCAGTCTAATCAAAGTAACCTCACAATGTTTATCGTTACGTTTCATAACAATCAGTTGTCAGTTGAAATCTGTGCAGTTCATTATTATTTGGTTAATTATCGAGAAACCGCACACCGTTATCCGTTATCCTATCTGTAACTTCATTAGATTTAACCAACAAGCCACAGCACAGAGTTTCATTTAACCATCTCCCGCAGCTATTGTGGCCAGTCAAATATTTCGTTTAAATTTTGACATTTTGGGATGGGAAAGATCAAAAGTCAAATGATTTCAATTCAACGCCCCCCAACTCTCCACCCCCCCCAACGGGATACGCGGGCGGAAAATCGAAAAACCCAAAACACCCATAAACAAAGCGAGGAAAACTGTGCGGTCATAAATCTCGTACAGCTTTTCATTATGCCTAATTACGTGTAGAGAGTGTAGGTAACGGAGGGGGTGTACGAGCTGTGGAGGTAGGGGGTGTGGGGTGGGGGTAGACTAAATACGCGTTGCATTAGCACCAAAATAAATAAATAAACAGTAGCATTAATTATACGCACACACGAACTGGCTGTTGTATCATTTGTTGTTGCATGTGTGTGTGTTTTGTTTGAATTTGAATGCATTCATTAGTTAATGCCACATGTGGCATGCCGCGTATGCGTAATGTGTCCAAAGTTGCATTTTTGTTCAGTTCAGTTCTGTTTCCGCTGCTGTCTGTTTGCAGTCTGTCTGTGCGGTTAACCGCTGACATTTGGCATTTGGCATTTGGCCGCTTTATCATTATCGCTATTTGCATCATAATTATTGTTTTAACTAATGAGGTGCGCATAAAATAAGCGCAGCGTTTCCACAAAAAAAAAAACCCAAAAACAAAAAAGGAGCAAATTTGAATTATTAATTAAAACCGCATTTTCACATCGTCGACAACACACAGCAAACAAATAAACACTTTGGCTTAGTTTATAGCGTATTACGAGCAAAAATTACCAAAAAATTAAATATGCTCTAAGTTTTTATGATCGACTAGAAATTACTCCATAAAACGTGCAATTTTAATTTATTATTTATAGCAAAAGTTTGTAAAAAAAAAAAAAAATTCAACAGATGCTCTCATCTTTCAGTGTTTTCGCATTTCCCACTTTAACTATCATCGACAATCAGAATCAGTTTCTATAGTTTCCTGTATCTCGAATAAATTGTGTGTTATGAAATATTCAGTGAAAATGGAAAAAATATCTATTAATTATACATGCAACGCTTTAACAAGGCTGTGCTCGATTCAATTTCTATAAAATTATGTAACCCATTTTGATGTCAAAACGCCTAAAATTAAATAAACAATGAAAAACAAAACATCTACATTTTTGGCACATATTTAACGAGTTTTGTTGTTGTTGTTGTTATTGTTATTTTTACTGCTCTTTTACTGGCTAAAATTTAAAGTTTGTTTGTTTGTTCTTTCACAAAGAGGGTTTCTCTGACTCATTTGGTATTCGTCGCAGCTGTTTGTTGTTTTATCAAATTGCTGGGTCGTCTCGTCATCTATATAGTTTTAAATGCTCTTATAATATGCGTTAGTATGTTTGTTAGTGCTTGTTCTTGTGAAAATTTGAGATTAGAGCACACATCGACGAGATCGAGTCGACTGATGATGCTTATCAAGATTGTTGGCGCTTCGTTTCAGTTTTTATGAGACCCTGTTTAACAATTATGTTGTGTGCAGGGTATGAAAATTGCCATTTGCAGTCGAGCTCATTCATATTCATAGCCACTTCCTGCCCCCCGCTTTTCGCTTTCGCACACTTTTCCCCTCACGCGCCCCCTTAAATCAGCCCGCCCAGTTCATTCATTGCCCCCAGAGCTTATTTGGCTATCCATAGAATGCTCAAACATGATTTCAGCATCAGCAGCAGCTAAAGCAGCAGCAGCAGCAGCGAATGTCGGTTCTCATCTTTGTTTTATTTATAACGGTTCTGTTCCGTTGACTTGAGTTCGGTTCGGTTCAGTTCGGTTCTCTGTGTAAATTTTGTTTTCATTTTTATCGCGCTTTTATCTAGTTTGTCAACGTTATCAGGCAAAAGAACGTTAACAGGGCGAGTCAGCAGCAACACACAAACACACACACACTTTGCTTAATAACACACCCACTAACCGTCCAACAAACCATCCAATACCCCCCATCCCTTTCTCCCACTTTGGACTACAGCTGCGGAGCACCACATGGCAATGAAGGCAGTTAGAATATTCCCGTATTAGATTTGACGCTTCATTATAATGATAGATCGTTGTGTGTGTTGGCGTATGCTACAACAACAACAACAGCGATAACAACAACTAGTAGCTATCAATTAACAACTACAACACTAACAACAACAACAACAACAACATGTTAATATGATGCATAGTTCTGGCCAACTATGCGTATGCGCAACTTTTTGAACGTTGCAGCCGCGTTGGCGTCGTTTATATTTAATTAATGAGCTACTCAAATGGCGATCGTTGCGGGGAATGGTGGGGGCAGTGTGGAAAGGGTTTTGGTGCGTGTGCGTCTGTGAGTGTGGAGCAGTGGTTAAGCTGCATAATGAGGCAAGTGGGCGCTGCATTGAGTGTATACAAAGGATACTAATTGCTTCTGGTTCAATATCCCTTACTTCGCTCTCTCTCCACTCCCTCTCTTGCTCTACCTCATTCTCCCTCTCTCTCGCTCCCCCTCGCTTTGCAATTTATGTTATGTCTGTCGCTTAAGGCCTTAATTGCGTTTGATTGATTGGAACTAGCGCTTTTTGAATGACCATTAACTGTGGCTGCTGCCGCGCCGGAAACTTTGTTAACAGCCCAGCAACATATGCGACATGTGGCAGCAAAGGGCAAAGGTCATGTTGAAGGTATGTGTGGCAAGTAAAGCACATTTCAGATTAAATGCGCCCATATTTTACACAGCTTCGTTTTCAGTTGCAAATCCGTGTTTCACATGGCATTTGTCATGAATCGCAAATTCTTAAGAAATACATCAAACACAAGAAGAGGATTACAATTTGTTTGCGTTGCATTCCTTGCAGATTTGGCAGACTTATGCGTTAATTGGGTAATTTGCCAAGGATGCTTAAGCCTCAAAAGTCTGAACACAAAACAAGTCAAAAGAAAGAAGAAGAAAAACAAGTAAGGATACTTATTTTAGGCATGCAGAAGATTGGAAACAGTCCGGAGTTAATCTGCTGACATTTAAATTTTAGTCCAGACACGTTTCAAGCCAATTTAATTTAATTATTTTCTGTTCCACGACAGCAAATTGAATTTCCCTTATTTATACTGTACTAGTGGAAGGAATGTGTATTTCTGCGGTTGTCTCAATCCTATAAGTTAAAACTTAACTTCCAGTGTCAAATCAGACGAAAATATGCCAAGTTTGAAACTAAGCCAGTTTCGGTTATTTAAAAAAATGGTTGTAAAACTTTACGCCCAAATTTTAATATCCTCTATGACGAGGTTTTAAAAAAAAAACTCAATTAAGATTTATTACCCATGACATGTAGGGATTTAATGTATCCTTACATATGCTTACGTTAAAAACCCACAAAGATTCGAAAGATTAACAAGTCGTATAATGGATCCTTTTATTTTGTACAAGTAAAGATTCAGACCCAGAATCCGCTCTACTTAAAAAAATAAGAAGCAATTTGAGGCTTTCAATTTTAAATGGATTCTTCGAGGAGCTGTTTAATAGAAAGCTACAGCTTAGTATTTTGTTCTGTTTTGATAAAAGAAGTGTATGAACGATGAGATTACAATAATTTTGTGGGAATTCGCTCTAGAGAGCTTAAAGAATCATTATAAATATATGTAATATATGAAATATGTAAAATAATAAAATAATAATAATAATAATTGTCAATTCCCCTTTCAATTTCCACGCAAATATCTGCCAAATAAAAACTTGAACTAAAGTCAAAAATTGTGCAGTAGTTGTGTGGCACACATTTTTAGATACGAATGCGTATCTGTGAGATACTCGCAGTCAGTCACAGTCGCCACGCGTTCGCCGTTGGCCTTATGAGTTCAAGTACAACCGGCGACAGGCAAACGGCAACAAAAACAGAAAAAACAGCAGCGCAACAAGCAGCAGCAGCAGCAGCAGCAAAATAGCGTCAACTATTAGACACTCCGGCTACGCTCCCCCACATCCCCCCTTGGTCAATGTCAATCCCCTTGTTGGCTGTGCGGCAAACACAAATTAAATAACTTTCAACTTTTCAACACATTGCCACAAAAACAAATGTAGAAAAATTCTCTGGACTGCTCATAAATACGCGAAAATCTTGCCCACAGACAGAAAACAATTTTCTGCACAATTTTCAATTAACAACAACAGCAAAGGCAGCAGCAACATCAGCATCTTACAGTGGAAAATCGTGTGCCAAAAAATATTATAAATCAAATTTAATATGTTCATGTCGAAGGCTATGATGAATCTCAACAATTTGAAAAAAATACAGTTTAAATTTATTAAAAGCTTCTAAATATTTTGGAAAAGTTGCGTTTTATGTTGTAAAGTTTTAGTCTACTTTTTCTCTTAAGTACTTTTGGTAAAAAGGATCCTTAAAAAGTTTATAACACACTTAAAAGAATAAAGGTGCTTTATTTAATATTCAGCTCTCAAGTTATTTGATTTTACAGGTGAATTCGCCTTAATTTGCTCCACTGTAAAAATGTTTAACAGATAAATTGAATTGTATGAAAAAGTATTTTGATTTGATTTGTTATGGATGAGATGAACGACAAAGAAATCGAATTAAAAAAAAAGAACACTTCGAATACAAATTTTATACCCTCGAAAAGCGTATTTTTCTTTCCCGTTTTATTTTGGATTTAATTTTTTTTTATTTTCCTTTTACCTGACTAGCGTTTTTGACTTTTAGATGACAATCGGGATTCGGTTTGGTTTGGTTTGCCGTCGTCGACGAATTTCAATTACAGATTTTGCACCCGAATCACAGCTATTTTAAAATACAACAAATTACCGTTACGCTGTTGTTGCACAGTTTCAACTCCCTGCAGTGCTCTGATCCGTCTCAAGATATATGTATGTGCATATATATGCATAAAAGTACATACATATGTATGTGTGAATTTAACACTCGGTCTTTGGGATGATTTACACCTGGGAACTCATCAACTCTAAGTATTTAAGTACTTTTATTCGTATCTCAGTCTGAGCACCAACTATTAACTTAGTCACACACACGAGACACACGCACACACACGCACATACACACACACACACGTGCACTAAGTGAAACACACACACACACACGGGCACGCTTAACACTTGGCGTATTCGGATTCGGGAGTCTGTTCTAGTGAATGTGGGAGCGGGAGCTGAAAGACTTTTTCAGTTTTTGTTGAACAGTTGAGCACTGAAAACGCGACCGAACGCTTCGGCGTGCGACGAATGTCTGGTTGGGAAAACGACAGCGAAAATGCAAACTGAAAATGAAAATTTCAGAGCTCTGGCCAAGAGAGATACTGCCAGTTGAGAGCACAATCTAAACAGACAGAGAAAGAGAGAGAGAGAGAGAGCGAGAGAGAGGGTAAGAAAGAGAGAGAACGACCTTTGTTGGAGCATCGCGTGCTGTTTGTGCGTGTGTGTGTGTGTGAAGGTGAGCTGCTGTGCGTTTGGGTGTGTGCGTGCATGCTTGCAAAATGTCAAATTGTAAATAAACGAAAAAGCCCAAATCAAACTGTTATACTTAGGAGACAGACAATGGGGATTTCAGGAGAACTATTTAAGGGCTCTGCGTGAATGTGAGCAAGAGTTGAACTGTTTTTTAAATTTAAAACTCAAAATTAAACACAGGTGTGATTTATAATGTATTTCAAGCTTAAGGACCCAAAAGAGAGAAACTGAACTAATTTCTTTAAAAAATTAATTACCTTACGGCAAACAAGAGAAAGAAAACCATTCGGTTGCTGTTTCTTAGTGTTTATTTTATTTCATTATTTAGGTTGCAAGCACTCTTAAATTTCTAAGTAATTAAATATTGTGTATAATAATTTTAATAAATTAATAATTTAATTTCAATTAATCAATCACAAATTTAATTTCACTTTTCCTTTGCTTAATTAACATTTTAAAAGTTTTGCATTTATTAAGCCAACAGTTACTTTTACAACAACCACTCCTTCTTTAACAGCCGCCACTGTAATTGCAAATTTATGCGCGCCCACCCCAAAGCAAACGTTAACTGTTATACGCGAGCTTTTTCTTTTCTCTTGCTAAGCTGCACACACAAGTTGCGGCTGCTCTCTCTCTCTCTCTCTGTCTGTGTCGAGATGTGAGCACGGGTTTCCTCTCGCTGTCTCGCTTTCGGTGAGCTATGTTTTTGTTTTGAAAAAAGCTGCCGCTGCAAAGCTAGCATGTTTTGATAAGAGGAGCGCTCTCTCACTCTCGCGCTCCCTCTCTCTCTCGGCGCTCTTGTTTTTTTTCTTTATTTTTTTAATAAACAAGCGGCACAACTCAACTAAAAAGCGGTTACGTGCGACGGGGAAGGAGCGGCATTTGATAATAGTTTTTGCATAGTTTTCGCATCTGGGAGTTGTGAACGACAAGTGGGCCCCAAAGTAGGCGTGTCAGTCAGGGCTGTGATGTCGACAGCGACGCCGGCATCGCTGCCCCGCTGCTGCTGGCTAATCAACGACAAAAACGGGCAGAAATCAAATAAAATTTACCAATTTGGTTTGTTTGTTTGCTTTGCTTGCCTGCTTGTTGGTGGTTGGTATCGCTGCGTGTGTTTGTGTACGTGTGTGTGTGTGTGTGTGTGTGGTTGTGTGCCTCAAATTGAATTTTGAATTACAGTTGCAGTTAAGAATTTTTATATTTGAATTTAATTTTAATGTGTTTCGTGTTGGCGTACGTGAGCAAATAGCGCCAAATAACTTAACGAACCGATTGAGGAACGCGCGCATGTGCGCTACAATATCTGTGTGTGTGAGTGTGTGTGTGGAATCGGAGCACGATATATGATATATGATTTGCACCATTAACTCGATTGTAATAATGCTCGCATATGCGGCATGCAATGGGTCGCAAAATCCTCGAATGAAGAATGCCTGACCCACATTTCAGCTGATTGACAAGGTGAAATGCGTAGATACAAAAAATGTATCCCACAGACACGCGTCATGCACTTTTTTCTATACCCTGTAACTATTAAAAAAGATTGGCAAAATGGGAGTAATGACATACACATTGCATGATATGCATATATGAATAATTTTCGTAGTAGTTAAAGCCATGTTTCCATACCTATCTTTCTTTGGGGGTAAAGTTGAACAATAGTTATGGCTTATTCACATAGTATATATACAGGTATGATAGAGAATACAGTATCAATGATAGAGAATAAAGACATGAATGATTTTCGGTGTAGTTTAAGCCGTGTTTTCATACCTATCCCTCATTGGGGTAAAACTGATTAATACTACCATCTTCTGTTCTCGCTTAAGCTTTAATTGGTCGATAACGTGTTTAAGTTACTCTTTAGTCCAAACATTTATTTTCATATAACGTTCTTCAATTTAGTCTTTTGTTTCCATTTTTCTGATGTGCGTATTTATTTAAGCACAATCAGTAAGCACAATCAGAAAATATATCTAATGGACTCTTTCTTCTCTGTTAAAACACTTCACAGGGTATTTCCAGTGTCGAGCACTCTCAAGCACACACTTGTTATTTTTATTTTTTTTTTTTTTTGTATGAAAATACACACACAGAGAATTGCCGAGTGCTGCACGGCTTTTAAGCTGCCAGCTGCTGCTGATTGATTGTTGTCCTCAAGGTCGCCAAACGGACACATACAAAAGATATGCAAATCCAGTGACAGCTTTTGTTGTGTTTCATTGCGCTACCCCTAAAGAGGCAGCGAATACACTCTAACCTTTACCCCCCATCGACACATCTATCTCTCCCCCCTCTCTCTCTCTCTCCCTTCATCTTCATCTCTTTCTATAGGAACTGTGCACTATGCCAATCGCTTGCTTTTTGCCCCGTAAAGTTGTCCGAATTATGGCACAAAGCAATTTCATTGCATATTTATTCGATCATAAAGTACATCAGCAACAATAACAATAGCAACAACAAATGCAACAACAGCAACAATAACAACATCTACAAGTACAATGGGCAGCAGCGACTACAACAATAATTAGACAAACATTCCATAGTAGTTTTAAATGAGGGGGTGGATTGTTTTTGGGGGTGTGTGAGGTGGTGGTTGTGGTTAGGCCAACTAAATAAATTTCACAATTGTTTATTTTTTCCCAAACAAATCAGCGCACATTAAAAACAGCGAAGCGCCCACAAAATATTTCCCGAATAACATTAACATCCGGCGAGGAGTCCAGATTCGAAAAACTTTCGATTATTCTTTCGTTATTTTTGTTTTTTGTTTCTTTTCGCTTTGAAGCCAATCCAGGTGCTGTAAAAGTTATGCCTAGTGTTACCTTTAATTCTTGGAACACTTCATTTAGACAGCTGTTATAAATCAATAATAACAATATTTAAAAATAATAAATTTTCAGAAACGATGTAGTTAGTAAATTCAAATAGATGAAAATTGATTAATTGCTTATTAGCTTAATACAATATTCATATTCGGGAAATATTGAGTATATACCAGCTCAATAAGGTGATAATAGATCATTACGAACCAATTTTGTTTATTTTATGCTATCTATAAGGAAATTCAAGTTAGCTTTTAATTAGACTTGAAGAAGCATTTAAGTTATTTTATGAACAACTAAAGAGTTTAGTCAACATGACGATATCGAGCTATCTTATCTTAATCATAAATATAAACAAGACTCAATATGAATTATGTTGCAATTTGACAGCTTCTGTAAAAATATTCTATGATATCATAACTTATGTCCAACAACACTACTCAATACGACTTGTTAGGCTGACATAAAAAATATAAAAATCAAAAAATAATATATTTGATAAATAAAGAATTCTCGGTAAAATATGTGTGGCATAAAATAAAAATGTATTTTATATATATTATTTTTTATTTATAATTACATATAAATAATCATTAATTATTACTATATATATTATTAGTTGATACTACCAAGAAAAAAACCTGATATATAACCGCAAAAATGTATACACGAGTTGGCACACTTTTTAAAATTATTATTATTAAAATGACGTAGATAAGCAGTGCCTCTTTAATTACTTGCCTCAAAGACCAGTACTTAATTTAATTGCTTTAGCAACTGATTTGACCGCAATTATATTTGTCAAACACATAGCCAAATAGTTCCCTTGTCAAATTACGTAACACATTCTTATCATTCATAATAGTACAAAATAATAATATAAAAAAAAAAAAATGAAAACCCGTTTGGTTTTTTCAGTCATTTAGACGTGTCGTATGTATTTACATTTGATTATAGCACAATGCCCCGCCCCGAGTTCCTTATACACAATTACATTCCACTTACAAACAAGCATATGAATTCAATGTGGGCAAAAACCGCAGAAACCAACAAAACATTCAGCTCGACCCAGAAATAGTTGCAAATGTACTCATCGGCCCTAGGGACGAGTGCTGAAGTGAAATTAACATAAAAACGCTCGCAATTCTCATGATAATTCTGCTAATAACGAAGCCAAATTTATCAAAGGTAGGTCACAAAAACATACAATAATAAAGTGTGTGCGTGTGTGTGTGTGTGTGTGTTTTTGACTTCGGGACAGGAACATAATAGTATTGCACTTAAATAATAAATGTCAGACACCGCAAAAACAATTGGCAAAATGAAGAGAAATGGACATTTTACGTGATTCAACGTACAATTCTCTACGAAAGATACAAATACCCAAAAATAAACCGGAAGGGAAAACGTCCAGGGTGCAAACAGCGTAGGCGAAGTGGGTGGTTGTGGCGGGGAAGGAGACGGAGATGGGGGCAATAGACCCGAGAGTTCGCATTCGAATTCTTTGCGCGTGTCGAACTGCACAAGAACGAGAACGAAATGCAGGCAATCATTTCAAAATATAAAATATATATATTCTATTCGTGATAAATGATTTATTTTTAAAACACGCCGCTGATGACGTAGCCGGGGGTCAAAAAGGATGGGAATCAAACACGAGCGCAAAAAACAAAAGAAAAACAAACAGGAAAAACAATTTGGGGATTTCATTCTGCCACAAAATAAATACCCTTGCTTATTATATATATATATATATATATATGTAAAGATGATTAAATGATTATTATTAACATGACTACAAATTAATAATAAAATTAATTATATATAAATATAAACAGATCTGACAAATCAACAAAACAAATTTAAAAAATAACTTAAACCATTTTAACGTTAATTCATATACAAATACTTAGGATTACTTTTTTAATCGATAATTTGTTGGCTCGTTACACGCTGCACGATGGAATGAGGATACCTTCATAAAGTGTAAAAGTAAGCACACAAAATATGCCAAAACGCGCCGCCAGGTGGTGAGTGAGCGATGCGTGGGGCACAGACTTGGTTACAAAGTTGAGGAGAGAAATATGCTGCGTGAAAGCGTTTAATTTATTAATGAGATTTATTAATAGGTTCGCTGGCAGGTGAAAGCTCAGGATGTTGCGACAGGGTTGGCGGCTTGTCGAGCTCACGGAACCTCTAAGATTGAAGATGTAGGCACCTGGTTCCACCCAGGCTGTTACAAATGGTTTGCTGGAGTGAGTGTGTGTGTGTATGTTTATATGCCGCGGGGTTATTGTAATTAAACTGAAAATTATGCGACATTTTTATACACTTGAAATATTGGCGTGTGGTGATGTCCTCAAGTTCTACGAACCGACCGCATCCACCGCCCTCCACCTGAGTTGAAAGGGAGGTGGGCGAATTCCCCCGAAAATTATTTGCTTGTTGTTTGGTCTGCGTCTACGTCTGTTGAGTGTTTAGGTGAGGGGGTGTGGGTGCTGCGGCGGCTGAATGGGGCTATGAGAAAAACAGACGCCAGCGTCGGCGACGCATAAAACAAACGTGAGACAAGATAATGGGCGTGTTTTGCGGCTACACGAGGCATATGGCACATTAACAGAGATATATGAGGAGCCAAGTCGCAGAGTGGCAATTAAATAGCCACCTGATGCTTTCTAAATGATGCATTACCACCGTGCATGCACCGCATTGTTGGCAAATGAGGCACTCGAGTGTTGTAATATGTGCATCATGACCAGGTAAGTACCTCTAGGCAATAATCGAAATGAGGCTCTTATCATTGATATCAAAAGGAAAATAGAAACACAAATCTATAATAAGACGCCTTCAATTGTCCCAATGGAATTCCACAATAATTTCGGAAAAACTTCAAAATAATTAAAAGAACCTGCCAAAAACCCCATAATATTTTCTTAAGAATTCCCCAATTTTAAATAATAAAATCCAAAATATACATATACAATATATGTATATAGTGAAGTTCAATTAAAGAAATTTATTCAAAGAAAAGTTCGGCAATATTAAATAGAAATGCTACAATTGATACGCGAATTGCGAATCTAACTCAGACCAGGAACTAGAACAATAAAAAAATGTTGGTAGCGTTAGGTCAGGTCTGATTGCAACAATCAGTTGACAGATGCTTAAACCTGTTGACCCTTGTCAACCTTTTCTAATTATCACATTTGGTTCTTTCAACATTTTGTTGAAGAATACGTTTTGAATAATCTTTCCAATAAGCCAAGCGCTTCTGCTGCTCATCTTTCGTTCTAAGTGCAACTTTGACTAAATCGTAAGGAGGGTTGGAAAGGGGGAGTGGGTTCATGTTGCTATCTGGCACTTAATTCGTTCACCTTCAGTGCGCAATGCATCCACATCCCCCCAGCTTGCCCTGCTCTATCGATTTCGTTTTTTTCTGCCAGATAAGACCGGACTTAATCAGAAGCTTACAGAGCTTGCCTGCTGATTAAGCGAATGCACGTAACGTTAACATCTTGCCGCTCTCCTCTGTGCTGCTTGCTCGAGTGTGAAGAGACCTTCCAGTCACACACCCACCCATAACAGTGCCCTTTTACAGAGTACTTTATGTTAATTGGCATTTTATTGTTGTTGCCTGAGCGACAATCAACCAAAATAATAGCATTCTGTAGCAGCATGAGAAGAAGAAGCAGCAGCAGCTGCTTTAGCGCCGGCAGCGATTACGGCATCTTAAGTTTTACTCGCAATGGCAAAGCTCAGCTCAGCTGAGCGCGTAAGACAGTTGATCAATGATGTGGGAGAGAGTTCTGCGCTCTCTCTCTCTGACTCTGCCAAATTGTTATTGTTGTTGGTGCTAGCTGCTTATGTTATTCAATAATTTGTTTGCGTTCTAAATTTTGGTTTAATTTACTTAAGCACACACATTTAAATACAGCCACAAATGCAGACGCATCACTCACTCATAGTTATTTGCTCATTTGTCACTTAAATAAAATAAAATACAATTAATTACCTTTTGCGTGAAATATGCACGAGCACTGACACGCAGCAGAGACAGAGCAGAGCCAAGAGAGAGGAAGATGGATGGCGAGAGGGTTAGCCGAAAAGCTTATATCGCGGCTGCTGCAATCCTCCCTCTTGATGTGGCCGGTGTCGGCTGCAACTACGACGCTGATGAGAGAGACAACTTAAGAGAGTAACCGATAGACAGGGAACGAGCGAGCTAGTGAGAGAGCAGATACTCTGCTAGTCTCTGTTATGAAGTAATAACGATGAAAAAATTGCCTCACTCAGAAACACAGACACACACTACACTTTTGTGCTTGTTTGTTGTTATTGTTATTTTAATGAGAATCGTATTTTATGTTTTACGTGCACAGCAGCAGCAGCCGCCGCCAAAAATACACAAAAGCAAAATGCATATGCAAAACAAAGTCACTCACAGATTTTTTTATATTTGCTTTTGATTGGCTAATATTTTTGCGCACAATTCCTTCTTACGGAACTCACACAATTTAATTTGATTGATTTCATTTGATTTAATTCGATTTTATTTCAATTCGTTTAACACTTGAGTATTGGAAAGAGATTTTAATAATTTTTTGTTTATATTGTAAAAATCTTTGGTTTCTGTTATTGTTATATGCACCACTGCCAAAGCTCAGTAAAACGCAGCCTAAAAAACAATAACAATTCTTAAATTCAAGAAAATAAAGCCACCACGCGACGACGACGACGACGAAACGTCCGTCCACAGCAAAAGTTTCTCGCGTTTTGAGAGTTTGAAAGTAAACCCAAAGCATTTTAAGCACTGAATAAAAGTAAAAGTTCAAATCGTGCTATAAAATACCCTGTCTGGAGAATTTCAAATTTTGTGGTTCATGTATCAAAATTTATAACAAAATATATTAAAGGTATATTAGACTTAATTGAAAGTAACTATTTGAAATCGGAAATGTTTAGATTTAGACGTAACTTTGATATTAAAATTATATAATCAATAAAAACAGTACCTGAGTAAATCGCAGATATATGAGGTGCTGCTGAATAAATAATATAATTCCTAGCATGTAAGTAATTTTTTCGTTTGATTTGCATATGTGTACAGTGAACAATATAGCCTTCATAACCTTTTCTTACAGGGTACCGTAAGCAAGTATGTGTGACAGAGAGAACATGCGCTGTGCACAACAGTTGCAGGGAGAGTAACATTGTTTATGCAGACTGCTAACAGAGCGCTTAGATCAGTTTTGAAAGTGGCTAAAACAATTGAATGCTTAAGTCATCAAAAAAATGAATCACCCCGTTTTTTTTAAATGTTACAAATAATAAATAATAAATCGTATATGTTAAAAATAAAAATAACCAAATACTAAACAACTTCCAGAGTGGCCGTAAAATAACTGAAAGCTCACTATTTTCTATAAGTAGATGGTCACCCTGCTGGGCATGCGTGAGCATGCATAAGACTTTTACGTACAGTGTTGGTCAATTTCGGTCACAGGTGTTGCGCGAGATTTGAATCGTATTATATATTTTGTATAAGATGAATACTACTTTCATGTGTACGCATTGAGAGATCTAGGATCTAGTTAGGTCTACTTAAGCTATCTCAAAAGAGTTATTGATTAAGAAGTGGGTCCAAAAATCACTGAATGCATTTTGATACAGTTCATCCCATTTGCTCCCAAAAGTATGCCGTTTTTTTTCGATTGAAGCCAGTCAGTATCGCATCCTCATTTGTGTTACTAGTGCGTGAACTTGCTAAACGGCAATCACAAATTGCAAAGCAAACCCGTAAAAATAAAAAGGCATTTGAAATTTTTTTATGTATATATTCCATATATTTTGCATATATATATTTATATATGTTAATTTGTTTGATTTTTGTTTGGTTTTTTTTTTTAACTTTACACAATAAAAATGATGATGCTTCTCAACAAAAACAATTTGTGGTACTTATGGTAGAATTCATAGATCAATTTTCTTGCATAATTTGTGTCGATAACTCGAAAAGAGCTCTTTAATTTTGTATATTAAATGTGTGTGTTTTTCCATTGTATAACCGAAAATCTTGCACATGTTTGTCTGGGATTGCATTGTTTATCGATATCAGAATTTTATTAAATAGTCATTAATCGCATAGTTAATTTTACGTTACATTAGATCGATAGATCGAGAATTATGCTTTTGTAAATAATATATGTACAATGGAAGTAGCAGTTATTTTTCGCATTTGCTTTTCTTTTCGTTTTTCATTTTCTTAGCTGAGTCGTCTTTCGTGGACCACTGCTTCCAACTTAAAAATTTAACGTAATTCGTTAGAAGTATTTAAAGCAACTTAGACTTAATGTTAAGAGTTGGTTGGTTGTTTTTTGCTTATTATTTATCGATTGCAGCTAAAAATTATCGAGGGTTTAACTTTAAAACATATACATAATAAATGGTGTATATCATTCTATATATATATTTATATTTCTATGTAGTAATTTAGTAATATTTCGTGTTTCTGTTGTATTGTTTTCATTTTTTGTTTTTGTTTTTTTTTTTTTTGTAATTGGTTATAAATTGCTGATGAGGTTTGTGATGAATAAAACGAGAGTCACAGGGTTGCCAGGTGCGACTACAAATCGGTATTTTGTAAACCACACAAACAAGACGTTGCTACTTTTAATTAAATTGTATTTAAATCGTGTTGATTATCGTGGAATTAATTTGTATGCAGCGAGTGCTTGAACTTTAACCTGTAACTGTAACTGTGATGTACGCTAATCGATAGCTTTCTCTCTCTCTTTCTTTTTCTCTCTTTCTACTTATGTTAGGGATTATGGTTTTGGATCTGTGGGGATTATTTTTGGGGATGTTGGGGGTTAACATTGTGTTAAATATGCTTAAAGACTTAAATACTAAATATTTGGTGTACCTTTTTGAGTTTTGTGTTCTGTGTTGATTCGTTTTTACGTGTTTTTTGTTTTTCTTTTTGTTTTTTGTTTTGTTTTGTTTTTTTTTTTGTATAGTTTGTAACTGTTATACATATATGTGTATGCTAACTGTAATAATAATTCAACTTCGCCTTCTGCATCGATCCTTCTGCTTCTCAAACCGCATTCTACGTTCTCTTCGAGTTTTAACAGCTATGCAAACTAATTATAATACAGTTTTGCTGCGGGCCTGCCCCGTAACTAATCCAACAACAACAAAAAACGACGCTCCTCCAAAGTGTTATACACGGCACAGTGGTTCCCTTTCTCTGCTTCCCCTCTCTTTTCTTTGTATTTTCCCCTCCCATTTTTCTCTAATCGCGTTAGACGCAGTTTAGATGGGCGATATGGAGAGCGGCGCCGTTGCCGTATCCGGCATATATTCTTTGAGTAGATCCCGCAGCCGAAGGATTTCACGTCCTGCTGCAGCTAGATCGCCTTGCAGTGAAAGTTCCCGTTCCCGCAGTCGCTTTATGTCGCGTTGGCAGGTCTGCAAGACAACAAATTAAATAGTTAGTTGGCAGCTCTTTTAAGCTATGTTCATTCTTTCAACTTACCACATTCTGACGCAGTAGATCGAGTTTGTCGCACTTGAGCCGCGTGACCTCCTGTCGCAGATTCTCAATCACCATGATCGTCTCGTTGCTTGGCGAGCTGCCCATCATGGTGCTCTGCACACCATCGAGGCACAGGGAACAGGCCTTCGTGGTTGCCTCCGCTGAGCTCATGCTCTCCAGGCCCGTATCGCTATCAATGTAGGCGGCACCGCCATCCAAATGGCCCATCATCGGATCCAGATCGACGCTGTTCAGACTGGAATCATCGCTCGTTTCGGACATTGTGGCCACAGCCACGCCCACAATGCCACCATTCTGGGCGGCGCTGACGGCAACAGCAGCGATGCCGCTGCCATTCTGTTGAACGACTCCGCCAGCTGTTGAGGGATGTCCACTGTTAATGTTGTTGTTGTTGTTGTTCGCCTGTCGCGAGGTGATGTCCGGCGACGAGGATGTGGATTCATTCGAGGATTTCGACTTTGATGAGGACTTTGAAGCCGTACGACTGCAGGACTGTTGGAGAAGAAGAGCGGGCAGGGGGTTAGCAATGAGTCTAATGGGAATACAAAAGCTTCTGCACAGCGAAAACAACAACTGCATCGATTTGGAGGATTAGTTAGTAGTGCTGACTCCGGATTTGAGTTGTACTTACATTGAGATTGGGCGTTTGGGTCTCTGGCTGTGGCTCCTTCTTGGAGTTGAGAGTGCCACCCTTGTTGTGGCCGAGCAGCTTTTCCGGATGCCCACCGTTGCCAGTGTCAACGCTCTGGGAGCGCACACGCATGATGAGCGCCTTCTTAACGGTGTCTATGAAACGGGAGCCGGCATTGCCGCCGCCGCCGCCACCGCTCTCGGATTTGGGTGTCTCTGGGGTGGGACTACCGGCGATTGTCTGCGACAGATCAGCGCCGAGAAAGTCTCGCGTCTTCTCCTTGAGCTCCTCGACGAGATTCTGTAGCAGGGAGGTGCGAGTACGCAGCTCCAGCTTGGCAAACTTCTCGGCCTTGTAGCAGGCGTTCTCCGCATTGATCAGCTTGGTAAGCAGAAACTCCTTGAACTCCTGACCCTTGCGGAATACGGCCGGGCTGGGCAGTGTTGGCCCAAAGAACGGCACATCATCCCTGGCCGCCACGCTGACCTTGTAACGGGTATGCGGCGTATTCGGCTCGACCGGCTGCACCACGATGAACGCGTGCAAGAAGTGGCTGGCAATCATGTCCGGCGAAAAGGGTGTGTTCGTCTCCTGGAACACGATGGCAACGATGTCGTTGCCAATGTGCCGCTTACGCTGCAACTGCTGCGGATCGCCCTCGGTGTGTGGCAACAGCGTGGAAACGTGGAACATCACCTCACGCTCCTTGAACACCTCATAGACGGCGGTGTCCCCGGTATGTCCGTTCTGTATGTCCAGGCCGCCGCGATAGCCCTTGTGCTCCTTGAGCCGAATGCGCTGGCCGAGCACATCGAGGAACTCATCGAAAGCGGGCGATGTCTGTTGGTTGCCAAAGAGCTCCTCCTCGGTGGTCTGGCCATATCTTTGGTACAGCACCCCGAACTTGAAGTGTGAGACGAGCACATGCTCATCGTACACCTTGATCAGTTGCGATGCCCTCGGGCACAGTACGGGCATAAAGTTGTCCACCTGAATCTGTTCGTTCAGCAGCCGCACCATCTTCGCCGGACTGGGCTGAGCGCCCAGACAGTAGACTGGCATTAGTTCGTGCATGGTGCCGGTGCGCAGACGCAGTAGGATACGCATATGCTCCTGATTCGCCACATTCTCCGTCTTGATCGAGATGAGCACGGGGCCCAGCTGTTCGTCGTGTCCGACGAGATTGGAGTGCTCGCGTCCTGCATAGAAACGGCGATAGCACTTGGCCGTATCGTCCGTCTCGAACTTCGCCATCCAGGTGGTTTGGGGCAGCTGTGGATTGCCGCGTGCATCGTAGCTGCACTCGTGTTCGGTGCCATCCAGCCAATAGCCGCCGTGCAGCGGCAACAGGATCATCGGATATGGCGCCGGTTTGGTCAACGCATCCTCGAGCAGACGCTGCGAGGCGGGTATGGCCGACACGATCGATGAGTTCGACGACACCGACGAATGTGACTGATAATGGTGTCCATTGGACAGCAGCTGTCCACCCGACGCACTCACCACGCCGCTCAGCTGCGGCGATGCCGGTGTCGAGCTGGACGCCGAACCGGAGATGGAGCTACCGGACTGATTCATGGGATGGCGCAACTGTGGCCGCGATCCCGAATGTTGCACACCATTGTGGGCGATGCCATCGTGCGGTGAATGTGGCTGTGGCACACGCTCATCACTCGCGTTGCTGCCGCGATGATGCTGCAATAAGGAGAGAAAATCAAATTAGTAACTCAAAGCAAAGACTATAATTACAGGGTATATAACAGCAAACAGCTGTCGTTAGCTGTCTGTCTGTCTGGGTGTGTGTGTGTGTGGGCAGAGGCACACTCCTACATACGAGTAGAGAGAAAGAGAGAGAGAGAGAGAGAGGAGAAGGGGAGATACAAGTCGCATGGCTGCATTATAATTTCATGCAATTATCGTCAAGGCACCTCTCTAGGGGCACTATGCAAATGCTGTGTGTGTGCGTGTGTGTGTGTGCGAATGTGGATTTGGATGGATTGGTTAATGGCAGCGCTGAGGCCAGGCTGCCTGGCAATTTGCTCTTAGCAAACATGGGCAAATGTGGGCGACTTTTGTGCGGTTTGGATTACGTGCTAAATTCAAACTTGGTGAATGTGGATTGGGAATGGGATCGGGATCGGGATCGGAACAGCGACTGGGCGGGAGGAGGGTGTTTTGCAATGTTGGCGTTGTGTCAGTTAAATTTGTGGATAATATGAAGCCAACATTTTGATTTGACATGCACATCCTTTCACTGCTCGCAACAGCAACGGCAGCAGCGGCGCCAGCTTTTGTAGCTTTTGTCTAGTCGTTGCCCAACCCACAAAAAAAAAATGGAAATAGAAAAACTGGTAACCCCCTGTCCACCCCGAGAGGTTCGTAGGGTGCGTTCCCCCCAAAGAGCGAGCATATTAAAAAGTTCTTTTATTTCTGTT
This sequence comes from Drosophila kambysellisi, assembly GCA_035042185.1. Taxonomy (NCBI): domain Eukaryota; kingdom Metazoa; phylum Arthropoda; class Insecta; order Diptera; family Drosophilidae; genus Drosophila; species Drosophila kambysellisi. Next base: position 2,890,422 of record JAWNLS010000945.1, on the reverse strand, counting down.
TGCCCTGCAATAGCTTTTCACAGCTGGCTTGCAGCCAAATGTGGCACGTAACGACTGAAAGAATAAAAGTTAGTTTAGCTACGGGGTTGAGTCTGTCCCTCTCCCTCTCGCCCTGTCTCTATCCTTTTCTATGTCTTTTTTTTGGGTTCATCGATAGTTCGTGCCTTGATTTAATGGTCTGCCGGCTGCCAAATGCAACTGTTGTTCGAAGATTGCCTGATTGAACGTGTCATTAGGGGTTAGTCAGAGAAAGAGACGGCGGGAGAGAGAGAGAAAAAGAGATAGATGGCGAAAGAGATTATGAGTTCAAATCTAATTTAGAATTGCCAAATTGTGACATCTTGACCTGGTTGATAAATTGAAAGCAACAAATTCTATCTATTGACCAGGCGGATTACTTCCAAGCTAATGAGGAAAGATTAAATATTATTAAAGATGGAAAAATATCTTTGAAGAAAATTCGCTCTCTCTATAAATAAACGTATCTTTTTCTCAATTAAACGATACCCCCTTAATGCATTTTTAATTCGAGCTCTAATAAAAGATTGCGAGATTGTTATTTTTTTGTAAAGACCTTGATTTGCGTCCGAGACTCGAGGTGAAAACGTCGATTTTGATGTATTTCATAATGCATTTGTGCAACGCTAATATTTAAAGTGCACTTTAAATGCAGTTTGCTGCACAATTTGTGGCACGCTAATGAGCACATTATCATCTCGAATGCATTCAGTCATTCATTTCAGTTCAGTTCAGTTCAGTCAATAAATGCAACCCATTTGAGGCACTGAGCGTGTGAATTGAATATGCAAATGTTGCACGACTCTTGATACCATAAATTTCGATGTGGCAATTGAGGAAAAATTAATGAAATATTTTATTGTTGTTGTAACCCGAGACGGTTTTAATGCAGAGGGTGCTCGAACTAAACGGGACATGGATTGGGGTTCGGCTCTGGGTCTGGGTCTGGGACTGAGTTTGGGTCTTTGGGCCTTGTCGTCACACGCTTAGTTGGCTTCATTTGTTGTTGCTGTTTGCACCACGCAACCCTCAGCCATGAGTGTTCCGAGTAGATAAATAGATGGATAAACAGTTCCGACATTCAGACGCTGTTTGTCTGGTTTTGTCTAGCTTATTGGTTAGCAATTTAGTGCAGAAGGGGATCGGCGTTCAGGGTTTGCATGACTCATCCGACAATGACCAAAACTTAATTTCCTTCTTGTCAGGAGTGCCGACGACGAGAGCGGGCGGGGTTTGGTTAATTGGATCGGGCAATGTGTCAAGATATGTTGAGTCTAATTTGATGAGATTTCAACTGTCTAATGGGCGAGACATACGTGGCAGGGAAGGGGGAGTAGAGCAAGTACGTCTGCCTTTTGTCTAATTAAAAACGCAGAAGTAAATCTAAATGTGCGGGGAAGGAAGGCGGCGGGCAGCGAGTTGTGAGAAGCTAACACTCAAATGTATTAAGAACACAAGTGGAAAAACTTACAAACAAACAACAACAAAATAAAGAAAACAAATAAATAAATAAATTGAAATTGTAATGAAAGCATAGCGAATGCAACAAACACAAATACAGATACAAATAGAAACACAAATACAAATGCCAAGAATGGGCAAAACTGCGACCTAATACAGAAAGCACAGAGAGACAGATAAAGATACAAAACTGTATACATAAATATGTACATATGTATATACGTACATATACATCTTGACAATTATGATGATCTCGCCAAATGCTCATTATGATGTTTATGGCGCTGTGCCGATTCTTGAGAACTTAAGCGGATTACATGGAAGGCGAGCGCAGAGAAAAGTGTTACGAGCATCAAGAATGAAACCGATGACTTTTCGGGCCATATGCGCTTTCGAGGTTAGTGGGGTTTACAGATGGGTAGAGAGTGGAGGGAGAAGGATGGGGTAAGGGTTAGTGGGTGCCAGACAAGTCGGAGCAACCCCTTTGCATTGAGCAGGCCACATTAAAGTGGAGACCATTTGCATAAGTCGAAGGACAGACAGTCTTCAACAGACCCTGAACGATGATGTCCCCCGAAACACGAAACCCTAACCCCTACGCCCAGCCACCTCTACCCTTTCCAGGCAAGCATGCGGATGCTTCAAATCCTGCCAGAGAGATGGCAACGTCAACAACGTTGTTTGTGTTGCCATTGTTGGTTGCTGCCTCAAGTGCAGGGCCCCCGTCATTAAAAAAATGTGCATTTTGCATTTGGCGGGGGCGTTGAAATCTTTTTGCCTCGCATTAAAATGAAAACAAAGTATAAAAAAAAAGAAAACAAAATACAAAATACAAAGAAGGAGAAGGAGAACAAGAGCGAGGAGGAGCAGAAACAAAGCACAGGAAGCTGACTTGTGCCATGTTTATACAGTGAAAACGAGGGAGGGGGAATGGGGCAAACACAGTTTGACAGCCAGTGCTTGTGAAAACCAATGCTGTTCATCACATATGCAGCGCACATTTTGTAAGTTTGGGGCGAAGAAATTGTGGCACATGATTCTAGCGAAGCGTAAAAAGAGTTGCAAGCAAGCTCAAGTGATTGATATATGTATGTGATATACCCAATATATATATATATATATATACATATATATTTGTATATATGCACGCACGTGCAAAGTGCGAGACAAGTCTCGGAGCAAAGCCAACTTCTTGAGCTGGGAGTCGCTCTTAGCCATAAGCTATAAGCCAAATTCCACCCACACACACGCACACACACACACGCACACATACACATGAGACATGATTTATGCTGTGAGCCAGTGACAAACTTGCTGCAATCGAGTTGTTCCACAGTGTTGTTGTTGCCGTCTCCACTGGGGCAGAAAATGATAAATAATATATGGCTGAATATGCATATATAGAAATGTACTTTATTTGTACCCGTTACATGCACCCAGATGTGCATAAATATATCAAATCAAAGTCGCATAAATCAACAACCAGGCAAATAAATCACAACAGCGAATGTCAAACAGTGACAGACAGTGCAGCTCAAACTATACGCCTGAAACTGTAGAATTTCAATTAGAATTTCAAATAATGCTTGCAGCTTGTCACACATTTAATTTTCCAACTTAATCCTGGTGGAAATTGAACCAATCAAATAACATATGTCTCGAAATTATATCTTTTAAAGTAATTTAAGTGCACGTTTTATGGGAAGCATATTTTACACAGCTTTAGAAGCCATTTGTAAGAAGCAAAATATTAACACATATATTTAAAGATAATTTTAAATCCATGTTAGCACGTTAGAGTGTTAACCCAAATCTTTACCCACGAGTATTTGGCTATTTTCTTGCGCTTGGAAACCGTTTAAAAGTAGCGTCGTTTACAGTACGTTGAAAAGGTTTTGTTTTGGTTGTTTTCTTGTGGCCGTTGCACGTGAGTTGAGTGCCAAAATAGTCGGTTGTAAAACGCTTTCACACATTCAATTAACACAAATATATATATATGTATGTGTATGTGTGTGTATCTATGTATCTACACACTGTGAGCACGTATGTGCCGCTGAAGGGTTTTATGCGGCTGCTCGAGTTTCGCTCCCTGGTTCTTATCGCGGTCCGCTGCTCATTATGGGATTGACATTAAACTGGCCCCAAGTTCCCCCAATCAGCGTCTTGGAATTCTGAGAAATGTTCTCATACAGATGTCTTTGCAATGCAATCAGAATGAACTCATGTCACGGCCAAGTTTGGGGGCAAAACCAATAAAAATCTTTTATATAAAGTCATCTGTATGTGCTTTACAGTTTGAGTAGCATTTGAGGAGGCGTTTTGAGTAGCACTGGCTATTAAAAATACAACTTTGTGGTTTATTGATTTTATTTAGCGTTTATCGAACACCAAACACTGACCGCTTAAGGCAACTTGTCGCATTTGTTGCCATCATTGTTGTTGTTGTTGTTGTTGTTTGGTTGCGGTTTGCTATTTGTGGTTTGCGACAATTTCATTAGCCCAAAAAAAGCGAAAGGCGCCAGCCAAATATGGAATTCAAAACTGAATGACTGAATCCAATTTTAAACTTATGCAAGTCGCTGATTGATTTTCAAATATTTTAATTACTTAATAAACAATTTGTTTGCTTGTCTAAAAATAGATGGAAAATTACAAATTTAAATGTTCAAATGTTACTGTATAAAATATGTGTATTAATTAATTGGCTGCAACATTGCTTCGTTGCATGTCACAACTCTGACCCAATTTGTGCGCAATGAACCCATCACACAAAAATTTGCATAATGCAGGAGTCTCTTTCCACTTGCCCCTCAATCCCTCTCACTCTATCCTTAGGGAGTAGCAAACGTTGCAACGTTGGGTTGACTTCTTTGTGGCTGTTGTGTGTACACCATGAAATTAGTTGCAACAATTTGATTAAAATACCAACAACAACTATAACAACAACAACAACAAAGTCAAAGTACTCTCACGCCCACGGCTAGACTGACAAAGACTGGCAAAGACTGGAAGCAGAACCCTGAGCACTTCCCCCTTTTTAATGCCCGCCTCACTTTGCACGTCATTTTCTTTGTCATGGTTCTGTGCCCGGCAGCTACGCTGGGAAGCGATTGCCTCTCAAACTGTAAGCGATCCCTAGCACAGTGTGCCGCAATGCTGTTGATGTTGAAAATTCTTTGTCAACTTTATAATATAAATAAATTTCAATTTAAATAATAATAAATATTATGGAGAATTCAACATAATTATAAAATTTAATTTAATTTTGAACCCCAATTTATTTATTTATTATAGGAAGGATTTGCGTTATTAATTATAGAGAAATTTAAATCATTTACAAGCAACATTGGAATACGTAGTTTGTCACATTCGAGCTTAAGTTATAGTGTCTTTTGTGCCACTGTGCAATGTCGTCGCTGTTGACTGCTTTGTTTTTCTTTTTCTTTTACTTTGGCCACTGCGCGTCAATCAGCGACTTATTTGAATGGCCCTTTCGGCCCCTTTAACGGCCCCTATATACGTGTGCTTGTGTGTGTGTGTGTGTGTGTGTGTGGATTTATGTGAGCCCTTTTGGCTGCCTGCGCATGTGCATTGAAGCTGCGCAGTTTCCAGTTGGCTGCACAAACTGAGGGCGACGCTGCAAGCTTGCTTGCGAGATGTGGCAGCGCTTCAGCTTCTTTTATGTAAGTTGCGCATTTAAATTACAAACAGCTGACAAAAGTATTTGAGCGCTTGCCCAATCTTTGCCTAACCTCCTCTCCACACTCTCCCTGCCCTACCCTGCCCTGCTCTGGGCTGCCTGCCTTTGGCTCCCCCCTTTTTCTGCTTTGCCAAGTAGCTTTCCTGCTGCGCTTCGTTTGCTTTTCTCATAAAATAATTGCGCGTGTGATGAAGTTGATCCACGCTAGAGAATTACACACAGAGAAAGACAGAGAGAGAGAGAGAGAGAGAGGGAGAGAGGGAGCGGAACGAAGGTACCCACACCCCTAGCCATAACCCCTCACCTGGCTAAAAAGGGCGGCAACCGAAGCGAAGACTTTTGGCTTTCAGCTGGGAATTAAGAGGCGACTTTATTGCTGTTGTTGTTGTTGTTGTTATTGTTGTTGCCGCTGTTGCTTCTTGTCCCACGTTCTGCTGAGAATTTGGCAACGGAGCGTGAAACATGGAGTACAACAACAACAACAACAGTTGTTGTTGAGGTCTTCCTAGAAGCAGACTTGTAGCCCAACAGCAAAATTTGCAGCTCTTAACTTGTAATCTGTTCAGCCAGCTTGGTGGGGTTTGTTGGGCAGGTGGGGAATGGGGGAGGGAAGCCAGTTACCTGGAATTTGCTGAGAATTTGTAGCAAGCGTTTCTTCTATTTTTTTTTTTTTGCTTTTGTTTTTTTGGGTTTTGGGCCAACTGTCATAACTTTTGCAAGACTGGCAACTCTTATTGTCTTACACTTTTAATTACACAGCTGCTTCTGCTGCTGCTGATGCCGCTGCTGCCGCGGCTGCTTCTGTGCCGCGCAGTCAATTAGCGCTGACCACGCCCACAACGAAGGCAGGCAGTGCATTAAGAGTGTTTTCATATTGATTTAACAAGAATTGGGCGCAAATAAAGTGGAACGCGTCGCTGTTTACGTTGGCCAAACAAGCGAATGCACCCATTTACATCATTGATGGCGTTGGCAACCCTGCCCTGCCATCTGGCTGGGGCTGTCGCTGTGCTGTTGGTACGAGGGGGGGTCAACAAGCACTTGAGGCAGGCAGCCACTTCAGGTCAGCTGCCCTGCAGTCTTTTTGACCCTGAGCCCCTTTTTTTTACGTCAGCATTCTACACTGACTGCAAAATGTAAGTGCACTCTAGAGCTGGCTGCACAAATTGCCTTTTAGGGCGTGAATTAGGGTTATACTTTTTTATGAATTGTGACTCTCAAGTCCCTCTATTATATTACAATTTTTAAGGGCAAAGGTTAAATTTTAAAGATGATGGATCGGTTAACTTTGCCAAATGTATTAAGCCTTTTTCCAATTCACGCCACATTTGAAATAGTTTGTGCAACCTTAAAACGCAAACTTGGCAATTCAAATTACCATAATGTGTGTAGCTAACAGTTTAAAAATAACATTAATAACAGTTATTTTCTGTGTGTGGGGTAAAAGACCAGATACAAAAATATAAACAAGGCTTTTGAGCGATCAAAAAATTAAACTATGTTAAATTTCAAGTGAGGTTTTTCGCAAATGTTCAAGCAGATTTGGCTCTAGTTTTTGTGTATTTTTGGTAACAACAGAATTGTCCAACCGGAAAACTGAATATTTGTCTAACTTCTTTTTGATTGATTTATCTCCGGACCGTAGAGATTTCGTTTTAATTCCACGTTATTTTCGCAGTTTCCTGACCACCCGTGCAGCCTGCGTTGGCGTTGGCGTCTACCAAAAAAAATAAAAAATAAAATAAAAAACATCCAAAAAATACATTGTGAACATTCACTTTTTTTGTATTTTCCTCTCGACTCTCGACTTTTTCAACTGTAACTCTGGGTGAGTGTGAATGTGTGTGTATATCTGTGTGTATCTGTGTGACTGTGCATAACTCGTGTGTATCTCACTTTTTGCATATTCGCGTTGGTTGCCACAGTTTTTTTTTGTTGTATTATTGCGCTGCTTAATGTGGGTCAACGCACGTCCGGCTCCTCGTTGATGCCTCAACACTTGCACATCATTTATCTTGTGCATGTGCAACTGTCGGCTGTGAGCAGTGAGTGCCAAACTGTAAGCAGGCTGTTGATTTTCCTTTACTTTTTTTTTTTTACCCAGCGACAATTGCCACAAATTGCTTATGCACTTATTTATTTCGCGCTGTATTTATAGCAAGTGAATGCCCACAAGTGTTGTACCCACTTCGACCCACCTCTCCCGCGTCCCCCTCCCATCACACACACACACACACACACGTAGTGTGTGACTGCCTTGTGCCCGGCGCCATTGCGACTTATTGGCTGCATTATGAGTCCAAATCGACGCGACGACAGACTGCGAAGCCAGACCAGATACAGCAACCGATTGCAACCAGTGGAAGCAGCAGCAGAAGCAGCAGACACTCGTTGACTTATTTATGAATATGTAATGGGTTTGCCATTTGGCGTCTGTAAATCTGTAAAATGGTGCATTAAACTCTTAAATGCCACAGATTTGAATGCTGACTCAGTTGTAGTTGGGGAAAGTGAGAAAAGTCCTCTTGGCTCCGCTGCTGTTTTCTAGATTACAGTTGGAGAGCAACAGTTGCTCTATAAGTGTGTCTTGGTACAATAACTTTTCAGACTTATACTTACTTGGTCAAAATGGCTTGCCATTAAAGCAGGACATTGACATTTAGCAGATCAAAGTCTTCATTAGCTTTGAAATTGTTGTGGACTACGCTTGAAAAGATTTTGACTGAAAATTGTTTAAAAAAAAATCAGACAATATAGACATAAAATATAATTTAGCAAACTGCTCTAAATATGCAATGTAAACTTTAATAAATTAACAGCGCATAAAATTATTAACAACAACATCAAATATCAACAAAGAGACGAGTGCAAAAAGTTGAACACGCAATGCGAAGTCAAGAAACAGTCACTACTATCAATCATTGCACAGCCAGACTGTTAGAAAGAGAGAGCAGATGAAGGCATTGCATTGAGAATGGAAGAGGATTGGCATGTTGCATGTTGCATGTAGCCATGCAATTAATAACAAATTACAAAAAACCTATCCAAGACTTTTTGACAGCAATCTGATAACTGCCATAAAAACAACAACAACAGCAACAAAAACGGGTAAGCCGCAAAATTGGCTCAAAGTGAAATGCAAACAAAAGCAGAAAACCTCAAAAAAAAAAAAAAAACACTTAAAACCGTTAAGCAATGGGCAAAAGCCCCCGAAAAAAAAAATGATTCGGTCAGCAAAAGTAAACGTAAATAGATAATCTTATATCTTATATATACATACATGTATATATATATATATGTGTGTGTTTTTATTTACTATGCAATGCAGTTAACACTTTCAACACATCATCAACAACAACGAAAAAAAACAACAACAATTATTTTGGCTTTTGCAGCATGATTCACGTTTTTTGTTTTGGGTGCGTTACAGTTTGGCAGTCACTGTCGCAACTTTCTTTTTACGAAATTTTTATGAAGAAATTGGAGAGACGCAGCCAAAAAAAAAAAACGAAGCGAAAAAATAAACGCCAAGCAACAAAAACAAGCCCAGAGCACTGTGATGGGTGATGAGCTAGTGGGTGTGGCACGGGTGGGCGTGTTAACAAATTTTTTTTTTTCGACATTTCTCAAGCCAGGTCTGGATGCCCTCAAGCGTTTGGTGCTTTTCGGTTATAGGTTTTGCTCTCGGAGCTGTTGGGTCTAATGAATATTTTGACACACCATTGAGAGCGTTTCATTTCGAAGATCTACGACTAGACTTTCTTTCCCAGCAAAAAAAAAAAAATTAAACGTTAGCCTGCGAACTGACTAAAAAAAAAAAACAAAAAAACAGACACAAGAAAACACAACTAAAAACCGGAACCTGTAGGCATCTTAAGCATTTGTATCTTGTATCTTGTATCTGTAGCTGGTTTGTTGTCTATATCTTATTATGTATTTTTCTTTGACACGCACGCGACGCTGTCGTTTGTTGTGGTTGTTTTGTATTGTTGTGAACCTTGGCTCAGCTGCTTATTTTTTTTGTTTTTAGTGTTTTTTTTAGCGTTTTTTTAGCTAAAAGAATCGAAATCCAAAATCGCTGAAATTCAATTAGCAACACAAACAAAAGAAAAAGTGACGGAATATTTGTAAGAAACAAATTCAGATTTGATTATTAATTGAACTACAGTCAAGGCTTTGCATACTATTATTATTATTATTATTTATATTGTTGTAGATATGCAGAGTAATATATTTACATACATATAGAAACGAAGATCATTTAATACGGCAAATGAGGTCAAGTGATGCTGCTGAAGATCATAAAAATAAAGTGCGGATAATATGTCAGTAAATCAAAAGTGACAAGTGATGAGTTTAAGTAGATTTGAAAAAGATTCGAATTGGACACCAAAAGAACGACTCATTCAAGTAATTAGTTGCTCAAGCAATGCCAAATTTATAGATTGCAAATGATTCAAGAAATACCCAGAATTGTGTAGCAATTATTGAGTGAATTGTACTTGAAGTAATTTCATATACATTCAATTGATATAGGATATAAGCATATCAATTTGTAATACTGAGAAATCTGAAGTCTGGCAATTCTACAAATGTCTGGCATACAATAAATAATTTTAACGATGGAGCAATGTAAATATTTAATTAATTTATTTGCTCCGAGAAGAACTTAAATTGAGATTTGTAAATAAAAAATATTTGTTTATATTACAAATCTAAGCATGACTACTTTATAAGCATGAAATAAAGCACGACTTTAGAATTACCTGGCAGTATTGTGTGGAATGCCATTTAAAATGTCAACAACAAAATGCTCAAACTGTAAATTTTTGTTGCACATGAAATAACGCATGATATTAGAAGTGGCAGCTCTGCTTCTAGCCTTGGCTTAGTTGCTGCATTTTGCATTTTGATGACTTGCCGCACTTGTGTTCAATGCAAGTCACGGGTCAGAAGGGAGAGGGGGTGTGGCAATGTTGTTTCTTAACAACACCAGCTAACGGCTAGGGTTACTAGCGTTGGCCCCCTGTTGTCTGATCTGTTTACACAAAGCCTAAGCTTCAACGCTCTTGAGTGCAGCAAAAATACTTGGAGCTCAGCTTACGGTAAGCCACAACCAGTTGACCAGATTTAAACCTTAGAATTGAGTTTTCTTTGCCAACTGGTTTTGCATTTGGCTCAACTTTCAGTTTTGCTGCCTGGAAAAATGACAAGCGGAAAACGTTGTTTACAACCAGCCCAGCTGGCGAATGGCTAACAACAAATTACGTCTGACAATGATTATAAAAATTAGCAAACAAATTATTTATTCAGGGGCGTGGCACACACTCAAGGCAATTTGATTAGCATGTCAATACAAAACCATTTTTACAAATTTGTAGCTTATCCACAGAACTATTTTGGCCATACTTCTTGCCGGCTTTTTATGGCTTCATTGACTTATCCGTCGATTAGCGTTTTGTGTTAAAAAAAAAATCTTCATATTTCTTTCTCTCTCGACGTGATTGATAAATGATGTTAGCTGTTTATCTGCAACTCCTCGAATTGTGTTCGGGTTTAAACTGTTTTCTATCGTTCGTCTGTTGTGCTGTTGCATTGTGTTCTGGCAGTTAACTGCTTTAGTGCCGTTGCTTTGTTAATGCTGTTAACTGTTGTTCATTTGTTGTTCACCTATCGACGCTTCGATGGCCTTAAGTTTAATTCATGCCAGACAAAACAACAGCAACAACAACAACGACGACAACAACAACAACAACGGCAATAAACCCCATGGCCTTGTAATGGTTCTGGGCAAACTACTCGCAACTCATTGCATTAAGTTGGCTAAAACGCTGCTTTGATGCCCTTTACCATTTGGGTTACAAGGGGGTGAAAAACTAGGTGAAATGCAGAAGAGTTCCAGGAATCTCATCTTATTTGGTAAATATACATATTCATTGATGTAAATGTAATGTTTCAGGAATCTCATCATTAATGTATGTACAATGTTCCAGGAATCTCATCCAATTTGGTAAATATACATTTTCAGTAATGTTTATGAAGGCATTTTATAATTTTAACTAAACAAATACAGAACCTTTTGTGCAAAATGAAAATACATAAAAAACAAGATGAGTTTTTACTTTTAAATGTTGGTTTTCGCCATATCGAGAGTATTTGTTGGTCGAGCGCATTTTTGCACGTATTTGTTTTTTGTGTTCGTTGTCGAATTTTTGTGGCCAAAAAGTTGCCTGGCATGTTGCACACTCTCTCTGTGGCAGGCCGGAAAAGCATTGTTTATTGTTATTTGTTGGCTTGTTGCTGGCGGCTGTTGCTGCTGCCAACTTTCGCTGTCTGAGAAAAGTTGTGTGTGAAAAGCGTCTGTCTATGTAAATGCTCTATCTATGTGTGTGTGTGTATGTTTGTGTGTGTCTGAGTGTGTGTTTATCTTTGTGTTTATGTTTGTGTGTGTGTGTGTTTTGATGGCATTTGCAATAACAAGGCTATAGAAATTAGCTTTGACACAGAAATACTGCAAGTAACAAACCGAACCATTTGAGCATGACTATCAAACCAATTCAAAATGATTTAAGTTTAAGCCAACAGCTTCAAGTTCCCCCTCCCCGTCGCCCCGCCACGCCCCCACTTGTCGCCTGTCCAAGGCTGTCGGGTGAGCGAATCAATGCGGAGTGGCCCAACTTGTTTGGCAATGTGCACAATGATGATAACTTTGACATATTCATCGCGAATCGAGAGCGTATTAAATGAGTAGCAAAAACGAGTTTGCTCCCAATAAAAAACTAAGCAATCCAAAGGTAACATGGCATTAAGCAACAGCCCAGTGCAGCTCAAACTGTGTTAAGCCCAACCACAACAAGTGAGCTTGGAAAGGGCACAGTTCTTAAGCTGCTTAGGCTTAGATTAAGAGCTATGTTCTATGTAATAAGAGGATTGTGCTTGGGCAGAAATAGAATGTGTTATTTATATAGCTGTAAAGTGTTGAATGGTTGCCTAAATCTGAGCTACACTCAACTTGTGGTAAGAATATTTAATGAAAGAAAAAATTGATTTCGAGAAAGAAAGATTAAAATGTGGCCTAGAATTTATATACGTTTTAAAATGAGCTTGTTTATTTTTTTTAGAGAGATCATAAACTTTCTAATCGTAGAGTGCCCCCAGTTGAAGTTGAATATTTGCTTTACGAGCCACACACACAGTGTGGCCAAAACAAACGAAAATCGTTAAGTTTTAGTATTACTTAAGCGTAATGGCTAAAAATTGTTTGAGCTACACTTCATCGGGCAAGTTGCTTAGCTCATTGCTGGGCGCTGGTAATCAAATTATTTTTAGTTTAATTGCACACAAAGTACTAACAAAGTTACCAACACGCCCCGTTTGCCGTGAACCCGCCCCTCCCCCCACCCCCCTCCCCCTCAGTTGTTTTAACTGTAGTGCTTTTTCGTAAAGTTCGCGCCAGGCGATGACCTAAGCAATATGAATTCCATTGGCCAGCGATGACGAACACCAAAGATAGAGTGTGATAGAGAGAGAGAGAGAGAGAGAGAGAGAGGAGTTCCCAGTTATGGCCAAGAGCAGGTTTTGTTCTTGTTGTTGTTATAGTCACTTTAGCTAATTTGTTTAATTTTCGTTAAATTGTAGAAAGAACGCGCACAAAAGCGCCAAAACAAATTAAGGTCATTAATGGGTTAATAATCAGCTGGTAATCATAATAATAATCATAATAATAACATTAATAATAATAACACACAAAAAGACTTCTTAGCCTAATTAAATGCTGGGCATAAAGCCTTTTAGCCATATCTGGCTGGCAATTATGCTCAGTTATTGAAAGCACATTACGCATTGGGGTCAGTACGCGGAACAGTTTATGAGCCACTGGTTGCTCGGCAGTTGGTTCATTGAACCAACCTGCAACCATTAAGCTGCTGCCGCCGCCGCTGACCAGTCAACGACACGGCCACAATGTTGGCTTGTTTTTTTTTTGTTTTTTTTTTTTTTACCGCTGCCACTGACAGTTTACAGCCAAAAGGTGACAACGAAATGAACCTTTTTTCGCACTTGATGCCCATTAATTAGTTTCTTGTGGCATGCGCCAAGCGATGTTTAATCTGAAATGGGTTTTTATATGTTTTGCAGTTAAGTTCAGTTTTTGCAGTTCGTGTTGGCTTTGGCTCTGACCAAATAACATGACCTGCTCGCGTAACGGTACACACACACACACACACACAGTGCTTGCTTAACTGTAAGACATTAATTGTGTTATTTATGGGTTACTCAAATAGGCCAAAATGTAAGGCAGCAACTGCAAAATATTCTTTTCAGCTTAATTTCAGTTTAATAAAATTTTAACTCTTTTTTATTTGCTAACATTTGCTAAAAGATTACAACAAAAAACCGCACAGAATCCACACGCAATATTGAATTTAATAAACTCTTAGTCAATTTTTTTTAGTTGAATTTCAATTGTTTACTGTGAGTTGTAATAATAATAATAATTTTATTTATTTGTGGTATTTCGTTGCCCCAGCGGGTTGCGTAATGCATTTTAAATGTCGCCTGCGAACTGAGATTTGTGGCACAGCAAATGTTGCTGCCAATGCGTCAACTTTGAACTTTTGCCGCTGACACGCAATTGCTGCTCCACATAAGCCAGCTGTCAGAGAGTGAGAGAGAGAGGGAGAGAACACACACATCCATACATATGTATGTATTTATGCATGTGTACAAGTCATGTTTTATGCAACGAATCCTTGTGGCACTCAGTTGCTAGTGGCAGGCAACGGCGTCGTGCCATAAAACAATTAAAGCGGCTTATAAACCAACCGATATCTACAACAGCCAGCAAAACACATTGTCATGACAGCTTGGGGGCAAGCAATATACTATATGGCCATCACACGATAAAGGGGCGGGGCGGGGCCGGAGAACCAACAATAATTAATATGATTGTCACTCAGGCTAATCATAGTTTTCGGGGGTTCCAAATTACCTGGTTTTGGTTATTTCTATTTATTTTATTTTTTTTTCCTCTTTTTTGTGTCAACTCATGGCACACATTTGAGTGTCCCTAAAACTGTCAACAAAATGTGTGTCAGGCACTAAACTCCTCTACCTTTCCCCCAACCACCCACCAGACGCCTGCCTGTCGATAAAGTTAACGGTTATTGTTCGGTTATTAGTTTGGCCCAGAATTGACGTCATAAGCGCCCTTCGTTTGAGTTCACAATTTCAGTTTCAGTTTCAGTTTGCAGTCCACACAGGAAGAGAGCAGCTCGCCGGAAGGATGCATTTTGTGGTTTCAGGGCTCGGGGCTCTTTCACACTTCTCATTTCTCAATTCTCGCTTTTTCAGTTCTCAGTTCTCCGTTCTCAGTTCTGGTTTCGGTTTCTTTTGTTGACTTCTCACGCGCCCACCGGCAACTTCCGGTGCGTTTTCATTCGTGGGATTTGTTTGCCTTCCTTTTTCGCTTTGTTTAGTTTGGTTTTTTTTGGCTTTCTTGTTTTTTTTCCTCTTCTCTTCATTTCTTTTGTGTGGCATTTTATTAATTATATTTTGCTCAACTTTTGGGCCAACATTGCGACAGACAGCTGCGGCTATTTCACATAACAGCTGCCAATTTGAAATTGTATATCTTGAGGTTTGCCACATTTAGGGGCTTCTTTGGCAGCTGGCACGCGCCACATCCTGCTGCAGGTGCTGGTGGCGGTTAATGGCTGTTGGCCAACACAAATACAAACAGCCAGCTGTGCAGCACACAGGTGTGGCATGCCAAAATATCAAATATAAAGTGTTTCTAACGCAAAAGTAGAACACAATTTATTGACTCCGCTGTCAGAAAGCAGCAATGGATAGCAATCAAAATGACAGCAATAAGATTTTGAGTTTGCTGAGAAGAAGAATTTTAAATTCATTGCAATTAGTAAATAAACAGGTAGCACTCAAAATAACAATAGAAATTGAGCGTTGCTAGGCATTTATTACGATGTGCTGTTAGCTAATTGCCACATTTAATGGTAGGCCTCAATTTCGGTCAAGATATGCACACAATGCAAAATTCAATTTCACTGCAGTTTGCAGTTTGACAAGCGCTGACCACAGCAGCCACAGAGAGGCCACACACCACTAGCAAAAGGGGTGGCTGAGGGGCGGGTGTTGTGTTGGGTAGTGCAACTAGAAAACCCGCTTTAATGTCTGGGACATGTTAAAGTGCTGCTGGCAAGCATGCCATAAATTCTAAGACTTGCCCAGACATTTTTATTAATGACGCAAAGTCTCGAGGCATGGATACTCGCTTGGATACCAACAACAAAAACAGGTGCCTCAAAAGTGGAGGTGAGTGGGGTTTGGTTGCCTCACTTCCTAGCGCCCACTTCCTGACACACGGCTATGGCGGTGCTGCTGCAGCAAATTGGCAAGTGGAATTGCTGACTGGCCAGAACCACTTGACTCGATCGTTTGGCCACTTGCATAATTAACAGAGCAGTCGCAGCCAGCAGCCAGCAACAACAACAACAACAACAACAACAAATAAAGCGACTAATGCAGTTAGTTTCGGTTTCTCACTGCGTTACCAATACCGTTAAGCAGCGCAACGGAGACAGCAACAAAACCAACATAAAAAAACAAGCAACAGCGAAATAAAAAAATAAAAAAAAAATAAAAAGCAAACAGAAACTGAGACTCCGACGGGGCGAAGTTGATTTTGTTTCTTGTTTTAGTTTTCCCATAATCAAAGCGCAACTGCGGCGGCAACTGTAATAAAATTTAAGACTCTTTTGTATGCACTGAGAGTGGTGCACTTCTTGCCGCTTGCCGCTTGCCGCATGCCCCTTCCCTCTTTGGTGGCAGCTCACATGTACATTGTGTTACTATTATAATTATTTGCCAGGCCATAAATTATGCGAACTCTTGGCGAACTGGGAGACAGACAGCGTTGCCACATCGCTTAATTACCCGGCGGCCATCTAATGTGCAAACGCCTTAGCCCTTCCCCCAAACCCCACCTCCCTCTTCCCCTACCCCTTCCCCTTTCCCACGTAAGCATCTGTGGTTTTTCTTGGGTTGGCTAATGGAACAGTTTTGATTCGAGTTCACTAAACTCGCAATAGCCACTGAGACAAAAACTTGAGATATGATAATGATCATGATAAATGTACATGCGGCTGCTACAGTAGAGATTGACTAATGTATACGCAGTTTTTGTCACATATTATAAAGCTTTAAATAAAATGAAATGACTAAAAATTATAGAACTTTGTTAAAGCTCCATAACTAATGGCAAGCCTATATTTAAATAAAATACACGATTTTTGAGCTTAAATTTCGATGGTTTTTAAAACAAATTAAAACTGTAAATAAGCTTAATTCGAGTGCAATTAAGCATACTTAAAACCAACCCACAATTTAAATGTCACACTTGGCAAATAATTGTGCACAGTTCAGTGATTAACCAATTTTTATAAAGTGATGAAATGACCTTGAAACAATTACAAATTGCTTAGTTTTGTGTGATTTGGCTTGGAATCAATGTAAATCGTGTTTCATTAACACATTTAACAGCCAGTTTGCTAATTAATCAAACATTTGGCTTAATTGCTTTATTAGCGTAACAACCCTCGATCAACATCAGCAGTAGACAAACAAACCCAGAAATCAAGAAACCAACAAACCAACAAACAACATTTTCATCACAATTTCAGGCAATTTGCGTTCATTTGAGACATTTTGGTCTAATGTCTAAGCAAATATTCTGGCCCTTTGCAAGATCTACCAACAAAAAAAAAAAAAAATAAAAACAAAAACTAAATTTGAGCTGTCGGCCCACAAACTCATTTCCGTTTTGGGGGCCATTCATCAAATGATGTCATAGCCGAGAGTGTTTGTACATAAGTATATACATACATGTACATATGTATATACATACATATATTTATATGTGGCATATAGAAATTCCTCATATATGTAATTAAAAGTTGTCGCAAAGTTCGTTTCCCACACACACGCTTTGCGTGCACCGCTCCATTGAGTCCCATCCAACAACAACAACAAGAAGAAGAACTGTGAATGGTTATTTGGTTATTTGGAATGCTCCCAACATTTGCCATTCTCTCGTGTGATTCCCTTCTTTTGCCGAGTGTCGCCTTACAGCGCCTTGCGGCTTTCCCAGTGGGTGTGCTGGAAGTGGGTTTGGTTATGGGGGAAAGGGGTTTTTTTTGGAGTGGGTTGTTTGGCATTTTCTCATAGTGGCAGTTGTTCGATTTGACATGTCGAGACATGTTTCTGCTCTCATGATTAAACACGTCTTAATGCTTGCTTGGCTGACGCCTGACAAGGGCCCCAGCGAGAAAGGAAATGGTCTGCAATCACTTGGGAAATTAAATATAAAAAAGTGCAAATGTGGCAATTGAGCGCACCCAACTGGGCCACACTCTGTTTACTGTTCGGAAAAGCTTCATTAAGAAAATTCAAGAAAAGAAATTGTTGACTTCATCTGCAAGCAATCATCACTTTGCTAATTTGGTTTTTATTGTGTTTTAGCTGAAGGAATTAATTAAGCCAATGTAGGCCCATTTTAGCAACATGCACAGGGTATTCAAAGTGATGGTCCCTGTGGCAACAGCATCACAAAAACGATGCTGAGCACACGTCTGTTGTGGCACATGCCACAAGCGTTATTGTTGTGAAGTGAAAGTGACGAAAGTGTAAAGCAGGATTGCTAACAAAAGATTTATGGCTAATTAAGCAGGCAACACCTGCTGACCACATACTCACACACATACACACACACATACATATATTGATATATGTGATGACCGATTATACGGATCTCGAGGGGGAATTGAAGTAGCTGCTGAACTGAGTCCCAGTGATGAGCTCTCAGCTCTGTGTGAGCCGTGATACGAGTGCTGCCCACTGGTTTTATAGCTAATCCGATTAAAAAATATTTGTATGCCGGTGTACAGTGTGCACCGGCTATCACGTACATCTGGCGTTTAATTGCTTTAACTCAACGCTCAAATCCTTTTCTAATTAAATGCCATAAATTTGCGCATTTAGCGCATTAGGGAAGAGGACGCTGCTGCTGCTTCTGCTGCCGGAGTCGTGGCAATTGCATTTAATAAATTAAAAAGAAAAATGCGAGACATAATGGAAAACCATTTTCCAACCGCAGGCACAACCAGTCAGCAGTCGCAGTCGCAGTCCGTTCAACTAATCCGCTTTGGCGCATCAATTCAGTAAAATGAGAGAAAGAGAAAAGAAAATGCTGCAAACGGAAAAACTGAAAAACGAAAACTGAAGCCGCGGCATATTTCAAATGTCAAAAGCGGGGGTGAGTTGGGAAAATATCTTGACGCTGCTAAAAGGCCTGAGTTGGCCTGGTCTGGCCCGGTCTGGCCCGGCCTGGCCTGGCCTGGTCTGTATGGGCATTCATCAGGCTTTTCCCGAGTTCAGTTCAGTTGTAATGGGAACCAGTTGCCCCGTTGCCTGCCCAGTTCTTATTTACAATTCCGCTGTGTCTGAATACGAACCTGCAAAGGATAGAGAGAGACAAAGCATTAGTTTAGCTGCATAAAAGGCGGCCGGCCACGCCTACCCCTCCAGGGCAGCTGGCAGCAGCAAAAATATATATATATATATCTATATGTGTATGTGTTTGTGGATATATGATTTTGATTTCGTACAAAGAACTCGAGTGGATTTTTTTTCGAGGGTTTCATTTTTTGCGAGACAAGAAAAAACAACATTATTTTTTTCAGTTATAAGTCTTTTTCTTTTAGCGGTTTTTTATTGCAATGTGGGAAACGAAATGTGAGCGAAAAAAAGGATGTGCGAAGGGTTATTTTGTGCGATTTATGTGCCTGAATTTTGTATGCGCAAACTGCTCGCAGGCACTGTACAAAGACAATCCCTTAAAACTGTCGGGCTAATGCTGTCAAGGCACGCTGTTTACATGTGAGAAAAACAGCTAAAGAAGTTAATGCCAAGGCAGGGGGTAGTTTCTTTTAGTTGGTGTGGTAGTCGGGGGGTAGTTAAAAGTAGGTCAACACGCGCAGATTCTCACTTTCCGTCAACTGATTTGTAATGCAAATGAGGCAAATGTTTTGCTGGCGGATAACTAGCACAAGAGGATGTAACTAGTAACGAGTAGGTGCAAACAAGTGTAGGAAAACAAGATGCGGGGAAGGGGAGGAAAACAAACATTAAAAAACAACAGGCGGAAACATAAGAAGACGCCAAGTGGAAGAGGGTGCAGAAAAGACAAAAGATGAAAACGAGAATTAAGGGAGAGTTTTCCTTCTTCTTCTCCTTATTGTTGTTGTTATTGTGCACTTGACAAAAGCAACTGCTGCATTTTCTTGGGAAACACTACAATACGCAATACCAGCGACTTGAATTCGAGAACCTCTCAAAAAAAAGAAGATATATATATATATATATCTCAATGGCAGGTGGCACTCAAGAGGAACAGACAACAATAATAAGCAAACTCAGCGGGTGGCAAGAACTAAGCATTAAATAGGGTCTGATGGCAAACAAATTGCTGCCAAGGGATGTGAAAAATAGATAATGAGCCATGGTTATGAATAGGCCAACAGTTATTAGTGACGGCAAGTGCAGAAGCCATCAATTGTTTATGGCCAAAGATACTGACTTCCGCTTAAATTAAATGCATGCAACAAAAAAGATACAAGAAGAAACCTGCAAGTTGCAACTATTAGTCACAGAATTGGGTTCAAGGCAGACGCAACTTCCATTCTTTATTTAGATGGAGAAATTTCATCGGAGGAACCCCCAAGTTTCAATTCGAAGCAACCTTATCAGTTATTGGTCACAGAATTGTGTTCAAGGCAAGTTCCATTCTGGGAAAATTTCAAAGGAAGAACCCCCAAGTTTCAATTCGAGGCAAGACAAAGCAGTGCTCAACATGAAACTTGAATAAATTATGGACGAAATGTAATTGAAAAAGGAGCTAAGCTCTGATCTCCCAGTTGGATAATGTTTATAAATCTCTCAACTGGACACACTCGATTAGAACCCAATCGGAAATGCAAAAGCCAAGCAAACAACAACTGAGCGAAATGAACTGGGCCAACTGTGCTGCGTGTTGGCGGCACATGCATCATTAGAAATGTTACAAGTGCCCCAAGTGGCGGGGGCACAAGTGCCCAGGCGCCAAAGTATTACGCAAATAATATACATACACAAGTAGTATGCAACTAAAGGTAGTAAACAAAAAAAAGAAAGAGAAGAAAAATAATCTGGGCTGGCCAACTCCCAGTTTTGCCAGCTCAGTGGCAGAGCGCTCAAGCCTGAAATTGTACAACCCCCCACCAGTGGTGGGGCTGAGTGGGGTGCATTTGTGAGTCTGGGGCGAATGCCTCGTTGCATTTAAATATTAATAAACATGGCGTGCCAAGCAAAATGCGCCAAATGCCGCGCACACGGCCCAAAATGCGAGTGGCGAACGTGACTTCCATGAGTCAAAGCCAACAAGCCAACAAAAGCCAAGAGAGCTCCTCTGTTGTTGCTGCGCTGCCACGCCCCTAAGCACTCGGCTCCAAAAAGGTGTTGCCATTTTTTTAGACTTCAGTTTTTTTTTGTTTTTGTGTGTGTTGCTGTTGTTGCTTTGTTTTTGCGATCTGAACTTTGGCCAAAATGCGACGCAGAGTCATGCAACAGCAACAGCAACACAGCCAGCGGGCTGTGGGCGCACCTTTTTTTATACATTGCCTGCTTTTGGCCATTTAACTCATTCCTGGTCGGAGTCATTCCATTCCATTCCATTCATTCATTCATTCGCTCATTCATTCGCTCATTCATGCACTCACTCAATTCTCATTACTTTGTGGTCTGTTGTGTCATGTCGCAAAAGTCTGCAAAAGGGTTGAGACTGTGGGCCGTTTAAGCCAACATGCATCCTGTTGCTTGGCGCCATGTGAAAATTACATCAAGCATATGCAAAATAACCGCCAACAAAACACAACAAAACAGCCATTTGTGACAAGCGACTGCAAACCAGAATCCGACTACCAAAATTAGTCATGTCCAGCAGAACAACTACAATGCAATTCATGTCGGAGCATATTGCAAATATTAATAGTCGAATAGTGGAATGCCCTCACAAAAAGAACTTAAATAATATATATAAAATGATATATTTCTTATACCCAATTTACCCAAAAAGTAGAATTAGACAAGAAACACAAACTGAACAATTAAAATTGCTAGTTTCAACTTAACAACAAATACAACATTTGACAATGACTCAAATGTTTCTAGCAAATACAGGAAACTGCCAAAAAAAAAAAAAATACAAAAAAATACAAAAACATAATTAAAATTAAGAATTTTAAGAGATTATTTGTAGACTTGTTCGTCTACAAATTACACACATATATATATATATACATATGTATATATCATGCGACTCTTGAAAAGGCCCCTATCTTGCAACTTAGTGAACCCTTAGCAGCTGTTCGGGGAGGCAACCAAGTGTTATATAAGCAAAGATATGCTGTGTGGCATATCATCAACAAGAATCAGAAAAACCAACTTGGCAGTTATTCATTTTAAACATTTCGCTTTTGTCTGCCAGTGTATGCGAGTGTGTGTGTGTGTGTGTGTGTGGCTTATGACATCATGCCAACTTCTTGGCGGTTTCTTGCTGTGCCGAGCTGCCAAGCAATAATGGCCAAAAGCAGCTGCCAATACAACGAGCGATGGACAGACAGTTTTGTTGGAGAGTTGCAGCTGGGAAACTGGAGTTGGCTTTAGGGTTGTCGCCTGACATTTAAATTTATGTTTTATAACGACGAATGCCAATTGACAGGCTGACAGCATGGCCAATTCAAAGTGGCAAGCGAAATGTAGAGAGCGTGGCCAAGCAACTCTTTCACCTGGCCAACGATGATGGTCAGCCAACGACTGTTGGCCATTTATGGCTATAGGCTACTGTCTCTGTTTTAGCTGTTTGTATTTTGTTTTTTTTTTGTTTTTAGTTAGCCATGGGATTGCGCAATGTGGCTGTATTTGGGGCCAGGACGGAACTGGACGGAACGGATCGGATCGTCTGGCGGAAGCGCATTAAACCAAATACAAATTTCGGCTTTACGACTGCGCCATTTGTTTTATGTTGTATGTTGTTTGTTTACAAGCCATTTGACCTCAGACGTCTGCCGGTGCCTCTCAAACTAGTACCATTTTTAACGAGTCAACTCGAGTCGCACATTTGACACAAATTCTGGCAAAAATGACCTTTGAAATTGTCAAAAAAAACTTGGCCACGGCAAATTAGCCAAATGTTTTGAATGAAGTGTCATTTCATGTCATGCCCAAGTGGGCGTTAAGCACTTTGAGGGGTGTGTCCCCCACATGTGTATATATACATATATATGTATATATAAGTGACAAGTGAAATGAGATAGCGCCTCGCGCAAAGTTGGCATTCGAATAATCAATAATGAACTTTTATCGGCAAGCAAATAAAAGATAAACCAATTTTCAAGGCTTATCTATTTGACTAGCCAAACTTATTAGTGTATTTAGCTTTGTTTGGCCAACAGCTGGAAAGTGTTGATAGCCCAATTCTCGTTTGTTATTTGATTGATTGCGATGCACTGGACAAATATTGATACAAATGCCAAAATCGTGTGCGACGATGTTGCACAGATTGGTTTGTGGGTATCGGTAGGAAAAGTACCAGTTTTGCTTGTAAAACAAAATTGAGCTTATTTGTTTAAATATAGAATAAATGAATGAGTTGTAGTTTGTGTAGTTTGTTTTAGCCACTTGCTGAAAAAAACCATTAGCAGCTTCTAGCGTGGTTTTATCTTCAGGCGCTTACTAATGAACTAATTGGCTGATTTCAAGACGTGAATTTAATTGTAGATTTTCTGTATTTTTTTTTCTGCTCTATCCGAAAATTCCCAAGTAATTTTGAACACGAATCGTTTGCTAATGCTCGACATCAACTTTAAGTAGCTGTCAAACTTTTGCAATACTTCACAGCTGTGTGGAGCGTTCATTAACTCATTAGATTGCAAAACAGGCGCCGCACGGAACGTGATCATCAAACCGAAAAATGATCGTAAACTAAACTAAATTATACACTACACACACACACACACACACAATCACATCTATATATATATTTCACATTTCTAGATTTCTAAATGACGGCATAAACATTTCACTCGACCATTTTTTGTATTTTTATGACCAAAGCAAAATAAAAACGTTGAAAATTAAAGCGTGCGACATTGTGTAATGCGCATTACAATGGCTACCACAGGGGCGTGGCACGCCCAAAAGAGTTGCACTTAAAAAAAAAAAAAAATAGGAAAAACAAACAAAATATTCAACGAGTGCTCGGGCTAAGGTCGCTTTGGTGGCGTCTCTCTTTGGGACGTGACAACAACGGATGGCAAAGCGTTAGGGGAATAGAAACAAATGAAATGAATACAAAAACCCAAGACGTAAATTCAGGTAGTGTATACAACTGATGGCCAATTCGTGGAAGGAGCTTGTGGCATTTGTGTTTACTGCCGCTGATTAGGAGACGTCGGCGCCAGTCGCCGCCAGGAAGCAAAATAGCACACGTCCTGTGCACAGGATGTGGCTGTGATTGCAGCCTCGGCCTGGGATTGATGGCAACGCAAAAAGCAAAGCCAATTGCCGGCAATTAAAGACAATCAATTGTGACTGTGACTGTGACTCTGGTGTATCTGTAGTTTTGTATCTGTATCTGTATCTTTCACTATTTGTGTGCGTGCAAAATTGCTGCCATTAACAAGACAACATATTTATTTATTGTTTTTTTTTTTTGTTGTTTACGACAATTTAGTTGCCATTGACATTTGAACTTGCCAAACGGTTGATTCAAATAGTTGCCATACTTTATTTAGCTAAGGAGAAAACAGCAACAAGATTTATTCAAAACAGTTTCGTTGGCTTTAAATGGAGAACTTCAACAATAGATTTATTGAACATTTTCCAACGGCTGAGTCAGCTGGCGGTCATTTTATTTGAAGTGAATAGTTTTAGTTATGCGTCAGAATTTCGATAAAGATACAAATTAAGGTACGGATACCATATTACATTGAAAATCTATCTATCCGTCTGTCTGTCTTTTCCTTATTCGTTTCAGATATTCCTCTATATACTTTATGCTGACTAGTTGAGAGAACAAAATATATAATATAAAAGATATTTTTAGAAGTGCCGATAAAAAACCGAAAGTTGCAGGTGTAAATATAAAAAAAAAGAAACTGAAGATGGAGTGTATATATATATATATAAATATATATATACAATCTACTTTCTGTTTTCTTAATCTGCACAGATTTATCTGCAATCTATTCAACTTTCATATTTTGTATCTTATTCCCCATTCTGTTCTCTCTCTCTATTTGCTGTCTTTCATTTTTCTGTCACTATTATTATATTTTTAATCTATATTCCACATTTTGACAATATATTTTAGTTAGTATATATATATTTCAACATTTTACATTTCATCTTACATCTCACTCTTTGCCTCCTTTTTTTCTCTACTTATTTATCTAGAGCTATTTCTGATAATTGACGCGACAGTTTTGCATGCACTGTGTCATTGAAACAGTTGGCAGCTGACTGACTGTTTCACTGGGTGGGTGGCAGCTGACTTGGCCAAAAGCGGCAGCTTGGGACACACCTTGCACACACACACACCACAACCAGCAGAAACAGCAACAGCAACAATAACAATAACAAAAGCGCCTTTGTAATTAGCCACGATTGAAATTGTTGTTTAGCAACAACAACAAAAACAACAACAACAATAATAGAAAATATTTGTTGTATGCCTTTCGAATTGCAAACAGAAAAACAAAAAAAAAAATTGTAAACTGGTTTGCAATTGTTGAAGACTGCCAACCGCCTGCTCTGCAATCCCCCCCCTCCCCCCTCCACGTCTGTCAATCAAAAAGTGTTTTGAATTTGATTAGTTTTTTTTTTATTTTTTTTTTTTTTAATACATACGTCAATTTGTTGATGTTGTTGTTGTTGGTGCTGCTGCTACTGCTGCTTGGCTAATTGACCTTTTGGCTTGGCATAAAATTGAATCTGTGGTTAGCCAGTTTTCCGTTTTTCGGAATTGTAATTGGAATTTGTGTAGTTTTCGATTCTCACATGATTGAAAATTGATTTTGAACATTTTTTTTTAGATTGCTTTTCAGCCTTACTGCTTTTGCTGTCCGCTTTTGCTAATTAAAATGAAAGTTTTATTCGATTTCGATTTGCAAAGTGAAATTGCCTGTTGGCAGTCAAAGAGCGGGTTCAAACATTGAAATGGACAACAAGTGCAAATTGTAAGCTGGCGAAATGCGAGCGATTTGCTGGCGAAATTGCAATTGCATAGAAATGTCATAGAAAGACGAAAGCGCAAACACTTAAGCAAATTGGCTGAATGGACATTCAGCCAAAGGCAAATTAAGCTAATTGAAATGTGAGTGCAGGCAATAAATGCAATGATTTCTTAGAGAGTCAGCCTTGTGTCAAAGTGAAATTAATTTCAATTCTACTGAGGCAGCCAACAACACTTGCAACATTTCTCGTCTCATTTTTGCAGCTGACAACAGGCAATGTCAGCAAATTATAACAATTATTAAATGCAAATGGAATCAATTTAAATTAATCTGGCAACAAATGCATGACATTTGCGAACAATTAACACGGTTTGGCAGGCACTGGCTGGCACAGTTGTAGAGCGCCTAGCTAGCAGCATGGTTACATAAGCGTCAACTTTTTCGTTGTACGAAAGCAGCAAAAACTAACTAACTTGTTCATTAAACACGAGAACTGCAAACACTTTAAGCGACTCAAGTCGAATAAATGTTTGTAAATAAAACTCGTTTAAGAGCAGCAAAAAAAATAAGCAAAAACCAGTGCCAAGTGTTGTTTTTGTTGTTGTTGTTGTCAATGTTAGTGTTGTAGTTGTAGTAGTTATAACTGATGTTGTTGTTTTCGTTGTTGTTGTTGCTTGCATGTAAATTTTTGTTAATAGCACAAGTTTTTCATCGCACGCTGAATAATAAATATGAAAAAAAAGCTGATCGGCACAAAAACAACTACAACTACAACAACAACAATAACTGATGCGCAAAAGCAAAATAAAAAGTGAAGGAAGAAATAGACAAAAAAAAAAAAACAACAAATAATAATAATAATAAAACTAAGAAAATATTTAGTTATAGCAGAGTTTTAATCACTGAGTTGCCTAATCAAAGCAGCATGCAAATTGCGCAAGGCAGCAGTTGCAGCAGTTGCGGCAGTTGCGGCAGTTGCAGCAGCAGCAGCAACAGGAACAGGTTGGATTGGATGAAGAAGACGACGACGACTTTGAGTCTGCAACAAACTGTGGCATATAAATCAACGGGCCAAGTATTAATTATAAGTCAAATGCCATTGCCATATGTTGAAGTTGCCTGGCTGTGCAGGGAGCGGGGGGCGAGGAGCTAGGGGCGAGGGGCGGAGCTGTTGATGGGCAAGTGAACGCCCCTCTGCTTTTGGGGGCAGAAAACACTTGCAGCTGTTGCGCTCAGCTGTGTCTCTGCCGCGGCAATGTGGCCCTGCTGTCATGCAGCGCTGCTGCCACGCTGCGGTTGCACGCTGCGACAGCATGAAAGTTTCTGTTGCTGTTTCTGTTTCTGGGTCAGCGACGCGTTGAAAACAAACGCTGCAAACAGACAAACAAACAAACAAACAAGCAACTAAAGCTGCATTTTTTTCTCTATAAAAAATAAAAGAAGACAAAAGACGTGGCAAAAGCAGCCGCAAAATGATTCTCCACTTGGCGATAAGCATCGGCAGCAGCAGCCGCAGCAGCCACAACTGCCACAACTGCAGCGCAATTCTCAAGCAGGCGCTACGTGGCGTATGCGCAATGTGGCCAACTGTGGCCAGAGCTTGGCCCACAAAATTGTCTACAACGGAGACGACGGAGACGACGTCGACGGCAACAAGAAGCAACGCTTGGCTCAGAGCAATTTATGATACACATGGCTCAGCTTATAGACACACACACACACACACACACACACACGCATACACACATACATATTCATATGTAGAGAGAGAGAGAAAGAGAAGTGGCTAAGACTGAGTTGGCAGTCGACAAAACGGCAACGCGTCTCTGACCCAAATCCGTGTGTGTGTCTGTGCCACAAGAGCCGCATTCCTCGACAATCGCTTGCAGCTTGCCATTTTTCCAAACGTTACCAATCACAACTAATTGTGTTGAGTAAATAATCAAATATAAAAATAAAAAATAAAAAAAAAAAAACGTTAAAATCGACGTAGCCAATTATGTTAATTGATGGTAAAATTCAAGACTAGGCTCAACGGAGCTGCTAATTAAGCGCGAGAAAAATAGAAGAAACCAAAAATAAACATTTTGCGCGAATTAATTTATCAACAGACAACAAAATTAAATAAAAAACGAAATAAAAAAGTAAAAATACGAAGTAGACGACAAGGTTTTAAGTTTGGGCAAGTTTCGGTATTTCAGCTATTGATTCAGCTGCTTGCAAAAGGCGATTTAGGCCGCTTAGCGCTGTAGATAAACAGGTATAGATACATGTTTGAAATAATATAGCTACAGATACATATGTATATACATATATACATATATAAAGGTGCCTTAAGCAAACACAGACTCAGCTTAAATTCAACACTCTGTTGATATTTCAAATATGCAAATAATATGCAATGTGTACTTAGAATCAACATGGGAGCTGATAAAAAGGGGGCGAAATGGTATAAAAAACAGAATATGACTTAAGGGGGGAGTCTTGAGTGGGTTTAAGCTGTTTTGTGAAAGGAAGTTGCAGTTGTGACAATAGAGTTGATAAGATAAGCTGATGTGTTGAAAAATGCTTTGAAAAGACAGCCAAGGTTCGACACAAAAGAAAGTTCAGTTCGATTAGATAAGATTATGAGGAGCTGTCAATCGATTTGTCATTTAATGAGATTGACAAGAAAAAAGAAAAAAAAAATCATCATTATGATAAATGAATAAATTTAGCATATCAAAAGATAAATAGTTTCGAGCATACACAATAATTCATTAAAAATAATTCGTTTCGTTGACTATGAGTTGATTTATATTTATAAGCATAATGAAAAACAATTTTCCACAGAAAAGCGCATATATTTTCTTATGTATTTTTGGCATGACTCTGAATTTCCAACAAAATGTTATTCACTTCGCAGCGGATCGTGTCTCTATAATTTATAGTATT
Organism: Drosophila kambysellisi; assembly: GCA_035042185.1. Lineage (NCBI taxonomy): Eukaryota > Metazoa > Arthropoda > Insecta > Diptera > Drosophilidae > Drosophila > Drosophila kambysellisi. The sequence continues at coordinate 2,861,964 of JAWNLS010000945.1, read as the reverse complement.
TTACGACATTTTTAACAATTTGGCCACACGATTCTCAGCGCTGTTTTTTATTTTTTGTACTTCTTTGATTCTATTTCAGCTGTGACTATTTTTTACATTTTTTACAATTTGGGTCAATAACATTTGGCAACTTCAGTGCGTTGTCAGCAAAATACAATAAAAAAAAACCGCCAAATTACGAAAAACAACGAAAAGGCTGCCAAGGCGCCAAGTTTTGTGTAGAGGCCAACAAAGAGGCAACAACAACAACAACAGCAACAGCAAAATACAACAATGGCAGCCACAAAGTAATTGAAAAGACAAAACGCGAAAAAAGTGCACAAAATTTGTGCATTAATTAAAAAATGATTTTCACAAAATTTTAGTTTTGGCCATTGGCAAAAGTATTTGTGCGGTTTTTGCTGCCAATTGTTAATTGTATGTGATGTAGAATAAATTAAAATAAATTATTACTAAGCGATCAACGAACCACACTTATATACTATATAAAAGATACATATGTATATAGGTATTATATATATGTATATATTTATGTATATGTAAAAGCCTACAGCGAAAGTATTTCAAATTTCTCGTCTGAATTTCAATTCGTTGAATGATATATGGACTGAGTCTGAGTTTGAGTCTGAGTCTGAGTCTGGGTTATTATTATTGTTTTTAGTTATGAATACTAAAGAGAAAATCTCAAAGCAAAATATTTGATCAAGAGAATCTTTATGGTGGCTCGTTAAAAAGTGAAACAACTTTTACTTTTCAGCTCAAATGATGACAAAAGATGCCACAAGAAAAAAAAATACGTTGTTACAGTTACAGATACTCAGATACTGAGATACAGATGCAGATACATCAGCTTTAGCTACAGCTGACAGTCCACAGCCCGGTGATAAATTCTTGCCAAGTGAAACTCGATGTAACTGTAACTCACTTGGGTGTGTGTATTGTGTGTGTTTGTTGTGTATTTATATTACTGTAAACATTTCATAATTATTTAAACGTAGCGTGGGCAGCGCTGCTCCATAAACAAAACAAAAAACTCAAACAGATCTATTTGCATATAGACACATAATAGATACAAATACAGATATGCATATATAGTTTTCTATATAGATACTTTTGTATATATATTTTCCGTGGAAACTGTTCGATGATTTCGCCATGTTCCATAAGCACTTTATGCTGTGCATTTGTCAACTGTTGACGCGTCGCGTCGTCGCGTCTGTCGCAATTTTGGCAGCTCACAATTTGTCAGACTGTCGCACCGAATTTTCCAGCGTGAAAATGTATATATTTATAAATATTTGTTCATGTATAAATAGGCGCACAGCTGCCAGCGACAAATACGAAATTGTGTTTAATCACACTAAAAAAATAAAATTAAAAAATAAAAAATAAATACAAAAAAAACAAACACCAATAAAGCGATAAAATAAAGGTCGTCTTGGGTAAATATCGAAACGCTTATCGCATTCTGCAAATATTAAGTGAGCCACAAAGAGAAATTCAACGACACTTTAATACCCTATCAAATATCCAAAACATTGATAAGGCTGCAATTTGAAATTAATCATAATATTTATAAATGGAAAGCGAGAGATTAAAAAATTACTAAATTTAGGTTATCAGCTGAAATGTGTTGCTGCAGAAAGCACAATCAGTTCCAATGAAAAATAACTGCACAGAAGAGTAGTTGGTCGAATTATTTATAACTATATACTATATATAGATATATATCTTAGTCATGCCATATTTTCTTTGTGCTGCCAGCATACCCAACAGATTTCTAAATAAAGAAACTCATCCAGTTTTTTTTATCTCTTGTCTGCAATTTGAATGTGCAAATACAAAAGACGAGTCCAAGGCAGACCTTTCTTAATGTGCAGGTAAACAACATCTGAATAGATATGGTAACGGGTCTTATCTGACTGATAACTGATAATGCATTTTTATCATCCTCTACTTTTAGGGTTTCTGCGGCAACCGCTTGCCTCACTCTTAGCCAAGTTAGGGTAGTAGCTACCGGTAATGGTTGCAACGCTCGCTTGTTTAATTAAGTAGCGCTTGTTTTGCAGCTCACCCCCCCCCCCCCCCCCCCCTTCCCCGCTTCATCAAACAACATAAAAATGTACAAAGAATTGTCATTGTTTTTTCTTCTGCTTCTCTTTTCATATACGCAATTACATTTCTTTGGTGGGTGGGCAAAGTGTTGTCAATGTCGCCAGACACTTTTTGCCATTACACAATACTAGCAACAGCAAAAAACAACAACAAATTACAGCCTGCTTTTGTTGTTGTTGTTTTTGCTGTCAGCATCGGGTTGATTTTCATGCTTTTTAATGCCGCATTGTCATCACATTTTGCTGTCCGTTGTGGCAAACGTATTCACAATAAATATATGTACATACACATATATATATATATATATATATATATATATATACCTATTGCTGAGCATGAAGTATGAAGTATATGAATACAGTCAGTATTCACTTTTAATATCTATATAGAGCCAACGATTGTCTTCCAACGTGAATGGGCCTTGGAAGCCTTCGAATGGATGCGACAACACGTGTGAAAAATCGGCTAAGACTATTGCAAAAAAAAAAAAACAAGTCTCGTAAAATAAGTGAAAAATAAATGGGAAACAAATATTACGTAAGCAATGCGACAACAATGCAAACAAAATGCTATTTTTAAGAAATGTCTTAAAAATCAAATCAAATTAATGTGAAATTTCTAAAATCATAGTACAGAATGGGAATGGTAAAAAATATATTATATTTTTTTTCTTTATGTATTTTAAAGATTGATAGATAATGTGTACAGTTATATACATATATATATATGTATATATCATTTCAGTTGCTTTACCTTATCTTGTCTACCTTTTTCCACACAAGCTGCCATTGATATTTTCCAAACCCAAACATTGTTTTATTACATCAATTGTTGAAAGATGCTTCTTGAAATAGACGACCCCTTATCTGTTTTGGCTAAATCAATAGGGTGCACAACCTGCAGTTGAGTTCGAGTATCGCATCGAGCACTGACCTTATCGGATTGGAGCGATCTCCTTAAGCTGAACAGTGGAACTGTGAGTGAGTCTCGCATTCAGGTCTCGTCTTGTTTGGTTTTCTAAATATGATTGTTGTGTGCTGTTGCTGCTTGTAATCAGTCTGAGGCAATGCATAACAATCATCATTACAAGTCTGAGTCGAGTGAGTGGAATGAGTGCGAGTGTGAGTACTCGTGTTTGTACTCGTATTCGTACTCGTACTCGTACTCGGATTGCCAAACAGCAAACATAAATTTTTATGCTCGTAAAGCAGGCGGCAGGCATACAAAATGCAAACTGGCAACTGGCAAGCTGGCGAATGCATATCCGGTCGCTGGGGCAAGGCAAGGAAGTGACTCGGGAGTGGAGAGCAGACAGGGACAGCACCAGGAGTCGTCGTACAGCCATGAATCACTAACTAACTAACCAGACACAGACAAAATGAGTTTGCCTCGTTTGCTGCTCCTCCCGCTGCTCCAGCTGCTCCCGCTGCTGCTGGTGTTCTCTTCGTTAAACTGGGAACTCGAACTGGGTATGCATTAATCGCTGGCCATTATGCAAGACACGCGCCCTCCGGCCGTATGCAATCCATATGCATAAGTGATATATATATATATATATATGTATATATGTATAATATATAAAAGAGAGAGGAGGTGCTGACTGCCTGCCTGCCTGACTGTTTGGCGAACCTACCTAGGTGGCTGCCACACGTCGTTAGTTGCATGGAGCTGACCATTTAAGGGCAGGCCAACCAACTAAGGCAACGGCGTCGACGACGACAAAAAGCGAAAGCGTTTCCAAGACGGCGTCTGTTGCAGACCTTGGCGTGGGTTCTTCAACTTCGCCATCAGCTGTACTTACACTCAGCGAAATAGTGTGTGTAAATATACAAAAGGAAATTCCCGGGAATTTTACAAAACTCTTGCAGAATTGGCGATAACTGTAAATGAGCAATTTGCATGTTGAAATCTGTTTGAGTTGATTTTTAAGAATTAATTAACTGGTTGCATAAATAAATGCTATTGTATTTTGAAAGAATATTTGCTTTTAATATATTCTTTTATGTAATCTAAAGAACAAAAATATGTTATACTAATTTTATTAGAATTTATTTTAAGAATGAAATTCTTACATCATCGAATTTTATCACTCAATTTACAAAAATATGAAAACAATCTGTTCTTATTTTATTCGACTCCGTTTTGGATTAATGAATGTTTTTTTCAGGAAATTCCCTATTAATAATAATAAAACAGTCACGTTTTGCCAAGGCTGTTAAAATTCTTATCTCTCTTAGTTTTTTTCTTTTTCTTTTTTTTTGCGAGTGTATTGCGATATATAAAGATCCCTTCGCGGGCACAGCAGGAAGTCTCTATTCGAGTGGCTTTTCATATCTGTATTAGCTGGGCGGGGGAAACCTTGACATCAAAGTGGGCAACGCCATAAATTTGCCAGGCATGTGTGTTATGAAAGAAGGCGACCGCAAGAACAGCTGATGGCCAATGTAGGCGGCACACAAAAGTATCTGACAGATACAGGCAAAGATATGGATATCGCTACACGACAGCAGCCACCGCAAAGTGGCTGCCGCTGCTGACGTCAAACAGAACAGCGAAAGTTTATCCAAAATATATATACATATATAAGAATATATAGCCCAGACTGTATGGTGCCCCGCCTCTGATGTGTACATGACGGGGGCGTGTTGCATGTGGGCAACAGTTCAGACAATAATCCAACTCAAATCAAATAACAGAATCAAAATTTGGAAGAAAAAAAGGAAGAATTGAAAAATGGGACCGCCGAAGAATCAATACTCTTTTTAAATAAATAAACAGACATGAAATTTATGAGCAATTGTATTTCTTTGTATATAAAATATAGCTGGGATACACATATATAGAAAACTGATTCAGTTAAGCTTAAGCAAATGCCTGCCACAAATCCCAAGAGAAGTGTGCTGATATTCACCATTCCACTCCCAAGGCAAGGGCATCAAAAGAATAAAAAACAAAGCTAATAGCACATATCGGAGCATGTCTGTGCTTCAACATTTATTGTGTTATATGTCTTTCCCCTTGGGCTCAAAATACAAAATAAATAAAATAGAGCCAGAATAGGCTGAAATGCTTTTTGTGATAGATAAGAGATGTGCCCTTGCTTCAGAGTCAGATTCAGCTTCAGCTTCAGGTTCAGCTTCTGCTTCGGCTGCTGCTGTCTAAATTGAATTAAAACTTTGCCCGGCGAAAGCAATAACAAAAAACCAACACACGTCTAAGGTGCCGATAAGCGGTTTCCATTGAGAACAAAAAACAAAAAAAAAAAACAAAACAAAAAGACATAAAAAATATAAAAAAAAATAAAACACAAAATGCAATCGTTTTGTTAATTGGAGCGTGCGATCTCTTTGCGGCAAGTCTCGGTTAGAGTTTTGTGCCCATTTTGGGGTTCATAATTCTTGAAACAACTTTGGGCCTGGGGCGAAAGTTGGCGGAAAGACTGGAAAGATCATCAAGTCGGTTACCAGCGGGTACCTCTCTACAGATCACAGTTTGTAGCAGCTGCAAGTTGAAAATGATGGGGGTGAGGCAGAAGTGGGGTGAAGTAAAAGTGCGTAGCAGCAACAGCGACAAGAATCGCATAATTCGCTCATTTCACTGTCATCTTCCCTAATACCAAATAATGATGATGAATGTGTAATCTTCATAATGATGATGGCGTTGATAGCTTCCAGACCAACAACAACAACTTGGCTAAACGCTTTCTCAACAATTTTGTGGATGCTCTTTTTTTTCTGAGTGATTTATGCGATTTGTGTCAAATGTGTTTGCCGTGTGTTTTTATTTTTTCTATCAGCGATTTTCCAATTCTGCCTGGAAATTCTATTAACGTTTATGTGTGTGTGTGTGTGAAAGAAAGGTCTTGTGTAGGTAGACAGAAAGAAAAAAAGTGTGTGTAGAATTCACTCTCTCAATCGCCATCCACAGCAGCAAAGGCAAACATTGTATTTCAAATACTTAACGTTATCAGCGAAGCGTTTGAAATTGTTGTTTCTGTCGCTTTTATTTAAATTAAGCAACACACAGTCACACACACACACACACACACACACACTCACACATGCGTGAAAGCCGCAGCATTTTTATGTAAATTACAATAAAAATTGGTAGTATTGAAAAGAAGAAAAAAGAACGACGCGCGCGCTTCATTCCATTGATAAGGCAAATAAAGACTGCGACAACAAAAATCGATGATGCCACAAAAATGACAATGACTACAGCAGTTTGGCAGCCATCAAAGCGGCTCACAACAATTAACAAATGTGTGCCAGTGCTTGTGCAACTGTGCGTTCAATTGTTGGCTAACCGAATATTTAAACAAACAATGTGACTTAAAACAGTTATTTGCATATCCCAATTTTAAATCAACGTGCTAACTTAACTTTTTTTTATAGTTTGTTAATTATTTCTCAAAACCTAAAAAAAAGTTTCAAATGATTTAAATTTGTAAGTTAAATTCCAAAAAAAAAAAAAACAAAAATCAGATCACATTTGATATTTCCCTGATGGCTTTATAAGTGTAGCGAGGCTTTTTTGGGGTTGGCAGCTGCTGCTGCCCACGCTCTGCACACACACACACACATCCAGTTGCTGTTGAACTGTAACACGTTTGTGACTAAGCCCTGAAGAACGACGAGTGTTTTGTGACTACAACAACAATAGCAAATTACAAACGCCCAAATTGCATTAAATTAATGAAAGCGATCGAAGCAAAAAAAACCCACACTCGAAATGCTTACCTCTCTGTTGTTGTTGTTGTTGCTGTTGCTATTACTGTTGTTGTTGTTGCTGCTGCTGTTGTTGATGTTGTTGTTGTTGTGGTGATAGTGTGGCTGTTGCTGTGAATGACTGTTGTTGGCCGTATTGTTGTTGTTCTGTGTTGCTGTTGCTGCTGAGCCCGACGACGACATTCGCGATCCGGGCAGATCGCGCCACCTGAGCACCCCCATGACCGCCTGACGCACCCAACGCCTTTCAGCGCCTTCGCTATAAAAGGCCACGATCGCTGTTTTGTTGTTGCTGCTGCTGCTGCTGCTGCGGCTGCTGCTGCTGCTGCTGCTGATGATGTTTTCGTTGTTTTAGGCTACACTTGCAACAATTGTTGTTGCTGTGGTTGACTGCATTGATTGTGGCAGGCAACGGATCGTAGTTTGCTGTAGGCGGTTTCTTTTTTTTTTCGTTTTGCAGCAGCAGCTATTATTATTCTTCAAACTGTTTGGGCTAATTGTTATAATTTTGTTCGGGCGTTGTTTTGGTCTTAAAGCAAAACTGACGCAAATGTTATTGTTGTTGTCGTTGTTATTTTTTGCGACTGCTTTGCACACGTAGTTTGACTCGTTTGACGAGTTTTTTTTGGTTATTTTGTTTGTGTGTGTGTGTGTCGGCCAATGGCTGTCAAACTGCAGAGACTTTCCAAGCACAGCGTTTCTTTTGTTGTTGTTATTTTACTCTTTTCTCTCTCTCTCTCTCTCTTTCATGCAAATATGATGTTCGCGAATTTCTATGGAAATAATTTCACTTAAATCAAACACACACAAATCACTCTCTGAAATGCAGATGTTTTATTTTTGGTCTAACGCAAGAAGAAAGAAGACACAAAAAACACACATGCACTAAATATTTATTTATACATATGTATTTTGGAGTTGGAAATGTAGCTGCAACAGTTGAGATGCGGCAACTGCATTGAATTGTGTTTAAAAATAACTCGCGTGCGTTCTTTGTTTTGAATTTGTAACGATCAACGCACCGTTGAAAAACGACATGCGACAAGCGACTTGCGACTAACGACTAGCGACGACAACCGACCGAAGACGTCTGCTGCTGACGGCAACTTGCTTACAATTACAGCCAGCACACAGCCAACAGCATGTTAAGCGTCTGGCGGTGAGAGCAAACAGTCGACTGTTGGGCAGCTCATTTGAGCATAACAGCGGGTTACAATTCGAATCGTCTGTTAGTTAACATAAAGAGATTGAGAGCGGCGTTGGTCTGGAGCTGCGTGCGTCAGAGCGAGATAGACAGTGCTGTGCTCTGTGGCGCCAAAATTGAAGTGTGCCGAATTGAGAGAATTTCAAACCAATTGCTTAGCAAGGAATTGAATATATATCTGAATAAGAGTATTACAAAAAAAATATGTCGTCATTTTGATGTTTTTATATTGCGATAACGCTTTAATTAAATACGGTGGTTTTTCCTGTTTTTTACTGAGAAACGATAAGGAATTCCAAAATGAAATGTGTAAAACCCAAACAAATCGGAACCACAAAACGAAATCAAATGACCCTGCGTTGGGATATATTTATTTGGATAAGCCAAAAGTTCGACCAGCAGCTGTGTATCCATTTATTCAAATACTTAAAAATAACTATATATTTATCCCGTCTAAGAATTGTCGCACGCACTATAAAACAAACAAATTTATTCATCAGTCCCACGTGACCTTGGCATTCAAGCAGTAAAACTGACACACCATAAATAGACAACGAGTCAACAAATGTATATATGAAATATACAAGAGCAACAAATTAGCACAAAACAAGAAATAACTAAACGAATCATCACTGAATACAAAAGTAACGCATTGCGAAATTTTCCAGGGCGGTTTTCTTGCTATTTTTATTGGCGTTGTGGCAATGCGTTTTCTTATCAATAAGTACAATGAACGTTTAGTTGTGGGCGTGGCAAAGCCCAACTCTTTCCGCAATTTGCAATTTATTACTAAAAGTGTAGATTTCAGATATTGCAGAATAAGAACTACACGCATCATAACAACAATCACAAATAACAATAATAATAATAATAATAATAATCGTATTCCCCTGATGCCCAAAGTTACCATTGAAATGAAATATGTGTTTACGACCCGCATTAAAAGTCAGCATTGAATTGTTGCTTTAAATGTAGCCATGATGAGTAACGGGACTTATGTGAACTAAAAACTAAACTAAAGTTGGATGAAGTTGTTGTTGTACCCTATAACAAAATCGTGTGTGAAATAAGGCATAACAAGCTCGTGCCAAAATATGAAACAGTGCATGATTTTTTATGTAATATTAAATTATTTTTAGTCGTTGATAATCCCTCGTAATTGTGTATATATATATATATAATAATACAAATGTTTTGTATAACAATTAGAGTAATTGTTTGCAGTTTTTAAACCATTTATTTTTAACAGTATGACAAATTATATAATTATCGGCAGACAAAGCGAAATTGTTCTAGTTTTTGGAGAGTAAACAATTTTTTCCATAGTTGCTAAAACTTTAATAAGCTATATTTGTCTGTATATCTTTATATATATATATATCTCAAAGGAGTTGCCCTTTTTCTTAACTTAGATTGTTCCTTAGCTTATTTAAAACTTTTCCTCACCATTTCTTTTGTTAATCTTGTTCTCTATTAATGCTTTATTAAATATTGATAAGAATAATACAACAATTCTCCTATGAGCACAAATCATTGCTGCCAGAGTTTTTCAGTGTATTTCAACTGCTTACAGGGTATCTCTAAACCAAAAGAGTCTTCGCTTAGAGCATTCTTTACTTGTGGTAGTTGTCTCTTTTTTAGTTGCTGGCAGACAACCGGCAATCAACAACGAAGCCAGCGATCCAGCAACTTGGTAAACAACAGAATGAAAAGCTCCCAAATGAGAGGGGAGTATTTGGTGTGCATGGGGGGAGGGGCAAAGTCAGGTGGCCCTGAAGGCATTCGGGTGCCCCACGTGAACGTCAAAAGCCACAAATTAGAGTTCCACTTGCCAGACGCTGAAAATCATCACAGAGACAAAGTAAAGAAGAAAATAGTTTTAAAGTTGCATTGTTTTATGCAGGTGCGAGGGAGGAAATCGAGCGAAGTAAAGGGAGTGGGTCAGGGAGAGGGGGTGGTTAGTCTTCGGAAATTAAAAAGCCACAAGTGAGCAAAGTTTTGGAACCAAAGGCAAAATATATTCAAAGTGAGGAGCACTGGGCATAAAGGTGGCAAGAGGAAAGAAAACAGACATGCAACAACCGGAAAATAATTATAAATTTTAAGTGCAGCACGTGAAGCGGTCAAAGGGGAACAACATAAGCGAGAGAGAGAGGCGGAGATGGAGAGGGAGAGGGAGAGAGAGGGCGACATAGATATACAGAGATAAATAGAGTTTGATAGATCATATGCTGAGGTTTTCATATCTTTAACTACATCTGTTGCTGTTACTTTCGGGTGGTGGTGTGTGTGTGTGTGGTTGTGTGTGTGTGTGTGTGTGCAGGGGAGGGGGATACGTGTAGGCTGTACAAGAGATAAACATCACACATTTTGTGGCTTAGAATTTATGCTTACACAGGAAGAAATAGTTGGAATACATGTTTAAAAAATACAACTTTCGCCTAAACAATTTTTTTTTAAAAATGTTGTAATTTGAAATAATCACAAATTGTTTTTAATATTAACACGAAAATCGTATATTCAATAAAATTATATACTAAAATTAATAACAAAATAAAATAATTACAATGTTTATTTAATCAAGTATGAAATGAATTTGTTAATCAAGAAATGACAGCTAAATAAAAGATGAATTGAATTAAATCTAAATATTTCTTGACCATCAAATAATTGAAAACTGTAACAAATAACATATTTATTTATACATTTTTTTGTAAGTGTAAAGGCTGTGTGTGTGTGTGTGTAGTGTGTGTGTTTGTTATGCTTGTGCGGCTGACTGCAAAACTGACGACTGTGGGAGTAGCTGATGGCAAAGACAGAACTGGCAACAGCAAATGTGAGGACGTCGTTGCGGCTGAAGACCATCGCAATTAACAACTTCAACGTTCGTTGCAGTTGCGCCTGGGAGTCGAGATTCCGCTAGCTAACCAAACCGTCACCGCAACCCGCAACCCGCACCACGCCCTTACGCCTCTTGCAATTGTGGCAGACAAATCGCATGCGGCCCATAGAAAGAGTTGGGAGTTGTTGGTTAGCTAGATGCATGTGGCAGCTTCTAATGTGCCATTTGGTGGGGCGTTTGGGGTGGCAGCAACGGCAGCGTGAAAAATATGCAAGAAAAACCCGCCGCAGAGACCAAAATGTAATGGTTAAGATTCATTTTTTATTAAGGTGTAGGTGGCTGGTGGGGGAAGGGGTTGGACAAGGAAAGGGAGCGGTTTCAGCATAACAAACAGTGGCATAAATTTTAGCGGCTTTGCAGCGAACAAACGCAACCTAGCAAAAATGTATCCGGCTTGAAGAGCAAAAAATAAGTGTAAACTAAGCAAAAGATACAAATGTAGCTACGACAATGTGTGAGCAGAAAATGGCAGCAAAAACAGACAAATATTTATGCACAGTACATATTTTAAGGAGGGCTTAATTAGGCACCTATCTAAATACATAGAACAGCTCGACAGCCCAGTAGAAAAAAGAAATAGCAATGGCAATGCAGAGGCAAATTGTGGCAAGCGGCAGGTATAATGGTGGCAAGTGCAAACCGAATGCCTGCACACACTCTATTAGCCCGAAAGTATGCAATGGCCAGAAGCGCGTGTAACAATGCGGCAGAAATAAGCAGAAAGGATGTGGCAAGCATAATAAGCATACATGCAGCAATGCAGCAAATAAAAAATTGAATAAAAAAATCGTAAAACTTTTGCACTGCACACAGGTACACTAGAAGATACCCTGTAGGCATGACAATTTAATCATTGAGCATTCACTCAAATTATACGCTGTTAACAGTTTGAGCTGCACTGCAATTGCTCTAAAAACTCATCGCTGCTAGCTTTAATTAAATTTTAGCGACTTGAACAAACACACATCCGAAAGAGAGCAACAAAGAGGGTTAAGGAGAAAGGAAAGGGGCGTGGAAGGGAGTGGCACTTTAAGTTTCAACCTAGTTTGGCAGCTGGCTAAACGGCTTCCACGACCCGCATACAAAAACTGTTCGAAAAGGCGTCTCGTGGCAACGTCTTGGGTTTTGAATGGAATATATGTATGTATGTATGTGAAGTGCCTGTGTGTCCCGCATTTTGTTGCACAACTAAAAGGGAGGCAGGCTGCCGCAGCAGTAGACAGGAGTGCAAATACAAGCTAGAAAGCACAAGGAGAGCATGCGGCTAGTTTTGCAGCAGTTGAGAAATCTTTTGATGGAAAAGTTTGCAACGAAATATTCTTGCGAAAACTAAATTAAAATGTGAAAAGATGTGGAAGCGAATAGCTGCCGGAACTAACAAAGGGGGGCTCAAGGAAAAGTGGCAGAAATTGTTAGTTGAGCTAAGGAGCAGTGCCAACAACGATATAATTATTAAGTGCATTTTGTTAGTGGGTGAACTTGAATGCCAGGCTGGTGGTAAAAAGAACACTTAATAATACATAACTTTACGTAGAAATTTAAAAAAAGTGTTTAAATTATAACTAGATAGATTCATTTGTTAAATAAACTAAAATTTATAATTGTTTGATAAAATTGTACAAAATATTTTAAGCGTATTCTATTTAAAATGATTTGCTTGCTTATATAAAAATACATCTGGATTTAATTTGCATTCCTATTCTGCTGGTAATGATTTTTTAGAAGAAAAAATAAAAAAAATGCAGTAAAAAAACCAGCCACTTTACAGCGCCCTCTTGCGTCTGTTGAGCACAATATGAGTTTACATTTACAAACGCTAGGTAGCCTATCAAAGCAGCGCCCTCTACCAGCTGCCACGCCAAGCAAATTTACTCACTATGAACAGTTGAGCATGTACGTTAGGTGGCGCCACAGTGCAATAGCGTCCTCTCGTAACACTATGACTAACTATCAAGCATTTTGGGAACACTTCAGCTGCTGGGTGGCGCTCCCTAGCGACTGTTGTGTGCACTCTGAGAAATATTTTCTAAACTGTACCCAGACAAGTCAACAAATCGGCTCGCTGTCAAATTGCAATTGCAAAAACCGCAACTAATTGCGAAATTTAAAAAATTTATTAATAAAAACCAATAAAAGCCAGAAGGCCACACCCAAAAAAAAACAAATAATAAGCAGCTGCCCCCAGAGAACCGGCAAAAGCAGCTGAAAGTGTTTAAAAAACAAAAACTGGTAAAGGCAAAAACATAAACGTAAGAGTAATCCCTGCCAGTTGAGCATTGAGCACAAACTCTTGACACCCGCAACACACACACACACCCGCAACACACATACACACACCCGCAACACACACACACAGACAGACAGTGTGTATTTGGGAATAATTTGTGTGCCTATTAAACTCCAAACAACAAACCAGCAACAACAATGGCTTGCAGATTATGTCAAATTATATGGAGGTTTTCTTTTTGAAAAGGTGCGGTTCGGAATTGGCAGATTTGTTACTCGCATGCCAAATGAGCATTCCCTGTTCCATTCGTTCATTCAATCACTTCTTCACTATTTCAGTTGTAACGCTTTATTGTGCCATTTGCCACTTTGATGACCCCTAGTAAACAATTTTACTACTTTCGCAGCAACTGAACTGAGATTTTTATGGGTCAGCCACAGCCTTAGTTAGATTATTGAAGATGCCTTTCTGTCTGTCTGTCTGTCTGTCTGCCTAGCTGGCTGCAAACATATGTCCAGGGACAATGGAACGCCTTTTGCCCCAGGTCAGTTGCCCCGAACAGCTTGAACAGAGAGAATAACAGACAGACAGAGAGAGGGTAAGAAGGGAGGAAGGAGCTGCTCGGAGATAACACAGTTTAGCAGATTAAAGTCAAACTGACCAAATCGAACTTTGAATACTATTTCTCAAAATTTAAAATTATAAAAAAAAACTATGGCTATTTGTTATTGCTTAAGATAGTTATCAGTTAGCTATATTATATTTAAATGCTACGAATATCGTACTTTAAACCCAGTATTTATCCGATGTAAAAAGTGATTAGGTTCAGAGAGATCTATAGTGACTGGCTTCCATTGATACTTAAAATCTCCGATCAAGAATAGATATTAAATAAATGGCTTTCTCTTTTGTAGCACAACAGATTTCAAGAGATGCGTACAATTCCCATCAAAAGACTTTAATGGGACAAGGGAAATCCCGAGTTAATATCCACAGATGATGACATTATGCGAAGATGTTAATTTTGAGACGACGACTCACCTGTGAGAAGTATGCTGGTAGAACACAGCGCTGATCATCTAATCTTGAGCACTGCACTCGCTCTAGCAGCTCAAAGAGATCATGTGTGGCACCCCGCAATCTTTCCGGACTGTGGGTGACGCTGCCCGTGGAGCCGACATTGCCGGGTTGTTGCTTCTGTGTACCGGCCATGAAGGCATGCTGACGTCTGCAAAGAGAGAGGGAGAATTGGTCAGTGTTTCGGGTTAAGAGCACAAACTTCCCGTGCGACTGGTTAATAATAATGCACGCAAAAAGCTAATCACAACCTCAATTTTTTTTTTTTTTTTAGCATGTGCCCAGCGAAACGAAGCGAAGACTCAACTGGCACTTGGCAATGTCGCACAGCTGAACATGGCCAAGAACAGGCCAGGTGAGTGCGTCATGCAATCTCTTCATGCTTCAGCGCCAAGTCCAAGTGCAACTCTCGGAAATATTCAATTGACTGCACAAACTCGAGTGGTATTCAAACCCCTCGCCTTGGTTTCGCATTTACGCGACTCTATGGGAACATGTCTGGGAAGTGGCCACTGGAGCCAGTCACTTGCAAGCACCGGATTCCTCTAAGGTTAACCAAGAAGGGACGTTTCGAGTGCTCACTGAAGAAATAGTGAATAGTAGAACAGCAATTGTTGACAGCCATAGAAAGTCCAGCATAACGTTTAAGCGATCAAAGAAGTCAAGGGAATGGATAAGGAGGATAAAGGGAGAATGACTCTGAAGCCCTATAATATCAGTCAATCAGGGAATATGTAGAATAATAGACCTAATATTGTCCTCATATTT
The DNA here is from genome assembly GCA_035042185.1 of Drosophila kambysellisi. Classification (NCBI taxonomy): domain Eukaryota; kingdom Metazoa; phylum Arthropoda; class Insecta; order Diptera; family Drosophilidae; genus Drosophila; species Drosophila kambysellisi. The sequence goes on along the minus strand of JAWNLS010000945.1, from coordinate 2,846,944 downwards.
GGCGAAGCTTAAATTTTAGGAAAGATATTAAAATGTCACTAGTGAAACCTTTCTATAATTCTATAAACAAAGATCTGGTCTAACCCCTGATTTTTGGCCAATGCCTGATCATCTTCAAGAGCGGAAGTAAACTTTTCAACAGAGGACAATTGCAAGCAAAGCTCAAGGATTCTTAATTCACATCGGTTATAATAAGCAGTCAAGAATCACTGAAGGATACCTTTTTTTCTGATTTTTTTTTGGTCTGTGAAAATTGTTAGAGTTGAGTGGACCATTTCTCAAGTTCCTAAGTTGCGTTCACGCATCAGGGAGTACAAGAAATTATGAGTGCCACTTGAATATTTCATATTTCATATTTTTCTCCTGTTTTTGTATTATTTTTTATTTTTGTTTTTTTTTTTATTTTTTTTGTTGGCTTCTGTTATTATTCATGTTTGTTGTCACTTGTGCAATGTTTTATATTATTATATTTTTTTGGCCAGCTTGTTCTCATTTGTATTTCAGTGAGTTCATCTGTTTTTTGTTGTGTTTTGCTCAAGTTTTCTTGTCGCAGCAGTCGCCACTTTGTTGACACACAAACAACAGCAGAAAAGTGCGAAACAGAGATAAGAGCTGATGAGAGTGTGAAAGAGAGAGGTAGATTGAGATAGAGAGAGAGAGAGTGAGAGTGAGGAGAGTTCAGAGTGGGACCTCAGCTGGCCAAGGAGTGATGTTGAGGATGTTGTTGTTCCTGTTGTTGTTTACTTTGATGTTGCTGCTGCTGCTGTTGATGTTGCTGCTACGTGTGTGCAGCTGCTGTTGCTCCACATTCGAAAAACGTAATAAAAACAACAAAAATTGCCCACAGTTGTTATTTTTAAAGGAATCTTTGTTGCTGCCACTCCTCACAGTGCCTACGAAGAAGCAGCTCCTCTGCTGCCCATAAATTAACACCTACCGAAAGTGCCTGCTCGGTTCGGTTGGTGGCACACATCAAATGATGACAGTTATGGGAGAAGGATATCAAAAACAAGGCAACATGCAACAGGACTGCCAACATCCACATGCATCATCAGCTCTAATCATTGCTGCGACAATAATAACAAACTCGGAGTGGTGATAGTTTTAAAGTGCCCGAGAAAGTGGATATAGATGATATACAAACATATGTAGATACTTAAATAACTAACCCGTTGTTGTGTAACACGAGAAGTTTTATGTTGCACTAGCTACAGCTGTCAGTCATAAAAATATATTGACTCACAAACATTTTCAAAAATATTAGAGTCTCTGACTGACTATTTTAAAATTCACTTTAAGTGAATGTCTACAAACTAAATTCATATAATGAATTATATTTCATGTTTTGCAATAACAATTTTTATTGCCTTAACTAATATTAGATGTGCAACAAAAAACCAATAAACTCAAAATTGTATGTATAAACCACAATCTGACACAATAATAAATAAATTCTTAAGCGCTATAACTCAATTTTCTGGCTCGCAAAACACATTCAATAATTGAATTTAAGGCAGCTCCTCACATTTTCACATTTGTCAAACATGGGTACATTTTTAGTGTTTTTCACGAGTCAATGCAACAATATTGTTGCACAGCAGCTAGTTCAGCTGATCGAATTACGAGCGAAGCAATTTTATTGCATTTTTATGACATTTTTTGCACATGATTTGTCAATGTAAAATCTTTCGCAAAATCAAAATAGAAATCGAAATAAAAATATCAAATATAAAATCCAAAGCGGGGCAAACATATAAAAATGTTGCCCTTTGCAAGCAATAATAAAAATCATAAAAATCATAAAAATGTGTGGCAGCAACAGCAGTAAGCAGCAGAGCCAAGAGGAGAGGGTGCGGTTAGGTTGTTCAGCCAGTCTGAGCATCCAGATAAGGCAGCAAAAATGCAATAAACATGCAACAAAAACATCGCTGCAGCGATTGATGATGGGTTAGGTTTAGTCAAGTTGTTTAAACTGATGCTGCACTGATAAAAGCTGACTACTTCTTGTTCTTAAAGGGAAATGCTGTTGTTGCCACCCACAAGAAATAAAACACACTCATTTCCTGTTGCGGTTGCGCCTGCGTCTAACTGTGCCATTGTTTAAAACCCAACTTAGGAGCGGGGCAGAGCGGGGCAGATCAACACGCCCACTTAATTAAAAGCTATTACAAGCATACAATGCGCTAATATTTCCTCGACTGTTTTTTGTTTTTTTTTTCTTTTCCACACCAAAAAGTGTTCATTAAATGCAAATTTATGTCAACCACCCAAGCGAGGCAGCACAGATGTCCTACTCCCTACCACCCAAATGCCCCGTCTAAGAGCACCCTCTTCCCCCCCTTTAGCCTACCTCCACTTAGAACCCAACTCATTTGGCATGCGCGGCACATTGCGCGTCTGCTCAAAATACAAAAAAAAAGAATTAGTTTTGTGGCTGCCGCGTCGGGAAAATGCAAAAGAAAAACAATTACAACAACAACAACAAATAAAATGGGACGTGGTGACGGCGTCGCTGACAGTTGTGGGGAAGGAGTAAGATATATGACCTGTTATGCAGCACTTAATCAGAGGCCCCAAAACAGAACCCAATACACAACCTGGGATTGGGTTTTAGGTTTAGGCTTTTTTTCTTCTGTTATTCCCAACTGCGTGGGAAACACTTGTACCCACAATAAAAGAGAATTAGTCAGAGATAGAGAGTCAGAGAGTGTCCCAGCGGAAGAAGAGATGCTTTACTATATTTTTTTTATTTTTTTTTCTCCTGAATATGACTTTAAGTCCCCAGGCGCTAATTAGTGGACAAGTGATGCAGGCTGCAACACTGTCTAGTTGGTGCCGTTTGCCGGTGAGAAATTACAGGAAATGTCCAAGGAACAAAAAAAATATAGAAAATAAAATAAAAATCAAGTCCCAAAGGACAAAAGGACTCTCACACACATACACGCAAGCACACACTTAGTTTGCTAATGGGTCAGTCTTTGGAAACTGGAGCGCAAAACTGATAATATCTAAAACACAGGCAAGGACATTGAAAGGACATGGAAAGGACTGCAGTGCGATGCACTGCGGCGATAAGTGAAAAACCCGTAACTGGACAGGCGACAGGCGACAGCGACGGCGACATGACACGGTATACAAAAAAAAAAAGGATGTGCGAGCAAAAAGTCAAAGCGAGACAGTTTGAGGTCGCCCTGTGTCCTGTGGACCCCTGGGCCATAATTAATAGCATAATTGCAGCGCGTAAAGTCAGCCAGCGGCAGGATATACGTATGTATAAATTTATAGGAAAACTACGTGAAAATTACAACAATTATGCGAAGGAAATGCGCCATGCCAATATGTGCATATAAAGAGTTATGATAAATGATGATGATAAAGGAATCGCCAGCAGCGAGTGAGAGAAAGTTGAGAAAGTCTGCGCGGCGGAAATGTGCCCAGGGATAAGGGCGAAAGAAACAATGAAAGGAAAGGGGTAGGAGACTTTTTTCTATATATTTTTTTTTTGGGGTGGGATGAGCGACTCATTTTGCTTAAGAAGTCGCGACTGCTTCCGCGCCGCATGAATTGTCATTAAAATTAGCGACGGCCTCAAAATGCATTCCAAATATCTGATTCAGATGCAGACGCTGAGAGATTCGCGCAAGTTTTTCTCATTTCCGTTCTCGTTTTCGGTGTGTGTGTGTGGAAAAACTTGTCTCTGCCCAGTTTTCCTTTTGTGTGCAGCAGCAACGGACATCCTTTGAGGAGAACGTCTTTAGGGGTTGCTCCTTAGCACAACTCGTTTCCCGCTCTTCCGCTTTTCCCCCGTCACAAAATGCAACACGTTCCAAATGCTAAAGAGGAAAAAAGCTACGCGGCACTTCAAGCAAACAAGGCACCCTTTCCTTTTGCCACTACAGTGATCCCTTGGCAGAGGTACAGGCAACGCTTCTGTCGCTCGTAAATTAGCCACAAATTTGCCGGAAAAGTTGGCGCTGTCTACTTTTATTGGTCATTTGCATAATTTCAATCGAGTCTTCATACGATTTATTTACTTTTTTATTTTTTTGGGTTAAAAATTACGCAATTTATACAGTAGAAACACCCGAAAAGGAACTTGTTCTGATTTTCTTTTCCTTTTCTTAGCTTAGGTTCTTTGTTCTAGTTTGTCTGCGCTGACAGCCTTTAAATTTATAGCGTCACAGCTTCTTAGCTGATCGATCGTGGAAAGTAGTCAAGGTAGTTAAAGTGAAAGTCAAAGAAGGTGGGGAGGGGGATGTTGCGACAACGATACCTTGTCTCTTGTATGCATTGCCCAGGGGCAGGCAGCTGGCCTCCGCTGTGGTCAGTGTGAAAACATGGGAAAAACAATCAGCATTTTGATGCTGCAGGCAGATTAGACTAATACACACCAATGCTGATGCTCTGAACTCTGATAGATACGCCAGTTATTAGGCCAGTTATCAGCTGCCCTAGCAACCTTTATTCCCAACTAAAAAGAAACAAAGGCTGAGAGAGGTGAAAGTGTCAGATGTGTATCAGGTTAGTTAAACATTGAGCAAAGAACTAGTCTTCAACCAGAACAAAAGAAAGAGAGAGAGAAAGAGAGGGAGAGTGAGAGTGAGAGCGTTATATATAATTAGTTAAATTAGCTTCTAATTTTCATAAAGAACCCAGGGCGATAAACAGTAATAAAGTAGAAACTAAGTTGAATAATGAGAAAACTACGTTTTTAGTTCAAGTTTTATGTAGAACAGTTAGTATATCTTAGGAGGAGGTATTTATTTTAAATTAAGTTAGTTGATTGCTTGCCAATGTAATAAAAAGGTGCAAAAGTTATAATAGGAATGTTTTGAAAGAGTTATTTTTAATTAACTTAGAAGCTGATAAGAGTGAATTTTTAGTTTAAGTGTTTTTAAAAGGAACACTTTAAGAGTGGTTCTGGAAGGGATAATAGGCACATAAATACTTGAACAACATGCATCTGAGGTTAATCAGAGGGAATCTTTTATCAAAGTACCTTTTCGAGAAAGTTTTTTATAATTAAATAAAAATTAAGCGAATATTCAATGTTGAATATTGAAATATTTTATTAACTTATTTATTTAGCGTCTCTAATCACTGCTGAGCTGGGAGTACAACAATGTTTAGAGTAAGCTAAGATAATATTTGTCAAAACTGCCAATTACTATGTGTAGCTCTCAAACTTAAGAAGCTCGTAAAGAAATACTTATTTTATATTAATCCAAAGCGACTCAAAAGCCAATTGTTTTAGAGCTCAAGGCGCTCTCAACAGATCGTCATTGGTTCGAGAGATAATTATGCAAAACTATCTTTGGCAACATTAACAAGTCAACAAACCATTTATATTCGCTGCCCTTTCCCAGATCTTTCGTACACACACACACACACACACACACGCGGACACATTTGTGTTTAGTGGCACTTAGCGGTTATAGGAAATGTTTCAGCGTCCCTGCCCCAAATACACCGCCCCATCCCAGAAACAAGTTCCATTTGACACGCAATTGAGTCCGGCGAGCAACATGAAAGAGCAACCTGTTGAGTGGCTGCTCGCGGACACTCAGCTAAATGCAGCATGAAAATGCCTGGTAATAACCGTTTAAGTGTTGATATATTTTTTAAATAGTATGCATAGAACTTGCCACAAATGAAACAGCGACTTCGACTGCGACTGCGTCTGCGACAGGTGGAGGGAGTTTACTTTACTTCACTTTATACCTGTCCACTTTGCATATTAATGAAGCGCAGTTAGTTCCGGGCCGTAAGGACTTGAATAAATGTGGCATAGACACGAGCAGCTACCACGTGCCTGCCTCAAGCCAACTCCCCCCGTCACTCCCCACTTTTATGACAAATTTATGCCAAAAATTGGCGGGCTTTTTTTAATTTTTTTTAAGCAGAGTCCAGGTCAAGGTGTTGCTGTGGCAACATGCAATTATAAAGTTGCGAGCTGATTACACTAAAAAACAAATTTGGCTAAAAGAGTTATACGGCAATAAAACAAAAGTTCTGCTACAAATAACTAGTGAGCTATTTGGCTGGCTGTTCAACGTGTGTGGGTGTGATTCGCTTGTTTGGCTTTGCTGGCGCTGTGGCAAGGTCAAAAGCATTGCTGAGTGCTGCTGCTGCTGCTGCTGCAATCGCTTTGGTTCAATCGGTGCCCAAGGCGACAACAACAACTGCTTAATTCGCAATTATGAGTGGAAAAGATGTGGGACGCTGCCTGCTCTCTACACAGTTCAACTCAGCTCAGCTCAGCTCAGCGCTGCTCAGTTTAGTTCAGCTCAAGTCTTTGTGTGGTTATTAACGACCAAACCTCTGATTAACCAAAGCGAAAATTCGCCACGCATACCACCCCACTCCCCACCCCCCCAAAAAAAAAGAAAAAAAAAAAATTGACAGCTTGACGGCGTGAGCGTATTGAAAGATGGATGCTACTCAAATCATTTGCAATGATGAATGTGGCTAAGTGTGGCAAACGCGTCGTGTTAGTAGGTTAAATGATAGGCCATATTACAAAACGTCACAACGATTATAACACTATTCCAGCAAGCGTTTAAAAACGCGCGCGTCTGGAAGTGCGCGTCTCAGAAGCGACTACTGCGCGACTCTTAAGCGACTTGTGCGCAACTCTTGTGCGACTTGCGCGCGTTTTTTGTGCGACTTGTGCGCGTTTCTTGATGCTGCGCTGTGCAAAACAATTTACGTTGATTACATAGGCATCTAATTACTTATGCTGCTGTACACAGCTCTAATATGGAGCGCTAAAGCGTTACAATTAACTTTTATTGAATGCTAATAAAAAGTTCCTCACATGTTGCAGACGGTTAAAAACGCTCGCATCGTATGCGCCCTTTTGGACGCGTTTTTGGTCTGTTGTGTTGCAAGAATCGATTATGTTTGATTGCTGCAACTGCAACTTGGATGCCGCTTCACGTTCAACACTAAATACTGTTACCTGTGGCAAGCGTTTATTAACGCAGGCGTGTTTCCTATGCGTTTGCAACAAATTAATTGATTTGATTGGCTGCTAATGCAATTTCCTCACAAGCCGCAGTCTGCTAATTATGTATGCTATTTTCCGTTGCTGCTTCTTTTTTTTATTTAATTTTTTTTTTATATGCCGCTTGCATGTCTATTGGCCATAATACCGCTTGTTACCGCTAGCCGCTCCCCCGCCAACGTTGCAACAGGCGCGCTGCGGGCTAAAGCTACAACAAAAAAAACCACGCGAGTTTAACCGCCAGCTGACCCGCCTGCCTTTTTTTATGTTTTTTATTTTTTTAATTTTTTGCTGTTGCGTTGGTGTCTGCGAAGCTAAATTTGAACTCCGCAAGTTCTTTGAGTTTGTGATGCTTGTGTGGGTTTTGCCCAAGTGATTTATTGCGCACAGATCGTTGCAGATACTATATGTATATATGTGTGTGTTTCTGACTTTCCAGTGGGCTTAAGGCCTAACGGTATTCAAACGATCGCCGCAAATTGATAAGCAATACAAGTGAGAATTACAAAATTCTAGACTCCTGTTGACTTTGCTGATTTGCAAAAAAAAAAAAATCAGCCAATTTTCGCTGGGGTGCAGGCAGCATTCAAAAAGGGTTAAGGGTTTTCTTTTTTTTTGTCGGGTTTAGGTATCGTTTTACAGGCAGCCGTTTTCCTACCTCATTCGTCGTGTATAAATAAACAGCTGTTTGTTATGTATTTTAGAAAAAACAGGGTTTGAGCAAACAACAGTAACTGCAACTGCAACATCATCATCATCAGCATTATCAACAGCACCATCTTGGGGCAGCTATTCATTAATCATAAATTTAATTAACAATCAAATGATTTTAACATACGGCAGCATCTTGACAGAAATGACAAGAACGTTGACAAAGAAATGGTTCTGGCAAGGCGTTGCCACAAAAAAAAAAGGGTTAGAAGAAAATGAGCAGACAAAGGGTGTTGGGAAAATTAGCCACAGATCTAAGGTTGCAGTTTCGCAGAATTTCCATTGATAAACAATAATTCATTTGCAAATTTGTGATTGTCATTTGCGGTTTTGTTCGCTGCACAAAACACACAAACACAGAAGGGGAAAAGGCAACAAAAAACCAAAGCAAAGTAAACCAAAACAAAACAAAACAAAAGAAAACAAACAATGCCAAACGACTGACATTTTGCCAGATATCATTGGAAAATTTACATATTTTTTGCGCATCTCGCTTTGGCATTACATAATTCTGGGGCGCGCTTTTCAAGTGCGTCGCATCCCAAATTGAATTGCATTTAATTAATGCGAATTATGCGAAACCCTCATGCAAAATGCGAAATTTGCTCGCCTAATCAAAGCGCATTTCAAATTCAAAACATTTGCGAGCCAATTTGCATAATATTCGCATATGTCACACAAGAGACGTGCGTCAATATTTGTACACGATATGTTGTACTTATGATATATGATTGTAGTTATTTTAACTGTAGATCAGAAGAATAATTTTTTTTATTTTATTTTATATTTTTATACGTACAGCAGGTTCTTCATGTAGCGTTTGCGGGCCACCAATGTGTAGGATTCCTTGTGTGCATGCGTTAAATATTTCATTTTGTTCAAGTTCTCAGACAGGTAAAAACACAAACAATTATGGGTTTTACGATCCGATCCCGAGTCCTGAGACTGAGATACACACAGAGAGAGAGAAAGAAAAAGGTAGAGGAAACCAATTTCTCTCAGGTATTTCACATTAATTGAAAATCTTTGTTAACTATTCGAGCTATTGTTTGCTTAGGTCAAGTCAAACACACACTCGCACACACACACACAAATACACACTCGTAGATGCGCAGAGTTGGGTTCTTTGATTTCAATCGTTAAACAGGTAGTTCGTTATAGCTTGCACTTTTCTAAAGCACTTTTCTATTGCACATTAAAATTGCTTAGATGAAAGACAATTAATTTTGCTCATGCATCTCATAGATACAAACGTTGAGATACTTTCGGGTTTATTGTTTCGTTTCGTATTTCGTAGTTTCACGTCGTGTTTGAAGTCAATTATGAAAGACACAACAACAACTAATCGAGTATGTACAACCTAACAGCACGACGTTTGCGTTCAAACTGAAGTCGGTGAGTAGCGTTCGTAACTCCATTGGTTCGTTCGCAACTTACAACTTCCAACTTCAACCCCGTGGAACTGTGCGACGAACAACGCGTCGATCGCTCGCAACATGTTCGATGTCGGCAGCAGCAACTTCAACATTATCAAGCCATTATATGGCATTAGAGCGACACCGGCCGGCTACCGGATATGAGCGAGCCACACAAAAGGCCTGCCCGCCTTTTGTTTTTGGGGTGGTCAGAACAATAGGCTTATAGGCCTGCCTCTACACATATATGCTCCGACTCGGTCGCGTCTGTTGGGGCGAATACTAATTTCAACCGGACTTTGGGCATGCAAAATATTCAAACAATGGACATCTGTCGTAAAGGAGTCATTAACACCTGAACTGGCAGATCACTGAGCCAAGAGATCAGATATCAACAATATCAGCTCTCAGAGAAGGGTAGATCGATTAGTGTAATGTGCATTAAGGAATTGAGGAGCTAAGAATGTCTAACATTTGTTGGAAATGAAATTGGAAGAAATTAACATATATTTAACAATGCTTACCAATTAAATGTAAAAATAATAGAAAGTAAATTAAAATGTAAGCAATTTTTATAGAATAGAATATAAATATAAATAAATTGTTAAAAGGTAGAAAATAAAATAACCTTATACTTGGTACATTTCTTAAATATTTCTTACTAAGTTTCGTATGCCACTCAAGTAATCAAATATTGTTTCATGTATTTTCTAAAAAAGGAAAACCCATTTTAATAATTAATTGAGTTAATTTCCACATTGAATTTAAATGAATACCTAAGCACATGGGAATCGAATTATCTAGCCAAGTATGAAAAGGCTGAAATCATTGTTACTCAGCAAAGTGTTGGCTTAAAGAGTGAACATTTCTTTCTTTCATGTTTTCGACAACTGTCGTAACCTGCACAAGTGCTGCAAGCAGCTGACACAGAGTTGATTACGTCTTTATGACTGCCTCACGGAAATATTTGATAGGAATACACGTACCCTTACCTAGGCCAATTTAGTTTGTTAACTGCCCTACCGTACTACCCCGTTAATCATTAAAATTCAATTTTACCGTTTTGGTTGAAGAAAAACTTCTACATCATTTCCACTTCCAAGGCACAATGGTGTTTTTCTTTCTTTTTTTGTTGTTGTTGTTGTTGATTGTTTCACGTATTTATCAACTTCAAGTTTGAAATTCTAAGATACTAGTCAGTTCAGTCAGTTTTTCCCATTTTGTTGCAACTGCTAACTTGAAACTGAAATTTAGCCATAAAATACATAACTTTCCATCTATTGTTTTGAGATGGCTGAGATATGAACCGAGCGTGGTCTTAAGGCCCTGTTTCTGTTTCTACTTGTATTAGCAGTTTATGGTTGTGTTGCTTTTGTTGTTGCCTTGTTTTTGTTTTTTCTTTAATGTTTTTTATAGACGCTCCGCTAGTCAAGTCAACGCTCAACACCTCATAATTCTATTGTCTTTCGACCTGTGCGCCTGACTTTGCATACATAATAACGATAATCAGCTACTTCTGGCCAACTCTTGGGCTTGCCTCACTTGTCAAACTTCACTTTCGTCGACTCGCGCACCTTCTTTACACTTTTTTCTTTTCCTCTCTCGGTTTTTCTTTTTTTTTTCATGAAATTATGCAAATTAGTTGCGCCTCTGTTTATGGAGCGTCGACGTTGACGACGCACTCCACCTATTTTTTTTTTTATTTTTTTTTTGCTTTTCGCTTTGATTGCGCCTCCGATGGTAGCGTTTTTTTCTTCACTTTTTTTTTATGATTTTATAATTTGCAGCTCGCTTCAAGTGGCAAGCGCGAGTCGGGTATTGCGTCTAGGGGTGTACTTCCCCTAAAATCCGCACCCAGCTCGTGTTCCAATTCCAATTGTCTGCTTCAGGTGTCAGAGGCGTCTGCGCACACGTTCATTCTCACCCCTGAGGGTTGAGCACCCTGCGATCGGCACCCCTAGCTTCAAGGGGTACACATTTTTTTCTTATATTTTGTTTGAATTTATAATTTTGTTGCTTTTTGTCCTTTTTTTTATTTCGATTTATTCGCTCAATTGGTAGACTTTGATTGGATACATCGTGAGGCGCAGACTTAAAAAATGCATATAAAATTTACATAATTTTTATGAATTGACAGCAACAAACCATACCGAATGCGACAAATAAACTATAAATTTGTGCGAGCCTGCATATCATTATTTATGGAAAAACATGATAATGAAAAATAATATACCACAACAGAGTGGCTGAATAACCAAAAAACATACCTAAAATTATCAGTTGTGACTGAGTTTAAAAATATATATTGTAATTAATAAGTATTAAGTAAAACTGAAAGCAATTGCTTAAGTATATTTAATAATTCCGATTATTAGAATAATTAAAGAACAACTCTATTTTGATACTTGGCTTAGTTATTTTTAAGTTAACATAGCCCAAAGTTTGGACACCTAACATTTAATTAAAATCGTTTATCCAAATATAAATGTCGTATAATTCTAGAGTTTATGAATTAAAACCGCTTGCTATGAGAAAGTTTGGATTTTGTTTCTAAATTAAAATGCAAATCTCATAATTAAAATGAAAGCGAACAGACTACGACTGGGAGAAGTTGAACTTTTAATCGAATAAGTGACAAATTTCTCGCATACATACATATATATATATATATATATATTTATGTGTAGAGAAAGGAAAACTTTTTGCAGTCACATGACCCTGACATTGATATAAGCCATTCACCTCTAGTTAGACCCCACATAGACCCAAAAATTGGCTGCACAATTTGAAAGCTAATTCTTTTCAATGAAAATTTCCGCAATTACAAAAATGAAATGTTAGAATTACATTTTGTGTTTGCTAAATAAAACATTTTATGGCAGCTACCGAGGGAAGCTGCACGACAAACTGTGGCATTTGCCTCTAGTCGGATGGTGGATGGGTGGCTATGGGTGGCTACGGGTGGTTACGGGTGGATTCTTTTCAGTTTTGGGAAGGTTGCCAGTGAGTCAAGCAGACGCCGACAGAGACTGTCGCCGTTGACGTTGCCGTTGCATAAAGTACATTAACCCAGGCCTCGACGGCTGCCAGTTGTAGATTGTTTGGGGGTATGGTCATACACCATGCCTCATGCCCCAAGCACCCAGCACGTAACACCTAGTCTCAACCCCTAAATCGCATACTGAGCGTAGCCTCAATATTCATTCAGTCAGTTTCGCAACTGGCCACCCACAAGAGCAACACCGACGATGCTGGCGACACCCTTTCAGAAACATTTTTACTGCCATGTTTTAATACCCTGTAGCAGCAGAGAATGGGTGTAATCAATGTGCTCTTTTGTATGCGACAGGCAGCAGAAAAACTTTATTTAAATGCATAATTTCTAAATAAATATTTGCAAACTACTTTTTTATACTTTCAAAAAAGTATTTAATTAATAACAATTACAATTCTATAGGGTTGGTACAATTGCTGAAAAATATCTTGAAAAACCAGAAAATATACTTTAATTCATTTTCAAATCTCTCTGCTGGGGAAAGACGACTTCCCCTAAGTGAATTTTTTACTGGCGCAGAAACTATTTTGACGAGTGTGCAAAAAGAACAGGGTATCTGCTCGTCGGACTCACTCGACAAGTGTCATTCTCTTATTCGTTATGTATACATATGTATTCATATATATGTCTGTTAATTTACGCCAAAGCCAGTGCAGGCTACCAATGTGCAGGAAGTGGGGAGTCTGATTTGGGTTGAGTTGGTTGGCTGTAGGTGCTGTGGGGGGCTGTAGGGGTTGCTGTGGGGTTAGTTGGGTCGCAAATTCATTTAATGAACTGCAAATACGAATGTGTACGGCTAATACTTGTGCATGTGTGTGTGTGTGAGTTCTGTTAAATGTTTAATTGCATTGCGAAATGCAGTTCACGCTCCGACATTTCGCACAGTGTATGGTATGGCACAACGGAAAATATTTATATTCATATTCAAGTGAGCCCAGACGGAACCTCCGGTTGCGCCCACACTCGCACACACACATACACACACACACAGCCATCCAGGCTGAGCATTTGCTGCATTGGCGCATTTTTCGAAATGTTTCCGTTTTGAATTCACTTTTCATTTGCGAGCCTACCACAGCAGCAGCGGAACCCCACTCAACCCCTAACACTAACCCCAACCACTGCCACAACATTCAACATTCAACATCCAGCAACAACAACAACAACAACAGCAGTCGCCAAAGCAGCTTCAACGACAACTGTCTCGCAACCGTCTCGGCTAGTATCCTATTTGCCACCACCCCTCGGAAGGTTTCAACAGTTGCGGCCCCTAGTCCCAGTTGCCTTCGAGGCACACATAATTAAAATGTCATCGTCGTCGCTGAAGTCAGCATTTTTCATACACTAATCCCAGAGCATTTATGGGCCAGCATTATGGAATCGCATAAAGTCAAACTACTCGGATTTGGCTCAGTCGCTCACGATTATGAAAGCTATATAAACGGATGTGAGACAAAACTGGGTGATATATTTAATCCAATATTCTTTCTAGATGTATTTATAGCAAAGCATATGAATGCTCTATACTAAATAACAACTAGGCTCCCTTTTTGATTATTTTATTTATTTTATTCTCAGTTGGAAATGAATGGAAAGAAAGCTTATCCTAAGAAAGGCACATGATTGCGTCTGTTTCTGAGAACTCCTATCTTTTGCAATGCTCGGACTCTTATGAAACAATTTCACAACTGTGCTGCTGGGAAAATACTATCATTTTCTCTGAGGTCAAGTTTGACTTAACTGTGGATGTATTGCAAAATTAAGAATAAATAATATAAGATATTAAATGTGTATTTTTTATATATTAATTTTTTTTTAATATAAAGTTGCCCTTTCTCAGAAAGAAATGTAAAAGTGTATTTAAGCCAAGTTAAACATTTATCTAAGCATATCTGCTACCGCCTATAATTAAATCAGTGCAACATAGGGTATTTTAACTTCATTGTAATTGCAATATAATGCGTCTCGTTTTTGCTGTTGCTACTTTGCTGTGACTCCAGTGAAGTTGCCACCACCCAAGCACTTGAACAGGCCTTAAGGCCGCCCCAAAGTCCTTGAGGTCTATACAAATATAATTCCCCATTTAATGCGGAAAATGCAATTTAAGCAGATCCAGCAAAAATGAAGGGTTCCATTAAGAAACATCATTTTTGCACAGTGCAGACGGCAACGCAGCAACTGCAACTGCAACGATATCTTGTGAAGGGTGTGAGGAGTGAGGGGTGTGGCAAAAAAAAAAAAAAATGAGAGGTTTGCCGACAGGCAGTTTATTTTTTTAAATTTATTTTTTGTTAGCTCAACAAGCTCGGAGTGGAGGCCCAGCATATTAAATGTCTGGCATTGAGTAGGAATAACTTTAAAAATGCTACCGAAACATTTGACAAACTAATTTGTGGCAATGTTAGGAAAATCAGTTTGGGTAATTACATGCCAATGAAAAGAAACAGGTTTCAACAGCGATGCAACACTGAGATAAAAATGAAAGAGAAAAAAAAATTTAAAACTAATAAATATATATAGAGTACCCTCAGTGAACCTTTTGCTCCCTAACAAGAGGGGTTAATGTCAGGGCACACACACACAGAGGCTGATTCCCGCCAAGGGAGTGTGTGTATAAAAGAGACAAGGATAGTTGGCGAGAGCGAGCAAGAGCTAAGAAAGTTGCCAACTCACAATGCTGGTAGGCAAGCAGACAGAGCGAGAATCGAGAATCGAGCACTGAGTCCTGAGCCCGGAGACCAGAGCTCTGAGCCCAAAGGCAGACAGTGCAATGTCCCGACGCTGGCTGCATTGTGAACAGCGAGTCCTTACAAGTACACACAGCACATGAGATACAGACACACAGAGAGAGAGAGAGAGCGAGAGGGAATGAAACAGAGTTAGCGAGCGAGAAAGAGACAGACATGATTTCATCAACGTTGACAAACTCATCGTCATTGCCATCATCCTTTGACGGCCTTAGCAGTCGTTAACCAGACCAGACCAGATCCCATTCCGACATTGACACATGATTTTCTACCCCCAGCAACTAAGAGACGCAGTTCAGCAACCAATTCTCTAGTGTCCTGTCCCATGCAAATTTCACATGCCGCATTCCCTTAAATAGCCTTTTTTTTAGCTTATAACTCTTTAGTCTCCATTAAGCCCATTTCCAATGAGTCTCAGCTCTGTTGTAAAATGCTCCCACTTGTTATGTGTATTTGTGTTTGCATACAAAATTGTTCCTAAGCTAATTTTTCTTCAATTAAACGATATCCTATCTCACAGCCTCTTTAATGTCTGTTCGTATATTACAGGAAAACAAAAAGAAACTTTCAGGGTTGCAAATTTAGAAGCCGCTTCTATTTTAAAGCAGACATGAATGCCAATGCCAAAAACTGAAAAGTTTTCGTAAAATCATCGTACAGTCTGCAAACTCAAGTTTCGAGTGGCAGAGGCAACAGCGCCCCAATAATGAAAATATATTGCCAATATTTTAAGGCGCTTGCCTCAAGTTTTCCACTCATATTTAAAGAGATGACCTTTTACTGTTCAATAAAATATGCATTGAAGTTTAAATTTCTTGGAAAATCTGAACTTTTTGATTAAAGTTTCCTCAATGTGCGAAATTGAGCTTTAGTCAAGGTTGATTTTCATTTGGGGAAAGTTGATAAAAACAAATTCCAAGAACTACCTACCTTTATAGCAAAATATGATTGAATTTTCAAACAATTCTAAGAAACACAAATGCCTTTTTATCGATAGAAAGGAAAGTTTAAATGGAAGCGAAAAGAAGAAATACGAAGGTGTACAATCTAAAATTGGATCAAATTTAATGGCTTTCGCAAGAAATCTATTTTTAAATTAATTTTTTATTGCAGGACTACCTTCAAATTGTGTTTTCACTTTCTTCTTTAAATTTGGAAATGCTAAGAATGGACTTGATGGCTGTTTAAAACAAATATATTAACTAAAAAGCCTTAAAGTTTGTTTTTGTCTATGCTTTGTGTCGGTCTGTCCCCCCCCAAAACAGAGTCTAGAGTTACAACTGGAGCTAATTAAGAAACAGTTCGCAACCATTCAGTTCATTTGAGTCGAGCTCTCACCTCATTCTATTACACCTGCCTTTGTCTAATGAGCCGTGTCCTCGACCGTTTCTAGGTGTGTTGCTCATACGCCCCATTCAAAAAAACAAAGGACAACACGACATGTGTTAAATACATATATATATATATAAAAAACAATATGAGAAGCAAAAGCGATAGCAAAAAAAAAACTGGCAACACCTTCGAACGTGTCACAAAATGTGTTTTTAATTTGCCAAAACAAAGCAACAACAACAACATCAACACAAGGGTCAAGAGGAGTAGAAATGTTAAAAGGTTCTGTGCTCAATGATGATGATAATTATTGAAATATACGCAATGTGACCACACACAGTTACAGCCACACACACACGCACACACGCCAAGCCACGCCCACTCACAGGTCACGTTTAGCTGGGAAGCCGCCCAGAATTTTAATTGCCCGACGCTTGGCTCGTTAGCGCAAAAAGGTGACAACCAAACTGCAAAAGGTGATCGATTAAATACACATATGCAAACATCATAATATATATATATATATATATATATATATATGTATATGTATATATATTTTAATTAATTTCAATTTCATCTGTGTGACCGCACGACAAATTCAATTAGCCGACGCATCGAGGGGCAGTTTTATGGCCATGTTGCAGCCGCCGTATTTAATATATATATATCGTATATATATATATATATATGTATATATGTGCCAGTGGTCAACCTGTCCCCAGTTTAGTCCTAGCCCATTACATTTGTCACCTCGGCTGATTTTTATGGCGTCGCTCTGTCGTTAACACCGTCTTGGGTGTCCATCGTATGTCCTTTGTTTAGCCACACACACACCTTGTTGTCCATTTGGCTGTTAACGGCCTCTGGTTACAAATAATTAATAACAGTTGATATTGGGTCCACACAGACTGACTACAAATACCCTCTTGGCAACGGAAATTTGGCAATGTATATATTACATTTTGGATGTTGAACATATTTAGAGAATAGTTCGAGAATAGAAAACACTTGTCGTAAATTTAAGAAAATCGCTCTGAAAACAAGAAATTATTTTTTATTTTTAGAAAACGGTCCCTAAATTAGAAAGGCTTCTTTTCTATGTATCAGAAATCTATTTATTAATAATAGAAAATAATTTAAAGAGTAAAAATGCAAAGCATTATTTTTAAAAAAATTCTTTCTTAAATGCAGAAAAGAGTAATGAAATCTGATATCTGGCTTAATATTAGAGTTCTTGTACAAAAAAAAAGAAAACCCCTGGATATTAAAAAAAAATTTTAAAAATAATTCATTCATGTAAATAAAAAGAGATATACTCTGTTTTTTATAATTATACAAATATAATATATATACTATAATATGTATTTACACTTGTCGCAAAAGTATGGCGAATTTTTCCAATTTCATGGTGATTTTTTTTCGAAGTGTACCACGTCCGTAATGGATTTGGATTTGAAAATCGATTCAGTTTTGAAAAGGGCAATTTTAGATTCTTGTCAAGACATTTCTATTTGCCCAATTCTGACAAAGGAATCGCCAAAAATACATATATTAATTAAAAAATATATATAAGCTTGAAGCCGCATTAATTGCCAATTAATTACGTATTGTTAAAATTAACGTGTTGTTTTTCATGTTTAAATAACAATATGTGTGATTAAGCAACATTTGCGAGTGTTCAATGCGGGTGTGTATGTGAGTGTGTGAATGAGTGTGCACAGTTCAAATATATTTAAATATTTTATGTGAGCAAACTTTCAGGCAAACAAAAATAATTGAACAAATAATTTATAATAAAGAAACAGTGATTAAATTCTGCTCTTGCTTCAATAATTGTTACAATTTTTTACAAGTAAATATATGTATATCTATTTAACTCATTATAAATATGTGCGTATGATACTTTTAACGCTTTTGATCTTTTTTGATTACTTTGAGGCAATTAACACTCAGCCAATTAATGTGACTTGTTCGGGTGCAAACAGGCAAACACCACTCACTCCACGGATTTTCATCTCTGCCACAAAGATTTTCAATTTTGACAGTTTTTGCGTCAGCTTTTTGCGTTAATTTCGCACAAATGGCGTTTAAAAATAAACACGAAATTTATGCGTTTATTGAAATGTTTGCCGCTGACAGCAAACAAAATGTCTGCCAAAACAGCTAAAATAATAACAACAAAAAATCTCTGCACCTGTGGCTAAGCAGTGAGAGAGAGAGAGAGAGGGAGAACAGAGAATCAGCCTTCCCACTGAGCCTCTATTGTCTACCACCCATTGGCCTGAAGGTCAGTTCTTTTGGTTTATGGCTCTCGGCAGGCGCACAAATTTCTCATTCGTGATTACGGTTTCTCCCATAATGACAGGCAAATTGTTATCTGACGCGACGTCGAGGGGGCGTCGTTAGATGGCGGGGCACGTCGACTAATAGCTGCCACGTTTAATTAAACTTCAATGTATATCATTGCATTATTTATAGCCAGCGGGGCATTTTCATTTAGCCGACTGCCATTTAAGGCCAAGCATCATAATAGAAAAAGTTTTAACAATGCAACCGTGACAGGATGTCTTGTTGCATGCAACAAGATATTTATGTTATATACTTACATATATTATATTTATTTAATATGATTCCACAATCTTTTATCATTTTCACTGTAGTTATTAATATTTGAACGGAATGTCGCTCTAAGTACTCTATTTATCACTCGCTGTGTGCTTGCAACGCCCCTGTTGCAAAATTAAGTTGACTGCAGGCTCTTTTCGTTGCGAGTCTTCCTACATGAGGCAAGGCAACATTAATATATGAGCGGCCCATTGAACGGTTCAATTGCGGCGATAAATATTGCAATTCTCCAGCCTCTTCAGTGCACTGCTTATCAATGGGGCAGCCACACAGAGGAGAGTTTCTCACGACGACGTTCGCATTTTGGGTGGCAACAAAAGTTGTATTTATGCAGCAGCAACAACAGCAGCAACAGCAACAGCAACTGTAACAGCAACAGCAACAATAACCAGTTGATATGAATGTGCATATGAAATACCTACGACTATATTCATAATACTTTGAAATGAAAGGTGGGCGTGTTGCGTCTGTTTGTCAACGCGATACGCACATGCCACATGCCACCGTTCACATGGCCCCAGCCCGCAAATACAATTTCAAGTGCCGCAGGATCGCAGTGTTGCCAATAAGTCTTCTGGTAAAGATGCAGATGGCAAACTGGGAACCGGGAACCGGGAACTGGGAACTGGGAACTGTTGCTGCCGGCAAACGAAAGTTTTAGTTTTGCCTTTTGCAGTTTGCCGTTTGCCGTTTTTCAGTTTTATGGAGCAGTTCTCACAATGTGCCGTTATCTGCCACTTGCTGGGCGTTTTTGGTTTCATGTTTCGCTTTTTCATTGTCGCTGGATGCTGTCAGCGACATGAATAATATCGAGTGCGACAAAACATGCCAGCAAACTTCAGGCGGCCGACACTCGGAGTCAGTTGAGCAAATTTGATGGAATATGCAGCACCCTTTGAGTTGAACAAACTCCACTGATATGCATTAGTTGAATGCAACAAAGGTGTGGTCTTGTGTTTGAGGCAGACACAGAAGTCATGTAATAACTATTAAGGACAGACTCTAAATACGCTCCTGGCTTAAGAAGAGGTCGATAAACCTTTGATGGAGCTCGTCATAAGCCAATCCATTTACAGATGGGTTTATTTTACTTTCAGCTAAGAAAGCCTTACAATAATAACTATATTTAAAAAATAAGATAGATTTGCATCTATTTATTTTTATGCAAATCAAACATCATAGCGCATATGCCACATAGTCAACTTTACATAGGGTAATTCGAAAACGAAATAATCAATACAATAAAATAAAACTTATTGAATTACGGAAACTGTCGGCGTGATTTGAAATTGAGAGTCTTATGCGATTCCGTGACGTTTCCGGGAAAACATATCAAATGGAAATGTTTGCAAGAAATATTTAAAAAAAAAAATGATATGATTCCAAGTTACTCACAACAATTTGAAGCTATCAGCTATCGGTGCGTATGAAAATAAATCGCTTACCTGAAAAATATAGAAAGAAATACCAAAAATTAGTATACGAAGTTAAAAGTAAATTGACAAGTCAAACTGAATTTAGGTTTTGATTCAAATTCAGATTTTCAATTGGTTGTGATGTCAATTATGATTGTAAAAGCAAACAAAAATGGGAATGCAAAAGTTGATCTGCTGCATTTGTTTTAACAATAAACCAAGTTATGCCTCAGAAGTTGAAATGCTGAAATATGTCGAAAGCACAAATTCTTTGACTACAAACAATGCATAACAACAATTTCGAACAATAAAGCTATAAGCTATAAAAAATGTGTTAATTAAATATGCAAACAAAACAGAAATGTTTAGAGAAAATATTTATTTTGCACACCAGCCAAAATCTGTCATTTGTGGTTGGCTAAATAAATGCAAATATGATTTGTGAAACATATTCATTCATCGAATTATTTGCTGAACTGAATGCAAAGTTTAAATAATGATAAACGATAAAACGATGCAAAGCATTTTCTGATTATTTAACGATGCCTTTTCCATCAGCGATGCTGATAATAGCGATAATGATGATAATGATGATGATGATGATGTTGAGGGCAATTTGTAATATACTCAATGCAGCTCCAGGGTAAAACAAATGAAATTATTCTCAATATGTTTTAGACATAACGAAACCAAACGAATCGAATGAACAAATATTTCTGTCTCTCGACTTGAAAGTGGAAATCCAGAGGGAAATCAGCACAGACCAGACAGAAAGACAGACAGACAGACAGACAGACAGTCAGACGAAGCGACAGAACAGCCTATGTCAGTATTCATTTGAAGGAGTAAATTTGATTACGTAAATTGCAGCAGAATTATTAGATTAAAAATGACCTTTAAAGTTGTGTCTTAACTTGCTTACTAATTTTAGAAATGTCAGCAAAGACGAAGAAAATTCAATTTCTTGGATTGGTTTCAATTGGTAAAAGACTTTCAGCAAAATTATGTAACGTTGGCAATTTAAATTGCAATTTTTGTGATGCACTTAAATATTTATTTAGGTGTTAATGCGCTGGGGAAAGGGTTACAGAAAACGCATCCAGCTGTGACTACAAAATGTAATTAAACTAATTTGCCACAATATAATTTATAAAGGTGAACAACAACAACAACAACAACAACAAGAGGAGCAACCACAACAGCGATTAGTCAGCTAGCCGCAGTAGACCTTATAAGCGTGTAATTTAATTTAATGCAGCCCAAAACCAAAAACAAAACCAACAATAACATGGCGCGTGAATAAATGTGGAAAATGCTGTCGAGTTGCAACATTGCGACAGAGAAAAAGCAACAGCAACAAAAACAACAACAACAACAACAATATTTTTAGCTTTTTTTGGCTTTTATGCATTACAAACGCTAAATCGCTGAAGCATTTTAGTGCGCTGACAAATGGACAAATGGGCAGCTGCTCGTTCAAATATAGACGGGGCGTGGCAGTGGGCTCAACTTATATCACACACACACAAACACACACACACTCACACTCAATTTGTTGGCGCTGCTAATAAAGTTGTTGGTACAACAACTGAGCCCCCCAAAATTGTTGCCAAAAACAAACTGAACAAAATGAACACAAAACACATTGCACAATGTGAAAAGACAAAGAAAAACAAAAAACAAAAAAAAAACAAAAATAAAGAGAGGAAACCCAAAATGAGCAGCGCAACAAAAATTAATAGACGTCTTAGCCGTTAGGCTCATGTCTGCTGTCTTGGCCAACAATCGGAAGTACAAAATTAAACGGCGGACACAGCAAAAGTAACCGAAGAAGAAAAATCCAAAATCCCAAACTTATACTTAAAACTAAAAGAAGAAGTAACAACAACAACAACAACCACAAAGAAGGGGAAGTGTGTGTTTAGGTCGGCCAATCTTGAGGAAGTTGCTCAGACGCTGTATTTACTGCCAGTTAATCTGGCTACTGAACCCCCAGAAGTTCATCTGCATCGTTGGCGGTAAACATTACTCAACTTCCCTCAAACACTGCAAATCCTTCAAAGTGTCTTATCCAGCCAAGTTTACTCATTATAGTTACTCCATCGAAAACTTGAAATGAACTTCGGATGAGTCAGCTGACAAGTGCTCCACGTTTAGGTATACCAAATGGCAAGTATACTCATTAAATCAAATATATGTATATATATACATATATGTATATATGTATATAAAATATGTCAGATATTTTCGACATCAGTGGGAAATTCTTTAAATCTGCCTACAGCTCAAAAACTAACATTAGGCAGAAGGTAGGAAATATCCAATTTACAAATAGAAGCTGAAGTATTATGTGTAAATATTTAAGATATATCCAATTTAGGAATATAACCTAATATATATGTATTTATACAGCAATTATATATTCTCCACATCTTCAAATCTAAAGAAATTATTATTGCTCACTTTGGACTGCCCTTATAGGGTATCTCGATTCTAAGCAACTTCTAATTAGCCCAATCTCAAAAGTTGCTAAACCAATTTCAATCCCTTTTATAATCATGCAAAACATATGCCACCTGATGCAAATCTTGTTAAGAGACCCGCACTTAACATGAACAACCTGTAATTTATGATTCACCTGGTAAACTGCAAATTGATGTACAGTTACTGCATCTTGGCTCACTTTCGTCAGACGGGGGCCAAGTGGCTGCAAAATTGTGTACAATTTTTGGCTGCTAATTGGCCAACACTTGCACTGCACCAGCCGCAAATTTATGGCCAGTTATTAGTTGTGCCACAATAGGCCAACGACGGACGGGGTATGTTAAACACTTGACTATTAATCAGCCAGCAAAAAACGCCAACGGGTTAACATTAAAATTACAAGTCTGCAGTCGACCCTCCTGTCAAATTGGTAGTTTTGTGTAGGCAAATTAGGCAAAAATAATGCATTCAATCTCCATCTAATCCTTAATGAACAACAGCCAGCGGATGTTTGTGTGCAATTTGTGGCACTAATTGTGTATAACTTAGTGACGAAAGCTAATCGTATTTGGAAATGTATTTCGAATGCGGAATTGTAGATTTAATTGAAATGTTTTTTTAACAAGTAAAACTGGAAATTTCAATTAAGCTTCTTAGCTAAAAAAAAGCTAATGTATGACTAATTTTTTTTTTTATTTATTTATTGTTAACTAAAATCTGTCGATACCAAAAATATAAAAAATAAAAAATTTAAATTAAATTAAATTTAAACTAAAATTAAAATCATAAATAAATTAAAAAATATTAAATTATTTATAATAAGACTAATGTAATATTATCTCATATCAAATGATATAGTAGGCAATAATCAATAGATCAAAATATAATTTGATCTTCTGATCGGTTCACGAAGAATGCCAAATCTTCAATGTTAAATAATGTTAATAATTTTAAATTAATTTAAAAGCACTTTTAAATACATGTTTATATATATCTTCCAGTTTTCATCCGGAAATGTTCTGAGAGGTTTCCACCCCTCAAAACACTTCCTATTTGCCTTTCATTCCTGCCCATAAATTGTGTGACACAGTTTCAATTTCATTGGCGCCACCTGCGATAATTAACTGGCTTCAAATGTTCGAGCTCAACGCAATTTAATTATTTTGACATTGTTTTGACTCCAATTTGGTATTTGCCGCCTTAATTATTATTGACAGTGCAATTTTGCACATGCCAGCAAAACATTTTGCACGTGTGGCCGCCAACAACTGCCTATGCACAATAAAAATGCACATAAATAAATCCAAAGCATTTTTAATTCCATTGCTCACATAAATGATACAAAAAAAAATTGTTCAAAATAAGAGCAAATAAAAAAGAACTACGAAAAAATAAATATATATTTCACCGCCTGTCAAATTCCCAAGAGAAAAAATATTTATCATTAATTCAAAAATTTGTTGTTTGTTGCCGTTGCAACGGGGCGCGCATAACAATTAAAACGCTTTATTTACATGGCGCAACAAATTTTCCACCAAACTACAAAACACATAAAAGATAATGCATTTTTGTGTTTTATTTTTTGTTTTTTTTTTTTTTATTTTTTTGCATCTATTTTGCGAGCGAAATGAAATGCGATAAAAATAAAAATCGAAACGAAATGCCTACAAAAGCCGGCGACGTCCAGTAAACAAAACGACTGGTCAACAATGGGGCCAATGGTGTACAGTGGCTGCTGAAAGTGCTCGCACAGCGAACCGGCAACGTTTCCAGACACTTTTCCGTTTATTGCACTCGCTGTTTTTCCCTCTTCCCCCTTTCCTACATTGCCCATTCCAAACCTACCCCAACCGAACTGGTCAGAGAATTTGCAGTCTTGTCTGCGAGGCTGCCTGCCAAAAATGTAACCCCAAGCAATTTTCAATTTTTATATTATTTCTGTTTTCATACATATATATATGTATATACATATATATCTTCTTTATTTTTTTTTTTTTTGTTGGTTGTACATTTTCGTGCCGCACGCCATTTTCATTTCTCGCATTTTTCTCTGGCTTTGCCGCAGCATTTTTCATAATTCTTGAGGCGATTTTTCGCCAAAACTTGCAAAGTTTTCACAGTGAGGAAATTATATTTTGGCATCGTGTAATAATCTCCCTTTTTACAGAAAAAAAAAACGAAAAACCATCCAAGAATATTTCATAGTTGCACTTTTCCGACCAGACAACCCGACCACTGTCTGCCCCTAACCCATATCAACATCGCGCCCCCCCCGCCCAAAAAACTTGGTCCTGCCTCATAAATATATTGTTGCAAGCGTAGCGCAATCTGCTGTCGAGGAGTCATAAATATGTCGTCGTGGTTGTCGTTGTTCCTCTTCCTCTTCTTGTTGGTGTTGTTGTTTTTGTAATTGTTATTGTTATTGTTGTAGAGCACTA
Organism: Drosophila kambysellisi; assembly: GCA_035042185.1. NCBI lineage: Eukaryota > Metazoa > Arthropoda > Insecta > Diptera > Drosophilidae > Drosophila > Drosophila kambysellisi. The sequence continues at coordinate 2,821,716 of JAWNLS010000945.1, read as the reverse complement.
AATGTCTATATCATGTATCTCTCGCTACATTTTGGGCACAAAATATACGTAATAACTCCAGTGATGTGAATGGGGCTAGCGCTGGGAGAAACCGCCAAAAGTAGACAAAAACTTCCGAGAAGTCTTGTGTGAGAGTGTGTGTGTCTGTGTGCGTCTGTGTGTGTGTGTATGTGTGTGTGTGTGGGGAGCATGGGGTTGCCAAAGTGATTTGCTAAGTACAGTGGGGCCAATTTAATGCATAGTTCAAGTGGACTGTCTGTCATATTCAACTAATTAGTCTGTCAGTCTTTTTTCTTTTGCACAGTGAGCAAAATCAATTAATGATTTTAGCCACTTAGTTTGGCATTTGAGCCCTCTCAAAAGCTTACCAATAATCACACTTTATACAAGGTCTTATGACTGACCTGTTCTTTGGAAAGCTTTTAAGTGCATATTCCCATAAAGTGGGGCAAGGACAAATCTGTTGCAATTGTTGAAATTATCTTACCAAATGGGATTTGTCAAAGAGTTTTTTTTAACAAAACCTACCAAGCTTAGAGGAATGTTTTTCTTACATGTTTAAGTCCATTACATTTACAAACACATCTTATTTGCATTTTGTATCAAAACCGTAGAGGTCTCAACCCACTGTGCCACATTGCACACAATGGCACAAAAGCTGTTGTCTCTGGAGCAGAGTAGAACCCACTAATGGTATACATTTATGTCTGGAACACATTGTTATTGCTGAACTTTAAAGAGTTAAAAAACAAACGAGTGAATACAAAAAAATGACTGAAAAATAAAACGAGACCCAGCGATTGAAAGCTGGATAATGCGAGTATGACAAGAGCCTATTGTTGTTGTTGTTGTTGTTGTTATGGAGAGTGGCCTACGGCTATCTGTGGAACTCATCAACACTTTAAAGATCGCACTTTAGAGTCATTTCTCAGCTGGGTCACCCAGCCCAATGGGGACCTGGTACGTTGAAAATCAAAGCCCAAGTCGATAATCGAATCAGTCGCATACAAATATGTGGCACGCGGGGGCGTTCCTTAAGCTTTTACACACAGCATCTGCGGCGACTCCCCTGGCAATTGAATTGCTGATGAGCTGCGGCGTCGTCGGCGGCGCCTCCAAAAGCGTCATTGAATATGTAATGCAGCCATAGGCTATATAATAATAGCATACAAAATGCGACTCCAAACGAATGTTGCCGGAGTGCGATTGGATATGTGGAGATGTGAAGAACTGAAGAACTGAAATTGAAACACATCTGAACTATATACACATATATGTATATATGTATGTATTCTTCAAAAGCTCCCCAGGCAGTCGTCCAATTTGAATTTCAAAATTGACGTCATCCACAATGTGCATATGATTTACTTGTTGATTCAAAAAAGGCGACCCAACCACGCCCACCTCGTCTCGGGCCACATTAGATAAGCAACTTGAGGGAATTGCAGCTGAGACTTGAAAGCCAAGTCTCTCTGTGTGTGTGTGAGGTGTGTGTGTGAAGTGTGTGTGTGTGTGTTTGCAAAAAATGCGGCTGCTTAGAAGAAAAAATATATATGTTAAATGAAAACATTTTTGAGTGCATTAAATTTTAAATACCCTTGCAAAAAACAATCTTTTAAATATATTTATTTTATGGCCAGACAACTAAGCTTTTTGGTTCATATTAAAGCTTTAAGAACGACATTAAAGCTCTCATAAAGCTGAAGGTCTATCAGCTTTTGAAGGATAAAACAAATTAAAGTTTAAATTATATTGCTGTGATTAAAAGACTTGATCAAAGTTATTTTTTAATGCCTGACAATTAAAATCAATTAGTGCTTAAAGCTCTGGCAATAAATTATGACCAAATTTAGATTTTCTTGTTTGACTTTTGGGATTTATTCAAAGGCTGCAAGTTTATTGTAACATTTAAGATACAAATTTGTTTCGTTCTAAGCAAACAAAAATTAAATGTTTTCTTAAATAAAGTTTATTTTCATTTAATCAACTGAAAGTCCCCATTGCAAAGGGTATCTCAGAAAAGAAATAAATAAAAGTAAGCTGCAGAAAATAAGACAAATATTTGCAGCTCATTTGAGAATATGGTAAAGCAGCTTTTCTGTAAATTTGGCGCATTTGGCGTTGACGGCAACTTTTATGGCCGACAAATGAATGCAACAAAATTGTGCGACGAAAATTGAAAGAGACAGCAGTGCTACACGTAATTAGCCAAACTAACCCAAAATGGCTAACAGACTACAGTCAACAGTGGGCAGTGGACAGCAGTCACAACTAGTCAGTCGTCAGTCGAAGTGTTTGTTGAACCCCAAAACAAAATGAAACCCTAAACGGAGAGACAGAGCTTCAACTAGATTTCATCTTAATCGAAAGTGAATTGAAAAACCTTTTGCTTTTAATTGCAAATACGTATTTAGAATTTAATTTTCAAACATGCTCAACTTAATTGGGGCGTTAATCACTCTTTGCATTATGAGCGTAGCCAATTAAATGCTGCAAATGCCTCTAGAGAGGTGAGCAAAATAAATTAACTAAGCTGATATTTAATTGTGCCCATAAAGAATGCCGAGGCCTGAGTCTCTGAGGCTGAGGCTGAGGCTGAAACTAAACATTAGTTTAGTATTAATTTCAGTTAAACACGTTGAAAACGAAAGTTTTTCCACTTGCCTGACGATTGCATGCGGCACGAATTCAATTGAAAAACACACACACGTTTTTCACACATTACGTATACGACTCGTTGTTTATCTTCAATTTCGTTATCTATTTTGGCATTTTTGCACTTTTGCATTTGTCGTTTTGTATCTCTTTAATGACATAATTGTGTGTGCTTTCAGTTTGTGACCTTCATTGGCAGATGTTTGTTTTCGAATGTGCACAATGAACTTGGCCGACAACTGTTGACTTTCTTTTGTTCGATCGATTCGATTCGATTTGAGGGCCCTTCTCCTCCCCTCTAGTCTGCGATTTGCATATTTACATAAATTTGCGTGGTAATCATTTAAACTGCCCGTCAATTTTGTCGATTTGGTCTCACTTTACTAGTCGCTATCTTCACTCACCAGATCTGTGGGGATCGCAGACACAAAGGAAAAAAATAACTGCATAGCACCAAAAACCAGTTAAAAGATTTACCCTGTTTATGAGTCTGGTTGGGCATATGAATTTAGGAAAAAACATCAATTTTCTTAACGAATTCTGCTGAGAGCGCGGCAAAGCTAAAAAATTATGATTTTAAAGCTCTTAAAAACCTTTTTGAACAATTAAATAAAATTAAATTACTAAATTCCCTTTGACTCATTGGCAAATGCAACAGTTTTGGTAGATACTGGCCTACCTTTACACTTTGACTGTATCCAAGAAATTTATTTTGAGGTAGGTTGCTGGCAATCTGCTTTCCAGAATTGGATCTATGTTGATTTTCCCTCAACTTGTTACCTTACCTCAAAGTTCTGCCTCGAAATTCATGTTATTATTCTGCATCTAAGAAATGATTGTAAAAATTAGAGTCTTACACTGCAATTAAATCCGAAATTAACACTTAACTTAACACATTTTCCTGTCTATAGATATTTAGCTATTTATATAATACTACAACATTTAAAGCATGATTAATCCAAAGATTCAATGCCAGCTTCTACAGTGTTCCAGTTGTTATAAAAAAATACTATAATGTTTTCATTATTCTAAGCTTTATGCATTGATACCCACTTCAAGGGTATTAAAAACACAATCGTTTCTATTAAGCTGAGCACGACTGTAAACAGTAGCCGATGTTTAGTATGCTGCTGCTGTGGGGCGCGCATTGTCTGCGTAGTCTGTCTGTCTATCTGTCTTTCTGGGGGTAGCTCAATCAACTGGCAGCAGCAACTATTTTTGGTACACTGCCAACAGTAGTAGCAACAACAATAACAACAACAACAACAGCAACATAACGGCGTAGACGGCTGCCAAAAATGCTGAAAGTGGCGGCTGCTTTTGACCCACTGACTGATTTATAAAAATAAAAAAAAATCACAGAAAAAAGTTGGCTACTTGCAGTTGTTGGCTGCTTGCTGCTTGCCGGTTGTCTGTTACCAGTTTTGCATTGTTGCTGTTGCAGTTTGCAGTTTAGAGTTTGCTATTTGTAGTTGGCAGTTTGCATTCGCTCGATTGCAAATGCAATTAACTTGTTTAACATTTCGGGCGCCAGTTGATCTCCGTCACTCTGGCACTTGGCCCACTCCCCCGACCAACCCCCGACCAACCCTCGAGAAACTCAATTTCAAAGCGATTCAAACTTTTCACTGCAGCTTCACGCTGACAAAAATGCTACAAAAAATACAAAAAAATGAAAAGCAAACGCCAAGAAAAATACATTTTTCAGTTTAAGTTGTCAAAGTTTGCGGCATAGAGAAATGTCTGCCACATAAATTCAGTATATATTTGAATATATGTTGCACAGACAATCCAAACAACAAGTGACACGAAGCATGCAATTGTCGCGTGTGTTAGACTAGCATATACCCTGTATTTAATAGGTCTTCACTTCCTTATTGGATTTGTTTGATACTATCTGGTGCGATAGAGCAATAAAGAAATTCTTATGAAGCTGACTAAAGTATATAAATCTGGTAACTCAATTGCATTCTAAAAATGTATTTAAAAGTATCGATATTAAAAGATAAATAAGTTATTTCAACTGTCACATATTTACATTACTTCAAGATATCCGTGCTTCACAATCAAAATATATAAAATCTAAATTTAAAAATGTGTTAAAAAATTTCTTAAAAGTAGCTACATAGATCATATTGGATGTAATCATAATAATAATGCTAATATTTAAATTATTTCTCTCAACCGTCACATATTTACATTACCTCAATATACCCACGCTTCAGCCATTTTAAATGGCTACAGGGTATATACGAAAACATCAACATCAACAATAGCAATGTGTCATTCACCGCAAAATGTAAAAGTTACAAAAGTCATTTTACAACTGTGCAACTGGGGAACTCTAAAGAAAGACTCTGCGCCCCTGACTCTGTCAACAATTTCCAATTAATAATTCATAAACATTTGCTCAACTTTCCTCGACTCCACTCCGACTCCCACTTCGACTTCGACTTCGACTTCTTCGACATCTTCTTCTTCTTCAACATTTTCTTCGTTATCATCTTCTTGTGTCAAAAACAAATGTTTTCCACGCTCTTTGCCCCGTTTTGCGGTTGTAAGTTGGCCCTCAGCTGAATTGCCAACACTTGTTGTTCAAAGTGTTTTTCTTGGCAATTTGTCTGCTGCATAGGAACAAAAAAAAAAAACAAAAAAATGTAAAAAAAAAACAACTCAACAAAACCAAATTTATTTATGCTGCCTGCAATTGTAATTGGGTTACCAGTGGAGCTGCTGACGTCGACTGAAGCAGCAACAGCAGCAGCAGCGGCAGCAGCAGCGGCAGCTGGCATGCACAGCAGATACTCAGATACTCAGATACTTGGATACTCAGAGATACAAAGTTTCTGTTGCTGCAGCAGCGAGTGTTGCATTTGCAGATGCTAAGTGAAGTGAGTTTCAAAGTTGTTTTGTTGTTTTGTTATTTTTTTTTGTTTTTATTTTTCGTTTTCATTCCTTTGCTTTTCTTTAGCCGCTTGAATAGCAAATGAATGCACTACTCAAACTCATATTTGTCTGAGTAATGAATGATTTTTTTTTTTCGCTTCCAGCATATTTTTTATGCGCATTTTTAATGGGCTTTTCCCTGATTTTTTTTTATGAGGCGCAGTCGTCTTAAAATATTGTTATGGGCAGTGTTTTGTAGTCGTGCCAAGCAATAACTGAGTAATCTGCTCTATAAATCATATGCACGAATACCATCTACCTTATGCATTACTTAATCTTCCTAATGCCACCAGATCTGCCATTTCCCATTTGCTACATTCCAACATTTTTGTGTTAGATTCCCAAAAAGTTGCATTTGTTTCATTTAGTTTAGCCCGATGCTCAGCACAAATATCAATTTTCCTAATTGCCCCAAACACACAACACGCATTCGATATGTAAGCCCAAAAGAGGGTTGTGCCAAAAAAAAAAAAAACAAAAAACTCCACACAAGTTACCTTAGAATTAGTAAAACTGTTTGAGTTTCGATTTGCCAAGTTTGCTTATACCCTATTATCGATACTATAAGGTATATGCATTAAATCGATTGCAAGCCATTTGCTACTAAATTTCATTTCTATAAAATGATAGGTCGTAAATAAAAAATATTTGTTTACATTTGTGATCAAAGCTGTCGGCTTTTTTTTAATGGCATAATGCTTAATTTATTTATATGCATTTATATACATGCTTAATTTTATTATACCCATTATTATAGGTTTATAGGATATAATAAAGCTCATGCATAACTCATAAGCAAGCCACCTTCACTCTTTTTGCTCATTTCGAGCATACATTTATTGGCCTCATTTGCCAGACACCAAGGCAGATAGAGAAAGAAAGATAGAGAGAGAGAGAGAGAGAGAGAGAGAGAGAGAGAGAGGGATCAGGGCGTTGTTTTTGATTTTTGCATAATTGTGCATAATTGTGACTGACAACCAAAGGCAGAAAACAATAAACAAAAACGCCAGCTTTTGTGTGTCAAAGAAAATAAAAGTTACATCAGTTTGTTGGCCACAAAAGCGAATCTAAGCCGCACCAGAATGGACAACCATTAACAAAAGGGGCCCAACACACACCTGACATGACCTCCCCTGACGTGCCCCTGCCCCGCCACAGCATAAATTAGTGTCCGACTGCAAAATTGACTTTCGGCAAAAGCGAAGTGGGTCGATAAGAAATTGGAGATAAGAGATAGGAATGTGGCAAGCATTGTCTTGACACCTTAGGCTTGGGCGCCTCCCAGCTTCCAATTAGGCGCATTTGTAATTGTGTGTATGTGTGTGCAACAGAAGGAGTAGACGCTGCCAGAAACGGTTCAGTGGCATGGAAAATGACAAGGCAGCAGCAGCAGCTTCCCTCTTGCCACACTCCCTGGGGTGCTTTTGACATAGGCGCTGCTCTTTCATTTCTGTCTTATTTTTCTTATTGATTTTCCACGGCGTGACTTTGATTTAATTATTGTCAGCATCTTTGAACTTCATATGCGACACCTATGCCTACATCTCCACAGCTCCACATGATACCCCCCTGTTTGTGTGTCAGCTAATAAATAAAAATAAATTTGGAGCGATTATGTGGCTTAACAATGCCTAATTCCCATTTGATGTGTGCCGCCGCCGCTGCGATTACAAAACACGTTTCCTGTATATTTTGTGATTGAATATTCGTGAATCGTTTGGCAGGTTTTTGTTTTTTTTTTTTTTTTGGGATTCTTGAACTTGCCTCTCGATATTTATTTGCCAACTTTGCCCCGTAAGTATGGCAAGTATCTATTGTTATTGTTTCGTCTCTTGAAAGCTGACAGGCACGGCACTCTTGAAGTGCCGTTACAATCATAAATACCCTCCCCCGGGGGCTGGGCTCTCTCTGTTAAGTGTGTCGCCCCATTTGCTATTTGTTCATAACGAAATAACTTTAAAAAATTCTTTATCAAGATTTTGCGTAATGCAATAATTTCAACGATGTCATTCCTTACGTTGATATACCCTGTTCTTAAACAGATCAAATGGAGTGTTTAGGAAATATAAAATAATGGATTTCTAGTTATAATAGTTTAACAACTCTTAAGCTTTATCTATAATTCGTTTTACGCTTTAAACTTGCTGAAATTTCGTTATTAAAATTTATTGTTTAATATCTTGAATACATGTGTTTCCAAAAATGATATACATTTTTTAAGTTTGTTGCATAATTTTACACAGCAGAAAAGAAGAATCACAACGGGATTATAAATATGACGAAGTATAAGAATAAATAAAAATAAACTTAAGCCAACTTATTTAGATAATAATAAGAGATAATAGAGGATTGGTTTCTAAACTAATCAGTTTTATAAACACATGTTTTCCTAGGATATATTTCTGTACTGTAGGGTATCTACAAGTCCAGCTACTTTAGCATTTGTTGATTTTTATCGATTTTGGTTTGTGGCAACAACACAGGCCGAAGACAGTTGAGGCAATTGCTCAAGAATCACGTACGCGAACGCGGACATGCCCCAACGCCTACAAAATGGGTAGCGACTCCAGCAAGTCATCATGCTGCGGCTTAAATAAGCAGAGCTCTGCTTTAGCCATGGCTAAGAGTAGTCGCTGCAAGTCGTGTCGAGACTCGAGTGGAGTCGCGTTGGTTGCTGGATGCTGGTGTCAGGTGCAAAACTGTAGCCCCAAATGTCACGTGCTGTGTTGTGGGGCGAAAGTCTTTCGTCATGTGTCCATCCCGCTGTGTGGACTAGTTCAGCAGTCGGCTCATCAGCATGAACTAGTTCATTCAAATTACAAATTAGTTGCGATTTCTAGCGCTCCAATTGGCTCATCCATGGTTTGCAGTGCTTCCCCCGATAATTAAGCAATTAACTTTCGACCAAAAACTTGTCGGCCAGCCAATTATGCCCCAGCCAATTTCCAAATGCATTGCACCACCTCACTACTCGGCACCAATCACTCGCACCACATCGTTGATGGGGCAAAGCCACCCACAAAAAGTGGTATCCAAACTTTATTTTTTGCGTGTCGAGACGTTTCCGGCTGCTCGCAAGTCAAATTAAATACTATATTTATTAAATACGAGAAGGAAACAACAATTGACAGACTGCTGCACTGAAAGATACCTCGTAGAGACAGTCTAAGCTATTATTAAAAATACATTCTCTTCTAAAATGTTTTGCTTGTCAAAATCGGTTCAGTTTTGAGAAAGTTATTGGAAAATGGAAAGTTTGTGCCATTTTTTTGTACAGATTCTTGACTTGACAATAACCCAAAAAATTCAGTTTTAATTGCAATGTTTTTCTGCAGATAAGAAAACTGTTGAAATCGGTTCTGTTTTAACCGAATTTTCGCATTAACTTTGACTCACAAAATTCATGTTTGACTCGACTACTGATGCTGATTACAGGGCAGCATTGATTACAGGGTATATCAGAGAAGAACACAAAAAGTAGTAAACAGGCATAAATTGAATATTGATAAATGATGTTGCCTGGTCAGCTGTTAGTTCTTGTCATCATCATCATCATCATCATTAGTTTCATCGTTGTCGCTGTTGCTGGTTTTTGTTGTTATTAACCAGTTTTTTTTTGTATTTTGACTATCTCGCGATTTGCATATAAATAAGCAAGAAATTGCCATTGAAATTGAAGAATACCCACAGAGCTGGCAAAATTCTTGAGATGAGATGAGATGAGAGCTGCTAAAAGAGTTGGCTGGCTGATCAACTGACTGACCAACTGACTGATTCTGTAAACTGGGCTAACTGTCTGGCTGCGCGTTTTGGATTTTGAGGTCGACTAACTGGGCAGCAATCGAAATGAAGATCGAGCTAAAATTGCCAGAGCTTCTGTTAGATGGATAGATAAATGCACAGAGAGATTTAGAGGCACATTTCCAGCGTCACATTATTCAAAATTGTTGACAAGCTAATGCGAGGCATGAATCAAAGAAGAGAGAGGGGGAAGGAGGGGGGCACGGAATATACAGCCTAATCTCTGGCAAGTAATTAAGTAAAAATAGACCCATGGCTAAAAAGTGTTGGAGAACGGATAAAGGGGCAAGGGGTAGAAGCAGGGGGCAAGGGGCAGAGGCAGGGTGCTTGGGCGGCGGAAGTGTTTATGTGTTGAAAATTACATTGTCGTTGTGTGTGGGAGGCAGCTAAAACAAAACGAAAAGAAAAGAAATGAAAATCCCTTTTGATTGTCAAGTTCAGGAGCGAGGGGCAAGAAAATGCGGCAAGCAAATGCATTGCTGCAGAGCCCTGAAGCTCACTTGGCAACAAGAAAAATACAAAATGAAAATTATTTTTCTTTACAAATGCGCCCACGCCACGCCCACAGGCGAGACATGGAGAAGCAAGCATTGTTTACAATTTCCCTTTATTAAGGGTGCAAGGCAAGGGGGGATCTTTGATAAATACAAATATATATATATATATATATATATATATATATGTATATATATCTTCCCCAGAGACACAGACAGCCTTTGGTCAGGTATCAATTACAAGTATCTAATGCGAAAATAACAAGCAAAGAATTTCAAATAAAACAATGAGGCAAAACGAGCAAAGCAAACTATGAGAAAAGCATAACCAGCTCAGAAAAAAATAAAAAAAATAAAAAAAATTCAAAGAAAATCCCCAAAGAAGGGGAGGGTGGCGGGGGGGTGTAAAAGATACTCGCACAAAATGAAGCGCAGCGCAATTCCTGACAGCTTGTGGCAGGTGCTGGCGAAGGCCAAGAAGTAAATAAGTCGGAACGAAAAAAAAAACACAAATAGATAAAGTAAGTGAGAGAGAGAGAGAGAAGGAGAGAGAGAGATGGGAGTGGAAGTGGCACAGGCGAAAACAAATTTCAGTTAAAAAGTTATCCAAAAGAGCTGAAGGCCGCCGCAACAGCGTGAGGCATGGACAGCAATAAATGGATTATAATGGAAAACAGAGTCATAAACGGCTTAAAAAGCTTGTGTTTGTCAAAAATAGAAATAAATAAAAAACGCACAAAAAATACAACAACAAACTTCAACTGTTGTTGTAGACAGGCTTTTACTACATCTACAACAATTCAGATGGAGTACAAAGATTGGAATTTATGATTTATAACGCAAACTTTGAGTTGGAAATTAAAATTGGGCAAGTTTACGAGTGAAATTCGAATAAGTCTTGAATATCTTGAAAGAAACGAGATAATAAAGATATCATTTCTCTCTTTGAAAAACTCGTGAAAATTGATTCACTTTAGATGAATGAAAAAGATTGTTCAAGTAAGTTTCTTTTTAAATGTAGTAAGATTAACAATAAATCAAGGAATAATAATTGCGAATTTTCAGCAATTATTTGAAATTATGGAAACATGTGAAAATCCAGAAAATACGCAAACATATCAAAAATCAAATAAATCTTTCTACTCGGAATTGTATATACCTTGATATCATATGGATAATCATCTATAAGGTCAGGGGTTAAATGAGTATGAAAGAAAAGCTAGTCCAGCTTTCCTAGTCTATTTTTGTACTATTTATTAATAGAGTAATCAAAGTGTTTTAATAACTAATACACAATCAAGGAAAAACTACTTTAGATGAATGAAAAAGACTGTTTAAGTAAGTTTCTTTTAAATGTAGTAAGATTAACAATAAATTAAGGATTGTAATGCAAAAATTGAGAATTTGCAGCAATTATTTGAAATTATGGAAACATGTGAAAATACAAAAAAACCCGGAAACATATCCAATAAATACTTCAATTCACAAATCAAATAAATCTTTCTACTCGGAATTGTATATACCTTGATGTCATATGGATAATCATCTATAAGGTCAGGGGTTAAGAAATATGGAAGAAGAGCTAGTCCAGCTTTCCTAGTCTATTCTTTTTTATTATTTACAGAGTAATCAAAGTGTTAAAATAACTAATGAACAATCAAGGAAAAACTACCAGCTTTTCACGTAACTCAGCTCTTTTCGCAGACACTTCTAAAATATCGTGAAAGAATTTATTTAAATTCCGACAAGAAACCAACTGTCGCAACAACTGACGTCACAGCCTGCTCATAACGCGTGGCTGGCAGTTAATTAGTGCCTCCAATTGCCGCCTTGCCCCGCTGTAAACAATATGCAGTCAGCTGTGTTGCATTATTCAATCTCATGTTGCAGAGTCAGCAAACAAAATTGGCAAAAAAAAACAAAAACTTGCAGTGAAATTTGTTTGGGAAGCGATGCAACAACTGCAACTTGTGGTGGCAACTTGACGTTGGAATGCACTCATTATGATGACAAGGAATGCAACTGAGGGAAAGGAAGAGAGAGAGAGAGGCTGAGACAGACAACTTAGAGAAAGCGCTCTCTTTTCTTTTCTATTTTTTTTTGTTTTTTTTTAATGTTTTTTTTGGCTGCATCTCATCAAAAAGGCATCCATCATGCAATTTGTCAAAGTTGCCCCGCCACCAAATTGGCCAAGCTAGCGGAAATGCAATGCCCTTTTAATGGCCCCACAACAAGCTGTCAATACACACACACACACATATGTGTGGTGTGTGTGTGTGTTTGTGTGTATGTTTTGTTTACACCTACCCGGCTGGTGAGGATCCCTGGCTGAAGCATTTGCCAGCTGCGACCGCAGCCGCTGTGTGAATGTGACGCTGCGGCGGCGTCGGCTGATGATGCGGCGACGACGTTGCCGAAACGGTTGGGGTACTCTTCGAGGAGGAGGAGCTGCCACCGCCACCGCCACCACCACCACCCCCACTGCCACCCGCAGCTATGGCCACTTTACGCTTGGGTGACAGCTCCTGGGCAGCAGCCTGGGCATTCTCGCAAACGTTGTTGTCCGTGTTGACGACCTGCTCCAGCATGTGTATTTTCAGCATTGTTTTTGTTAATTTGTTGATACTGATTGATTGGTTGATTGATGGATTGACTGCTTGAAGTTGGCGCTGATTGCTCGCTTTGCTGCGTTCTGCTTGGATTTTGTTGTTTTGTTTTTGTTTTTTTTTTTGGTTTTAGGTTTTTTTTGGTTTAAATTATTTGGATGCGTTTTGTTTTGGTTGGTTTTGGTTTACGCTTTTTATGTGTATGTTTTTTTGTTGTTGTTTATTTTTTGTGATTTTTAATTATTATTCACTTGGAAAATCTTTTACGGCGTGTGCTGTTTAAGGTTATTTAAGAGGGTGGGTGAATTAAAATTTAATTGCATCCTGACTTAAAAGTTAATGCAATCAATTTGTGTGCACTTCCGGAACAATGGCTGCTCCTCAAAGTGATGGAAGTGGTTTGATTAAATTTTAACAGGCACTTGAGTCAAAGTACATGATTAGATACCCTGTAGCCATTAAAATGGTTAAGTAGGGTGAGCGAAGCGTAAAGTATGTAATAAACTAAATGGTATTAAATACTGTAGAATATGTCTATATTAAGAATATATATTCGGTATTCACATTAAAAGATCTATTTATTGAAATCAGAGACTTGACTAGTTAAAAGCTAGCGATATCAAATATATATAAATATATATATGTGAATAGCTCGATGTCAATATATATATTTATTTATATACATATGAATCTGAAATTCAGTTACTAAAATCGAAAGAAAGAATGTTGGGGATTTTAGGGTTATATTCTACTTGATATTCTGTATTTAATCTTTATGGTATATTCTAAAAACAGTGAAGCTTCTATTTACATTATAGCTAATTGGAACATGTTCTCTCAAAGTTGCGTTATAAGCTGAGGCACTTTATCATATTTAACCTCCAGGTGACTCCTTATATCTAAGTTCTAAGTGGCATGTCTAAAAAAAAAACCTGTTAACTTCATGCCAATCAACGGCTTTATTTCAGCTAGTTTACAACCGCCTGCAAACATGAAGGGCTTCTAAGTACATAGTTACAACTAGCTTCCTGGTAACTCCTATGCAGGTGGTAACAACCTCGTCGAATCCTCTCAACTAGAACAAGTTTACTGTTAACATTACAATTCTTTTTACGATGCGGCAACTGGCCGCAGAAACAAAAAAAAACAATAACAAATCCAATTTCAGGCAGTGGCTTTACACGCTGTACAGCTGTTCAAGAAGTTGGCCAAAGAGCGATAAAGACTGGCCGTGGCAAATGCAGAAATATGGTTAAAGATGGAAATTTAATAACTGACAGCAGAGAAGTCAACTTTATGGGCGCTCGTAAAACTTCATCAAATGGGATTTTGAAAAAGCAAAAAAAGAGAAAAAAAAATGCAAAAACAAAACAAGGCAAAACAAAAAAAAAAAATCACTCAAGCCCAAAATAAAGTGCTGGGCATATTAAGAAGTAATGCTGAAAAGCCATTGGCAACGCTTTACATTACTTTCTTTTCCTTTTAGCCAACGAAGCGAGGCAAAGCGCGTGAAAATGCGTACAATATGAAAAGGCAATGACAGCAGACAGTTCAGACAGACGGACGGACGGACGGAGCAGACAACAAACACTACATAAAGAAAGCGAGAAGAGAAAAGAAACAAGCAGCACATATGACAGAGGCTCCACACTCCCACCGCCTCCCCCAACAAAACGTGGCATGGAACAAAACCGTCGTCATAAAAACCACTCGAGGCAGCTAAGAGAAGAAATATATAACAAAAAAAAAAAAAAAAATTTGTTGACTTGAACCTGCCCCACTGACAATTGGCTTATGTCTCGGGAGGGTTGTACGCAGTAAGCAGTATCAGGGGTAGCTAAAAGGTAGTGGCTGCCGGCACGTGTCCAAGTGCCGCAAAGATGATGATTTATGCAGCATGGCATTGACTGAAGGCATGTGGCAACTGTGGCTTGGCTTAGCTTTACTTGCCGTGGTGGCGGTCAGGTGCTGCAAGCCAAAATGCGTTCATTACTCCGCATTAACTTCTTGATCATGGCCAAGTCCGGTTAAATGCGTACTTAAACAGTTTCCAGTTAAAAAGAGCTGGAAACGCAATTAAAATTCGTGGCTAGATTGCGAGAAGTTGCACGAATGACAATGCGATTTAATTACGCTCGAAATTAGCTGCAGCACTTGACTTGATTACTTGGCCAACAACTGAGGTAGAAGAAGAAGCAAAAGCCGAAAAAGTCTGTAATTAATCTCTGTGTCCTCAAGTGCCCCACAAAAATTTGGCAATTGAACTAATTCACGGTATTATTCAAATTTCGTGTACGCTTTCAATGAGTTAATTTAATTTTCCAATTATGCTTAAGGACTTTTCTCAACTCACTTCAGGTGCTTTTGAGTCCCTTGAACATTTCTCATAGATTCTTAATCTGTTTGCGGTTTCAATAAGTTTTTGACCATTTTACATTTGAATACCGCTAAATTTAATTATTCCATTTGTTTCTAGATTTTGATTACCTTAAGTAGACCTTGCCAAGGATTTTCCCAAAAAATAATCCTTCAGGTCTAAACCTTTTTCCACTTCTCTTCTGATTTCCCTTTAATTGGTCCTTTTGCACAGCTCCTGCTTTTCCCCAGTGATCTATCGTGTAATTTTATCATGTATTTTCTCTCTCGATTTATCTACGGATCTTACATCATTCATCATTGAGCCAAAGTCAGTTAGCCTTGCCCAAATCGATAAGCCTCCTTTCGCCCATCGCGTCACACTTTCAGATTTCGCAAGCAAATCGCTAGGAAATTGACTTTAATAATGGAATTGCCAAAACATGAAAATCATTCGACTCGATTCGAATTAAGGGCAATGGCTTGTTTTTATATATCTCTCAATTATATATTTGTATCTTTTTTGCTATTGCTGCTGCTGCTGCTGTAGCCGCTTGTAACACGCAACTTCCGTTGCAAATTTGACTTTTCCGCATGAACAGAAACCATCAAAAAACAATTCGCAAAATGCACGCTCAGGTGAGAATGACATAAAAAAAAAATCAAATAAATAAATATATTTGTATATATATATATATACATATATGTACATCATTAAACAAAAAGCATATAATTCCATTTTACTTATCGCTTACATAAATATAGAAATGAGACCCCAAACACAGCAAATTTGCTATGCAAAAAAAAAATATATATATATTATATATATATATATATAGTACAAAGAAAAAATCAAGCATTATGTGGTTCTCGGTAACTGACTTCGGCTAAATACAATAAAACGCATATACAATAATTTATTTAAATCAGCATCCAACCGCCCCCATCAACCCAAACCCGATCCAGATTCGGAATCAGAATCAGCGACAACAACTTTGACGACCTTTTATGGTGGCATGCAATAAAATGTATAACAATTTATAACGATAAATGCACAATTTGAACACACTTGCTTCAAAGATATCATAGGGGTGGGGGCTATAGTGTGTGTGTGTGTGTGTGTGTGTGTGTGTATGTATGTGTGTGCATGTGGGTTGAGTGCGCAACTAATTGTGGTTGAGGGCAAATAAATATTACGAGATTTGCATATATGTTTTTTTATTGCCGTATTTTGCTCGGATTCAATTGAAATGCTGAGGATTTCAAGTGGTGTTAATCGAAAATTTTAAATTTTTAATACGCAGAAATCCGAATCAGGAATTAAAACCGCTTGACATAAAATCAATGTATATATAAAAAGCTAAAAGTGGCAAAAATGTGTAAGCGTTTTTCCAATTAGGAATTACCAGGAACACAGCTTTTAAAAATTTTAATAATATGAAACAGTATACGAAAAAAAAATAAAAAAAAAACCTAAGAAAATGAATATTTCTTAGCTGAATTTAGCGAAATTGGACAGTTGATCAATAATATAACCAATTAAATTATGTATCAGTTAAAAGGTTTATAATCGTGTAATTTATCACGATGGAAAATCGATTTATGTAGATTTTCGCAGAACACGTTCAGATATGGATAAAATGCAGTACACTTGATCTGCTAATGTTTTACATGAACTCAAAACACATATATTGAAATCTCTAGGTGATATAGTAACTGATATCAGCTTTTTCAAACTCTGCTATCGATGATAATCAAGAATATATATACTTTAAGGGGTCAGAGTTCCATCCTTCTATCTGTCAAATGCTTTTAAGCAACTTTATTCGGAATGGTTTCAACTTTTAATTAATGCAAACTTAATTTAATGGAATGTGCTGCACACAAATCATCTCTCAGCCCACATATTGAATAAATAATGTGGCTGCTAACAGCAAAGTTTTCAAGGTTGCCTATTTGCCACAATCATTGATGCATTGGCCAGCAAATTGGAGCTGATAAGATTAGATAAGAGTGCAGACGCTCCAGAGACGAACAATTCTTTTTTTTTCAAACATCAGATAAATTTATAAAAATTCCACAAACAAGCAATGTCGCATTGTTGTTGTTGTTGTTGTTGTTTGCTTTTGTTGCTGTTGTTCCTGTTGTTGCTGTTGTTGGCATTGTCGGTTTTGTTTTGGCAACTGGCAACAGCTGCTGTTCTTGTCTGCTGTCTGCTTGTGGCAAACAGGCGTTCGGCAAACATCGAGTGAACTAAAAACCAAACCGAAAAGAAACCAAACTAAAACTGAGCTCCTCAAGCCAAAGTGTGGCAGCAACTGAATCGAGTCCAAATTGTTACAAATTGTTTACAGCATTTGTCAAGGCATAAATATTTAAACACGTGTGAACAACGCAACAGTCCAAGAAAAACAGGAACACCGAAACAAACATGAAACAAAATTCAGAAAAATTTCGATGCGGAGGCGGGGGGAAGTCTATGCGGAAATTAGAACCCACCAACAAGTTCCGGATAGCAGTCAATAATAGAAGTTGGCCAACAAGAAAAAGCTACCAATCTATAAAGTCTGATATCACAAAAATACATACATACATACATACATACAGTTTGTCTCATATATGTTTTTACATTGGGAAAAATTCATATTTTCTAAATTATTTTGCAAAAATATGTATGTAATTATTGACTTTTGAATATTTTCTTATTTTTCTACTATTAAATATTTCTAAACTACTTAACATTTAACTTTAAAATTTAATGTACAAAAATAATCCATTTCTCTTATTGGCTCAGAAATCTTTTGACTAGGGAGATTTTTTATGGGATTTTGTACATTTTTGCCACCAGATTGGGGAAAATTGAATATTATTAAGCATTTTTTTTTTGCAAAAGAATTTAGAAAATACGAATTTTTCCTAATGTAAGAAAATATATGAGCCAAACTGTATATAGTATCATAAAACAGACCACCCCCTCGATCGGGTTTGATAAGCCAAACCCAATTGATGGCTATTTATAATCGTTGCTCGTTTCGCTGACTCAATTTTGGTTGAAATTGGGGCTCAGTTTCTGTTTCTGTTTCTGTTTCTGTTTGTGATTTTTGTTAACTGTAAAATTTACAACTTCTACAACAACGAACCAGTCTCCAAATGACGTATCGATAACGACTAAAATAAAACCAAAAAACTGATTGCCAAATGTTGACGCAACTTTCTATGGAAGTAAGAAAAAGACAGAGAGAGAAGAAGAGAGAGAAAGAGAGAGAGAACTATGGCCAGAACGAGTGAAAGAGGGCAAACAAATATTTGGTCGAGCACTTGACACAGTTATCATTAGCTATTTGGGTGAGATAATAGCAAGTACCGTATGAGTAAAATACAAATAAAAATAAATACAATAAAATACTGAAATTGTTCACGTGATACATATCATAATATACGCATTTAAGAATTAAATATTGATTTTAATGTTGTCTTAATTAATAATTTCCTATTACTATTTGTAAGAAAATGTATGGAAAATGGTAAGAAGTCAATAAAAAGTTTCTTATACAATTCTTGTACAGTCAACATTTGTTTTTACAAGACAGACATATTATAAATAATAAATCAAAATAAAATGCGATTCAATTCTATGTGGAAATTGTGTAAAATGTGTGAAACCACATTTTATGGAAATCTTTGCACGCGGAATGGAAAACACTGCGATTGATTTACACGTATCGATGGCGAGGCAAAAATTGTTGAAATAACAAACTTTTCTCGGTACTCGCCCAAAGTGGCAACTGTTTTCAATTCATATCAAATTTCACACAGAAACCTGTGCGTGTATTCCTGACCTTCCACAGCCCAACTTTTTTTTTTAGCTTTAAAACTGCTAAAACTTTAAGTCAACAAAAAATAAATCAGCTTTTGACCTTCGCTCTCGGTGTGTGTGTGTAAGTGTGAGTGTGTGTAATAATCCCTAGAATATGACGACGCCTAAATAAACATAGAGAATTTCATAACTTATTCTTTTTTACACTCAAAAAACACAGATGATGCAAGATGATTTTTCAGCAAAGTACAAATTAATTCTCAGACTTT
Organism: Drosophila kambysellisi; assembly: GCA_035042185.1. Lineage (NCBI taxonomy): Eukaryota > Metazoa > Arthropoda > Insecta > Diptera > Drosophilidae > Drosophila > Drosophila kambysellisi. Next base: position 2,802,773 of record JAWNLS010000945.1, on the reverse strand, counting down.
TGGCACAGGTGTAAACAGCTCGTAAACAAATATTTTCCTGCCCTCAACCTCTTACCCCTAGACAACTATGGTCTGCTTGGAAAACAGAAAACGGAGCTGAGGCCAAAGGCAATTAAAATAAACATACGCAAAACACAAGCCAGGCGCATATCAAATATACTTTTTTTTTTTGTTTTTTTTTGTGTGCTGGCTGAAGATGAAGAAGCGCCTCACGAGAATTGGTCAGACAACGACAACCTCCCCCTGTCCCACGCCCACCGCAGAGCAATCAGGCATTTGGCAGTGGGCCAACAAAGGCACACGCCCCATAAATAAACTGGCGTGTATGTTGTTAAAAAAAAAAGAGTAGTGCCAGAAACAGGGATCTAGACAGAGAGAGAGAGAAGGAGATAAGCGACAAAGCAAAACGCATTTGGCAAAACGGTAAATGTGCAGCCCCCTTCCAAAGAGAGATGAAATCAATGCAGCCGAATGACACACAATAAACGGGACGTTCTCGAAAAGAGAAAGAGTGTAAAAAGATTGGTTCAGCGTTCAGTCATGTCCATCGCTCTCACACTCTTGCACTGCTGCTCAAAATTAAAGCTCAAACTGTGTCGCAGAGGCTGAGGCTGAGCTTTTCTGTTGTCTGCACTTCAACTTGAACTTTCGGTCAAGCGGCGACAAAAACAACAACAAACAGCAGCAAAAGCATTGAGAAATGACAAGACAATTGATGAGCACAACGAGTGGAAGGGGAAAAGATAATGTGATGAATGAATGACAGATAAAGTGACCAAAAGCAGCTGCTAACAGCTGTTGTTGGTGTAGCTGTCGCCGTTGCTGCTATTGTTCAAGGAAATTGGCTGCTGAGGTTCATTTACACAATGTGGAATCTGGAAGAGAATCTGTGCAGCATGTGAATTTTTTGTTTTCTATAACTGGAAATGCCGTACGTTTTATGATGCAAAGCACAAACAAACAAGGCGCAACAGGCATCAAGAGCAGAAACAAGAAATTCTAAAAAAAGTGAAAATTCGCTTACGCAAAATTCCAGCGTTGCAGCTTTGACAAAAGCCACAACCAAAAAAAAAAAAACCAATCAACAAATTTCAGCAGTTTGGCCAAAACAGAAAAAGAACACAAGAGAGACAAAAAAAAATATGCGAACATGGTTAAAAAAAAAAGAAAACGAAAACGAAACAACAAATATCATGTGAAACACGTTTAAAAGAAATTCACGTGTGACAACAACAAGTATATTAAAAAAAAATCACATAAAAAAATTCGTAAAATTTCATTTGCATAATTCCATTGCCGGAAAAGGTAAATTGGGTTCGGGAAAGGATGATGTATACCAGACTGGAAGTTGATTGACCGCATTTAAGACAAGAATATTGTGACAAAGTGCATAAGCAAAAAATAATAATGTGCTTCCATTGAAGATCAGTTGGAAAGCTAATTTATAAATAGTGAGTGCTGGAATGTGTTTAACATAAGAATGCTGGATTTTAATTGCTTGGATATTTGCATAAATATTTTAGGAACATGAATAAATTAAATTAACAAAGCTTCTGTTTAAATAAAAGAACAAATATTGCTATTAAATTTATATTGGAATTTGTGCCTGGATAATAAGAAAGTCCAAGAAGATGGACGATAATAATACAAAAATAAAAAGTCCACCTGTTGAAGTACCTTACAACACCTATTCACATGACCCTTAGGCATAAGCTATCCATATGAAAAACAAAAAAAAAAATCATTTAACTTAACATTTATCAATATGTTCGATGTGATCGCAACAACGTAAATAAATAAAAAAAAAAACACGTAACAAAAACGCGTGACGCATATTGATCAAAATGCATCAACAACAACAACAACAACTTGAACCGGTGAATGGCAAATGAGAGTTATTTATTCAGTTTTTTGTTGTTTTTTTTTTAAATTTTTTTCGGCGCTTTGGCTTTTTTTGCTGTTAAATTGTCGCTTATTATTGTCATTTCGTTGATATTTTTATTGACCACTTGAGTTATCTGCTTCTGTCTGTATTTTATTTTTATTTTTATGTTTTGTTATTTTTCATATTTATATTTGCACAATTATTAATGATGCCCATGTAATTTGTTGTTTAATCAAAATTTCACTCAACTCCAAATAAGAAACACTTTCGTTTAACGCATTCTTTTTATTATGGCAACAACGCTTTTTATAAACATCCATTAAATTTCTACCTGTTTTGTTTGCTGTTGCTCAATTGATAATTTAATACTTCTTTTTTGCTGCTGTTTTTGCCGAATTTCACTTTTGGACGTGTGCCGGCATTTCAGCGTAATACAATCCACGCACGATCAGGTTGCAGTGGAAGCTTTGGCGCTTCTGATAAGAATTGACAACAGACTGGCAGAAAACAAATTTTTACCTCATTTTGACACACACACAGACACTGAGGGAAAACGCTTATGCACTTTAAATATTTTTATTCTTTTTTTTCGTTCAACGAATTTATGGTTTTAGTTGCTGCCGATGTCTGCCTGCAACTGTTACTGCTGTTGCTAATTTGCAAATGATGCGTTGCCGTTGCATGCGAAACCCAATTGGCAGAAGCATAATAACAACAACAACACACGCACGCATGCGACGCGAGACAACTCCGACTACGACGACGACTGCGACGACGACACTCGACGCCCACACGAGTCGATTATCAAAACGAAACTGAAATCCCAATTGGCGTGCGGCTGCGACTGCGGCGGCTGCTAACTGGACGGGCGCACGAAGCTCAGATTTCGTGTTCCACACACACACAGAGAGAGAGAGAGCGAGAGAAAGAGCACGCGAGCGCAAGTGAGAACGAATGGCTTCCACACATAGCATTTGCGCTCAGCTCAACTGGAATGACAACAACCGTTACGACAATTGCAGTTGCATTTAATACTTTTGTGTGGGTGTTGTTTATTTACATTTACATTTCAATTTACATTTACATTAACATATATTTACATTGGAAATGCAAGCGATTATTGTCTGTGCAAATACAGTTAGCAGCAGCTTGAAAGCGACTGCCTGCCCGCATTAGCCCAAAACAAACAAACAATACAAACAACAAAAACAATTTTGGTTGGCCTCTTCAAAGGGTCCGTAACTCAAAATGCACATTTATTTGCATAGCCATCCCCACCCCCGCTGCGTTATGGTTTCATTTTTGTGGGGGCTACCCTAAAAGTATGCAGAGCTGTTAAGATAACAAAAACAAACTTTTAAACAACCGGCATGCGACACTAATACCAATAAACATTAACAGCAGCAGAACAGAGCAGAGCAGCTAGCGCCGCATATGTTTTATGTTTGGCGCTCTCGGAGAGTGAGAGAGAGACTGAGTAAGACCGCTCTCACGCATTGGAACGAAAACATAAACAGTTTCGCACACTGCACAACAAAGTAAGTTCGAGTTAAGTGCGTTTGATAAAAATCTGATTGATCATTATTATATTTAAATTATTTTAATTTACAAATAGAAAAGAAATTCACGTAAGAAACAACTTAATTGTCTCTGTCTGTAAATTGCCGTGAAAAGACTCTGAAACGAATTATACTTTTGAATATAGCAATTATGTGGCATGTACAACGAATATATTGATTTAATAAATATTAAATTGCTTATTAAATTTGAAATGGAAGCACTTTGATTTGCTCGCAACAAGTGCAAACATGTTGCCTACTAACAAATCCTTTGTTAGCTAGTGTACGACAGCTACAGGCTCCACCACGCGTAAGCTTTGTGTGGATACCACAATAAATAAATATTAAATTGCTTATTAAATTTAAAATGGAAACACTTTGATTTGCTCGCAACAAGTGCGAACAAGTTGCCTACTAACAAATCCTTTGTTAGCTAGTGTACGACAGCTACAGGCTCCACCACGCGTAAGCTTTGTGTGGATACCATTCGCTGCATGTGTCTGTGTGTGTGAGAGAGAGCAGTGGACGCTGGAAAGCGCAGACAACCGCAAGCATGCGTGAGAGAGCGCCAAATATGCGCTCGCTCGCTATCACACACACATATAAATAGGCATTGAATGGCATCCACACTCTGGCACTGGCACACAAGAAATGGAGCGCGTGCCTGTTCTTTTGCGACGGCGTCGTGCACTTGTTGGCTTGCGTTTATCAACGACAGCTTTGCAATTGTCGTTGTTACTGTTGTTGTTCCTGTTGCTGTTACTGTTGATGTTGGTCACATTCACAGAATACGCAATTCTTGTTGTTGTTGTTTTTCTTCTCTGTGTGGCTGATAAAGCCAGTGGCAGTTTTGGAGTTGCAACTGATAAGGCAAGAGCAAGAGCGAGCGAGAGACAGAGAGAGAAAACTACCATCTGTGAGATAAACACACACACGGGTATGAAGGATGGTGGCGGGGGAGGGGAAAGGCGACCAACTGTTGCTGGCAATAGGCCAAAAAGCCAACGCCAAATAAAGCGCAGCAAATATGCATGCCCCAGTTTTGGATGCAGCTGCCGCAGCCGGCAGGCGGTTCCTATCAAAGCGACAATAAAATTAATTGTTCTAAAGACACCCGCGCCCCTTCTCCACCTACACTCCAATATCTCTTTTATAAGCGTGCGCCTAGTAAATAATTTAACAGTTGATAAATGATAAAACAATTTCGAGTGGAATTCAATTTGAATCCAAAAAAAAATTTGGTTTATTTTCCAAAAACAACATTTCTTAAAATCTTAAGTCCAAAAAATCACAAAAAAAACTCTTAATTCTTTTTACAAACAAGAGCCGAATTCCTTAAAAATTAACATTATATAAAAAAACCTCAAAAGTGTAATTAATGTTTTGAATTTGTTGTTATTTTCCGAATTAAATCTGTAATTGTATCCATAATTTAATTTTTTAGAGTGTAGTGGACTCACCTCATTTGTGCCAGATTGCCTTCGTCGCAGCTCTTGAGGCGCTGATACTGCACCACCGGCCTGCCACCTGGTAACGTGGCATGTTGTTGCGCCCCGCCCTCCGAGTGTCGGCGATAATCCGCAAAGCTTTCGCTCTTGCGCAAACCCGGAATCTTGCCGGAACTATTCCGCCAATATTTGAGCATACGATGCAGAGGAGTTGGCGATGCTTTCGCAGCCGGAGAGGAGTCTCTGTTGAGCGTGGAGCAATTGGACGAAGTGCTGCTCGTACCATGATCCATCAGTGTCCTGTACGAACTCATTGCCACACAGCCACATGAACCGAAACTGAAGTAAATCGAATTGAACCGAACCGAACCGAACCGAACTGGGAGCGCACAGAATCCGAGGAGCGTTATTATCTGCAGACCACCGAACCGCGTCGTATTCGTTTTCATACTGATCGCATTTGTCGCTGGTTCCATTTCCATTTCCATCTGAATGTCCATTTTATTTTTTTTTATTTTATTTCTTTACATTTGCATTTACGAGTTGTCATCTCTTTTTTTTATTTTTTATTTTTTTTTTCTCGAAGCGACGCTCTTTTGCGTGTTTCTTTTTGTTTTGCTTGTTTTAATTGTTCTTATATTCAGCACATAGCACATATTCTTAATAATAAATAAGCACATATTTATTTACATACATACATACATATATGTATATATTCTTGCAGTTCAACTGCAACAGCTGATAAAATTACGTTTTAAAAAAACATTTTTTTTTTTGTATTATTGTTTACTCAGCTAAGTTAATTGGATATACATATAAATATATATATGTATGTATATATATATCATATTCATGTGCATATATTATGTACTTGTAGTGTTTTTACAAGCACAGCTCGAGTTTGCTGAGTAAATTAAAAAAAAAAAATAAAAGCCATATGCAGATAGGCAAGTGCTGATTGTAAAAAAAATTTTTTTTTATGGCTCGTAAAAAATGTCTCAGAACTTTTAAGGCCTGCAATGCAAAAAAAACAAGTGATTAAAATATATTTTAGATCAATTCTAAGAAAATATTTATCGAATATTACTCGTCTTATTTCAAGTTTAAAATTATTTAAACTATGAATTATTCACATATATTTGCAATTTCTTAATTTTTAATTATGTTTCTAATTCTTATTTATTACAACTATATTTTTGTAAGCATAAAAAAAACATATTATCAAACTTGTAGGCTTTTGTGTTAGTTTTTTTATTTATTTAAAACTTAAAGTTCTTATCTATTTATATAGATATATTTTTTTTATTATTATTCAACATATCTTTATTAAACGCCTCTTTATTTGTATTTTATGATAATGATTGAAATCAAAATTGATAAGAGCACATTACACTTAATGAGTGTCAGCAATTGTTTAAAGTTGCCTCTCGTTGCAGTTGCATGCCACAATTCTATATAGGGTATTCCTACCACCTACAACAAGTGTTGTTCTTTCATCATCAATCAAATAAGAAAAAAAAAAATCATCGCTAATCGATCAATTTTCGATTTTACGTAATTCCCCTTGAGCTCGACCCACGCAACTTTTTTTTTCCGTTAAGACTACTTGGCCATTGGCTCAAGGCCTCAGTTATGACCAGTAAAGAAGTTTAATTATTTTCTATAATTTTGCAGTGAGTATTATCTTTTTGTTGTGCAGTCTGTAACGCATTCAAGATAATTATAATTTTATAGCGTTCATTTAATTAATTTATTTTTTAATTATGCAATTTTGAACGATTTAAATGACTGATTCTTGTGAATAATTGTGATTTTTATTATCGCATTGGCTTCTTGTTGAATGCTTCTGGTAATGTTTGATTATGCACAAACTCTTATATTATTTAAGCCGTATAAGTTTTCCATAAAAAATTAATTAATAAAAAACATTTGCTAAATGAATAGCTAAAATAAATTATCGAATCTTTGGTGTGTCGCGTGTCTCAAGTTCCTTAATTCTTTTCTTTAAACAATTCACTAACTCACATTACAAAATCGCGAAAAACAAGTTTTCAATAAATAATTATAATAAAATTCAAGTCATTTAACGTTGATTTTGATTAAGAGTATCTAATCTTTGGCATGTTGTTTCCACATTTTTTTTTTTTGCTCAGTTAATAATTCCATTCCTATGTTTACACAGTTGAGTCAAGTTCTACACATAGTAATGTGGGCGCGCTTCCCCTTCCCCTACCCCTTGTGGCCAGCTAATTGCAAAAAAAAAATAATAATAATAATAATAATAAATAGGCACTCAGTCAGTGGAAATCGTAAATGTTTCTCGACTCTCAATGCATCAGTCCGTCAATAAGTCATGCATTCAGTGTTTAGTTTATGACCGATTGGGTCATAATTTTGCAGTTTTATTACACTCCCCTATCCCCTCCCCTCACCCAGCACAATGCACTACGAGATAATGGCACAGACTTAAAGGCGTCCCCGATAAGCGTGGAAATGTTGAAAACATATAGAACAAGTTCTCAAGTTGTAAATAAAATCGACTAGCGATAAAAGTATTCAATGAAAATTGCATTAAACGCCACAAGATAAGCTCAAGTATACAAATATATATATATATATACATAAATATAAATAAATAGATATATATATGTACGCAAAATCAGATAAATCAAACATGGCAAACAAATCGCATGATAAGAAGGCAAACAGGTAGCCAGTTTAGTTGGCCACGTTAGCTGAAATCTGATGCGAAATCGGAGTAAATGAAAATTGAAAACGCAAATGAAAATGAAAATGAAAATGAAATCAAAAACGAAATCTGTGGCAGCCATCAAATGTCATTATAAAATCGCTACTGTAACGCGCCGGCTGGCGAAAGCTTAGCAAGATTTATGTTTCAGCATTTCCTTCTACCCCCAACCCCAAACCGCAAACCCCCAACCCCTATCCCTACCCCTGCCCCGCACCTAACAGTTAACCCTCCCTACAGCCTATAAAATGTTGTGTGTTTGTTGTCAAAAATTACATTAAAGCGGAAATTGCTGACCACAAATGCAACAGCAGCAGCAGCTGGCTGCCAAATCTCATATATACAGTGGGGTGGGAGCGGGGGTGCGGCACAAGGGCATGGGTTGTGTTGGCTGCCACTGCTGTGTGGGGGGCTGACACGCAACACCCGCGACACTTTTCCTTCGTCGGCAACATAAATCACAGCCCGAAACGCGAGACACTTGCATTTGTGTGTGTGTGTGTGTGTGTGTTGCGCGGGACACTTGTTAGAGTAACTACCCCAACTGTTGCCCCCCACCGAACACACTGCAACCCCCCCCCTCCGCCGGTCCACTCGCATGCGTAGACGTAATATGAAGTTGCAACCGGCACGCGAGACATGTCTGCAAACAAGGCAAACATTTATCATGCCACAGTGATCCACTGAGTGGTGCAACACACAACCGGACACCGGACAGTGGGAAGTGTCGTTGGCCTGATTGACATGTGTTCATTAGCAGACTGAAACATTGTTGCAGCTTGTTGCATGCCGCAATTGGCGAAAGTGTACCAGTTCAAGGAGTAGACAAAGAGCTAAGAATGAATTTTTGAAATTTGAATTATCCTGGAAAAAATATAAAATAATTAAGTTAAAGCACCGATATTTTAAGTGGAAACAATAAAAAAGAAATAAACTTGGAGACGACGAATATTAAATACCCTTTCAGATGGCTTTTGGGGGGTTTTATATTATGCATATCAGGTAATATTAGATCGGTTATCTGTGAAAACAATACGAGTTTTTTAAGCAAGAGCTCATTTTGTTATTGTTTTATTATTCTTTTAATTTCTTATCTGAAACTGAATATTTGCTGTGAAATCTTTATTATTATTATTTTCTTTCACTCTTCAGATTTCACACAATAATTTTGTTAATTCCAGTTTACAACTCTATCGTGCTTCTGTAATATTATCTTGTAAATGAATATTCAAAGAAATCCGACACTGAAGAGCTAATTAGGGAGAGACTACTGTAGCACATTGTCAGTTTAATAAAGACATGAAGATGAGCGCAACAAGAACTGATTATTGTTAAATTTCCGACAACTTTTTTTGAGGTTATCAAACTTAAATTTTAAATTTGCTTTCTTCTTTTTTTTATTGTTATTGATATTTTGGGTGACATTCGTGTTGCTTTAAAGTGGCCGCCTCGAAGAACTCTTTGAGTTTTGGTGGCGGTTGCCACCAGCTGTTGTGGCAACACCAAACCTTCAATGGGTTATCGAGAAACTCATGAACCTTTTGACCTCACTGGCTAATTGCTAAACAGGGTCGGGTCTCTGGGCTAATCCAACAGCTGTTTTTATCGTTTTGTTTTGCTGTCTATATCCCATCTATCGCCTAACCTTTTGGCCACGACGCCGACGCCGGCGCCGGCGACGACAGCGATAAAAGTTATAGTCGCCATAAATTAGAATGCAAATTAAAAGTCACCCAAAAATATAAAGGACGGAGCCAAGAAATAATTATGACTTTGAGCGAGTGGTACTGCCACATTTTTTATCGCTTTAATTATGGCCAATAATTGGCCAATAGGAAAAACGTTGACTTCTAAGTTTTGCCTTAAAGTGAAAGACTTTTTCGCTTCTTTATGCACACTGTTGTTGCTCTTTTTATTTTTTGGTTTTTTGCCAGCTCAGCAGCAGCAAAAGTTTTAATTAAAAAATTTTGTGGCGTTCAACTTTAAGAGGCAAGAACAAAAAAAAAAAAAAAAATTACTGTAAAAACTGCGTGCAATTGCAAAATGTTGCGCGATGGCTGCGAAAAAATGTGGCTAGCACTGTGACACTTGTCAGCTGCACTCCAGCGGACGCTAATCCTTGCCACAGTCTCATTGAGAATGCCGGAGACCGCATGCTGCAAGTTGCACGTCTCCAGTTGTGGCAAGCGATTCGCTCAGAAATCCCAAATCAGCTTAAGATTAAATTTTGTATTTTTTGTCTGCTTTCCCTTTTGCAACTCAGACCAAGTGTCGCCTACGATTTTCTCCTATTTTCATTTTCATTTTCAGTTTGTGTTTTAGATTTTGATTTAGCTTTCAGTTTATTTTGTTGTTGTTGTTTTTTGTCCTTTTGGAAGCCGCATCAGCGTTTAGCCTCCATCAAAAACTGCCCACGGCTATAAAACTTTTAGCCCAGTAAACTTTTTTATTGCTTTTTTGGCATTTGTCGTTGGCTTTTGTTACTTTAAATTGTTCTTAAGTGGAAACCTAGTAACAATCACAAGTTTTTGATTTGTTGCCAACTTTAATTAATTTCAATCGCTGCAGAAACTATGCTTCAGGCGATTTTCCTCAACAAATATTTAATATTTAATCGCGCTTCAGGACTTATTAGCCAATTTTCGAAGATTTTAGTTTACCAACTATTTCAATTAATAGTTAGGTTTAAATAAAGTAAATAAAAAATATGAAATTTGATTTTACTTTGTTTTTATATTTAAATGCATATTTTTTTATGTAAATGTTTTAATTTAAAATTATGCTGAATTCCTGAACTATAAAATGAAATATATACAATAAAATGTGATTTTACTTACGATATTTTTCAGTCTCAAATGGAATTCAACTTGTGAATTTTTAACGACTGTTTTTTTTTTTATATTTTTATACTATGATACCGAAGGTATAGTAGTGTATTGGGTTTGTGCAATGTCCATCAAGATATCTGTCCATCCGTCCGTCTGTCCATCTGTCCGTACGATTGATCTAGAGGCCAAACTATGATTATAATTTTAACTTATGCTCCGAACCAAAATCCGACCCTTTCTTTTGAAATGTTCGACCTATGCTCATATGCCGATTTTCGGACTATAATTTTGACTTATGTTCCGACCCAAAATCACGTTTTCAACTTTAAATGTACGATTGATCTAGGGGCCAAACCATGATCAAAACGCCATTTCTTTTGAAAATGCGTTGAGTTTTGACGAAGTTATGGAACTTTGAAGGTTCGACCTATGCCCATGTGCCGATTTTCGGACTATAATTTTGACTTATGTTCCGACCCAAAATCACGATGTCAAATTAAAATGTACGATTGATCTAATGGCCAAACTATGATCAAAACGCCATTTCTTTTGAAAATGCGTTAAGTTTTGACGAAGTTATGGAACTTTGAAGGTTCGACCTATGCCCATGTGCCGATTTTCGGACTATAATTTTGACTTATGTTCCGACCCAAAATCACGATGTCAAATTAAAATGTATGATTGATCTAAAGGCCAAACTATGATCAAAACGATCTTTCTTTTGAAAATGCGTTGAGTTTTGACGAAGTTATGGAACTTTGAAGGTTCGACCTATGCCCATGTGCCGATTTTCCGACTATAATTTTGACTTCTGTTCCGACCCAAAATCACGTTGTCAAATTTAAATGTACGATTGATCTAGGGGCCAAACCATGATCAAAACGCCATTTCTTTTGAAAATGCGTTAAGTTTTGACGAAGTTATGGAACTTTGAAGGTTCGACCTATGCCCATGTGCCGATTTTCGGACTATAATTTTGACTTATGTTCCGACCCAAAATCACGATGTCAAATTAAAATGTATGATTGATCTAAAGGCCAAACTATGATCAAAACGATCTTTCTTTTGAAAATGCGTTGAGTTTTGACGAAGTTATGGAACTTTGAAGGTTCGACCTATGCCCATGTGCCGATTTTCCGACTATAATTTTGACTTCTGTTCCGACCCAAAATCACGTTGTCAAATTTAAATGTACGATTGATCTAGGGGCCAAACCATGATCAAAACGCCATTTCTTTTGAAAATGCGTTAAATTTTGACGAAGTTATGGAACTTTGAAGGTTCGACCTATGCCCATGTGCCGATTTTCGGACTATAATTTTGACTTATGTTCCGACCCAAAATCACGATGTCAAATTATAATGTATGATTGATCTAAAGGCCAAACTATGATCAAAACGATCTTTCTTTTGAAAATGCGTTGAGTTTTGACGAAGTTATGGAACTTTGAAGGTTCGACCTATGCCCATGTGCCGATTTTCGGACTATAATTTTGACTTCTGTTCCGACCCAAAATCACGTTTTCAACTTTAAATGTACGGTTGATCTAGGGGCCAAACCATGATCAAAACGCCCTTTCTTTTGAAAATAGGTTAAGTTTTGACGAAGTTATGGCATTCGGAAGGTTCGATCTGTGCCCATATGCCGTTTTTCGGACTATAATTTTGACTTATGTTCCGACCCAAAATCACGATGTCAAATTAAAATGTACGATTGATCTAAAGGCCAAACTATGATCAAAACGACCTTTCTTTTGAAAATGCGTTGAGTTTTGAGGAAGTTATGGCATTTTGAAGGTTCAATCTGTGCCCATATGTAGGATTGTAGGTTTTGAAGGTTCAACCTATGCTCATATGTCGATTTTCGGGCCTAAAAATCTAAAAAGCGTTGCGACTGCAACGTTCTCTCTTGTTTTATATATTATTTATTAATATTTATATATATTTAATACTTCTACATAATAGTTATATATATTATAAACTTATATTACAAAAAATGATTTTACTTTCGATATGTGTCAATTTCCCAATTTATTTTATATAAGGAAATTAAAGTAAAATTCCTTATCTTATCACTATATAACTTTTATATATATATTGCTTGTCTTTTAGACAAAAGGTAACAGAAATCTGCTTGTTTATTTCTGGGCTTTAACCACTTACAAATAAGAAGTGTCTTGAGTTCTTTTTTGCTGAGCATCTAAGCTTCGTCTTAGTTTTCCTCACACTTTGCTAGCTGGTTGAGTGATTTAACCAACTGTTCTTTCTTAGCTGATTCCCCCGCACTGAAAAAACAACAAATACGGAAAAGCTATTTGGGGTTTATGGGCTTAGTAATCGGCTTTGGGGGCTGTTTTGTGTGCACTTTGCTTACAAACTATGCCTCAATTGCTCACCCTTCTGCTTGGCCAACTGAATCTGAGCCATGAATAATCGCTGCTGCTGCTGCTGGTAGTTGGGTCAACTCTTTGATGTCCCATTCAAGCTTTCCTCATTTTGACTTATTAGGTGACCTCATGCCGGAGACCCAACATAATTGCCTGACCATCAATGATTGTTGTCGACAACTTATGACCAGGCCCTGAAACCGGAGCCCGCCAGGTCAGGCCTTGATGCCATTACCAACCCACACGTGCCAAGAGTATAAGAAGAAGAAGAAGAAGGAGAAGAGCAGTCCGCTTGTGGAATAGAATAGCAAATTAATGAGCTGACACACTTGGCACACTTCATAACATGCCCCGAGTCGAACTTAATTGGTAGCAAAATGCAAACAAACAGCAACCTTGTGGATGTATCCAGGAAGAGGACTAAGCATTTGTTGAGTCCTTCGCAGGGACAATTAATTAATTGAGTGTCGAGTGCGGGCGGCAGGATAAGCAAAAAGGTTCGCAGGATAAGCAGCTGGCCACAGTTTCTTCTATTTTGAGTGCAACGCATTTAAATTTAGGAAAATAAAAAATTGTCAAACGGTGCCAACGCCTACGATGAGCACTCTGAAGATGTCCTTATCCAAGGATCGTCGCAAATGTTGCGTAACTAAGTGCATTACGCACAAGCACACACAGGCACACTCTCTTGACTCTCTCTACCTGCTCTCGAGGTGAGATTTTTAATTGTTGCCACACGAGCTGCTGCCACAGCCCCTAATTGAGCTGTTGGCACCCCCCGAAAAATACACATGAATTGCATATGTTTTTATTTTTCTGTTTTTTATGTCTCGCGGCAGACACAAATTTTTGACACTTTAGCAGACAAAAAATTTAAATGTTCAACAGCCAAAACAAATTTTTGTTTTGTTGGTCGCCTTCGCTTCTTGAAACAATTGAGGCGTGCGAAGAGTCGACAATTGAGTTATGAGTTGTGTGTAAATGTCTTTTGGATTGGGGTGAAAGGGCAACCCGGGGCAACCCAGGGGCAGCTGACCTACTTGCCAAAGTCTGGCGAGCACGTAAGGGAAATGGAAAGAAAACTCATTTCAGCAGTATTTAAATTGGTAAAAGTCATTAAAGTACTTGTTTAACGAAATTCTAAAAATATTTACACAGCTTAGATATAAGTAAAAAAAAATAATTTTATTTAATGAAATTCGAAGCACACTTGGGATATTTTAAAAATGTTTATTTACTGAATTCAGGCCTCTTTATTTTTCTCACTTTAAAGAGCAAGTGCTTTAATAAAATTATTTGTAAACAAATTCTTGTACAAATTCGAGGAAAAATCAATTTTATTTAAGTCAAGTTAGGATTTCTGCGCTAGTTGTACTCATTGTTTTGTTTGAGGAATGGGGAATGGATGGAGGCGATGGGGAATTCCTTTAGTCGGGAGCATCACATAAAATCAATAGAAGTGCAACTTGGTCAACAGATTGGCACAGAGAGGATAGAAGGGGAAGGATGTGGGGGGTGTCCACTCTTTTGAGGGTTGAACACAATTTGCGCAAAATGACGGCAATTAAGTGAGGCACCTGAAAGCAGGCAAAGGAATGAATGTCATTCAATGGCATCTGGAATTGTCGTCAGAACTGTGCCACATTCCTTGAACAGACATGCAACCTTTCTCTCTTCTCCCCCTCTCACTTCTTCTCCCTGTTGGTGTTCATTTGTGGCAGCTCAACCCCCCAAAAAAAAAAAAAGAAAAGAGAAACCGAATCGTACTTTAACTGAACACTGAGCATGAATAAATGGATGATTGGCTAAATGGCTAAATGGCTGTGAATGGGTGTGAATGGAAAACACATTTTTCCGGCCATTGTCACGTACTGACTTTTCCATTATGCTGCTGCAATTGAAACCCACATGTTTCATGGGGCATCTAACTGAAAATTGACAGTGAATCCAGTCTTGATGAAGGGGCAACAACAGCTGTTCTCCCAGCTACTTTTGCAGCTTCTATTTTTGCCTCTTCCATATTGTTACAATGGCTGCATAGTTGTGCATAGAAGAGCAAGTTTCCGTCATTAGCTGTTGTGGGTTAAACCATAAACGCATTTTAAAACATTTGGTTAGAGATTTCGCAATTGATACGGGACAGCTTAAATACTATTATGAATTATGAACGAAAAATATTGAATTCAAATTTTAAATTCTTTTGAGAATCGGTTGAGATTTGACAAAGTTATGTTTCCATCTTGGTTCAGTATGATCCGAATTAGATAATTAGAGTTCAGGGAACTTAATCTGTTGGCCGAATACGCTTCATTTCGTTGCGCCCAATCTACTCGCACCAGTTGAATGATTCATCTTTGGGAGGCAGCATCATAAAATGCCACGCGTATCCGTTTGCCTCTCAATCACAAACAAGTGAATCACGAGACCAAAATTGAGACATAACTTTAATATGGCGACTATAAAGATACAAATATATACAAATATCAAAATCTCCATGAAGGTATGAGTAAATGTAACTTTTGACAAAGTTGCTTTTATTTTTATGCTATTCTAGTATTATTAATACTTCATCAAGTTTGTCAACGAATCCGTGTCACCTACCAGCCGCACACACCTCCCCGCTCCAAGAACTCCCCACCCACCTCCCACTTTGTGGTATGTTACGCAAAAGTTGTTTACCAGAAACTCGACGGCGCTGACAATTTCCCTGTCGTCCCCCCGCTCGCTCCAGCAATGAAAAATTGTGAAAAACAATTCAATTTCTGTGAACAAAAAAAAAAAAAAAAAAAAAACAGAAGAAAACAGAAAAAAGCAAAAGCGACGCCAGCGACATAACTGTAAATGGGTAGCAAAGGATGCGTGTGGTTTGCCCGGCTTCGTTGGCTGGCTGACCCAAATCCCAAACTCCATGTTGAATATCAAATAAAAATGCCGGCGACAAAGATGTTGGTCATAAAAGGAAGCATCTGAATGCTCGTCCAAATCAGTTGAGCAAACAATAAAAACTCGCTCGTCTTAGTCGAACTATGGCCTGACCATGCCTCCTACCACTCCCACTCCCCACACCCCCTAACTGCCTCAGTGTTCCGCTATCTGAATGTCTCGACTCGGATTCATAAATAAAATAAAATGGCGCCAAATTGACGAGGCTGCCAACGACCCCAAAACACAAACCTCCATCTCGGTTGGCAAGCAAATGTCTCCCCCGCTCCACTTTCAAGCCAACTATTTGCTATTCATTGGCTTCACATGGCGCTCGCTTTACGCATATCCTCTTTCTGACTGCCCCCAGCACTCCTCCCCTCTCCCCTCCCCCACTCAGCACTTCCTTTGCACCCACAGCTTGGTCTTTTGTGCAACTTCGTTTCATATCGATTTTGTAGTTACATTTGTCTGGCTTTTGGGTCGAGCATAAAAAGCAACTAGTTGCTATTCCTCCTCCTTTCTCCTCCTCTCTCCTCATCTCTCTCTGCAGCTCCTCTCATCTAGCTGCTGCTGCTCGTGTATCCTGTGGCTTTCTGAGGGCTTTGCTTGAACAATGCAACCATCCAGCAGCAGCAACAAAGCTCCTCTGTAATTGTTAATGCTCCCTTAAAGTGTTTTACAAATGTACCAAACCATATGAGATATTCCAAACTGAATATATATTCGCTTAATTCGCTATACTCTTATTTAATAATAGTTGTGCACATTCAGCATGAGATTGGTCCATAAAGGAAAGTAGTGTTTTTTTTAGAAACTATTTTCATAGATTATATATATTTTTTTCACGGCGAAAAGACTTCAGAATTTCAAAAACCAAGGAGTTTTAATAATAGTTTGACTTATCGATTAATTCTAGATTAAAAGTTGTAAACTGGATTCTAACTCTAAATTCATGTTTAAATTATACACTCAAAAAATCACATTAAAATCCTTACTGTGAAAATTCCGATCTTAAGCTCTATCGATTTCTATCGATTTACATTCATGGATGTTATCGATTTCCCATTTGCCCCAAAACCTTGTCTTTGAGGGGTATAGACTTATATATATTTAAGCTAGTCTTATATATTCCGTATACAAATTGTCATTTAATTTAAGAATTAATTATGAATTAGAATTAATTATTATTTATTAAAGGGTATACAAATTGCGATATTTTAGGATGCACAACAGTTGTGCGGCATTATGTTATCTGCACTTGGGCAGGGGTTGGACTTTGGGGTATGTGTTGTGAGTTTGGGACTGGAGCAGTGTTCGGCGCTGGTGTCAGTGGCATTCTGTGCTCATTTGCAGTCAGCGGCACGTGTCTGAGCTTTGTTTGTCGGAGTTGGGGAGGCGCCACTCTAATCTCGTGCGGCTTGGGCAACATTAGACTTTATGTTGTGCTGCGCATTGTGCACTTATTTAGTCTACATTTGTGGTAGTCATCTGCAGATGCCACAGGCCACGCAACCAGCTGCTGGTAACCATGAGACAGCATGTTGCATGGCTGCAGATATGCAAATCAAATTGCCATTTAAGAGGCATGCGGCAATCGATTGAAATATCGCAATTGTCCTTGCCCAGCCCAGCCCAGCCCAGCCCGGCACTGTCATTAAGCATCTAATTATGCATGCCCACTCGCCATGTGACGAAATATCAAGGATCGAACATTGAGTATCATTTTAGATTGTACACAAGGCCCCCCAACCCTCCTTAGACAACACCTCCTCTCTCCCTCCTACCCTCCAGAACATACATATCATTAAAACGTTTAAGAGGCAAATGCGAAAAATTCGCTTTTTGCCATTAAAATTTATGGCCGCTAAAAGTGTGCCAAACTGCGTGTGTATGTGTGTGTGTGTGTGTGTGGTGTGTGTGTGTATGCAAAATCCATTATGTGCACATATATATGTGTGAGTGTGTGTGTTTGCATTTTAGGGGTGTTGTTTGCAAGCGCATCATGCAAATTTCTATGCAGCTTTGTTTTTTGCAGTTTCGCTGTTTTTTTTCTGCTTATTTTTTTTTTTTGGGGTAATTAAATTGCTTTCAGCTAAAAGCAAATAAATTTCTGTCACATATATAAATATATATATATATAAATTTTTTGTTGTATTCCGCTAATAGGCAAATCATGTTGCTTGCAACAAGGAAAGTGGGAGGGGGGGCTGGTTATCGCTCATTTGCGACTGCTTGTGGAGCCATTGATGAAGTGTGCGTTGTGTGTTGCACTTAAGTAGCTGCCACAAATTGATTTCATGCTGCGCGTCCTCTTTTTTCCCATTTCTCTTGGCCGTGCTCTACTTTTTGCTTAGCTGCATTTTATTTTTCTCC
Source organism: Drosophila kambysellisi (assembly GCA_035042185.1). Lineage (NCBI taxonomy): Eukaryota > Metazoa > Arthropoda > Insecta > Diptera > Drosophilidae > Drosophila > Drosophila kambysellisi. Next base: position 2,784,620 of record JAWNLS010000945.1, on the reverse strand, counting down.
CCTCGGCAGGATTACAATGTGCACTGCAAAGGCAAGAAGAAAATATACTTTCCTTACCTACTACTATAGTCCTCTCTCTCTCTCTCTCTCCATCTCTCTCTCTCCTGCTGTTGTTTACCTTTCGAGTGTTACCTTTTCGTTTGGCTTTGGCCACAACAGTCATTCAAAATTCGGCAGTAGCTTTTCCATATTGCCTTTTGTTTAGTTTTCCTTGTTTGTTTATTTGGCTTAGTGGCTGGAGCTTTACTTTACTCGACTCTTCTTCTTTTCTTTTTGGGTGGAAAATGAATTTTCCACTGCATTGTTTGGCAACCCTTTTTTCTCTGCGCTGGGAAAATGTTAGTTCAGGTTGCAGCCAGCGGCGTATCCATTGTATATTATCAAAAGTGTTAACAGAATGAAGACTGTGGCGATTCTCAGTTTCTCATTCTAAAATGAAGAAAATAAAATATATATATAAAAAAAACTCAATTGTGGGAATTTGCACAATTACAGCGTGTCGAGTGTGTTGTGTGTGTGTGTGTGTGTGTATGTGTATGTGTGTGTTGCCAGTGTGTGCTTTGGCTCTGGGGTAAATAAACACACAAGCATTGATGCTTAAAAGAGCATTTAAGAGGGTCCAAATCCTCGAAGGCACTGGTGTTCCCTTGACTCGCCTAGGAATCATGTACTCGATGTGAATTGTAACCACATGAGTGTGATTTAATGCTTCAGTAAATACTATTAAATATTAAAAGCACTCATTCACTTTCTTGTACACCCAACAAACTCTTAACTCTGTTATTATGTTACAATAAATATATGATTATGGGATAAAAATCTTATCTGTAAAGAGGCTAATATAAAATTCTTTCTATTAGAGTGAATGTTGTGGGAAAATCGTAGGGCTTAGAGGACTACATAAAATGAGAGTAAATAGTTGAAACCTAATCCCTGCTTACTATATTCAACTAATGAGAATAAGATAATATTTTGTACAATAGCAAAAAAAAATTTAAATAATTTTCAAAGAATTTTAAGTTAACATCCCTTTATGAAAAATTGCAGCAATAAATTACGAAATCATATTAACTTAATATTATTAACTATAACTATTTATTTAACTGATTTTCATTTGACACACGTCCAACTCTCATTTCCGTAAATAAAAATATGCAAAATATGATTAAATAAATATAACAATAGCTTTTGCGAACATTTAATTAATGATTTCCTGTTCTCATGTGATCCTAAAAGAATTTAAATGTATTCAACATTATAATTATAATGGTCTCAAAACTTCCCTCTTGTTCAGTTTCTCACAACGATCGATTCTCATAACTTCCTTTCCTTTGCAACACATTTTTTGTTGCTTTTACCACTGACACATAAAACATTTTGTAACCAGTCAAACCCACCTGAGTGGTGCACTTAATGGACCATCAGTCAATCAATCAATCAGTCACGGTTGTAAACGCCGCCAGTGGCAATCATTTGAATATGTAATCACACGACTCTAATCGCGGCTGCAAATCAAATTGTGACTGCGACTTGTCGTTTGCCAGATAGTACGCTAAATACATACTTGTAATTGTGGTTAAAAATCAAAAAATAAATAAAAAAAATAAACTAAAAAAATGCGAAACGAAATGGGAGCTGGAAGGCCCCCAAAAGCCGGTTAATGAAAACGCCGACAGCGTAACAACTTAATGAAGTGCAAGTGGCAGTCGTCAGCGATTCCTGTCGCCATTTAATTCCCGCTTGATTAATGGGCAACTTTGCTGTGGAAACCTGCTACGGATTCCAATTCAATTTCGCTACCATTATGGTAATCAAAGTGTGCGGGTGTCGACTGCTTGTCGAGGTCGAGGTGCTAATGGTGTTTGAGTGGACCTCGATCCAATTGAGCAGTCATTGTCGTGCACTCAGAAAAACAAAAACAATACCAAAAGCAGCTCAACTTTAATTTGTAAAGCTGAAGTTTGGTGGTTTACAAAAACCAGGCTCTCTTCTGCTAAGGTAGCTTAGGTTCGGGTTTGGGATCACTTCCCGAGAGAAGAAGCCCGTGACTCACTTGAGGCATTCTTAGCTACTCCATTCTTTCTGCACCTGCAGTAATTTTTGAGCCATCATCCATCCCCTAGATTGGATGTTACCTAGGATGGGTATGAGGAAGTTTTGATGAGTCTACAAAGAAGGGAGTACCAAGAAATTGTAGGCTTCTCCTCCCAAGGGGTTATCAGTAGGAGGAAATGTGTTGTACCGACTCTTCTTCTTCTTCGTCACGAGAGCTTCTACAGATATCGGACAAGATACATTTTCTTTTTTTTTTAATTGAAGATGTTTTTATTTAAGCTGAAGGCTATTTAATCATCGGCGTACCGTTCTTTCTTATTTTCATTTGTGCTTATACTTTAAATTTCCAAATGGGTTTCGAAATTTCTTCAAGTGTAGTAGTAGTAGTTCTCAATAGTTATGCGTAAAACGAGCAGCAGTTACGCCCACCGAGTAGACACCTGATATGCATACTTACCGCATACTTGTACGCCCCCAAAGCCAGCTGGCTGCAAATTTATGCTTTCTTGGCTTATCGCACTGCAATTAGCCGCAATTAATGGGTCAACTATTTTGGTCAGCTGCTTGGTTAGCTAAGACTTTGATTCATAACGTGATTTGCGCTCCCCCCCTAAAAATTCGCAAGCCGGAAGTGAAAAACAAAAAAAAAAGTATTTATATAAAAAAGTCAGCAGCGGCTGCTCTCGTTTTGAGCTATCGATATGAGCTAATAAAAGGTTTTAAACAAAAACAAAGGCCGCACACAGGGTCCAGGGGCATGCTACACCCCTCACGCGGCACGCTCAAGTGGCAGGCAGGCTGTGGCAGCGAATTTTGTTGAAATTTTTAAGTCGCGTGTTGTTTAATGCATTTTTGCACACTTGACTGGCACGTTACCTGGCCACTGGGATTGACTAAAGGGTTAAGGGGGTTGCGCCTCTGCCTGTCATATGATTTATATTTAATGGCCTCATATTTTTGCACAATCGACGGGGCACACATAAACTAGCACACACGCACACGCACACCATCACACACACACAATTGTGCTGTGTGTGTGTTTTTCATAATACGCTTGATCATAATTTTATGAGCTGCCAATTGGACAAATCGCTGGACTGTGAAGCATGCGTTGCAAAAAATTGCATTATAAATTGTGGCTGAGTTATGTTTGTTAAGGGCGCAAATTGATGGGACAGTTGTGAAAGTAACTAGATTTATTTAAAGGAATATGAGGAAAGCAGTGAAGGTTATTACAAGGTGCAGCTCAAAAATAAATCTCTTGTATTATATATTTTTAATTTTAAATATTAATAACAATAAATTTGAAGTACACCTTTTAAAAACTCCAGGATATCTTTATACATTTTGTTAACTAAATAGAACTAAGTTTTTCAACCCTTAAGACTGTACTATTGCAGTTCCAACAAGTCGTAAATTCTCGATCAAAACACCTATTCAAATGCAACTCAAACATGTTGCAAAGCAGCTTCTTCAAACCATTTACAATACTGCTCAACATGTTTGCCTCCAACTGCAACTTGTCATCAACACATCATTTTAGGGGTTGTTTGTCTTACAACTAAACAGAAATGTTGCAAGGTAGGCATTTGGAAAAAACTAACCACAAATTTTCAATATCAAATGCGTGCAGTACCAAAAAAAAACGAGTTTTCCATTTTCTTCTGTGCGAACAAAGAAGAAAACCAACAGACAAAACCGACAGCTTCAAATTCCAAATTGTTTTTTTTTTTACCGCTTTCTTATATTTATTTATGCGCTTTATTTTCACTTGATTTAATTTTGACACACACAAAGAGAGCGGTAAATCTGTTTGCCACACATTTGCATTTCTCGTCAGAGTGTCAGAGTTCCAGTAGCAAACCCCCTACCTAAACCCAAAAGAAAATTTGCTGACCTATTTATGTAATTTTCTTGAGGTTTTTTCTTTAGCTAGACCGTTTGCACTCGCCTGGAAACACTTCATTCCGATTCAGCTGTCAGCAGTGCAACGACTTTTCCATTCCTGACCCGAAGACGGTCTAAAGCTAAGGGGGAATGGGATGTGGCACGCCGGATACCTAGGCTTATGGGTTGTGGCTTATGGGTTATTTTGAATTGACTCAAATTCAGCACTTGTTGTTGTTAAGCAACTGTGAACTGATTTATTTGGTTGTTGTACATTTGAATATTATAAGTTAAGATTTCTGCGTAGATTCATTTATTTAAATCGCAGCTGCCTTTTTTACAACAAATTTTCAGTTGATTTGCTTTAGAGGTTTTCTGAGTGCGCTCCCTTTTTTTGGCATTGAAAACGAAGTGAACAAATTGTTTATAAAATTAAAACCAAAAAACTGCATCTCTCATTCTTTTATTCTTTTGTGTTGTTTTTGCATGTTAATGCGGCTTGTGTGTCTAATTGCGTGGATTGTGCCACAGCGCGGCACACAAAATTGATGAACTTGTGTCAGTCCAACTGACAGACAGCCAACTCTTTTTTGTTTAGGGGTAGTTGTTGTTCGCCTCTCGTTTTAATTAAATTTTCTGCGCCTGCGCGCAATTTTTTACTCATTTACCGCATTTTGCCAAGCTGCCGGAGTTGTCCACACGCGCCTCTTTGGACTTTATGAAAGGGGGCACTGCAACTAGTTTTGACTAGCTGCGGTTTTTCCTTGCAACTTGTGGCTGACTGGTCACTCACATTTAGATAGTCTCCTTTGGCCAGCTGTCGTCAGCTGAAATTTGATATGCCTCAACTCTGGCATTAATCATTTTATTTCAACTGATTGACAAGTTGTTGGATTGTGTTGCGCTCAATCAAATATACAAATCAATAATTAATCAACTCGGTACCAAGTAAATGGAGAAATCATTTGCCAACACACACATACACACACAGATGGGTGAAATAAATCGAAATGCCTCTAAGCTAATCCCCTCAGCATCCCAATTTCGAGCTATGCAAATTATCCTGTGCACAGTGTAAAGTTACTCCAGAAAAAGGATAATATTAATACGCAGCCATACAACATAATCAAAGTAAACTGAACGGCATCGCATTTGCATACATTAATGTCAGAGCAGCTACCGTATATATATGTATATATAATATACATGTAAATATATACATACATATATACATATCTGTCTACCCATCTACCTATCTAAGGCCCAAACACTCGCCCTATCTTTTTGAAGACCCTTACACTGAATATTATTATTATCATAACGCAATTTGTGGACCGTTTTTTATGCGGATGCATACCTTAATTATTGTTAACAATTTTAAATTTAACTATTTATTATCAAAAATAATATAAATTCTATAAGTTAATCTTGATGTAGTGCTTAAATCTTCTAATCTAATGTGTTACTCCTTATAGAGTGAAAGATAATTAATCAAAATTAAACTCAAAAGGTATCCTTACTCAAGTAGGATGCAGAATATATTCAACAAATCAGCTCTGACTTAATTTTCTAAATAGTATTTGAGATTCTATTATTCTTAGCTTTTCTAAAAGCAAACAATACAGATAATTAGCAATAATTCAAGAGGGGTAACTTAAAGAGTCTTTAAGCGTTAAAAAAATATCTATCCATATACTTAAAAAAAATATTAAAACTTGGTAGTTATCAACTAAAGCTCTGTTATAAATTTAAAATCATATTAAAACATTCTAAAATTCAAGTACTGCTTTAGGCCATTTCATAATTGGCTGCTCATAAAGTAAACAGCTTCTATTTTTATATGTCACTTGGTGCTTTGATGTTTGAGCTGTTTTGATGAAATTAGCACCGTTCTCTGTATAAAAGCCCCAATTTAGGCAAAAGACGCTTACAATTTAACATCATTAGGTTTATTTTTATAATGCTCAACTCATAACAGCAGGAGGCAAAATCAGAGAATCTGAGAATCTCAGAATCAAGCAGCTTATCTGAGCTTTGCAATGTGGGCGGAGGCAGCTTATTGTTATTTTCATGACTACATATTAATGTTCATTTATGTTTTTTTTTTTTCCTTTGTGGTTGAGGCGGTGGAGTTTGGGTATTTATTAAACCATAAATATGCAGGTTTACTTCAGATACTGCGCCGGAACAGGAAAAGGAAGCAGCACGAACAGCAGCAGCAGCAGCAGCAGAAAGTTGCAAGTCTTTAGGTTAAAATACTTTTAACCGCAGGGCACCGCAAAACAAACTCGAGCGGAAATTATGAAAATGCTAAAATTGGCCACATCCGCTGTGGCAGGTATCTTTTTTAGTACTGCGCTACCTGCAACACATCACAAATATTCTCAACATTTTACTTCCTTGACAACAGACGAAGATAAAATGTTTCTTTGCCCCGACTTGTTGAAGCCATTTTGCGTAGCATACTTTGCGGCTGATGCGGCTTAGGAGCTGGGTATGTTGTTGAAGAGGCAACAGTAAACAGTAAACTGGCAACTGACAACTAAGCGTGCCCCGTAGCGCAATTTATCACAAAATGTGAGCTTAAGTCGTCAAACTGAGCAGTCATTTTTGGCAGGTTGATAAAACATAAATCAAATTTGTGCCGCTACTTAAAAGTTATTGCAGTGGCACTCACAAAGTAACGACTGTTGCAACCAACAATCAACAGCCAAGCCCCAAGAACACCAGCTGCCTACAAATACAGTTGCCATTTGGCAGTTGTTGAAAGTTGTTGACTGTTTGTTGTTTGTTTGTTTGTTGGTTGCCAAAAACATCAACCGCTAATGAAACACCGCCAAAAGTGCAAAGCAACAGCCAAAGTTATTGGTCCGCACGCAAATTGGCAACATCAATTACCCAGCCAGCCAAAAAGCCGGCGACTCACTCAACATATGTGCCACACCACCCAGCACCACCCAGTCGCACCACCCACTTTTCTCAATTTGTTGCGTGTGTGCCGTGCTTCTCAAAGTGTTGCGCTCGAAAGTCAATTAAAAACTTTCGGTCAAGTGATTTCAGCGCAGCTTTTGGGCGCTTTTGGGCAACCACGTTGATAGTGGATGCCCTGCAATTTCTAGGATTGCTGCTCCTCGGTGGGTCGCCAATTAATTTTATCACATGAATTCGATCAAATTCAATTAAAAGTTAAGCACCAGCCGTGTACGTGGGCAATTACTCAAACTGGAACTTGCAACAAGAAGCGCAACTTGAAAATTGCTTCATATCAGCAAACAGACAGTGGTCCAAGTTCTCAACAGGTGTATGTACAGTAAGGACCCTACACTGAAAGAAAAAAAAAAACAATTAAAAGCTTGAGTTTTAATATATACCTTTAAGTATTTTGTTATGGATTTTTAAAAAAATAATAAAATAAAAGTAAAACAATAGTACACTACAGAAAAACTAAAAAAAAAAGATTAACTTTTAATATAAACCTTTTATACATTAAATATATATATAAAATATTTTAAGATAGTTTTATTTATCTAATAAAATTATCAATAAAAAAAAAATAATACTAATAATAATCTACCACTTGTTCAAAATATTTTTAAAAAAGTCTTCATCTGTCTTTTCCCTGAGTGTAAGCACTAACGGACCGTATCAATAAAAAGCCATTAAGTGACTGCTGTTTGTAAGTTTTGGACCCCAAAAAGTTGTCCCTCGAGAGATGCTGGCAATTTACAGCAAACCCTAAGAGTGGAGCAACCAACCAACTGTCTGTCCAACTGTCTGTCTGCGGGACTGTCTCAATACATCCTGTCAAATGGCGTCGTTTGACTGAAACTTGACTGCCCTGCTCAGCCTGCCTGTGCGTAATTCAATGAAAGACATCGCCATCAACAGCAAAACACGTGAGACGCATCTCAAGGAGTGCCAGGAATTGAGCACCCAGATGGAGTGAGTGGTTGAGTAAATGATCCCTGTTATCAACAAAATGTGACCACATTAAGGTGCTATGTTGCCACAGGTAGCACCTGCTTAAGAATGCTACAAGAAGCTTTCAACTGAATTGGGTCAAGTTGCCAAATGTATTTTATGACCTTGAAAGGGAAAGTAACTTGAGGCAAACGTACTTTGTAACAAAAGTACCTTAAAGCCACAACAAGACTTTTGTCTGGAAACAACTCGATTGACATTCATGAGAAAACATTGAGACGGCTTGAAGTGGTACTAACTGTTTTGGCAGTTTGTAATTTAAGATTTTATGAATGTGGAGGCATGATTTATTCGATTAGTTTAGATATATGTATATCATTGGTGTATCCCTTGGAATGGAAGCTACTGATAACTGTTCTAAGTTAATAATTTGTTATATAGTAACTCATCTTAAAATTGCAGAAACACGCATCATAAATATTTTTTTTTTATTTTTATTTATTTATTTGTCAACTAAAGCCAGTCGACACCAAAAATACAAAAACAAACTTGGAATTAAATTAAATTTAAAATAAAATTAAAATTTTAAATAAATTAAAAAATAATAAAATATTTATAAGATATATAAGAATTTATATTTATTATTATTATTATTTTTTTTTTATTTTAGATTTCTAAGATTTCTAAGATTTCTGTGGTAGAAAACAAAATGGTCCAACATTTGTTGCAAGAATTGGGGAAAACCCAGAAAAACCCAATCAGATAAGACATTTAGAATTGAGTTTTTAATTAAAGAAATAGAGAACTCTTAATTGATTACATGATATAGTTTATTGTATATGAATATAATATATATAAATATATAAATTAAAATAATATGTTTATTCGTTTTTATAGAAAAAATACATATATTCTTACACCTTTTCGCTGATACATTCAAAAGTTAATATTTTATCAACTGGCAAAGAAAGTGACTGCTTTTAATACAAAATTTAAATTTATATATATATCAGTACCTAAATCGTTGATTATAATCATCATAGAACATCATAGTAAAACTCATAAATTAAACAATTAATTTTCTGCCAACTTGCGTTATTTGAGCTGTTTGCATATTTATTTAAGCATCCTTTTGCCTGCTGAGCGGACAGATCATTTCTCAAAACACTAAATAAATAAGACTGGCGAATGTGTTGCATATTACACAATTTCTGTGGCGTGTGGATTGGTATCCAGTTAGCTGGTCAACTGGTCAACTGGTCAGCTGGTCAACTCATCTCATTTATCATGCTAATGTGTCGTAGCCGCTCTACCTTCATATCATCATTAATTATCGCGTCGCTCTTCCTCTTTCCAGTGTCTGAGTGTGTGTGTGTGTGTGTTGACTTAACAGCTTAAACATTTATGCAAACAGCAGACAGTAGCCAATAGGAGCGTGGACATCGGACAGTGGACACTGGGTTGATTTCGATTTTAATCCTGCCGGCATCGGATGAAATCACGTGCAAATTAATCATCGTTCTGTCTGCGATTTGGCAAACGCCGCAACTTGCTGTTGCCAGAGTTGACAAATGATAGGCTGACAAAAAAAAGCAAAAAAAAAAAACGCACAGCTTTTTTTTGTAGCTTCAATTTGCATTTGGGATAATCAATCGTGGACTGGCGAATGCCGGCTGTTGCTAATTTGCTGATAAGAAAGCAGAGGCAGAGCAATTTTCAGCGAATTTGCATAAATTGTCTGAAATTTAATCAGGCCAACAACAAAAAACAAAAATTGAGAAGGCGAGTGGCAGACAGAGTGGCAGGCAGCTTGCTGAGTTGCGAATCTGCATGCAACACAACAAGGGGATGAGTTTGTTTAGAGGGTGCGGTTTGGGGTAGGGGTAGGGGTGTGCGGATTGCTTATAAATATGCTCACATTGTTGTTATTCTGCCTCTTGTTGTCACCTTTTTTATATTTTTTTGTGCGTGCCACATTGTGCGGCATGACAAACATGGCAACTTACACGTGGCTTAAGTCAAAAATGTAAAATTTTGTTAAGCAAACAGAAATTTTGATTGATTTGGGTGGCTGGCGGATGCTGATGCTGCTCTTCGGGATTGATTGATTTGCCTTTAGGTTTTTTTTCTTTTCTGGATTAGTGCAAAAATTGTTTAGAATTGATTGGTTATTTGATATTCATGGCTCACAGCGGCTGAACGGCTGAGTTCAGATGAGCAACAGGGTGTAGAAGACGGTAAACTTAAGCGATAGCCTTCAACGCTTGCCAATGGATTAATGTAATTACAGTTGTCCCAGGTTCTTGTCACCGGCGGAAGATAGATGATGGAAAATGGGCTCATCTATTATGAAAATGGGCTCAGAGTGCTGTCAGCAAGTAGATTATTTAATTCAGTTAACATGGGATCAAAATTAAATGAAAAGTATTTAAACATACTGATTTCTTAGTCAGCTTTTAATAATCTCCTAAATATAACAGCTTTTAAAATTTTGATTGAAATACTGTAAACACTTCACTAAAACTAAAATTTAATAATTTAATTCAATTCAATTCAGACCAGTAGAAAACTGAAAACTGTCATAAAAAAATTTTATAAATACTTTTACTATGATTAAATGTATAATTTAGCAGGCAAAAATATGTCAAAATATTTGAAAGATACAAAAATTATCTGCAAAGGTAATTTAACAGGACAAATATGCAAATGTAATTAAAAGATACAAAAAACTATTTCCCATGCAAAAAAAATTAGCTGCAAATGCTGAACTTAAATGTAGCTGAAATCTACAAATTTATGTAAACAAAAGTCACATAATGGAATAAATAAAAATTAGGTAAAATAACTGTTTTAAGCCATATCTTTAAATTTTGAAGACACAAAGTTTTATTATCGATTTTTTAATTGAGTTATCTAAATACATATTAAATCATAGCTGAAATGCAAGTCATACAACATCTGATAAACAAGGTGAAACAGATGCCTAATTGGCTCAGATAATAAATAGCGATTGGCTTTAACAACAATAACAACAACAATGAGAAAAACAAACACAAAACTAACCTCACTAATAACACTCATTAAATGTATCCAAAAAACACACACACAAATCAGCGGCAATCGCACAACAAAACCATCAATTTCAACCCAAAAAAACAAAAAAAAATCAACAATCAGACGAAGAAAACGAGAGCATGCGGAAGTGTTTACAAATGTCAAAGTAGAGCGCGGTCTCAAGAAAAAAAAAATAAATAAAAAAAGAAAAAATGAAAAAAAAAAACCAAGATCCAATGGAGAAAAAGATGGTGCCCTTCTCTGCGTTTGGGAAAAGCGAAATTGTAGCTAACCGCATCCGAATCTGGTATGCTCAAATGTAACGTGATTTCAAAAAGTTTCTCATGTCAATTTAAGATTTGGAATCGTTTGAGCCAACGTAACGAAAATGTCAATACCATTGGCATTTGTTCCAGCCACTCGAACGAGCCACAACAACAGCAACAATAACAAACATGAACCAGTGCCCAAAGGCCATTAGCGAGTGAGATGCACTCGCCGAGTGGAGGATGACGACGTCATCACTTGATGTATTGTTTCAAGACATTTGATTTATATCACTCTGCGCTGGGGGCAACATTGGCCTGGCCTGGCCTGGCCTGGCCTAGCCTGCTGTGGTAATGAAACTCCGATTCAGCGCGCTGGTCACTCCACAGCCACTGGGCTCCAGATCTGCGCCACAATAAAACAAAAACAAAAAGCTCTTGTGTCTTTCTCCAAAAAAAAAAAAAAAAAAAAAAAGCCAAAAACATTGTGTGGAGTGTGGTCTCTGGCTAAACAGCAGACATCGAGTTGGGATTGCGTAACCCAACCGAAAGTGGAGCAGTCGCTGCTGCTGCTGCTGCTGCTCCAGCTGCTTTCTTTAGCCAGACTGTGTCAGTTTCAGTTGCCTCTCACCCCCTACCCCTTTCCCCAGCTGCTATTAGCGTTGTTTTTTTTTTTGACAACTGCATGATGCATTGCTCCAGTGGCACAAGTGGGTGAAAGGCTCCGGGTTTGCCATCGCTATCAGCCAGACAGACTGTTGTGTAGACTGTCTTAATTTACGACACGGAGACGGTAACGATAACAATTTGTCAGCTTAATGGTGGCAACCAAGGATGCGCGGCGACAAGTGGACGACGCCTTCATGTCTTCCTCGCTCCTCCCCCCTCCACCCCTCCCACTACCCACACAATCGAATTCCTGCTTCCAAATCACATAATGATACGGAAGACAGAAGCCTGAAGCAAAACGCACGAAAATCGTAACGACAATAAAAAAAAAATGTTGCGTTTATTTTGAAATAATTGCGATAGCTTCGCTTAGCATTTCGTGACTAACAACAACAGAAGCAACAAAAATAACAACAACAACAAAAACAACAGAGAGCATTACAAATGCGACTACAAAACAATTATAGCTAATTGTGCAAGCGAGACAGCAACAACAACAACAACAACAACACCAACGAAAGCAACACGCATGCATAAGTGCAATTTTATGGCAGGCACTTTGGCAACTCTGTCACAGCTTTTAGATTCGGCTATTCCCCCATCTCTCCCTCTCCCTCTCCCTCTTCCACTCTATGCTCGGCACGCCCTCTGAGCTGCCTTAGCTTTTGATCAGCTGATTCATGCTAATACATAACTTGCCTTTACACGGCAAAAAATAAAGTGAATCCCATTTTAAACATAAAATTCTCACGCTTTGTTTTAAACTAATTTTAAAGTAGCAGCATTCTTAATTTAAAAAAAGTTTAATTGTAAAATTGATTGTATAAAAAAACATTTCAAAATTTTTCCAGTATATATATATGTATATATAGGTATAGATATGAAGAGCTACAATTTGCATGGCAATTGACAAGCCCATGAAGCCAACGATCCCTCCGCAACCCACACACAGCAACTAGCCCCAGCTAGTTGCCCCGGCGGCACCTTGGAGCCGTCATGCCAATGCGAATGTATTCATTAGTCGCATTGCCGGCATCTAGACACTGCATTCAACACACACACACACACACACTCACACTCACACACACTCATACAAATCGTTGAATTTATGCTAATCTGACTGCAGGTCCGGGGGCCAACAACTGTTCGTGCACTCCTCGCTGGGGCTTGCTTGCAATTGCAGCTAGTGATGGCAGTTTCGTGTCACGATTACACGAAACTAAGCACGAAATGTCCTTGAGTAGTACTAGTAGATACCTAGTAGATACCTTAACTTAAATCTAGAGCGAAACATTTAGCAAATTAATCAAAATATATATTAAAACTTGAAAAAAAAAGAAATTGTGGAAAGTAAATACCTATTTATTTATTTAAATTTTTAAATAAAAAAGAGTTAATTTCAAATAAAACTAAATTGAAATATGAAAATAAAAAAGCTAATTTAGGTAAATGTGTATTTAAAATTGAAATTAAACACTAATACCCATTTCGTAATACTGTAAAAATTTAAATTTCAAAACACTAATATTTGATACGCTTGGAATTAAGATTTCTGAATGGCATGTTGAACAAGTGTGAAATGCATATTAAATTTGAGCTTAAATATTTATTTACTACATCGTTTTACACATAAGAAGTAAATTTGAATAATAGGTTGTATTTAATTATGTATCCTCAGCATTTCAGTCAACTCTGACAGGCAAATTAAAGTAGCAAACTCAACTAACGCAAATAGCAACTTGAATAATTAAGTAGCTGCGATTAGCAACTCAAACAAGTCTCATGATAAATGAGACTATGTCTTAATATGAAATATATATATTATTTTTCCGTGACATTTTTTAGTTGGTGTTTGGCACGCAACCATTCCAAAGACACTCTGTAATCGACGAGGGACAACGACAGCGAGTTATGTTCAATTACGACACTCGAAGTGTGTAAGTGTGTGTGTACTGGTGTGTGTGTGTGTGTGTGTGTATGGGCTAGTGTGTAACTCGGAGCGATCTACGCATTCGCATTTGTTTGGCACATGTTTTCATTAATCTTACTTAGAGCCCCGCCCGGAGAGAGGTGGAGACTGCAAGCTATGTAAGCCCAGACAGCCCACATGGAGCTCCAACTCCAGACGCTGGGCTGGGCTCGGCTGGGCGCTGGCGATCGAGATTTGGGATCTTGAGAAATGATGATGGTGGTAATCAGGGCATTTGCCAAAGCACCGGCGAGTCAAGGTTAAGTTTGGACAACTCAATGGGGTATCTGTGTGGTTTTTCGTTATGATTCATAAACACACCAAAAATCATTTGTTTTGAAAGCGTTAAGGAAATAAAGCGCTTATAAAATGGCCAACAAAAAAAAAGCAACAACAACAAAAAGAAAAGATACAAATTACCGAACCACAAGTCAAGGCCAAAAATTATGATAAATGGTTAAGTGTGCGCATTCTGAAAATCAGTTAAAACAGAACCAAAGAGAAGAGAGAGAAAAACATGATTTAATAAGGCAAACATACATAATTAAATTAAACCCCAAAAGTTAGTTATCTGCTAAACGAGTTAGCAAACTTAGTTTTAGCCAAATTTTTTTTTGTTTTCTGCATACCTCTACTCAATAAAAATTAGTTGCAGATGGAATGATTAAGAATAAATAGATAGAAATAGCATAAATATATAGAAATCATAAGGATAAACGATTCTATCGAAATTGAACTATGGAGTGATATATATGTGTCATATGTATCTTTGTATAAGTGAATTAGAGCACATCTAAACTATTAACAGGGTATCAGCAAATCAAGCAATCTCATCTAAATCATTTCTACTTGTTTCGTTGGCTGCCAAATTCAATTGTTGCGGTATCCGTGGCCCCCGTTGATTGTTTGTTCAGTTCAATTGTTTGCCTGATCATTTTTTTTTTTGGCAGCATCGCATTGCACAAATGCCATTTAAATTTAACCTTTTCAGCAGGCAAAACTCAATTGCCGCCCCGCCCCGCAACCAGTTTGCTCTAAACTATGCAAATTTCATGGCTAAAAACAGCAGCAGCAGCAGCAGCAGCAACGTTGGCAGCAGCATCGGGTAAAGCTCATCAGGCAAAAGCCGGCTATTGAATCCACTCAAGCGGTATTCAATGTCTACCTGCCCAATTCCAAAGACCAAAATCCACAAATTCAATTCCCATTTCAAATTCACTGAAGAGCCGCCATTGAGTATTAAGCGATGGATGACGATGACGATGACGATGAGGCTGGAAAACCGCAATATCATCTTGTTTGGGTATCATTAAAGGCTGGGAAGCTTAGAGTGGGGCGTGGAGGGGGCGCTAGTGGGGCTCAATGCTACAGATTTCAAGTGAGCCAACAATGGTTGTCATATCGCAAAAAAAAATACTACAGCCCCCCTCAAACACCCTTCGCAATGGTAACCAATGGGCATTGTATGCAGATCGCAGTTAAAGCCAAAAACAACAGTTATTCGACTGAACTTAAAAAACAGCAACAACAGCAACAAAAGGGTTTTTTGTTATTTTTGTAGTAAATGATATGCTACCGCACAGCAAATTTGGAAACACAAAAATTTAACTGTAAAGCTAAGCCATTTAAGGAGTGGCCATTAAATATGGTTAGCTTTGCATAGTTCAGTAATCGATATTCGATAGATTTTTTTTTGTTTTGGCCATATAGGTTGGGAGAGTTTCGAGTGTTTTGGACATTCTACGCCAAAAGGCTTTCAATTAACGCCAGCAACTGCTTTTGGCACTTCGAGAGACTGGAGACTACTCGAGACGCGGCATTCTATTCGAGATCAGTTTTTGATTACCCGTTTACCATATGCAGGCACTAACAAGTTTTTCATTAAATTTTTTTTGGGAAGGGGGCATGGTGATGGTGGGGGGTGGAGTAGGATTGGGATTGTGTGCTTTGCGCAAGCGACGTCAACAGAATCCCGCGGCGCATCGCACAAATTACAAGTTTTGTAATTGCCAAACAAAGCGCGCTACTTCGAAGAGTTTGGAGGAGGAGTAGTAGTACTGTGGTCTCGACTCCACCATGGATTCACACAATACTATTACCACAAACAATAACAACAAAGCCAACACAACAACCACAACAACAAAAACGGGCCAAATTATAGTAGATACGTGTATGAGTACGAGATACGTGCACATTGTGCAAATAGCTGACAAAATGCAGGCGAAACGATTTCAGACATTTCAGACTGAGCCACAGACTCTTGGCTTAAAGGTAGAGATGGGATTTAGTTCGTGTAGCACGACTTAATAAAGTCGAGTGTTGGAATTAAGATTCTTTATTCTTTAATTTTCTCCAGCTGGCAGCTACCAGTTGGAGTTGATAGTTTTCAACATTAAGGTTCCTAAGAGATGCAAACACATGTTTACATCTTTACATAAAAAAATGTTATTTTTATATTTATTTATTATTATTATACCACAAGGGGTCAAATAAAAACTGGTCTATGTGTGCTGACCTTTTCAGGTCGCAGCCGTCTAATTTAATTATTATTATTATTTTTATATTTTATATTGAAAAGAATAGTTAATATTGGCAACTTCTTTAAAGAGTCTGCGACTCACAGTCTCTTATATTTTTAGCTTCAAAAGTAACAAGCAAGTTTAAGGGTTTTTTAAAGTTTAAGAATCAATATTTTAAGTGGGTTAAGATTTCTCAGGTGCAATAGAAACAAAAGTTAAGTGAAAAGAAACAATTACTACGCCCACGTTGAAAGCTATCCCTCAAAAATTGTTAGTTTCGTGATTTCTTAACTTGAACAGACCAAGAATCATCTCTGATTACCTCAGACCAATACTACAATACTACGACTACAACATTTGCATACCTCGTGTGGTAAGTTTTGAATAAATCCTAAGCTGGAAAGAGCCGGATGACCCATCTCTAAATCCAGACTTACATTTTACAATTCAAACGCCGACGCAATGATCGGAGGGCAATTACAAAAGTAGCGTCACAGGGAATTACGAAAAGAGCGCAAAAAAATACAACAATAAAAAATGGAAATACCAAGCGATTACTGGCTAAGGCAGATGTGAGCCAAAAGCGATGTGATTAGGCCAAAATGTAAAGCCAGAGGCTGATGGCTATATGTGAATTTTTATATATTTGAATGTCGATCGTGTGTTGGCCAAATGCGGAAGTAGCTGGCAAAAATAATATATGGTAACTTTGTTTTACAACTGTATTAGGCAGCAACAAGGTGGGTCAATCCACCATCCCTCGCCCACCCCGCACCACACTTCACTCCACTCCAGTTGCTAACAAGCAACGGTTGCGGGCGTCGTGCAATTACGCGCACCACCCGCTGGCATTGTGTGGCGATGGTGGTGGTGGTGCTGGTGGTGGTGGTGGTGCTCGTTTTGATATTAAATGAAATCAAAAGCGCTCATAAATAAACTCTTAAACTCGTTTGACCACAGCGGACAAATGGACAGCAGCCACATGCTCTCAGTTATTTATACTTAAATTACACATTGGTATGTAAATAACGTGCATGCGAATAATACGGACACCAAAACCAAATACAACAACAACAACAACAGCAACAACAAGAGGCAAACAAAATGTATGCCACGGATTCCGATTCAGATACGCGCTCTCCAAGTAGGCACTGGAGCAGCCACCTTCGTGGCTTGTGGAGTGGTGTGTGGAGTGTGTATGTTGTGTATGTTGTGTGCATGTGTGCGGATTTTGGAGTATCTGTGTGCATGATTGCCTCTGTTAAAGTGTTTGAATCTGACTCGGTTTCTGTTTCTGTTTCTGTTTGTGCCTTTAACTATGGTTTCCGTTGTCCGCTTACAGCGTTAATGTAATTGTTGCAGTGACACTGACACCACCCCACCATCCACAACCAACAGCTACTTCATCCTTCTGCTCCTCATCAAGGTGGACATTACTCATTCAACTGAGCAGCACGCAAATTAATTGAAAGCAAAAAGCGAGCAAAAAACAAGCAAAAAGCGAGCAAAAAACAAGCTTTTTTTATATGAAATGCGCTACATTTTCTAAGGCATTTGGGTTTTATTATTTTAAGGGAGAAATAAGTAAATATGAATTAGCTTATGATGGTATCATAATTTAAATCAAAGTACTTACTTAATTCACTTAAAAGTATACAATTAGCTATCTCATTTCCAGAATTCTCAGGCTTTCATCCTCTCCACAAGCAAAACTTGTTAGAAATTCTTACCATGACCAATTATTAGTTTAATGACTCAATTCTGAAGTCAGCTACATTTTTAGACTAATAAAAATAATTATATTGATACGCAATTGTCTTACAATTTAATAATAGTTATCACAAAGAGATACTTTAATTTTTTAATTGATTTAAGAATAAGACAACTTTCATAACAAATATAAAATATAATTAAAAATACACAATTAGTTGTCTCACGTCCAGCATTCTTAGATTTCCATCAAAAATTGTTAAAATCATCGTCCATGACTAATTATTTTATTAATGACGTAATTTTGAAATTGAAAACTTATTAATAAATTTTTTTTAGAATTTCAGTTATCTCTATTACTTATATTATTCTCTTTTTTCGTTCCATCATAGTTAATTGGCCAATTAGTTAATATTTTGTAATTTATTTATTTGACAAATTGTTTAATATGTTTATTGACCTGGAGTCAGCCAAAAATATATATTTTAATTATTAAAAGATGTTGCAAAATGTCAAACAATTTATTTAAAGCAATTATATTTTTAGCAATTAAAATTATTTGTAATCGAGCTAATATAATTAACACTTTATTTAATTCTCTTAATTGCTTGAGGAAACTCCTTTTAAATGTACACATTTATTTTTATGCGTATTTTAATGCATTTTTCGCGTTTCATTTTCACTTGCAACTTTATCCGATTATTTGTATTATGTTTTGTTGTGCCTCAATCAAAAGTTGTGAAAAGTGCGCTTTCTTCGCTTTCTGCACAGGAACTTTGCCGCTATTTGCCACATATCCTTCCTGTTTCCTCTTTATATATATGTAGTAAATCTGTTGTGGTGCCACAATTCAACGATGCCTGCTGCGTGTGTAGCGTCTTTCCTGGGTCGCCTCCGCTCTGAACTCTTAAACCGATTATCTCAAGTTGGGGCTCGTGCTGCAGTCGCACACTTTTCAGTTTAAGTTACGGTTGCAGTTTCTGTTTCAATATCTGTTCATTTTTTCTTTATTTCTTATATATAAATTTTATATATTTTTTTTTATATTTTTTGTTGGTCTTGCCACGATTTTTATGATCCAGTATTTACAAGCGTGTTTAATCGTAATCGCACCACATCCGCAGCAGTCAACAACTGGCAACGTTGTTGTTGCTCTTGTTGTTGTTGTTGTTGCTGTTGTTTTTACTCACAATATGTTGCTGCTGTTGCTTTGTTGCTGCTGCCTCTTTGCATATTTCTCTCGGCTCAATCAATTCGCTGCTGATTTTTATTTCCATTTTCCCACTCATTTGCATTTACCATAAATTCAATTAAAGTGCCCGTTAGCCAGTCGTCTTTTTATATGCTTTTCTCATTTTGACTTCCAGCTTCCATTGCTCTGCACTCACTTTACAACACTTTTACGGCACTTTTGCATCGCTCTCGCATCGATGCGTTTCTTTGCACTTTTTTTATAGTTTTTCTTCCATTTTTTATGGGCGCAAGGTATTATGATTTTTATGGTCAAGTTTGTAACGCGTCGAACGAATCTTTCTCGTCCCCATAAAGCAGCAATAAAAAACGAATCGATATGTCTATATGTCTGTCTATCTGTCTGTTTGTATGTCTGTTTGTTTATATTTGCAAAAGGGTATTTAAGCGGCGGTGTGTCTAGAGTTGCCGTTCTTCTTTTATTTTTCGTTTGACTTCTGATTTCTTTGCTGCTGCTCGTGTTATTTACACGCTTTTAATTCCATTTCAATTACACAATTAATCATGCGCTTGGTACACCTTGGCACACACACACACACACACACACACATGCACACACATACTTAAATATTCAGCGTGGATTTTCCTTGTGCGTGATTTTCGCTACTCGCTTGAAGTTCAACGGAGCGTATGAGCGATTTTTATTTGTCTCTGCTTGTTGTTGAACTCTTTTGTGTTAATTAAACGCTTAAATATCGCTGCGCATTGCTGACGCTGTCATAACAGTACACTCACACACACACAAAGTCACACACCCACCTAGCAAAATAAAAAAAAAAAAAAAAAAAAAAAACAATTGCATTTTTTAGTGGCGTTCCGTGCAAAATGATTGATTTGATTTTTCTCCATTGAGCTGCGAGTCTCAGAAACGAACAACGAAGCAACAGCCCAAGCAACAAACAACAAACAACAAACAGCAACTAAACAGCCAACGCACAATGGCACAAACACATTATTTATGGCGCTCAATGAGCTCCAAGTGCATGAAATTTTTATTATTTATTATTATTTCATTTTGGTTTTCTTTCTCAAAAGACAACTCAAGTATTTTTCAATATCTTTGCACAGACTCTGTGTGGAGTCGGTGGCTTTTAAGGTGCGTCGCATTCGTGTTTTGAATAGCGGAAATTCCACATGAGTACACACACACCAAAAAGACGCCGTCGCAGCAGCCACAACTGCAGCCACAAATACTAAGAGAAAAATGTATCTCACAGATACGTGCACGTTAGCTGTGCAATAACATTGACATTTAGAATGCAGCTCGCACCGAACCATTCATAATTGCAAATCTCTGCCATAAAAAGCAATGGCAAATCAATAGCGCCAAACGCACCGGACACCTAAACAACAGCAACAACAACAGCAACAACAACAGCAACATTGTGAACAAATCTACAAATCCACTAACCTTGTGGCCCCCGACCATAAAAAAAACCAAAATTGCGTATCGATTCCGTCGTTTATTTTGACGTCTTTTTGATCGTGCTCTGCGCCTGATTCGGGCCACAGTCGTGAGCTGCTAGCCCGGGCCAATTACAGTGCACTTGCCACTTGCCCATGGAGTGGGCCAAGATGCCGACCACGACCGCAAATTGAAACTGTAGCTGGGTGGGAGGCATTCGTTTGACGTTGTCGTCGTTGGAGTAGAGGGAGTTCAAGGAGTGTTGCATGTGGGTGAGGAGGAGCAGAGGCAGGTATGGAAATATCCTCAGTCAAGCAACTGCAATCAATTAGGATGAATAGCCTTAGCCACTATTAATCTTCAATCCAAGTTACCTTCAATTTGTAGACTATAAATGGGCATTACGTAATATATATAAATAAATGGAAAACAACATCTTGTATATTAAATATCTATTAATATTCAGAAGAACAAAGCTATAAATTATGACATTAAATTCAGCATTTAGCCAAAGGCAACCGTTTGTTGATTCTTTTTTTTATAAACACTTAATCATTATATCGTTAAAATGTCGTAAGGCACTTAATCATTATATTTTTAAACTGTCAAAGCGATCGGCCAACAATTGTCGCATGTTGACCAAACTAAAGTCATTTTTCGACACCGCATTATTATTCGTTTCTGGTAGTAAAGATCAAAAGTTAGAGCATATCTGTGCAACAACTTCCTAATAAGTTGTTGAGCATCCTCAAGTTATTTCAACACCAGATTTTCGCAATGTCTCCAATGCAACCGAAAAAATACCGACAACTGCGCAACACTTTTCGCAACAAAATATTTTGGGATAACTCAAAAAAAAAAAAATTGAAAAAAAAAACCCCAAAAAACGAAACATAAAACGTTCTTTCGACCGCACACACACACACACACACACACACATGTAGCAGAGGCACGCTTTGAACATCTGAGAGCAGGCACAAACAATGCTGTAATGACCCACTCAGGAGGCATGCAACCACATGCTATACATGCGATAGAAAAGATGGCAACATAACTTCAACATAAACGTCACCATTAAAATATTGGCAACAATGCCCAAAAGCAGTCGCCAACTGGCCCAATGCAATCGTGGCCAAAATTGCAGGCGGTGCCACACAGGTACACACGGCTAACACACTGCACCACTGACGACTAAACCACATTTAAAAAAAAAAAACAAATGCAAAATACAAATAAATAAATCGATGCCAAGCCAATAGAAGCCAGTAATGCTGCAGCTCACCTTAAGAGAGTCCAAATGCGAACCAGTTAAGAGTCAAAGCTCAAGAGACCGATAGAGAGACAGAAGAGAGAGAGAGACAGAGAGAGAGAGAGTGAGAAAGAGAGACAGCCAAAGCCAGTCTCTGTTGAGTTACAATACCAGATTCCGTTGCAGACTCAATCGAGTCGAGTCGAAAAACGAAATCAAATCGAAACCGAAAGTCAACCGAAGCTGAACTCCAAAGCGGAGCCAAGTCTTCGTAGCGAGTCTTCAACGCAAGTCTCTTCATGAAGAAGAAAGAATAACAAATACCAAAAAAAAAAGAAAAAAAAGAAGAAAAAAAAAAGAGAGAGATCACAGTTGACGTCGCTGTCGCTGTCGCTGTCGACGTCGCTGCTAGCTGTCTGCGTCGGCTGCGCATGCTCAGTTTTTGGCGTCTTCAAGTCAATCGCCCAACTGGCAAAGGTTTCAGTCGTTATTTTGGCAGCCAAACGTGCGGAGCTTTTGGCCAAGAGACGCGCGTGACGCACACCAAATAACCAATCAAAACAACAACAACAACAACAACAACAAACTAATCGAGTCTAATTGCAACAAGTGCGTAGCAAGTAAAACTATGCAAAATAATTCAAGTGATTTTTCAAGTGCACAAATATTGAACAAGTTAATATGCAAAAATAGTACAAAAGTTAATATTGAGCTTAGCCTGTGCGAAGTGCGAATAGTTTAAGTACACAACTTGAATGTGGCTATGACTACAAAATGTATCTTCAAGTGCGCTGCATATGTAACAATGGCAACTTGTATCTGGTTAACGTGCAATATTCAAAACAAACACTTGCCAAACTCTACACTTTTTCTTAAGCAAATAATGACTTTTGCAATTAACAACAAATTGTGGTACCCCAATATGCAAGCCGCAAACAACAGCAACAAAAAAAAAAAACAAAAACTCAACAACAACAACATTTAAATAATAATGATAATGACTTAAAAATATTTGAAGTTTGCAATTTTAATTAAATCACAAGATAAAAAATTGCAATCAAATTTGATTAACATATAACATGGCAACAAACATGACCAAAACCAACAGCAACAGCAAAAAAAAAAAAAAAAACAATTGCAACAACAACAGCGACAAGTAGTGAGCTCGAGTACCCGTCAAAGTATTCATATTCGCACTCATTCATTTTCGGTCGGTCGGTCGAGCAACCGCAGAAGACCCAAGACCCAAAAAAAAAAAAAAAGAAAAACAAAAAGAAAAACCAAATTCAAAGCGTGGAAAAGCGTCAAGTGTGGGGTTCTCGTGTGATCTGTGATCATATTTATAATTATTGTGTGAGACTCGCTGCAAACGGGTATCTGCAAGAAAAATGAAAAATGCAGGTAACTGCATTTAATTACAGATCTATTTAAATAAATCTGACAGCCAGTCTGATCAGGTGAACAGCAGGTGAACAGCAACAAGTTGGCTGCAAGTGCGCAAGATCATCAGTGTCGCTGATGTTGCAACTGTGATTGACAAACAGCGACAATTTAAGCATTAAATTTAACGATAATGAGCCGCAATTCATCAAAAAATGCAACTCTGTAAAGTTCTCGGATAAGTAAATTACTATGTTGAACTTAATACCTGAGCAGCTTAAGCTGCATTCGGACTGCAGCTCAAACTTACATACATATATATACATATATATATATATATAAATAAATATTTTTTCATATTGATTCAAACTTGATGAGTGCTTAAAGTTAATCGAATTAAAACACCTTCATGTTCTGAGAATTAATGAACACAATTTAAAAAAAATATATATTTATTCACATTAATTAAATTTACATTTTCATTTTGTCTCGTTTGCTGAAATAAATGAGTTAGCAATTTTTTTTGATATGCAGTTAAACAATTAATATTCACATTGAAGTGATCGCAATGTGTGCGATTATTATTAATGAATAGCATTTTTGGGCTAAAATTTGCAGCTATTTTTTTCACATGCTTTAACTAATTTTTGGCATTTGATTGATTTATGAATTGTTTATTATTTTTTGTAAAATTAATAATTTGAAAATATATTTATTAAATTGCTTTTTGCTTGATAACCTCTTTTAATGGATACAACAAAAAATATTTTTCAAATTTATTTAATTTATTTAAATAAAAAAATATAAATAAAATGATGTAAAAACACTTTTAGCCACTTTTGTATTCGATTTGAAGTTCATTTGACTGTTCAGGGCATTTTGCTGCTCAAGTGCATTCCTTATGATAGATTATTGAATAGGCATTGCACATATGATTACATCTGATGCAGTTCACCTCGTCGTCAGTCACAGTTCCACAGTTCACTCAATGATCGATTACATTCACTACAGACTTAACTTGGCTAACAATATAGTGCAGTACTCGGTTATGGGTCACTTTTCTCACCCCCAACATTGGTGCAACATCCTTGGCATACTCTTTCAATTATCGATTATTCACTGCCATGACGCATCGCAATTGTAGTTGCAACACACACACATATTCATATATATATATATATACATATGTATATATATATTCGCTTATAGAGTTACAGACAGCTAGCAAATTACTTTACAAAATTGTAACATGCACAAATATGACCATAGTCGTTTCGGCTGCCATAATTTACACAGTGCAACAATGCAACAAGCCACACAATATATATGTATGTACATATGTATGTATCTAAATCCACCCGCTGAAGCAGCAGCTGCTCTGCTCAGTTTGTGTAGAGTTGGCCAAAGCTGTTGGCCACTTGCTAACTATAGCTAACTATAGCCGGCTGGTGGTTCACCTCGCACTCATCTTGGCCAGCACATGAGCGATACTTTAACAAATAACATGGAAAAGCATAAACAATTTATTTAACAAAAATAAAAAATGAATAAAAAAACATCTTTTCAGCTGCAGTTTTTGCACAGCATCAGCTTTGACTTTAGGTGCTGTTTGAGCTGTGCTTCTGGCGTAGATTAAAGCCACAAAATGACTTAACTTATAAGCAACTCAATGCCTGGCTGGCATTTGCAATTGTTGTTGTTGTTGTTGCTGTTGCTGGTGTTGTTGTTGTTGTTGTTGTTGGCGATGCCGCAACAAGTTCGAGTAATCAATGCAATTTAGTCGCTAGCCATGTCAAGAATGTGGTGCATAGGTCGGTTGCTAGTTAGCCAGTTAGGCAGTTAGTCAGTCTGAGAATCGAGTCTCGTCCGATTCCGACTCTAATTCCAAGTCGAATCTGAACTCGACTCTCGACTGTGTGTATGTGTGTGTGTGTGTGTGTGTGGTGCAATAGATCGGGCATAGATTGAAGATTGCACTAACTACATTTTCGTATTATGGCGCATTCAGGCGTTAACTCATTGCTTAAAGGTGTTCTAATGGTTGCCCCAATGAGCCTCCAATCGGCCATTGTAAAACTTGGTAGCACAATCGCCTCAACTGTTAGATATTACACACAGTAGATATTACCTATGATTAAACGCTGTTAAAGTTGCAAACTAGAGAGGTGAGAGGCGTTAAACAAGTTACGACTGCCAATTGCATAGAATTTGACGAGAAACACAACAAACAGCTCGAAACAACTTTTGAAGTCTTCGACGAGTTTGCTTGGCTAAAAAGAATAGGCTAAAAAAAAAGTGTTTGCATCTTAAAAAATGTTGCGATGTTCACTTTCGCAATGTTTCCTGTTGCAATACATGAAATCTCATGATGAATATTTTATTTAAAATATTTTAAATTTTAAGAAAGTTTTTCTTTTTTATGAGTGAACATCTGATGTACAAATCTATATACATACATAGATAGATACTGAATCTATATGGATAAAATAAATACAAATTAGCGGCTTTCTTAAAACAATTTGTGAACTGAATAAAAAATATTTTTAGTTTTCTTTTATCGCCAAAATTTATTCGCTTCTTAATCTATTTTTATGAGTGATAAATTTTGATTACAAGTGATAATCTGATAAATTGCTCAAGATTTATAATTATAATCTTATCATTATTTTTTTTAAAAGGAAATTTTTCTTATTATTAAAATAATGGAAAAATAATGTATCAACAAATCCAATCAATTTTAACCGCTTTTCATAATCACATTTGAACTCTTTTGTTTTCTTGTGTGGCTAAAATGCATTCTTTATGATTTGAGATTCATAAATTGCTCAAGATTTTAAGTACCTAATGCGAGATATAATATATGTATACATTACGCAGCACAACTAAACATCGTTTAGGTTTCGTCATTTTCTACATGGCAGCACATTTCCCAGATGACTTAAGCGACTTGCCGCAAAACATTTTCCCCCTTCGATCACGCGCATCACGCACATTAGTTATGAGGCTGGGCTTATGGGGCAACTGCGGAACCTAATAACGGCTTTGTAGTTCGAACCAAAAAACAAAAAGACAACAAAAAAATACTGAAAACTTAAGTAGACGAGGTAATTGCACTGGCTGCTGTAGTCAAGGGGCAACACCCATTTAGTATGCCTCAAGGCGACCCTATAGCAAGGTTCCCCAATGTGCTAAGCACAGCCGTCGTCAATTGCCACTCTGACCTTTTGTATTTTGTATTTTAGTATTTCTGTCTTTTTGTATTTTTGTGTTTTTGTATTTACAAGCCACAGCTGTTTTCCCGCCAACACAAACTGACCTTAGCTAATCTCTAAGACACAAAATTATGATGCTCCAAGCGATGCTATTAATAACATGCCAACGAATTTTGCACAGTGCACTGAGAATCGAAGGGGGTGTGGAAGGTTTGAGGCAGGGGTGTGGAGGTGTGTGTGTTGTTGTGTGTGTGGTAGAGTGGAACAGAGCGGAGATTTTGAGAGTTATGCTGCAGCTCATTAAGCGAGCAACGAACGGGGCAAACAGCTGTTAAATTTGCTGTCTATTTGCTGTTTGCCGTTTGTTGTTCGGGTTTTGGCTGTTTGTTGTTTGTGTGTTTGTGTGTTCGTGTTTGTGCCTCTGCCTTAACCAAGAGTTGCAACTAGCTGGTGGCACTTTGCAACGTCAGGGCAGACCAGGCAACCAGTTAAAACCAGCCAACGGCTCTAAATGAAAACAAAAGTGAAAAGGTCAGCAGCCAGGCAGGGAGTCGAAACCCATGAAGTGGCATGCAGCACAAAGGTAGAGGAAGAGGAAGACGCCGATGAAGTCTCAACACTCAGCGAAGTGTAGCCAGCCGCTAAGCTCAAATTTACCAGTGACTTACCCTAACTGAAAGTATTACTACTCTGGATACGAGATGGTTACTTTAGCATTTAATTAAACAAAACCGAAAGTTGAATGAGAAAATTTAGTTTTTGATATTTGGCTCTACAACAGGAAGTTCAGATTCTAAGAAAAATACAGTTATTTGTAAATGAAAGAATTGCTGATAAAACTAAAGAGAATAAGATAAAAACTAGAGAAATTTTTAAGTAATTGTTCATCTTTTACTTTTATAAATAGAACTACAATTCTGAGAAAACTTACCTGGCTTATCTTCTGTCTAATTCGAAAAGAATTCAAAGAATATCAGAATTGAACTTTAGAAGATAACAAAGTTGAGCTTAATTTAAAATAATATGTTTATTTAGATGTATTCATATCATGCTCTAAGAATTCCTAAGAAAAAATGTAGAATCTACTTTAAAGATAGCAAAATTGCTTCCTGTTTTCGACTTAAATTTGATTAAGATTCTCAATATTTCGCATCTCTGTGGTGAACTCATGTTTGGATTAAAAATTTTGAAGTCTCTCTCAGTTAGTGTATCTATAAACATTTAATGGGTCTCAAGTGTCTTGTTTCTATTCATTATTGGCTGCTTCTAATGCCCGTTTCCCAGCCAGCAAATTGTGCCTGTCTTGGCCAAAAGGCAGCCTTTTGCCAGCATGGCTCAGACTCAGGTTGCCGATCACGCCGAGGCTCAACTTGACTTGTTGGCTTACTCAGTGTGCGCGTACTTGTTTTAATCTATCTAAACTATTGAGCAATAGGTTTGGGCCATCCGGGGGCCAGGTAAAATATGCGATTATCTATTACAGTTGCAGCAAAATCAAAAATTGCAGCAATTTGAAGAAGCTGAGTGTGGTTTTTGTGGTCATTAATAGCGATTGCTGTTGTTGTTGTTGTTGTTGCTTTAGGTAAAATAGGCAGATGAAAAATGTGCGTAATTGAAGAAGAAAAGTGTATTCGACTCAAGGCGAGTCGAGCGACAACTTTCAAATGGAAATGAATTATTGCGCCGCACTTTCATTTCGTTGCATATTTGCAATTCGATTTGCTTTCCCAAAAAAAAAACAAAAACAAACAACAAACGATAAACACTCTTTTTCCAGGAGACGAACGACTGAACAACATAGGAAATCTATCTAAGCTCTAACGAAAATTTGGATTTGGAACTGCCTGTGATCGGGCTGACATTAGCAAATGGCAAAAGAGTCGATGCGACGTCTGCTTTGAGAGACAACAGCAATTACCGCCGGCAACCAACATTGCTTATGTAACCTCTGTCTGTCTGTCTATTGTCTGACAATTGACATTTGGGGCTGACTGTGGCTAAAAGGTGGGACACCCAGCCAGCAGATGGACGGACACATTCCGCTTGAAGATGCCGCCGAGGCATCAACTGGTCCGGGACTGAGACGTCAGCCCACCAAATATCCGCATGGCCTAAACATAACGGTACAAACTGTGGATGATGCCAAGGCTGATGACTATTCGCGTGCCTCAACACTAAGGAGCAGCAAAAGCAACACGAACAGCAGCACCGACGTCGAATCCTGCTGGACAGACACTCAGAAATATGGCATCGGCGTCTTGGGCAGTCCCGAGACTCTTGCCGAGCTTCAGGTGCGCCGCTACAAATATCCCCTGACGGCCAACTATTACTTGAACCGGGCTGGGAAGCAACAACAACAACAGGAGAAACCAACGCCCACACTATTGTTGTTGGGTTATGCGAGGCGCGCTTGTCGCTGGAAATACCTACGATGGCCCATCATCTTTTTGGCCAGTGTGCTGCTCTTTTTTGGCCTGATCACCTATTGCCTGTGGTTGCACGATGTTAGCGTGACTCGAGCGCGTTTCCTGCAACGTCGCTACGAGGCAAGCTCCACTACAGAGTGCGAGGGGCAGGATGAGACTACAACAGAGTTGCCGACAATCACCAGCATAGATTACACCAATATCATAGAGGAATCCACGCGACTCAAGTCAATCGATATGAACAGAGAGCACACCACAGCCATGTCTGTGACCAATAAGCCAGACTCTTTGGAGGGGGACGAGGATTACGATGATATCTTGCTGCCGGCGGACAGCATACGCTTCACATCTGGCCATCAGAACAGCTTCGGAGTGCCCATCGAACAGGACAAGCGCATGCTGGAGCTGCTCAAGGATGTAAGTATTGGAAGATCTATGCGAATTTCAAATTTAATTGTAGTATTTATTAAATCTTGATAGGATATAACCTAGGTATCATTTGCGAGATTAAATTTTCCAAAAGTAGGGATAAAACATTAAAAATTTATATGGTAATATTAATGGAAAATAGGAAAACTCTTAAAACTAGTATCGATAGTTGAAAAATATTCCCAAACTTTACAGTGAAAGAAATTTAAGAAATAATAGCTTAAAGTAAATCCATTTCCACACAAAATCCATTGATATTGTCAATAGAGGTTTAAGTTTTGGGAGTAACAAATTCCATTAAGCCTCATTAGACTAAATTTTCTTACTTGTTTCCCCCAAACACAGCTACTGCCCAAGCCACAATCAACACCACCGGCGAATGTGCATCTATTAACGCGTGTGTCTCCGACACTCCCGCCACCGGGGGGGGTCAGTGGCAGACCCACTGAGGCGATGACAACGACACCGTCGAGCAGCAGTGCCAGCGGTTGCATCTCAACGGCTTTGCCCATGTGTCGTGGTGTGCTGGACTATGATCTGACCTACAGCAACAAGGAGAACGGAGCGCCACGGGATGTCGCCTCCATGGAGGCCTACGAGCAGCTCATCAATACCAACTGTTCATCGCGTGCCGTGGAATTTGTGTGCGCCTCCCTGGAGCCCGAGTGCCGTCCATCGCACATTGGCCAGCTGCCGCCGTGCAGGCGCATCTGTAAAGGTAAGATGCAGATGGGGAGGATTTGGAGTGAGGTGGATCATTAATCAGAAATACCCGCTTTAGCCATACTGGAAGCCTGTTCGGTTGTTGTGGCCAACTCGGATCAGCTGAGTGAACTCTTCGACTGCAGCCAGTATCCCGATGTGCATGAGACGCACAAATGTGAGGATCCGACACGCAGACGCGACTACTGCTATGAGAATGAGTTCCAGTGCCATGATGGTAGCTGCATTCCCCAGCAGTGGCAGTGCGACAACATCAAGGATTGTGCCGGCGGCGAGGATGAGGATGAACAGTGTCTGGTTTGTGAGCACGAAGAGTTTCGCTGTCGCTCCAATGAGAAGTGCATTGCGGAGAATCTGCGCTGTGATCTCAACTATGACTGCTTCGATGCCAGCGATGAGGAAGATTGTGATGATTATGGTTCTGGGGATACGGCACCCTTCGACGAGGCCGAGTTGAACGCCTTTCCGCGCATCTTCTCCTATGCCAGTTTCCTATCGCCCAACGAGACCAACGAGAAGCTCTACACATACATCACGGCCACCACGGATGAGGAGGCGGGCACCGAGACCAAATTTCAGGTGCATCAAGTTGCAGCGCCACCGCATGTAGTAAATTCTAGCTCCGAGGAGCCACAAGGTGGACTCAAGGGTTTCGGTGAGCTAAAGATGAGAATATTTTAAAATTACTTTTCATATCCGAATTCCCAACGCTTCAGTGAACTTTCGCGACAGCAAGGAGATCATGATGACCAGCGACTCGGAGAACAAGTTTAAGTATTCCTCACAGCGCGCCAATCGCACGGCCAGCAAATTTAATGTTGCCACTGCCACGGTGCCGACCAGAAGTGCCAGTGCGATACCCATTGCGGCACGGGAACGCATCGCAGTGACCACCAGCAGTCCCACTTCCAGCACCACGGCCAGCAAAATGGCCACGCCCACTCGAGCGCCTGGTCGCTGTCTGCCCCATGAGTTGCGCTGTGTGAGTGGCAAGTGCATCACAGTTAATCAATTGTGCGATAAGGTAAGCAAAAGATCATAAATTCTTTGTGATATTTTTATTTTGTAATTTATGGCAATTAAATTCAAATCTCATCAATCAACAGTTATATTTTTTAAAAAATTTTTAATTTTAATTTAACTCAACGCTAAGAAAATCCCACCTCTCCTCAATTAATCCTTTCGTTTGTAGCAAGTGGACTGTCCTGATGCCGCCGATGAGATCATGTGCGTCTATCGAGAGCGACCCAGTGCGCGTGTAGCAACCACAACAACAACAACAATGAGAACCACACCCATACCCACAACAACAACAACAACAATAGCGTCTACAACAACAACGAGACGTTCTGTCAGAACAAATCCCAATCGAAGTCGAAAGCCCAAATCCTAGAAACTTGGATCATAGCTGAATGTACATTTTATGAATTTTTACACATACTCATATTATTATTATTATTATTATTTATATAAATAATCTGTCTATCTTATCTTTTCTCTATATATATATATCTATCAAGACGCGCGCTCGCTATATGTATGATATATGATATATTTGTTAGATCCTAAGTTGTTAGTAGATTGTTTGACTAATTTTATGTACAACCAACTGCAAAAAAAAAACCGTATGTGGTCTGTGTGTGTATTTTAGCAATAATAAAGTTAAGATTGTAGATAATCAAATAACAATATGTTGACAATGAGGGACAATGGATAAGTGAATCAAATCGGTGTCTAAGATCAACTTGTCAGTCGCTTACAGTTCGACTATTGTTTATTATTCAACTACTTAAGCAATAATCCACAGTAGACCTCGAGGGTTTGCACTCAATGTCTTTTCGCTCCTTACATTAAAATGCCATACAATACAAATTTAAGACTCAAATGAAATCGCCACAAAAAGCAACAAGACAACATTACAATTTTACGACGACCTTCAAGCTGAAAGGCGTTCCCCATTTCGAGCCACGCACAGAAAGTCATTCAACAAACATTTCTGCCCAATTCAATTAACGGGCCCATTGTTATCGATATCGAGTCAGCAGCAACACATTATCTTTATGAGCATGTCTGATTGCTTTCAATGCATTAGTGCCACCAACCAACACACACACACACACACACACATAACATTCACCCACGCACACAAACACACACCAACAAAAACAAATACTAGAAATGTAACATTTTAGCTACTCAGTCTGGGGCATATGACAAAAGTGCAACACGGAAGACAACAGAGTCAACTGACAACAGAGACAAGTGACAGCGGAGACAAGAGACAACACGGAGACAACCACAACAGCTCCAACAACAACCACAACTTTTGAGCCAAAGCACTTGTCAAATGAGAGCAGCAGGCAAATCCGCAAAAGCCAAGCAGATTAAATTGCAGTCCAGCGCCAGCTGCCAACTTATAAGTGTCTCAAAGCAACTCCATCTGATCACGTCCTTTTCTAGAGCAGTGCTTCTAAGGCGACTTAAAGGATTAAGCCTGTCAACATGTGATATATATACAGATTAAAGTCGAGCTATCTCGACTATAATAACATAAAAATTGATCCAGAATTGCGTTTCGAACTTTAAATGTAGTTTGAATCCAGAAGTGAAACCATAATAGGAATTCTCTGGTTTTTCGAAAATCGCTTCAAATTTGAGAAAATTATCGATCTGGAAATTTTTGACCAGTCATTAAGAACTTTTTGTGATTCAAATTTTATCAAAAATTTCGAGCTTGTTTTTGTTTATATGTGTTGAGTGCTGCTTAATCACGCTACAAAGTGGGACACGTGCCCAGCTCTCCGAAGACCAAATTTCAAGTTCCTGCCGCACTCCAAATCCACATCTCGCTGGACATTTACAAGTCTGCAACTCTGCAATAAATGCAGTTTAATTTTTCGCACAAGGGCTGTTCTGGAAAAAACAGTAACACGATCCCGAATCCAAAAAACCCAAGCACACAAAAACCGAGCCCAAAAGCCGAGCCACAGAAGTTAAATGCATTTTGATTTCACCCTCAAAAAAATAACACAAAAAGAGGGAAAAATCAGATGAAACGACCTTTTTATGTTGAACGACTACTGATTGCTGCCTTCTGATTGATTGCCATCAGAAATCCGCTTTTGGCAAATGCGATTTGATTGCAGTTGTTGTTGTTCCCCTGCACAATGACAATAACTATTAATATATGTTTTCAGCAATCCCTAATCCTGCGTAACAACTCTTGTGCGCAATTGCATCATCAGGTTCAGCGCCAGTTTCCAGAAAAACACACACAAAAAAAAGAGGAAATTGCAACGAAAAATGGGATGAAAAAATGTATTTTTTTTTGTTGCCTCTTTCTGTAATTTTGGGTTATCGTCGGACATTTTTGATAGGTCCGATTCGTCGCCCATTTTTGACAGCTGTCGCTCGTCTACATTTTCACCTTAATTAAGTGATATTAATCGTTGCGTCAAAAATCTAAGCCCAAAAAAAATATATATTTATATATATATATTTCAACACTTACTAAAGGGACGCTGAATTATAGCTTCCAGCACTTTCGGCCTGGTGGGCGTTGAGCGTTGACCTTAACCCGACCCAGTCGGGTATAGGGAAAAGCAACAGTCAATTTGTGGGCATTAAAAGCTTTTACAATCTCACTTTCCGTCTCACATCTTGGCCAGCCGGTCTGAGTTTTTGGGCACAGGCATAATTTTCATTCGTGTACCCTTTTACATTTTTTTTGTTGACCCTCTTACCAATATTGTTAATGGAGCCGATTGTAATGGCCCATTTGGGTCGGGGCCCTCTGTTTTATATCCATATGCGAACACATGAAGGTGTTCTTATCTATCCCTTGCCAGCCCATCAATTTAATGTTTTAGTGTTTGCACACACGTTATGTGAAACTTGGCTTATATGATTTGCAATTTCTAAGCAAAAATCTTGTGAATAAATTTAAAGATTTAGTGGATTGATTAAAAGGGCTGCAGCCTTTAAGATACCAGACAAGGGTTTCGGCTACACTTTTGAGTGGTATCAGCAGATACTTGAAAGTACTTTTATACTCAATTTAACTAAAACAACTTCTTAATGGAATTGAAGTCTTGAAAAAAACGAGCTACTTAAATGTATTAAGCTTAACTAGAAGATTAGACTAGAAGTGAGTCAAACGGATTAAACACTTGAGAAAAGCTTTAAGGAATTGTTAATGTCACTTAACATCATTAAACATATATAAGCACTAACTGTGAGGACTAATTTCAAGAATCTAGTATGTTCAATCAATATAAATTTAAATAATTAATGAGTGAATCTAAAGGTCTACGACCTCAATCAATTCTATTTATAGAAACTATAAGATACTCCAGTCTATGTTTGACCTTGTATAAAATATGCAAAAGTAAGGGTATTCCCAAAATGTCTAAGCGCTTAATCTCCAACCTCTTAAGAACTAGGTGCTTGACAAGTTTTGTCAAGCTTTGCAGATCTATTCAACTATTCAACTTAGCTGGAAACATATTGAAAGATTCAGAGCCCGTTTCTGGCCTTTATTTTAACCCTTGGCTGCTGACCTTTTACACATGCGTATCCTGTGAGGCGACACTTCCCTCGACTGGGTGCCTATTGGCATGTCCCGTCGTGTGCTCTAAATGTATACCCATAATTACGAGCTCATCATATCGTGAGCATAGTTACGCTTGATCGTTTTTAAATTGTAATCGTCGCACATCCGCCCAAGGAACCGGGAGACTGCAGAACATAGGAGTAACTGAAGCCGACCCAATGTGGATTTAATGGGTGATGGCAATGTCGGCACTTCAAGAAGTTGACATAATTATGCCAGCAGCAAGACACCAGCAGGACGAACGTTTATCGTTCATTGAGCCTGTAGCCCCTTATCTAAGGAGTTCACCAAGTCATTGTTTTCGTTGAAGGACAACCCTTAAGGTCTGCAGCTTGCACCCCTTTTGTCTGTTTTTTTTTTTTGGGCCACTTGGGGTGCCGATAATGATGATTCTAATGCAATAACATTCCGACAGTTGCGACAGTTGCCTGTTACAGTTACAGCTGTAAGGAAATGGGTGTGGCATACCACTGAGATTTGCATACTCCAATCGATGTCGAAAAACCACTTAAGTACAGTTGGGTCATTCGAGCAGAGCGAATCTCGAAAATCATTAGGTGCATTTTCCAATTGATTTCACGCGCTAACCACAAGAAAAAATCACCAAACAAAATACAAAAAAAATACAAAGAAAACAAAAATCAATAAGCAGCTAAAGGCAACAAACAAACCGAGAAGAGGCAACCGCAACACGAGCCAAACTGGCAACCGAAAGAGAAAGAGAGATTGCAAAGGCCAAAGCAGACCCTAACAGAGTAGACCCAGACCAGACCAGACCCAGACCCCATCAGCAGAGCAGAGACCGACCTGGCCAGACAATTGTTTCATTGTGACCAGCTTGTCACGTAGGGAATGGAAAGGCAGTTGGTTGCGTTTTTCTGTTGTGTCTCCTGTCGCATTGTTGCAAAATTGATGAGGCGCAATAGAATTGGTATGCCTCTGCCTCAATCGAAGCCCTGCCGATGCCGTTGGCGTTGATGCCACAGCAACCATCCCCAGACTGATTGCCAAACGTCAGCCAGAGCAGTAGCTACTGGAAAAATATATATGAATACCTTAATGGAATATCCGCAGATTTGATGCTCTTGCATATATATATTTATTTAATCTATAAAATATGGGAAAAAAAATAAAGTTTAATAATTTGTTTTTCTCTAGAAGAGTTGCATAAATATTTTTATGTGTATTATTTAAATTAATAATAATAATAAATCCAAAGCAACATATTTGTGTACAATTAGAGTTAACTACACTTTGCAGAGTATGTGTCGCATATTTGGTGTCAAATTGAAAACACCCCAAAAATGGCTAAGGGCAAAAAGCAGGAAAATGGCGCATACAAAGTGAAAATTGCTTTCGGGCAGCATCTTTTTACGCCTGATTGCAACTCAAAAGTGTTTGGACTGACACCGAAACACGCACGTGTTGTTTTTGTATCTGTATCTGACGGATGCGATGTGTGTGTGTGTGTGTGTTGATGTGTAGCTCTTGCTTAGATGTTTTCAATTGATTTAAGGAGAGGCTGCTGCCCACACACACAACACACACACACACACACACACACACACACACGCACACACGCACACACACATCGTCCAAGTCTACCTTAATGGGCATCTCTCACTCCACACGACAACAATGCAAACCAAACAAAAAAAATGTGTCGGAAAAATGCAAACACCACGAATCGAATGATTTACGAGTGGTTTACAAGAGCAGCAGCAGCACCACCAAAAGGAAAGGATGAGCAGCAGCAGGATGCATTTGTCAACTGATTTGCATAAATGCTCATTAAATCATGTCCAAATAGTTGCTGGTGCCATGTCTCAAATGTTGTTCATGTCCAGTTTTCAACCTAGCCAAAAACTTAATTGCTGTTGTTTCTGTTGTTTCTGTTGTTGTTGTTGTGCGTCACGTGGAGCGATTACAACAAATACACAACAACTATTTGCATTCGGCCCCGACGCACTGAGTGTCAAGTTCAAAATGATTTACCGACTCTTTTTGTTGGCCCCCTCAACTGTCCCCTGGGCCAGTAATTAATTGGCCGGCTGGAGCTGTGGCTGGAATGGCATCGAATGTGTGGAAAAGAAGTTAGGTAGCGGCAAAGACAAAATGCCAACAAAATGTTTTTAGTTGAAATTAAAAAAGAAACCCCAAAAAAGGAAGTGAATATAATTATGGACATGCGAGTGTCTTGCATACGTTGATTTTGGCCCTAATTAGCAGACACTTTGGCATTTGTAAAAAAGCTATTTGCAATTTTAGATAGCTAACTAAAATATCTTTAAAACTGTGAGGCAATTTTGGGATTTGAAATAAATGATAATATTCCAAACAACAATTTGCAGCTGAGCTTTGGCCTCAACTTTAAATGCGATGTTTTTAATTTCATGAATTTAAAAATTAATTGGCAAAAACAATACTCAAAAATGTTATCGAAATTGTTATAAAATGTCCAATTAATTGCTAGATGCTGAAGTATAAATATGCTTACATAAATTATGAACAATTAAATTGCCCTAGAAGGTGAGAAGGAATGACCCATTTTCCGCACACCCAATATGGATAAAACCTAATGAAGACAATTGTTAAACAGCTGTTCAATTGTTCGCCCTCTGACGATGACAACTTGACAGCAGCTCTGTCAATAATACAGTTACAGTTATAGTTGCAGTTGCAACAACAGCAACAGCAACAGCTTCAAATGCAGCTCCTACACATTAGCAGCCGCTGGGTGCGGCAATTGCCACAAAAGCCTAGCGTATCAATGACTAATAACCAGCCAGGGCCACAGCTTGCAGTGCAATTTTCTTATTGTTTGAGCCATTATCTAGCCGAGAGCTAGATGGGGAGCCGGAGAGATCGAGAGAAGCGAGGAGCGGGAGAATGGTGCTGTACAGGACATCTGTCACTCAACTCATTCAAGTCATTCAATATATTCAGCTTGTGACAGTCGCTGCACATGACTAATTATGGATTGCAGCTTGTCCACACAATACCAAGACCATGACCGAACCTGACTCGGACTCGGACACGGAGACGGAGACGGAGTCGGCGTCGGACTGTGAGTGAGTTGAACTCCTTCCTTCTGGCCCCGAACTAATGATGCCTGACAGACATGGGGCACCTTATAAGTTTGCCAGGTAGCGTGAAATATTTGCCATCAAAATAGATACAAAACATACTCATAAGATATGCACTGGAAAACAGCAAACAACGGCAACAACAACAATAACAACAACAACAACAGTGGTTACCAAGTAAATTAACTTTTATCGATGCATATTTCAATAACTGTTTTGGGTTTGAGGGGCGATACGCAAATCTTGAGGGGCATGTGACTCAGCAGCTGCATAAACAAATTGCAGTCAACATTCATAATTTCCTGTTTAAATTAAAAGTCGGCCAAGAAACCAAGTGACCAACAACAACAACAACAAGAACAGCAACAACTCAACTGCTGCCGCTAGTCACATAAACCATTTCCTAGTGACAAAAAATTACAGCTTCGAGTCTGGCTGGGAGCAAGAGAGAGAGGTGGCAATGGGGCAAGATCACAAGCGAACCACGCACTCAAAATCTCAAAGGCAGGCAATTAAATGTCGCCTTCAAAAAAAAAAAATAAATAAATAAATAAAAAAAACGTCGACCAGGTCGATATTTCCATAGCTGGCGATCAGTCTAACGATTAGACTTCGAAGCCAAAAACTATTTTCAAATCTGCAATTTGCAATGTGCGTTTATTGATTTTATTATTAGCCACACAACAACAATAATAATAAAAAAAAAACACATAATAAAAATCAACGACAAAAATGTAAATCGATATCGATACAGCGACAAAAATTATGCATTTGATGCCGATTTGACGATATATTTTTACAACTCAAACTTCACAACAGTGAAAATCGAGTCCAGCTACTTGTTAAGTGAGGGAAACTTTGTTTTCATTCAGAGTTTAGAAATTTATTTGTTTCTCGAGAGTTGCAACTTAAGCCGAAAGTATAATTGGAAAGCAATTCAAATAGTTCTAAGTATCTTTAACATTTTGTTTCGGATTTTATTTTCTGACTAATTGCCACATAAATAAACTTTTACTATTTTAAAATTTTGTTTTAATTTCGATTTAAAATAAACCCATTACAAAGTCCTTTAAGGTCGACATAATTTATTTAAGAAAAAAATATATAAATACATTCACGATTAGTTTGCGCTATTATTTCTATCGATAATCGATATTCATTGATATCAATGAAAACGTTATAAAAACTTGATAGAGTACATTTTGTTTTCCATATTTGACATCTCTACCTTAAATAATCTCTGAGATTGGCGAGTTCACCAAGATATATAGTTAGTCAGGCAGACACACAGACAGTCATGGCTCGATAATCTCCGATGTTGATCACAAATATATGTTCCTTATGGTCTCAAAGATGCTTCCTTCTGCCCCGCACAAAATTTAACCCATTCTCAGGAGCATCGCCCGCAGAGTATCTAAAGTTCTGCGAAGCTATACCTAATTAGCATCTGGCTTATGTCAACGTTTGAAGTTGCCACCGACGCCAAAGGCGAACATTGAAGAGATTCATTCCGTCTGCCATCCATAAACAATCCCCGTAAGACCCGCACACAACCCTTGCACTTACAGATCGATCAGCTGCTGGCCGCCACATAATTATGGTTCGTTAACCTGTTTTATTTTGGCGCAGTCAACGCCGATCAACGTCAACGTCAACTGCCAACCGGCAACTGCCAACTGGCAACTGGCAACGGGCAACGGGCAACTGGCAATTGCGAACTGGCAACTGGCGGCTGGGGGCTGCATATGAATGTCGTTTATCATAATCTTATCAACAATTCACATTCAATTATAAATCAATCAAAATTGCACCATTTTCATTTATTTCATTTGTTATTTGTTGTTTCGCCGACACAGGCAAAGTTTTGGGTTTGCATATTGATTAAGATTTAGATGTCGATTGATATATGGCGACCACTTCGGAGCTCCCACGTTTAAGTTTAATAAACGCATAAGCCAGGAGCCCGCAGACTGTGAGAGACGAGAGACGCGGGCGGGTCTAAATAGTTTTTACATGTTCGAATCGATAGCAAAATGTGGCGTATATCGATAAGTTCTGTTCGGCTTGAAGTTGTGGTTATTTATGGCCGATCTGGCTTGGCATTCTAGTTGATTGGGTCAGCGCTTGTCCCAAGTGCTGTGGTGCGTAAATTTATCTCTCAATTGCAAATTGGCAATTTTGCAACCCCCCGCGGCACGATGCACAAACCCCTCGACAAGCCTTAATCAGGGACACACACACACACACACACACACTCACACACTACAACTGATTGCAATCAAGTTGCACTCGTCTCTATTATCTCTGCGGTTGCAAAATCTCTGCTTAAATTTTAATGCTTCATTAATTTCTATTTTATGTGCGGAGTGGCAAAAAAAAAATTCAATTAGAAACCGCTCGTTGTATGAAAATCCTCCGGACTCGCTCATATCTAAACGAGTATCTGCAATACGTGATGGGAATATGAATATTGAAATTTTGTACTATATTTTTCTATTAGCATTTTGCACATGTCGAAGTTTGAGATATTGACAGCCCAAATCGCAAGAGAATTACGTGAAATAGGTTGAACTTCAATTGAGTGTGTTTTCTGTAGTCTTCAATTTCAAGTTTTGGCGAAGGAAAAGAAACAGGCAAAGTTAGCTGCAATCAGACTTTAATTTAGTTGATTTCCCAAGAAACTTAGAGCTTCCTATTAGCACATGATTTTATTTCTGAAAAAGAAAGAAAGAAGGGAATTCAATCAAATATTAAAATTGCATAATAAAATTGTATACATAATATATATATATATATAAGATATAAAAAGAATGGTTTTTTCATCTTTGTATTTAATAGTAATCTAATCTTTGACAAAGTCGCAGCTTTTGACAAAAACAATTCTCAAACAAGCTCAATCCAGAGGCATCGGAATATCTAATGCTTTTTTTATATGGTGTTAAAAAGAATATTTAATTCAGTGGCAATTAAAATCGCACAAAAAACAAAGATAGAACAAAGTTTAAATTTGCATTTTTGATAAATTTCGCCGAGGAGAAGTTTTAGACAATGATGATCAAAATCACAACGAAATTAAAGCATTTGGCGCAATTAAATTAAAATTGTTTATTTACTTAGGTATTAGCATTTTTGCCATTAGCATAAAATAACAATTTATAGATTTTTCTTTTGTTATGAAACTGAAAGACTTAGAAGCCCACGCGTATGCAAATTATATACACTTAAGTGTATTTTGTACGCAATATTCATCTTTGGACCTGCCCCAATCGAGAGTTCATTTGGGTTCATTTTGCACAACCTTGAACCAATATTGTTTTTGCCTCTGTTTTTTGTTATTGTTGTTGTTGTTGTTGTTGCCACACCGGCATATGTTTTTTATATCAGCAAAATAAACATTACGAGGACTGGTCCCATCTTGAGTTAATTATGTCGAGAGTTTTTAAGACAACCCACGACATTTATTTTTGGCCACCTTTGCTAAATGTTGGCAACAGTTTTTCTTTCTTGTTGCTGCTAATTAATTAGAAGGTGTGCCAAGTTGTGCTCAGGTGTGCTCAGCGATTCATCAAGAGAACCCG
The DNA here is from genome assembly GCA_035042185.1 of Drosophila kambysellisi. Classification (NCBI taxonomy): domain Eukaryota; kingdom Metazoa; phylum Arthropoda; class Insecta; order Diptera; family Drosophilidae; genus Drosophila; species Drosophila kambysellisi. The sequence goes on along the minus strand of JAWNLS010000945.1, from coordinate 2,743,219 downwards.
AGGTGAAGACAGCGTCACATTCTACTCGTAGCCATCCAAAACAAGTCAAGGCCCAATACCAACTTGTAGATGAGGCAGCAGTATTCAATAACTATGCAATTGGGACATGGGATTGGTGCCTCAGACCTCATGACTTTAAATATTTTCATGGGTAAAAAAGTTATGCAAGAGTTGCCAACTAATTTTAATATTATCTAAAAGTCTATCTGGCCTGTCTTTATGGACCGATCGGTCTTTGGGAGCCGTAGAAATTAAGTGATCTAAAAATATCTTAAAAATCTTAGCATATTAATCAAAGTTTCATAATTTAGTCGACGATTTCAAATAGATTATAGTGTATCTCGTAAATCAATAGAAATGTATCTTAGCTGCATTTTCCATTACATAATCTAACATTCGCTCAAAAAATTTCAATAATATCTAAAATTTATGATACTTAATAAATGTAACCCTAAGTCGAGCATTTTATATGATTTTTTCAACAATTTTTCAGGGGTGTTTTTTCACTCAAATCACAGTTGTCATTAGGCGTGTAAGGAACACCATAAAAAATGTATAAAAAAATAATTTCATACAGAGTATTCTTTTTTTGATTTTGCATAAAAAATGCATTTGAAGAGGCAGCCCCGAGGGGTCAGCAGCAACACCCCGTCGACAGCGCGGGGTAAGAATCACAACAACAAAAACAATAACAATAGCAGCCAACATTTTTAATGGAACAAAATCAAATCATTGTAACAAGTCAGATTTATATGAATGTGTATATTTTTTTATGACGTTTGTGACAGAAAATTTTATGCATTTTCCAACTAATTTACTGCCTGGATTGTGCTCTCGATGCGAGTACATTACGAAACTGGGACAACAGCTGCTGTTGCAAGTTCAACTAATTGCATTTAATTACGCCAAGTTGTAAAACGAAGATGAGCAACGACACACACACACACACACACACACATTCACACACACACACATCCTGTATGTCACAACAAGCAGCGCATTGCTAAAAAGGAGAGAGTTAGGAACTGGGTTAGATTGGGTTTTCGGGTCGAGTCGAGTCGAGTCGAGTCGACTCGGTTCGGTCAATGATTTTTATGGCACGAGCATCATTTTTACGAGCAATTATGCAACATGGGGCAAGAACAACAACAACAATGGCAGGCAGATGGGCAGCTGCTTAGAAGGCGTGTCCCTGACACGCTTCGACAACGTGCAACATTGCGAGTCGAAGCGTTGCAAATGCAGCCTGATGGATTACAGTTTCTCCAGCTATCGCTCTTCCACGTTCACTCTCTCTCACTCTCTTTGTATATCTCTCTCTCTCTTGCTCTAGTGAGCACTGCACCAGGACACCCCTTTGGCTGACTTAGTTTTGATTTGTGACAAATTGTCTGTGACATGCGTGCAACTGCGTCTGCGCAACTGCTGCATTGAGAAGAGGATGTGCCCAACTCACACTTGAAAGTGTCGCAACACATTCGTCACTCGTAGGCGCGTTGTCAATGCAACAACGGCAACAACAACAACAACAACAACAGCAACAACAACAACAACAGATACATATTCATTTTAAAGGCGTGTGCCGAGCGATACGTCAACTGTCATTAGAGCTACATAACTGTAGAGTTGCGCCAGCGCTTGTCTGACAGCGACAGACGGACGTGCATGACGGACAGCAGATTTAAAATGCTGCATTCCACCCCGCCCCCCTTTTAGTGGCAGCACGCCCTTGCCCTTGCCCCTGGCCAAAACCTAACCCAGTTGCATAGTTTAAAATACTGTTTGCATAGTTTCGATAGCGAAAGCAGCGTTGCGCTTCAACAACAGTTGCCAAGTAACAAAGTTACCAAGTTACCAAGTTGGCAAGTTACCAAGTTGGCAAGTTGGCAAGTGAGGCTTTTGGGCGAGGCAACTGACACATCATTGAAACATCAGACATGAACATAGTTGGCTCAGTTGTTGTACAGTCACAAAACAATGAGCTATTAATGAGCTGCCCAATGTGATGAAGCACTTAACGTGCCCATAAAACAGCTGGGGAATATCTGTTACACACACACACACACACTCAGACACCCACACACACAACACACATCTTGAGTGTAGTTTTACACCTCGCAAGCAAATTGTAGTTTCAATTGCATTTCTGGTGTTATTTGTGTGCTTTAATTAGCTAATTATAGATAATTATAGCGAAAATTATAATCAACAATTTATATTTGTGTTTTTTTTGTAGAAAAAGTATTTGTATTAAATAAAAATAAAGTATAAAAACTATCAGACTGCCCTAAGGCATAGTTCAGCAGCATTTCAACAAAAACATAAATTTGAATATATTTTTTTTATTGGAATTCCAATGATGCTTTTTGTTTCATTTCAGTGTACAAAGTAGCGCTGCGAATATGTTAAGAAGAGAAACAGCCAAATCATATTCATTGGCATCATCAACAAAATCATCATCATCATCATCATCATCATCATAACTATAATCGTCATAAGCGAAAAGCGTGCTACCGTAACTCGGTCAAAACCGTAAAAATTTAGTTGGGGGATGCTGCGAAAATCATAATTTTATTAATTCGAATTTTTCCATGTAAAAACAAGTAAGATGCTGTAGTCGAGTTGGCTCGACTACGATATACCCTTAACCCAGTTTTTAAATATATTCTAGTTTTATTGGCAAATTTCCCTCTAAGATGATTTGCACTCAAATGTTGAGTTCTGCAAGTGTATTTCTTATAGAGTATTTTTGCTGACAATCAGATACATACATACATACAGACATACATACGTACACGAAACAGTACTTATCGGGGCTCTGCAGAATACACACAAATATATTGACGCTAGCATCGATTATCATGCCATCTCTTTCTCATACATTCGCTCGTCTATTTATATGTATATGAAATGAGATCAATATTATAATATATTTTCGACTATAACTTTGGTGTTTCTTGTCCGATCTTAATGAAATTTCGGCAATTGATCAATAATATGTATATATATATGCATATTATGTGTAAATATGAAGTCTCTGCCTCTTAAATTGTGGAATTTACTGCTATCGGAAATCGAAATGTATCGATAATTCAGAAACTGAGGCAGTTATCGATAATATAAAGCAAACTTGATCTGCGCCTGGTACACGAGAACTTATATTCCAAATTTGAAGTCGCTAGCTATTATAGTCTCTGAGATCCGCGTGTTCATACAGACGGACAGACGGACAAGCAGACGGACAGGGCTATATCGACTCGGCTGTTGATCCTGATCAAGAATATATATACTTTATGGGGTCGGAGATGCTTCCTTCTGCCTGTTACATACATACACTTGCACAAAACCATTATACCCTTTTTACCCATTTTTAATGGGTTCAGGGTATAACAACAGATTTGGAAAATAGTCAAATCAACATTTGACATTGGTCTTTGATTAAGTCACTAAAATCGATATATAAGGATTATAATCATTAAAAAGAAGCAGGTGAAAATTAAGTTAGCAACTTGACCTTGAGATTTTAAACAACATTTTATTAACATGATTTTTACATAAACAACTTACCGTTTAAATATGTTGTTTATTTGTTTATTTAATGAAGCAAACTTTATGTTTCGTTTTTTTTTATTTTTTCTCAGCTCTCAAATCAACTAATGTGAGTGCAACACACACGCAGCAGCAAATGATTTCCCTCCCTTATCTCTGTGTGTAAGTGTGTGTGTGTGTGTGTGTGTGTGTACACGCCCCAAAGTAAAACAAATATAATTTCGCAAAGTAAATATGAAATTATGATAGCCCATCTGGCTTCTGGTTTCCATTTGCCATTGCCAACCTCAACTCGCCCTGGTTAAAATGAAGTAAAAACATTTTCAATAAGGCAAATAAATCAATCAACCCAAATTAAGTATCGCTTTCATTATCAACGCACACCAAACCGATGACAACCCTTTCTCCAACAAAAATACAACAAAACCAAACCTTTTTTGCCTGCATAAAAATGTTCAAAAAAATCAGCGAAAAAAAGGAAAAAAAGGGTAAAAAAAAATAAATAATCAACATACCTAAAATATGAAATGCCTCCTTGTGTTTTCAGCTGAAATGATACAACAACAACAGCAAACAACCGGAAAGTATCATAAAAATTAATTAAAGACGTGCTGAGTAAAAAAACAAAAAAAAAAAAATCAGAAAAATAACAAAAGTGAAAGTTCAATGGGATTGCTGCGAAAATGAAGCAATTCCAATGAGCATCAAATGAATTTGGCGTGAAAAACATAACGAAAACGCGTGAAAAACTCTGCATTAGGCTAGCGGCTACCGCAAAAGGCTTAGATGCGCTTCAATTGAGCCGGAGTTCAGGGGTGACTCCCAAATCCTGGCCACAGACAGCTGCCAATATTTGCCAGCAAATTGTTTGCGGCAAGCGATTACGTTCGCAATTTGTTGGGGGCGCGTTTTTGCGAAAAAAGGAAAAACAACAACAACAACAACAATTTTCCATGGATGCCAGGGCTGAGCTGCAAGTGACCAGTGAAGTAAAAACCAACAAACCAACCAAATATCCGCAATATTCAATGCCTGTTTGCGTGCATGTCAAAAGCAAAATGCACGCCTCGTTCCGCCCCTGCGACCCTGACACACACACACACACACACACAGAAAAGGGGCGTGCGGGGCGAGGCAGGTCCGAAGGGGTCGCACTGATTGCATGCCCATTGTATGCAGCATGCAACAACATCTCATTTTAATGCTGACCATTGTGTGCTCTGATTTGCTTGTTTGTATGCATTTGTGCATCAATGAAAACTGCAACTGCAACTGCAACTGCAACTGGCTTTTGAGCTGTCAACTCGTCGACTCGAATATCGTATGTGCGTTAGCAATGAAGTTGTCAGCATCTGAATGCGACGCCTGCGATCATTAAAATATATATTGCAACGTGCCCCAATCGCTGCAACCAAAGTGCCGGGCGCGTAATTTAAGCCCAAATTGACCCAAAAAACCGAAAGAAAGAATGTTTAGCTAAGGCAAGCCACAGTTTACATACTCTTACAGAGATCACATTTAATAGATTTATATGGTAGCTATATTGCTGTTGCCATTGCAGTTGATTTTTTATCAGTATTATAAGATTAACTCTTGAGTTTGATCCTCTTATCTCAATAAGCTAAAAAGTTATTTGTAGAGAAACTCAACCTTGGATGGATGGTTCCTAAAGTAGCATATGTACAGATAATAATGTTGATCAAGAATATAAACATCTTATGGCTTCGAAGACGTCTCCTTCAAGCATTATACTACCCTCTGCAAGAGTATAATAAAAAGCACACACCATGTGAACACTGAATACCAGTCGAATCCAAGCCTCAAGACCCATGCGAACCAACTACTAAGTAAGCCAAGCCAAGCCAAGCTAAGCCAGATCGGGCCACTCCAAAGAGACCAGAGCAGACCGTGGCAGTCAATTCAAGCCGTATGCCATGCACTTTATCTATGGAACTTTGCAGCGGCAAGTTGCATAAATAATCCGCCTAGCACTTCAAATTGATAAAGACAATTTACAATTTACAATATGCATGGGCGCCTGCCTGCCACGCTAAGACCCAAAAACAATCTCAATTTAACAACACACACACACACACACACAACGCAAACAGCAACCGACAACAACAACAACAACAACAATGACAATAACAACGACAACAGACATCAATAACATTTAGTAGGGTATCCCCTCAACCCCCAACTCTCATTGACAGCCCAAACAAATCAAATTGAAGTCATTTGCCCCATCAACACTCGCATCAGAGCGTGTGGCAGAGGGCAGACAGTGCCTCATGTGGCACAGTGGCATCTGCTTCAAAGCAAAGACAGCTACAAAACATTTAATTCGATACGCCGCACATTTAATGCGCTTAAGAAATATGATTTAGAATTCTTACTTACCTTAGATCTGAGTAAAGGCTTACAACATTTTGTTGCAGCTACATACATATATTTCATCTATATGTGCAAATCGGAACAACAACTGCATTATTTTTATTTTAATTTTATTATTTTTATCATCTTAAAAAGCAGTCGACAAAACTCTTATTTGAGCTTGAAACATTAAACAACTAAAATGAGAAATGAAAACGACACTTAGCACTTAAGCTCTCTGATTATTTCTTTCCTTCTCTTTCTGGTTTTTGCATCTCTCTCTCTCTCTCATTATGCCACAAACACACTCACATTGCCGATATACCCATTCATATCTCTCTCATTTTAACAGAATTCTTCAATTTGATTATGCAAAACATTCAAGCTGTTCAAATTTGCACTTTGCGATTGTGAATCGGCCCACAGATGCATATATGCATGTGTATGTACAGCTGATGTACGTATGTATGTATGCATGTACACATGATATAGATGGAGCAAGTGGAGCTGCTCAAGTGGAAATTGCTTGACTCAGTTACAGTCAGTTCAGTTCAGTCAGTCTCAGTCCCGGTCGCTGACTTCGACTTTGGCAATCAATCAACTCAAGTGGAGAGGCCCAACCAGGCCAGGCCCAAACCTAACCAGATGTCGGCGAAAATTATGAAATTCTTTGAGGCGGACATCCTGCAGTGAAATCGTTGAACCAGTTCTCAGTTGGCAACGACGAGGAAGACCCCGCCGAGAAGTGTGTGAAATGCCAATTATGTCAGACACGAGGCATACGAGTTGTAATCAAAACTGGTTACCTTGGCATTGCCCATTGCATTGACAGCAATCACAATTATGCCTCAACAAGCAATGACTGACTGACTGATGGACTGACTGATGGACTGACTGACTGACTGACTGAGTGACTGTCTGAAACTGAAAGACTGTGTGCAAAGTGTCGGTGCTGCAATTTGGGTCAGGAGGCCGTCGAATGGCCACATTTAATTGGATTAACACATTGCTGGATGCACTGACGCACTGAGGCACTGAGGCACTGAGGCACCACCTAGCGTCCAAAGCTAACGAAGCAATTTGCTGTAATTAAATCCAAAGTCGAAGTCGAAGTCGGAGACGAAGTCGGAGACGCCTCGCCGTCTTGCACTTAAATGGCGCATTTAATGGTGTAATATCATTTTGTGCGCATTGCGCTTTTAATTTCTATTTATGTCTCTTTGGCAATTTCTCTTAATTGCCACAGCAAACGCCTCAGCTATGCAACATGCCACAGGCAACAAGGCGATCAAAACTGTAACACTAACTCCTAGACACACTGACTCACTTCATGCCACATGCCACACACAGCATATATATATATATATATATACTTGCCAGACGAGTCGAGGTGACAACTGTTTGATAAACTGCATTCGAGACGCCTTTATCAATTTTGTTTTGTTGCCCACCGAAAAAGTGTCAAATGTGCAAATGATTAATGCGTTTTTATTTTTTAATAAATACAGCAACACTGTATGCTGAACACTGAATACTTCTACTGGAATTGTGATTTGAGGGCAGTTGGTTCAAGAAGTTAACAAACTCAATTTTCTACTTTATCAAAATGCATTCAAAACAACAAACAAACACATACTATATGAAAGGGGAACATGTGCGCGTTTTTTATCTATGTTTGCTGTGTTTAGTTTATTTTAAGTTCAAATAAACTAATTTATCATGACATTAGATAGTGCATGCCAGCCTTGAAGTCACTCTCCGGCATTGTACAATAAATAATTGGTCAAATCGGGGCCCGCAAAGGGGCCAAAACGAAATGAGGCCTTGACTACAACAGCTACTTTAGAATGCGTAAAAAGCCAAATTGATTCGAGCCTATAATAAAAAAAATTAAAAAAAATGTGCAGCTTAATGAGACAAGTCGAAAGGTGTATAAGAAACTTGGCTAATAACTGGCTGGGCTTTTCTTCAAGTCTTGCAAACATTTCAATCTATCAAGCCTTAAATTTTATTTAATTTCAAGTTATCTTGGAGTTAAAAGCACGTTAATTGATTACCGTTTATATTTAAAACAAGTTAGAATGCGGCATTTGAGAGAGTAGAATTGGAAATACCCTAAACAAACCTGTTAAACATGAAGTAGACTTGATTTTAGTAGATTATTCAATATAAAGTCACTGTTTATTTTTATAAATAATATGTGTGCTTGTATTGTATTTATATAAAAGTTCATATCTTTAAAATTGTATCTTTTGTTGCTGTCGGAAATTGATTTGTATCGATATTCGCATAACAGTGCCAGTTATCGATAAACTCCAATAAGCTTGAAATGTGCACAGTATATGAGAAATTATATATTTCAAATTTGGAAGCACTAAATCTTAAAGACGTGCTCAACCTTTTTTGATACATTATCACAACATAAAGTTCAAATATTCCGCTCAAGTCTAGTTGTGAAACTAAAAACATATATTTCAAATCGGATTAACTACGGTCTGCAAAGATACATAATCTTTGGTGTATCTAAGTTAACCGTTCATTCTTGTTTTAGTTTTAATATGGTGTGTATCCAAAGCAATTATTATAAATACTTAAATATGTCTAACATAAAGGTTAAATGGTTACTTTTTTTATTCTTTTTTCAACAAACCTAAACTTATTAATTATAGTGTCCAATTTGATTGGAGCTTACAGAGAATAGACTATCATTATACAACTAAATCATTAACAATTAACAATTTAGACTATCGTACATTTTATTTTGGTAAGCAAACAGAAGGGGTTTTAATTTGAGCTTAAGACGACTTAAAATGTTTCGGTAATTTAAATAAATTAAACTGTGTTCAAACTTGTTTAAGGCTTTAAGCGAATCTGGTTCTCTACACAAATGAAAAACTCAGTTGAATAGCTTTCAATTCCCTCAGAAAGGGGTTTAATTTCACTGTCAAATGAGATGAATTTTAGTTTTTTGACGACAGCTGAAGTTTTTGAGGCTCAAACCTAAAATGGTTGACAACAAAAGCCAATGGGATAATTGCCAAAGAAGACAATGGCCCAATTTATTGGATAGAAACCATTAATGACAATGTTATTGACAAAATGGAATGAAATTACCCACACTCAGCTACACACACTTGACATTTCGACATTAGCATTTACATAAATCATATTGGCGGCGGGGCTTTAATAAAAAATAAAACTAAAATCAAAACACGACAAATCAAATGTTGTTGTTGTTGTTATTGTTGCTGTTGATGATGATGACGATGACGATGACGATGATGACAGTTTCCATCTGGCGTCTTTAAAAGTTATACACAATGCCGAATCTCGTAACTTGGCAATTCGTTGCTGCTCCCAGGCGAAAAGGTCAGTTGCCAAGTTGCTGCCACAAAGGAGAAGTCGGCAACAATAAGCATAAATAGCGACTCAACCTTTGAGACCCAGAGACGCCGCCAAGAGAAACCGGTTGCTCCTGGCAAAGGATATGCGATGACTTCCTGACGTTTAGTTATTGACTTTTGAGACGCCTCACAATTCATAGCATTTTCAAAAGAGAGCAGCTGTTGTAAGTTGGCTACTCGCTGTTGGCTGCCACCCGCTCAAATCAAATACTGTACACAATGTGGCAAATTATGGTGCTTCCTCTTGACCTTTAACCTTTAACGAACTGCACACAAGTTATGCAATTATGCGTCACATTCAACATTTGAATTTTCTTGGCAATTACGCGAAGCTGCTAGGGTGGGGGGGGTGGGATTTAGGTTCCTGGGGGTATGCAGTAAGAGAGTAATAGTAGGAACTGCTGCTGACTCAGCCAATTGGAGCGCGTTGCCTGTGAAGGCGTCGCACTCATAAGTGCGTGATAAGCATTTTGATTTATGCCATTGAGGAAATAACACACACAAACACACACACACATACACACTCTCGCACACACTCTTGCACACACTCAGACACAAGCATACACACATTTGGCAAGATAAATAGATACAGTGTGTGGCACACAAGTAATCCTTAATTGAACGTTGCAAAGCAAAACTAATTTTATGGCATATTAGCAGACCATTAATTATCAAAGCGTTATAAATTTTAATGCCGATTAATTGCTGCCAAAACACAGCCAAAAAACTGTGAACATAACAAGCGCTTGTAGCACACATGAAAGTTGTTTGTTGTTGCTTATGTTTGTTGTCGTTTTTGTTGTTGTTGTTGCTGCTGCAATTGCTTGAATTCATTTCAAGCCACAACTCAACAGAGCAGAGCAGAGCAGAGCAATGCGTGCCACTGCCCCAAAAAGTCTTCCTGTTGTGCGTGGGTCGAATTCATCCACTTCACGAACCATGCCATGCCAGATGCTGCTCCTGCTGCTGCTGCTGTTGTTGCTACTGCTGTTGCTGCTGCTGCTGTTGCTGCTGCTGCTGTTGCTGCTGCTGCTGTTGCTGCTGCTGCTAACTGCTATAACTGTTATTGCTGCTGCTGCTGCCACTGCTGCTGATGCGGATGACGATGTCGATGTTGGCGATGGCAACTTTGCAAACGTCAGCGTCATCAAATTGGCCGCACGCGTCATAAAACTGAACAGGCAACCAAAAAAATTGCTTCAAGTCAAAAAGTGTCGAACAGATTCGGTCCAAGCCGAAAGCGAAATTACCTTCAAAACAATATTTTCAGAAGCACAATCGAAAAAATTATAGAATATGGAAAGGTAACTAAATGGAAATATGTCTTTTGATCTGATATAAATCGTTATCAATATAATTATAGTAGATATGTCATCCACATACATAGTAATATATCAATAGATGTTTATTTTGCCTAGAAGAAGAGAAATCCTTTCCATTCCGTACAATATCTCTCCCTGTTCAGATCTCAATATAAAACAGAGTACTATTTTCCTTTTCAACAACTGGGTTAAGAGTATATCGTAGTCGAGCTAACTCGACTACAGCATCTTACACTTTTCACATTTCTGTTACCAGTCGACTGGCAAAACCCAAAGGCCGCATTTTTATTTCGCATATAGCGCATTATTAAGTCCAAATTATAAAAGCATAACTCTTTTTTTGGCCACGCAGCCGAAATGTTATTTATGTTATTTTGATTGCACTTAGTGAGTGTATTAATTTGATTATAATGGTTATATATGCGGCATAAATAAAATTTGTTTTCATCTCTTTTTTTATTTTTTTTTTTGGTGGAGGTTGGTTTTTGCATTTGAATATTTATATGGAACCCCGCATCGATGAGGCTTGCGACTTTTTGTGGCCCATAAATGTCGCACAAAAGTGTCTTCGCATATTTCGGTTAATTTGACAATTTATTGGGTCCCAGGTAAGACCACTCCAGCAGGTAGCTTCCGCCAACAGCCCACACACATCATCATCATCAACATCATCATCATTAACAAATGGTCGCTTTGATGTGCAGCGAAATGAGTGAATAAACAATTTCGAGCTTTAAGTGTGTTTTTTCCCCCTTTTTTCTTTGGGTTTTTTGGGGCTTGTTCCCAACTGAAAGATGCTCTAGTTTTATGTAATGAAAAGTCGTAAAATCTATGCATTAGGGAAACGTCTTTTGTTTGGCAGCTAACTAATTAAGTCTTTTAAATTTGTTTTATTTGCCATGGCGGTCATTTAAAAGAGCATCTTCAACTTGGTCGAAACGGATTTCGAATAAGATAAACAATAATTTAAAAAAAGTGTGCCGAAAATTTGTGTTTTATTTTATTGTTGTATGTGAGAAAGTCACTAAGATAAGCCATGATAAGCAAGACTAGAGAAATAAACTCGGAAGATGACAGACTCTTCAGATCTTAGAAATTGAAAAGTCTACGAGAAAAAGTTGAGTTTGAATATAAATAAATATAGACCCCCATGAAAAGAGCTAATAAAGCATAACTATAAATATGATATATAGCAAGTTCTGTAATGACTTTCGCAAAGCCAGCTGCTCACTTACCCCCTGCCGGGGTCACAGCCACGCCCAATAGGAAAATGGCAAAAAATTATGAGTGCAAAAAATGATGACAGCTCAAAACATTTCTCCAAACGAAAACTATTTATTAGCTCAACTCAGAAATCGGGCAAAAAAAAAAAAAACATAACAAAACAAATCTATAATTTCTGGGTTGGGAAAGGGGGTCGGGGCGAAATTTATAGTGGCTCGCATTGTGGCATGCAAATTTATGACAAAACATTTCAATGCCGCCTCGATTCGGTGCAGAAAGGTAAACAATGAAAATGCGAGGGGAAAACGCAGCGCACATAATAATTTAATTATGAATTTGAATGCGTGCAAAATTTTGGAAAATTGCATGCATATTGAAAAATTGCACACATAGTGAAAATAGAACAGAAGAAGGGTTTTCCGAGCACATTTCTACGGGTTCGGTTTGTGTTAGGGGTAAATTGTAAAATGGGAAAAAGGGGCGTCATTCTTTAGCCACGCTTGTGTGTGTAAATTAAGGGATCGGAGCTGTCCGGTTCGTGGAATTCAAATGTCAGACCAACTGTCGGAAAAGTGTTCATATCATATCGCACCCACGCGATAATGTCAATCAAAAAACTGTTCACTACATGAGAATTGTTCAATTAACATTTTGCTAGCAATTACACGGAGACCCCGCCAGATCTGCCGGATAGCGATAAGCCGCACAGCATTGTATGTGTGTATAGGGATTGTCAGATAGTCAGATGCGGCAGCGAACCGGTTCGAGTACCCTGCTCCGAGTGAGTGACGTGTGACCAGCGGTCAGCGGCCCGTCAACAGAGGTTCGCCTTTGGAAATTAAAACAAAAGGCTACCTTTCTGAAGTGGCAGCCAGTTGCGTGTGTAAATTTAATAGGATTTACGTGCTAAGCGTAATTAGAAGACTAGTTTCGAAACTGTTCCCAACTGGTCGACCGGCTGGGTACAGTTTTCAATCAGCGACCGTCAAGCTCTGTCCCGGTTTTGTTATCGGTTTGTTATCGTTATCGAATGCAAATGTTTACACATTCAAGTGGTTTTTGCATGATTTGCATATTTAATGAGCTGCCACATTCGTTTTTTATCCCACTTTTGTTATCAGCTAGAAAAACAAATAAAAATTAAGTGAAAAACTCTATAGAAAATTGTATCGGTTTTTCTTTTTTTTTTGTTCTGCAACGCTTTGATTAGCTAAACAAAGCGGGAAAACATCAACCCCTCAAACGGGACAGTAACGGGAAAAGGAGAAAGGGGTGAAAAGGGTTAGGGCAAGCTGCAAGTTGGACTCATCCATCATTTGCATACAACTGAAGCTGAAGCTGAAACTGAAGCAAGCTGCTGTGAAATGCATGATGAGAATTGCATGGCACTCGTAGTTCATGTATTATCATCACACACTCACACACACACACATAAATCAACTGCTGTGCCCAGTTACAGTTACATTTATGGAGTGTGTAATATGGTATTAAAGACTTGGATTATGCATTCCCTACACTCGACATAAATAAATATATAAATTCTCCCAACTGTCACTTGCAGACATTTTGAATATCTCAAATGCAAATCCAATTAAGGCCTAAACACTGGTTAAACAAGAGCATTTGGCTTAGATGTTGAGTTGCCTTATGCAATTTGGGCTTAGTACGAGTGTAGTCGGATTTTGAGATATATCAACATATATATTTAGGATGATAGTAGATAGATGAGGGTGTGTTTTTCTGCTACTCTTTAGTGTTGAGCAGGTTTCTAACGTAAGAGTCTAACTATTTTAGTTAGACTTAATTTAGTTATTTCATCATGTTTGGTTTGTTTTAAGTGTATTTGAGACTTGTGTGTTTAGGATTGATTTTTTTAAACCAGTTTCTCCATGATTGGTGGTCGTATTTCACTACAGTAGCTTGCTGGCAGTTGAAGTATGCATTTAAATCAGATATGTTGATTTTTTATGTGGGTGCTTTTTAATTTGTTAACGGAATAAATCTAAGTTTTCTATAGATTTAATAGCCGAAGCGTATAAATTATCGAACTCTGATTTAGTAAAATTTATGTCATTTGGCAATAATATAATTTGAGCAGTGTGCATGGAATCGAATTTTAAGGACATTATCCTCAGTTGCTATAGCGTTTTGGATGTCGAGTGTCTCGTTAACGGTATCAATCGTTGTTTGCCACACTAAATGCATTTGCGTGGCAATTCTGTTTCCAATATGCAAAGCATGCCACTCAGATAAACAAACATTGGCAGCTTAGTCTTTGGTTAAATTTCACACAATCGATATCTATGTGTGTGTGTTGTGTGTGTGGGTGTGTGTGTTTGTCCAGACTGGCAACACCAGCATTAAGATATAGAAATGGAAATATGTATGAGAGGGAAAGAGAGGGGAGAGGCTGTTTAGGGGATGCACAGAGGCCTAACTAATCCCAACCATGTGAAGTTGCATAACTACAGCCAAGATTTGCATACATTATTGAAAGACCAAAAGCAAACCGATTCTAAACTGAAATAAGCCAGCTTTAAATTGCAACTGAGACCTTGTGCAGCTTAATAATGAAGCATAATGTCATTATAAGTAAATGCATATTTATATCTATATCTATACCTGTATTTATATCTATATCTATAACTATATCTATATCTATATCTACATTTATATCTATATCTATATCTATACATATATATATATATATATATATCTGAATCTATTTCTTTATCTATATCTATATTTATATCTATATCTATATAATTTTATCCTATAACTGTAATCGTTACACATATATCGATACTAATCGATGTCCGATATAAGCAAAGAACGCTATTAATAATATATATTATTATCTCAATCTATATCTATATCTATATCTATATTTATATCTATATCTATACATTTTTTCTCCTAAAACTGCAATCGTTACACATATATCGATACTTATCTATTTCGCATATAAATAACGAACACAATTAACAGTTATTATCATATGCTCAGACATATTTCATTTACATTAAGATCGAATTACAAATATAGCTTTTGTTAAGCAAAACGTATTTTCCTGTTGAAGGATATCTTCTAGAGTTCCTGAAGTTTTCTCCACTAGAGCATTCAAACTTGATTGATTCATTTATTAGAGAATTAAACTGTTAAACTTTCAAGTAGCCCTAAACACAAACTAACTACAAAGCGAAGCCAGCTGGAAATCAATTTCATTTTCAATCACTAGACCTTGTAGTTGTTATTGTTAGTTGTTAGTTGTTGTTGGTTGTTGTTGTTGTTGTGGTTGTTGCTATTGTTTGTGGCAGTTGTAGTTGTTGCTGATTGTGATTGCTCTCTCCTTAGCTGCTAAGTAGCTGCACGCATAAAACTTCAAATTGAATGCACCGCGTTGCAAGGAGCAAGGACTACAGCCATGACAACCCCTTCTCCGCCCCCTCGGAAAACAAGAGTTCAGCTAACCAGAAGGCAACACGCAAGAGCTGCGTTTGGGACGTTCGCCGGAGGCGAGTAAACAACACAATTCAGAGGCAGCAGCAGCAGTAGCAAAAGCAGTAGCAATAACAACCAGGAGGAGCCTGAAGCGTCGAAGACTCGTCCACGAACCAGGACATGGCAAATATAGAAATGTGCGGGTAAATATGATGTGCGCTGGGCGAGAACCAGTGGAGTGGGTTTGAGATGTCCCTCCTGGCACGTGGATCGCTTGAATTTCTGATGCGTTTTCGATTTTTCCACGCGCGAACTTTTTCCCATTTTCCATTTTTATTTTTCTATTTTTCCATTTTCCTTGTGTATTTATTGTTTGCAGAAATTGCAACTTTGTTTACTTAAGCATTGCGCAGGGCTCACAGTGGTTATTATTTTTGTTGTCGTGTCTTTTTTTCTTTCCATGTACTCATTTGCACTTTGACAACTATTTATTTTCGATTACATTTCAATTGTTGTTGTCGATTATTTGTGCATTGTGGCATTTGTAGGGCGAAAGAAATTAGCCAAAACAGTTCAAAAAGGGGGCTAAGGGAAAACAGAGCATGCAATAATAATTATAATATTTCAGTACTCGTTCTTGCTGTTTAGTGTAATTGCACTTGACAGCTAAAATACACAGCCCTGAACCCTGAAGACTGAAAATTAAAATGTGTCGTCATTTTGAGCAGAGCCCGGATCAACAGACAAACCGACACTGTGGTTGACCAACTGTATTTATTTAACATAATTTAAAAGTTTAAGAAAATAATTCCATTTGTATAAAACTGAAGCTCAGCTTGGACAGACAAGTTATATATATAAATGTATGCTGATCTTCGAAGAACGTCTTCAGCAATTGATCCTCTAAAGTTGCTGACTCTGGCTTTAGAATTCTGAAATATGTGAGGTTTTATCGATTGACAATTATCGATATACAATTCGACGGTCTTTACAAAATAAGTGACTTATATAAATATAATTTCATATGAATGGACAGCATGACGGACAATGCTCAAAATTAATTTACTCCTCTACCTTTCATATCAGATTTATGCTCTAACTGGCTTCAAAAAAAAAAACTGAATCATATTCCTCATATTATGTAGCTAAAAAAACACTTTAAAATCGCTTATGACAAACTTGCATACAAATTTAAAACTCTAACCTAAAGTTTCTCAGTCGCCGTGAATAATGAATGTCATTTTTCAGACCCACAGTGCAGTGCTTGACAACGAATGCACACACACACACACACACACATAGATGCATGCGATGTCCCTTCACTCCCACGTGCAACGTGCCGCTGGTCGCCTGCCCCTTTGTCCCTTGGCACATGCGACCCTTGAAGCGTCATCGTCATTGCGGACCACTGCAATCCCATTTGAGGACCAAAAAACGCTTTCGAGTTGGGGACGACACCCGGTGGCGTGTGGCAACTTCGTCGCAGCAGCGGAACTGTCGCATTTCCGCATTGCAAATGACTCCCTTTCTTTGTTGAGTGTGGCGCGGTGCGGGCTGAGTTAAGCGAACTAAGCATTTTTGTAATTAAGATAAAAGCGACAAGGACAACGACGAGGGGAGCAATGGCGGAAGAGTATATCAAAAGCTGTTAAGTGTTTGGGCCACAACACAACATGTGGCCAAAAAATAAACACAAAACTTAAGCGTGGATTTAAAGGGTGTTCCAACATTTTACATCTAACTCAAGTTCGCATAATACAAATGCTATCAATGTTGAATTTGTTAAATGTTCCATGCAAAATTGCATACAGCAAATGTCAGCTTAGCATCAAAAAAACAACAAAAACAACAAAAAAGTGAGCAGCCAAATGGACACGCCCCGTCGAGATCGAGAGTCGAGGTCTAACCTCAGAGATGGGCAAAACATGCAGATACAATAACAAAACAGCAACAGCAACAACAACAACAACAACTGATAACAACAACAACAAAAGCAGTGCAGCTTGGACAGCTGCATAATATAAAACCAAACACGCCCAACCCCCAAAATGCCGTTAAAGGGCATTACAAGCTCATCAACGGTTAGGATTCTATTTTTTTTCCTAGTTTACGTATGCTGCATGGACCAGACCCTTCCTTCGATTGTCATTCAAATGTGAACCCGTTTCGTCTGATATTTTGTGACATTTCCACATTAAAAACGTTTTAAAAAAAAAAACAACAACAACAGCAACAACAATAAACATGCCGAAGGGGATTGCGAGGGGTTTTCAACAGCATCCGCGCTAAGATCTGCGCTCAAATTGAAGCGTTTTGACCCGAACCCAAAAACGCTGAAGTGGCCGAGCGCATTAGAGATTAAAAACCAACAAATACCCAAATAACCCAATGTTGCTGATGTTGCTGATGTTGATAATGTTGTTGTTCTTGAATTGCTTTTGTTCTTGACACGATCTATAGAATTTCCAACACATTTTTTCGCCGTCATATTTTGACAACAACTGCTTAAGGCCAACAGCTAAGTGTGCCAAAAGACCAGATAAGATCGGACGATAAGAAAAATGTATATTTTTGTTGGAAACGAGGGGTGCAAAATTTTGCAAAAATATGAAAATAAAAATAAATAAAATAAAATTGCAGCCGTCAATTAACAACGATTTATAGCCACAAGGGCTGGAGTTGTGTGTTCAGCAAAAGAACGAAACAATTAACAATTGTTGCAACAGCAACAACAAACAAATCGCACGAGCTGCGCCTGCGCCGACAACAAACAACAAATCAAACAACAGCAACAACAACAACAACAACTTTAACAAAAAAAAGAAACGGAATTATTTCCAATGGCGCGAAATGGAGTGCGCTTTAATTTGCATAAATTACGTGGCCAGCGACAGCATCTAAGCTAAAGCATAAAGGACGCAGGAAGCAGGATGCATGCAGCAACCAGCAGACAGCAGCCAGCAGCCAGCAAGGGGTAAAGGGTTGCCACCACTCATGAATGTGAATGCGAATGTGAATGTGAATGTGAATATGAATGCCACCCGCTTGTTAGCCCACTGCGTTCAAGTGGCTGCCGGCATCCACTTGTGGATGTTGTGAGGAATAGGATACAACTGGATGACCGTGCAACGCACCGAATCTTAATTACTCTTTCATTTGGAAGTCACCCAAAAGGTTAACTTTAGAGAAAGTTTGAAAGCTTCTCCTATTTTCATTTCGGCTCAATTTCTTTCAGTTTGCAGCAACCAAAACAGATTTCATTTTCATTCATTAATTTTCTTGCACCTCTGTTGCAGCAGCAACATATTCATTTGCTTTCATGCAACAACTGCAAACAAAATAATTTTTCATTGAATCAATTTTTTATTTCTTATCAACAACATATTCAACTATTAAAACAATTGCACAACGATTATGATTATTATGAGTAAATTATAGTTTTATAAATCAGCGGCTAATTGGAGATTCCCACGAGATGAGTGATTGGGCGGCGACTACTAAGTAAATCTTAATCATCAGTTATAAATCTCTTTGATATTGGATATGTCTTTATCTCTTTAAGAAACAAATTAACAAATCGCTTGCATAAAAAACAAGAGTTGCCATAAAATCCATATTATCAACAAATGGCATAACATAGTTATAGTTGCCGCATCTGGTGCCCTTTAAATCTGTTGCAATCATACAGACACCCAGGCAAATACTCGAACACACACACACGCACACACACACGCACACACACACACATACACACATACGAGCACTTGGGAACGCTCCAGGTTTTTGTTTCAAATAAAAAACGTTTTTTTTTTTTGTATTTTGCCCAGTTGTTCGTTGAGTGGTTGATTGCATTTATGGGCTGGACTCGCGACCATCCGCTGCTCCGATTTGCCTCCAGGCGGATGCTGAGCAGGCTTAGATGATGATGTTTGATGTTTGATGATACGGCGGCGTCCAGCGACTTGAGGTGTGGCCGCTTAGCTGAGCCGTGAAAATGTGAAATGTACATGGCAATTCCATTTAATAGAACTGGAAGCAGACATGCAGAAGAGTTACGCAAATACAGCCAAAGGGCAGAGCATTCCTCGGGTTAGCAATCATTTAAAAAAAAAAAAAATAAAAAAAAGAAACCCGCATAATTGTCAGGATTTGCACGCCGATGCGAAGCGTGCTGAGTGGGTTCACCCTTTAAAAAAAGAAAGGGTTGAGGGGCGGCAACTGCACGGTGCTATTTGAGGTTATGTTAAAGCGCTGAAATCTCCACACCTCTCAATGTAAATGAAACTATTCAGGGAATTGTTTAAAATCAGACATGTCCATGTTATTATTTCAGCTATGTAATTTTTTAGCTTTCAAAATGTGATTTGCAAGCAGCTGTTTTTACTCGGATTTAACCAAAAAGTTTTCCTCCATTTTTAGCTTTTTCAGCATATAGATTAAAAGTGAAATTAAATTTTTTAATAACAAGAGACTTAATGAAAATACGAAAAAGTTAGTTTTCATTTAATAACTCACTAAATACTTTATTTTTTACTAAAAATTAATAAAATAATGACTGATTTATTGAAAGTTCTAATGAAAATGATTGAATAACTTTTACAAAAGCACAAAAAAAACTGGCAAAATTTATTTTTTTATTAAAAAAATAACAACATTTTGATGTTAATACTTATAAATCAAAATAATCACCTTCATCAGACTGTCTCAATTTCTATCACCATTCCTTTTAACTAGACATTTATCAGACATTTAATTTTCAAATATTGTTTTCTGGGCTGGAAAGTTGCTTTTGGTTTTCATTTTGCTTTTATTAAAACACCCCGGGTGACAATTGCAGACATGACAAAACCGCAAAAACCAAAAAAAAAAAAAAGAAACCCAAAATAAAAAACAACAAATGAAGCAGAAAAAAAATAAACCTGAACAGATTGATGGCGAGACAATCAATGTGCACCGCAGGATACTTGTGCCACATGAAAAACACGCACGGAATTAAAAATAATAATAATAATAATGTCAGCCAGCGAAAATGCTGACAATCGATGCATTAATAGGCCTTCCATGAAAATAAATAAAGTAAGCCCGAAGATTACATACTCTGTCCCAGCTGAGTCAAACTGACCTTATAAAAATAGCTAAATAAATTGTAAAAATTAGGATTGCTTCGATATCTGATGAGAACTCGTAAAAATATTGGGCACATAACTGATGAATTTGATCAGGTTTAATTGGTAAGCAAAAAAGTATCTCATTTAAGAACACATTTTTGATCAATTATTTTTGGTTTGAACAAGTTTACCTCGGATTTCATATTAGAAAATAGAAAGTTCTCTTACAGGAACACTACCTTTAACAAAGTCAGCGAATTCTGATTCAGGATCAGGAATATATATATATTTTTAATGCACATAAAAATTTCCTCTACAAACCACACGTAAAAATTAAAACACCCTCCGCAAGAGTAAAATGAAATTACACTCGAAAATTAATCGCTTGCACGTGTCGTGAATGTGAAAATGGAAAATTGAATTAAGTTCACATTAAATAGCTAAGCGCTTTTAACTGAAGACAACAATTGTGAATCGTAACTCGTAAATCGTAATACTCCCCAATGGGTTTCTTTCTATCTACTCGTAGCGCTCAAATTGACATCGAAATTGATGAATAAAATTGAAGCTGTTTGGAAAAGTGTGCGGCGTTTGACAAAGATTAATAATGATGATGATGATGATGATGATGATGATGATGATGATGATGATGATGATGATGATGATGATGATGATGATGTTGACTGAGGACACTTGATATGTCTATCAACAACCTATTGAGGTTGCTATTGTAAGCATATGTATGTGTGAGTGTGTGTGTAAATCCAATAAAAATAATAATAATGTGCCCCATTCGGCGTTGCGTACAAAAGAAAGTTTTATTTTTTTTTTTGGCACTCAAAGCGAAAAGACAAAAAAATAACAATTTTGTGTCATTATAAGCAGTAAATTCACTTAAATGAAGTCACAATGAAGCTAATTTCAAGGAGTTTTGCTGTGCCGGGAAAAGGAAATTTGACAAAGTTAGTTCACGTTAAACCAATTGAGCTGATGTCGGATTTGAGAGGCAGAAAATCACATACGTAAAAGTTAGTTCGAGTTTCAGCCATGAAAACAAAAGTTTTGGCATCGTTTTCTCATATTTCTGAAGTGGGCCGACTGCTGTTGCCTGCTGCTGTTGGCCACATATCAAATTCACTTCAAGCTGCCAATAATCAGCTATTTTATGTTGACAAACACTTTTTGCGACTGCCGGATTTGCATTTTAGCTGTCAAATATTTCACAGCTCGATTAACTGCCTGATCAATTCGAATCGACAAATCAGCTCGAGAGAGATTTTTAAACTGGGAATTAAACCTGTTGGCAGCTCGACTAACTAATCTTAGTAACTAACTGCAAAAAATGACAGTCCAAAGAATTTCAAAATTAATTTCAACAAAAATGAGTGCTTTCAAAATTAAGTGGGTTTCAGCTTAAACAAAGTTGTGTTTGTTTGGGTAACTTAACTAATAAATAATAATAAATACAATAAAAATATAAGAAAATTTTTAATAAATTATTTTTGTTTTTAATTTCAACAACAATCAAATTGTTAAATATCTAGCAGCTAGATGCTATAATAAATTTAAAGGTGGATCTTTAACAACAATTTACTCAAAAATAAAATTTAGTTAATAAATTCATTGATGTTTAAATTTTATTTGTTTTATTCACAAGTTCAATTTATTTCTAAAATATCTAACACATTATTAAATTTTTAAGCCTAAGTGAGGGTTTATAAAAGTTCCCTGTTAAACAACATATTAAAAATAGCCTCCAATTAACTTAAAACAACTACAAATTTAATTATTCCAAAAATTCAATAATAATAAAAAATAATATAAAAAAACCCCTCCAACAACAACAACAAACACTTTCAGTTTATCCAAGCAAACAACATAAAAATTGTCAAACAACAAGTAAAGTCGAGATTTGTTTTTTTGGTTCTGTTAAAATAATATGCACCACCGAATGGATGACAAAAAAATGCAGTCAGTAACCACCCAGCTGTCCCTCGCCCTCTGTCTGTCTGTCGGGGGGTCAAGAGCGTTGCCTGTACAGGGGTCACTCGTTAAAAAGGCCGTACCAAATATTGTTTTCTGTACAAAATGAGCGTGAAACATGGCGAGATTTCTAGTTGGATGGTTGACTGATTATGCTCGACTAGAGGACATACATATATATTGTATTAGACAGCTGGCTCTATTGCTGACTCATTCTAACTGTTGGTGCTCTCTCTGTCGCACTTCAAGCTGCGCCGACGCACAGCGTGTGATAAAAAAAAAATCACTTGAGGCTAATTTCGCTCGCTTGGTGCTTCAGCATTTTCAATGGGCCAATAACAGACTTTTTTAATTAAGCCAGCGACATGATTGTTAATAGCTAAATTTACAACAACAACAGCAATAAATGCGAAATCTACAACAACAAAAACAACAGCAAAAGCAGCAGCAACAACAAATTGTCGCTTTAACACAAAAAGCTGTTGGGAAGCAATTTGTTGTGCACTGAATAAATAAGTGAATGAGTGAATGAATGAGTGAATGAGTGAGCGAATCAGTTAGAGTGTGAGTGCATGAATAAAACTGAGTGAATGCCAATTTACCGTTGTTTCTGTTGTTGTTTCTGTGCACACGCGTATTGAATTTCCAGAGAACATGTTTTTTTCATTTTCATGCGAGAATAATTTTGAATGGCGGAAAAACGTTGCTAACAAAAAATACAACATAAAAAAAAATAAATAAACAACAACATTGTTTGTCCAATGGTCAGTGGACACTTGACAAGCTATGGCAATGACCATGCCCCCCCCCCCCCCCCCCCCTCTCTCTCTCTCTCTCTGTGCACCCAGGGGAGTTTGGTGCAGCTGCCATTTGGAATGCATTTGTTTAGTTGTTGTTTTTAATTTTTTCATTTTTTTTGTATTTGTTGAAAGGTTATTTGAAATTGGTTAACTGATTGCCGAACAGCAGGAAAACCAAATTAATTAAAGCTGGCTAAAATTGCTTAAGTTATTTCAGCATTAAAGCGTAGACAAAGCCAAAGTGTGATTGCAGATTGAAGATACTTTTTGAAAGTCGATAGGTGATCAAAAGATTTGCAACGGGACTGATATGAAAATAACCATATCCGTATACTACATAGATTATTAACTACGATCAATGACTATAAGGTAATATATCTATATTCTTTTTATTGACTATTCCTTTTTTATCAGATATATTCTTAAACCCATATTGCTTGTCTAAATTACTAGTATTATTTATAATTAATTTAATTAAATTATAGCTATTGCTGAAGTTCCAACTAAATGTAGAACAACCTATTTTTTAAATACAAAATATATACACAACAAATTTATTTGCTACTTTCATAATATCACTATAATAAAGCTAAGTTTTCGACATTTCTATATAGTCTATGCAAGCATAAAATGTGATATATATTTCGATATATTTTTCGATTAATCATAATAATTTGCGCAAAGCCAAAAGATAATTTAATTTATTAAAATTTTATTAGTGCTGGTAATTTATTAATTTTTTTTTTTAGCATATCATTTGTCTAACTTTTAACCCAGAATATAAGGAAAAATTCATTATACAGCTGCTTAGCTACGCTGATTTCCGTCCATAAATCTTCTGGTTGCTTTGGCTTGGACTATCTAACTATGATCTATGATTAGGAAACGCCCCTCAAGTGTGTCTGTCAACCCTTGTGTGCGTGGTGCAACCACTCAACCACTTGAACAGTGAATGCAATTGTGAATGTCCCAATAAATCTTCAAAAAAAAATAGAAAAAAGAGAAAAATTTGTCACTTTCACCGGGACACAAAAAACAATTGACAAATGTGGCCAAAAAAATAACCCAAAAAAAGAGGAAAAATAAAAGAAAATAAATGTTGCATTATATGGGCGCTGAGTTTTACGGTAAATTGCGCTTGCATAAAAGGTAAGTCGTCCTTAATCCTTTTTTTTTTTTTGTGTGTGTGTGTGTTGCAAACAACAACGCAGCGAAATTGCCACTCAGAAGGTGAAAACTGTCGAAAAACATGCGTCGTGTGCCGTCCGGCAAATCCTGCTGTGCGCCTGCGCTGACTTATTGGCAGCTGACCAGCAGGGACGATCAGCAGCAGGATGTGGCACGTGGCAAACAGAAAAGGGGTCGCTGGTGCCTGCGGTTGCAGCACAAATTGAAATAGCAAAAATCATTGCCACGAATCGTGGAACCATGGAAAATTGCATTTAATTGCATTTACAATGACCAAACAAATGCGATTACAGCATTTTAAAGCAGCGCCGCCGGACAATGTCCGGCATTTCAAAATTTTAGGGTACAATTCACGCCTCGCTACACAAAAGCGCTGTAAATTATATTGTTAAAATTCCGATCAACAGCGGGGAGGGAACTACAGAAAGAGAGAGATAGAGAAAAGGGAAACAGAGCGGGAGAGAGAGAGCTGCATAATTGCAGCGGCTCTGAAACAATGGAAACACAAACGAGTCCTCTAGTTTTAGCCACCCCCTACCCCCGTCTACTCCCTGACCAGCTAGTCGTGTAATTTTATTAGTTTTGCGCACATCGATTGTTTGTTTAGGATGCTGTGCAGCAGGAGGAAGCAGTTACAGTTATAGTTACAGTTATGGCCAGTTACATGACAGGACATAATAATAAATATGCCAACTAAATTATGAAACAACTGGCAACCCTTAAATGTAGTTCGTTACGCAACTCGACAACCCAATGCAATTATGACAGATAGATTAAATAAATTATAACCAAATATAGAGATACAAAATAATTTTTTTTATTCCTAGTTTGTGAATTTTCTCTCTCCTTAGTAATAAAACTTGAACATTTTTAAAATTTTGGGAAATTTTATGAAGCCGGTGAGTATTCTGAGTCTGTTCTTTTAAAGGAATAAGGCTTAGTTCTATTAATATAGATTAACGTTCAATACATAATGCAATTATATTTTTATATTTACCAGTTAATAGGAAAAATATCTTATAAGCTTACAACTAAAATATAATATTAAAAAACGCAAATATGTCCAATCAGATTCCTATTCGAATCAAGAGCGTTGCCACATCGTTGAAAAAAGTAGCTGCCTGCCACTGTAGCTAATGTCCAGGCACAACACACAATTTATAGCAATTATGTTTTGATTTTACTGTTATCTACCAAAAACTACGCAGATTTTTATTCATAACAATTCAAATCAATATTCAATAATAATAATACAATTTATTTTGAGTTGTGTTGCACAACAACGGAACGATAACAGTTCCACTAGTTCAAATGAGCTGAGTTATTTGTCATCGCTAATCAAGTCGATATTTTTGTGGCTCATCTCTAAAACATAGCAAAATTTAAGCAACAAATTTTGAAGAGCTAACAGCATAAAATGGCCAGCAAGCAGTTGATAAGCCGCTTAAGCACAGTCGGTTGCCGTGGCCAGAATTGGCTAGCGCCATTGGCCGTCGTGCGCAACTCCAGCACACGAAACGACATCGAGACTGTCACCCACACTGGCCAGGTGAGTGCTGCTGCTGCTGCCGACGACAAACAGCTGTTGAGGAGACCCGATTACGCAAACAAAAATGTCAAACAAAATCTTTGGATTTCCATTGTAGGTGTTCGACAAGGACGACTATCGCAATGTGCGCTTCACGAATGCCAAGCGTTATGTGAACGAGAACTGGGGCATCAAGCTCATCGACGAGCAGCGTCCTATTGAGACCACGGAGCGCGTTGTCCACTGCGACGGTGGCAACGGACCACTCGGCCATCCCAAAGTCTACATTAATCTGGTGAGTTTCAGTTGCCGCTTTCTTACTTTGACTCAATAATAGATAATGTCGTGTGTTTTTTCTTAGGATAAACCTGGCAATCACATCTGCGGCTATTGCGGCCTGCGTTTTGTGAAGAAGGATGACCATCATCATTAGAGGCTGCTGTGAAAACTGTTATCTGCCATTGAGCTAGTTGAATATACTATTACAAAATAATAAAACCTAGAACTACAGCGATAATTGATGGAACTTTAACTAACGGTTATTTCCTTTAAAGGAATAAAGTGCAGGGATTATATAAAATTATATCAAATTATTATCCAATGTACAAAATATTGATTGTCTCCACATTCGAATAACAACCATGCCGCATCGACTACAAGCCAAGGAATGACCGAACTGATTAATCCTGGCAACATGTTCGACGACTTGCGACCGGTTCTTTGCTCTCAGCATACGAAGCGAAGCTGAGAGAAAAAGTACCCAATCAATCAGTTTTTTTACCCAATATAAAAAAATACTGGGAAATTATGGAGAGCATAATTGGACATATATGTCTATTAACTGTTAACTCTATTTTGCAATTAGTTCGCTTTTTTCTAAGCGAAGCTAACCATAACTTGAAAATCTGGGAAATATAGAATGCATAATACAACTGGACAAAGATGAATATCCAGGTAACTGGGTTGCTAAACTAGTTTGGTCATCAAATCAAGTAGAGCCGTCTGTTTATAACCCACTTTTGATGAAAAATACTGGATACACTTATTGTTACTACATTTTCATGATCAAAAGTATTCTTAACTTCTTATCCATCGTATATTCATTAAAAAAATATTTAAAAACGCACTCCTTAGCTTGTTGCACTTGTCTATTGCACAACATTTTAATTGTTTTTATTGTTGAATGACATCTAATACAATGTATTTGTTGTTGTTGCATTGTGGTCTATTTGTGTTATTAGTAATTAAAATATGATCAACTAAAATTAGTAGCTTTTTGTAAAGTAAATCATATGAGTAAGTATATAAATATTTATGCAAATAAATCAATTGCATAAGCTAAATAATTATAAATCACAAAGAACACAAAACAAAAAAAAATAATAATATACATATATAGTTTATATGTATGTAGATCCGTTCACCATTTAACTTATTGGGATTGCATTTGCATATGTATATATAATAAATCAAATATATGTATATGTACATACATATATATATTTGTATAGGTCATAATTATGCTTGTTAGCGGTATACTACAGAATTTGGTTGCATTTTTGTGTTTGCTTTCTTGTTGTTATATGCGTTTTGTAACGGTTATTTCTGTTACTACGGGCACTTTAGATGCTGCACACTCCAATTGAGACACAGATAGTACCACGAATAGAATATAAAATACAAAACAATAATTTTGTCCACCAAAACCGTTAGTCGTCAGCTGTCAGCCGTCGGTTGTCAGCTGTCAGCTGACTAAAAATCAAGCTCGTTTTTTCGACTGGCTAAACTCAAAACGGAACTCCAACTCCGAGCCTGAACTGAACGAGACGAGGCAAGGACGACACGACACGAACAGGACTCGTGTGTGAAACGAACTTTCGTTGCTTTTGTCGTCTTCGTCTTCGTCTGAGTCGTTGCGCTCTCTCACTCTCCTTATCTCTTTTGGCGCGCTAAGCGGTGCGGTGCGATGGGATCCATCCGTCTCCTTGCAGTAATGCTCTGGAACTGAAAGTGGTAATGAGAGCCGCTGCTCCCAATACACACACAAGCACGCACGCACACACACACACAAACGCGCGCACACACGTAGGCAGACAAACGGCGACTTTTTCTCAAAACGGAAAACGGAAACGGAAAAAGAAACGCCGTCGCTGCGGAAATAATGATCAATAATCGTCGTCATCTGTTGTTGTCTCAATTGCGTTTCATCTAAAAATGCACCAACAAACACTGAAGAGAATGTAAACTAAAATGTAATAGGTTCTAATTTGGATGATGTTGTTGCTGATGTTGTTGTTGTTGTTGTGGTTGTTGTTGTTGTGTGGGACTATGTTGCCGACGAATCGCTTTTGCTTATATTCATATTGTTGTTGTTGCTGCTGTCGCTGGAGTGGCAGCAATGATCGCTTATCTTGATTGGGGCAATAGCTGTTCACCACTGGTCACCAGAGGTTCCTGGGCATGGCGTAACCTTCTTTTGTCACAAATATATTGCGATTCATGTTCGCCACACGCTCAGCTCCAGTTCCAGTTCCAGTTCCAGCTCCAACTGCTCCGTCTCCGAGTGCAGGTCCCAGCGATTTGGAGCCCAGTCCACCCTCCTGGCTGACAGTCGTCTCCTTGCGACCATCCACGATGCGAGTAACGGTTGTCGTCTTCTGGCCGGACGAGTCCTGGGTGACCTTAGTAGTCTCATAGCTGCCATCCGGTTTGCGGATCGTCTTCGTCATGACGCTCTGGCTAAACATCTTCGGGCCCTGATAGGTGCCATCGAAAACGCCGCCAAACGGTGTCATCGGTGTCATGATGCTTGGCTTGCCGCTCGGCTGCGGCGGCGGGGGGCGTGATGGTCGCATTACGCCCTGCTTCAGTTCGCCATCCGCATTGAGGGTGCCATGGATTCGACCCATGATCAACTCCTCATCCGAAAGCTTGAGGCGTGGCAAACTCTTACGCAAACCACGTTGATTCGACGGCAAAATATGCTCGTTGCCTTCCTCCGGATTGAGACGCTGTATCAGCGAGTACAATTGATCCGGATAAATTCTGCACAAATCAAAAATTAATATTATATATTTTATTGTATTTTTATAGAGACTTACTCTCCGTCCAAATCGGTATCCAGCGCATTTTCCTTCTTCTGAAACTCCTTTAGTATCTTGCTTTCGAATCCCGGCTTCAAGAAATCCTCCTTCAGATTGCGCTCGAAGCCCGCATCTGTTAAGGATAAGTTGGAGATTAGAATAGGTATATTCAAATTTATGAATCAATAACAATAAGACATATTTATATAATTAGAATAGCTTCAGAATGGTATCATTATCAGATAATAATATTCTATTTTGTGAATTGCAAATATTTCTTTTTTTAAATTAAAATATACTGAGGAAAAGTATACGTATACAAAAAAAAAAAAAAAATTTTAATAATAATAATAATAAGTATAATCATAATAATAATAAAAATAATATTAAAAATAATTTTCATTTATTGTAGCAAAATTAAACCTTAGTGAGTATTCACTGTGTTTAGCGGCTTACCCTCGTTGTTTTCATGCATCGACTCCAGGAGACGCTGCAGTTGACGCTCAAAGTGCTTCTCCATCTCCATGGGGCTGGTAAAGACCTGGAACGCAAACTTGCGATCATCATCGAAGAGTTCATCATCCGTTTCCGCCTCCTCGAACCATTGCGGCTTGCGAAACTCATCCTTGCTCGAAGCGGATGCGGAAGCGCTGCGCCAAAAAACACAAAAACAGCAGTTGTAGTAGGCGGCTTCATCAAATACAGTTATGTCACACACACACACACACACACATACACAAATACAACGACCGCCAACTCCCCCTCGACCAACCGCAGGCAGAGTTCACTTTAATACGCAGCCTCCGCAAAACACACACAAACGCAGCGAAACACACACACACACACATGCATGCAGGCGCCTGTGTATATATCCTGGTAAAAAGTGTATCTATCATAGCAGGTGCCTGGTGCCTGGTTTATCGATCCATCCACAAAAAAGCCGCTGCTTCAATTTGCAGTTTTGTGCACTTTTTGCATATTTAATACTCACTCTTGCTCCTTCTGCTGCTGCTCAAACTCCGATTGGAACATTTTCTTCAGTATATCCATGGCGAGATTGTTGTTGTTGCTTTCCGGTTTATTGTTTTGTTTATTCTACTTTAACCTTTTCGGTGGACGAGCAAGAAAGCGTTCTGAATTTATACTGAGAAAGAAAAAACTAAAAGAACCAAAATGACGCAAATAACAATAGCGTTGGCTAATTTGTGAAAAAGTCTCGCTTTTCTATACACTTTTCTACTTTTTAGTTTTCTTTTCCTTCTTTTTTTTTGATAATAATTGTATTTGTGTGCAGAGAATTTTCAAGTATCCCAAAAACCACCACGACGAAAACAGAAATTGCTCGATTTGCCAGCCAGCGAACAGCTGATTGCCTACCGTTTCGTTTCAGCTGTTTCAATTGTGTGAGACACATGCATGCATTGCACACACTCACACATACATACCCGCACAAACATGTCAGCAACGAAATGGAAGTGAAACGCTCTGGAATCAGAACACGGCACGTTAATTCAAAAATAATAATTAATTTAAAATCAATTGAGTATTTATAATAATTTATTCAACTTTCTGCTCTGAATATATAATTTCTATGTGTGATGAAAAACGAATAGAAACCCTGATTACGACACAAATATCGTATTTTTTAGTTTCTCATTTACTCTGCAGCAAACTTAATATTGTTTAACATTTCTAGTTTTTGTGTTGGAGTTGTTAGCATATTGTTGTAACTATATATCTGTTATCAGTTTATCAGTATAGTTGTTGCAGTTGTCGGTTTCAACTGCGAGATCTTCAAATTTGTACAAAATACAAAAGTTGCTGGCTGGTTTTATTTTCATTTCACTTCTTTTTTGAAGTTTTAGCTTGCTTTTGATACTTTTTTGGTAATCGTTGTTTTCTTATGTGGAACCAATTTGCCCCAATTTCTTCGGATTGAAATTTGTGTCTTTTATATCTATGGTTTCCAGGATATTCTCCTTGTCGCCGACGCTGCAGCGTTTGCCCTTTTGGATCTTCACCATTTTATTCTCATCGGCGCATTTGGTTGTGATCGCATTGCGAACTTCCTTTTCGCTGGCATTCGATTTGTGGGTCACCGCAAAGATGATGTCCTGTACCTTGAGCGGATCGAGCATTTGCTTGAGCGGCTTGTGCTGATCCTTAAATGCCGGCGACGGTTTCCCGGTCATCGAGTGCGTCGCCAACGTTTCCCGATCAAATATGGCAGTCATCAATTTGCGAGTGGCCAGCGAAGAAGTAGACCAATTGATATTCTCAAAGACACTGGCCGGGACACGAGTATCATTCGGACCAATGGACACCATCACATTATCAGTCAATTGCTGTTGCAAGTGGGATTCCTTGGGACGACTGTTGCTGCGTCGTGTGGGCAGCTTGTTGTAAACATTATGCACCTGTGGTGTCAACTTTGCCCCAATGCTATTGTTATTGTGCTCCTGCAGCTCTAGTTTGCGGCGTTTAATCTGGAAGGCGTTTGCGGAGGAATCACGCTTGACATGCTGCATGCTGTGCTCCTCGTTGCCCAGGCAGATCTCTAAGCGATCCGAGTCGGCGGATGTGCTCAGACTGTTCAAGCTCTCTGCAGCCAGACGAATCTCGATGGCATCCGCATCGTCGCACTTGATGATCTTGTAGTCAATCACCTCAGTGTGCTGCGGGGATTTCACTACCGTGGAGGCTGGGGCAGCTGCGCATATCACCGAACTGGGCGGTGTTAGAATCTGTGGCTGTTGCAGTTGCTGTGTTAATGGCGACACTGTTGGTGGCGATGGCGATGTGGTGGCAACTGTTGCCGTTGCCTGTTGCATGCGTGCCGAAGTTGCATGTATTTGAGACAAGAGGTCCGTATGCTCCTGCAGCTTAGCCTCCAGGTAGAGCACCTTCTCGCGCAACGCATAATTCTCCGCCTCCAAATTGGGATCGTGCTGATCGACGTCGCGCAACAATTCAAAATCCTCGCCAGTGGTTTGTGTCCACGCTGTGAGCAACATGACCGGCTCCTTGGCGCTCCAATGCGATTCGTCGCGCACATTTATAAAATTTGCGCCATTCGCTTGCAATATCTACAAAAAATATATTTCCTTTCTTTAGTAAAATACCTTTTGCACTTGAGTAGGAAATAATAAGTAAAAATTACTTACATGTGGATTCATTTTTGTGATCCGCTTTTGTTGTAAGCGTCTCGCGAGCTGAGCGTCGACTGTGCGAAGAAATTGGCGGCAGAATGTCAAAAAAAAAAAGAAACAAGGAAAACAAACGCGCGAAATAAAATGCATGCGAGAGAGAGACAGTGAATAGGGGTAGTTTTATAGTTTTTAGCAAAAGGCAACCAGCAACAACAACAATAGGCAACGGGAATAGGCTCGGCACAATGCATTCCAATTACTTACACATGTTACCTGGCAGCAAATACAACGGCAGTGCCACACATACACATATGTATGTATGTATTTAACTCTGCGTGTGTGTTGCTTTGCTCTCTCAATCTCTCTCACTCGTTTTCTAGCCCTGCCGTTTTCAGGTAAATGTAAAAATATTGAAATGGGACTTTCTATATCCCAACTGGTGCGAGACCAATTTTCAATGTCGCTTCGTTTTTTTCCTTTCTTCCTTTCTGTTTCGCTGCCTGTTTTCGCTGCTCGCTCGCTGCATGCATCTGTTTCGCGCGGGAGCTAGTAAGGTTTAATTTGAAGACGAACAGAGTTGTCGCCTTTTGCTTTTGGCAAAAACCAATGTTTCCACCTAACGGCATTAGCATTACCCACATCTAATTTGTAGGTTATTCTGTCTTTATAAAATGTATTATATAAATTACAAATATTAAAAAAAATAGTTTGTTTAATTGACCAACATATTAAAACAGAAAATAACAATTATATATACATATTTATTTACATAGAGAAGTCGCTTAGCTGTAACCGGTTTGCAGCAGTGGAAACGTAATAGGACCAGTTGTCCTACAAAATGAAATATCCCTTTTGGAACTGCAAGGGGAAGAATGCAAACGTTGCTGCTCTAATCGGAAAAATACAAATAAAAAGCAACCCTTATGTAGGCAGCTGTGGAAGTCATTAGAGCATATAAAATGATGGAATTCTTAAGCAGAATCTACTTGTACCAGGTAGAATGCGTTCCTTTTGTTGAACGCTGTTGTTGTAATTCTGTAAACTCGATTCGCAGAAAAAACTCTGCATGCATTTTTTTTGGCAGGGGCAAAATGCTTAAGAATGAATATTTCTTACGTTTCATTTTTTTCCAGAGATAATTGTAGACCTGGACTTGAGCCCATCAAATGATTGATTTTGTTCTAATAGCAAATCTAATTTGATTATTATTTAAACTATAAAAAGATTTTAGACAGCTAAAAACAAAGAGTTGTGATTGAAATGCACTTCACTTGAGTTGTATTAATTTCTTGTTATAGCGACAACTCTATTCGCCATCTGTCAAATAACTGTTGATCCTAGATCATAAAATTCGCACAAAGCGAGTTTTAAAGGGAATCTATTGAAGGCCGCACGTAATTGTAGCTTAATATTTTACAAAGCCCAAAAAAGAATAGAAAAAAACCCTTGCAGCTGCACAAAATTTACTTACCTGTTCTATATTTTCTGTTACCTGTTACATGGCGAATATTCATAATTTCGAGAATAAAAATGGCAATGCTGCGGAAATTTGCATGCCATTTCTTAGTCAGCCGCAGACGTGGACGGAACACGCGCCACCAGCAAATTACACAAATCCTCACTATCCACAGAATCCGCAGAATTTACTGCCATATCTGCATCCGATATATACGTACAGCTATCAGCAGTATTTTAATCAGTTTGCGCCCTACATTTACGGACTGATAAATCCGGGTGTTAGCCACAATCTTATCCAGCAATCGATGCCATCCACAAATATGGATATAGAGAAGTACATAAACTATGAGCTGAACAAGCAAAAGAATCTGATGCACAATCAAATTCCGCGTCCTCGCATCTTGGGTCAACTGCAGCAGCCCACCACTCGCAGAATCATCACCAGCAGCAACAACAAGAAGAAGCAGGAGCAACAGCGACGCATCATCAATGTTGAAGTTGTTGCCATGGCGGGCAGCACACCGGAAGTCATCAAAGCCCAAGATGACATCGAACCATTGCCACCCGTCACCGCCGAATTCAGGGCGGATGTGGCTAAGATCGCCAAGAGCCAGCAACATTATACGCAACTCTTTGGCCGGCTGACGAACATGTTGCAAACGCTGAATAGTCGCTACGACGGCAACGAACCGGAACCAGAAGAGCAACAACAGAAGCAGCCGGTGATCGTTGAGGATGCACCGCCGCCGCCGACGAAGCGTGCCCGTCACGACATGTCCAGCAGTTCGTGTGAATCCCACTTGGATGTGGAGAACAGTGCGCCACCAGCAACGCATGCCCAGTATCCACTGCGCGTCAAGATGGAGAATGGCAGTTCGATTTATGTGCTCGGCCCGCATGGCACCCACATCAATGCCAAGGATTATAGTGAGGTGTTCTGGACGAGTGCACCAATAGCGACACGCTGCCTGCTCGCCGCCGTCTTCACCGGCGATGAGCTGGCGACGCACACACTAACCGGCAAGCCATCGCCAGCGTTTTATGGCCGCGAACGGCCCGCAAAGAAGATGTTGGATCAGCGACGGGTCGATGACATCATTGTGAGTGTCCGGAATCGTACAGGTGGCAAGGAGCGACACATCAGAGCCACCATTACCACCAAGTGTGCGGACACCGCCAAGAAGTACAAGCGACGCGCCAAGAAAGCCGGCAAGGATATTGTGGTTATCAAGGACGAATCGATTTGAAGTAACAATGCTTAGTATAAGTTCTTCAGCTAGATATGATCGAGCTATAAACATATATACAGTGATCGCTCCTGATATGCAACAAAAAATAATACTATATCGTATTGCAATTATAATACTGACAATTCTAGATTGCTAATTGTTTTTAAATGTAATGTAAACAAATTAATAAAATATTATAGTTTCAATTTAAAATTTTTAACAAGCTCAATTTTAATTTTAAAATATGTTAAATTTCATTATAATTTTGAGCAGTTGAAATAGCAAAATGTACTTTATTTTAAATTATAAGTTTTTTTTTCAGCTCAAATAAAAGTTTTTTAACTTCAATTCTAATTCTAATTCTGAATGCTTTTGGAAATATTATATTTTGAATGTAAGGTTTTTACAAACTCAATTCATGAATTTTCTTCATAAATATGTGCAATGAAAAATATAATTTTCAAGTCAACAATTTCTATTTTTCGAGCGACCACTTTAATAAGAACTAAGTAGACATACCGACTAACTTTAAAAAATAAATATACTTAACTAAAGTAATTTTCTATATTTGTTTGCTGTGGCTTGTGTTCCTTGAGGATCGCTTTATTTTATATATTAACCATTTTATGCTAACGAATTTCTATTTAGGCTTACAGCAGTTCCTACTTCTTCGACGATGGATTCCAAGCTTCGATTTTGGGAGGCGTTGTGGTGTAGGGCATATAGGACTCTGTGGAATAACAATTTCATATTATATTTGAATGGAAATTAGTTGTTTAAAGATATAGTTACCCTTGGTGCCGGACAGATTCTCACTGTGATCCGCAATCCATTTGTATTTGGGACGGCAACCATCGCGAATTGGTGGCAAATCGGTCTGCAATGATGAACAGAATATGAATATCAAATTTAAATAAGATTGCACGACTGAAGATACCTCGTAGTCAGCAGTAAATTGTCACAACAAACTTGGTGACATAAATAATTGAGGTGTATGTAACTCTTCATAGTAACACAGACTATTCATAGTAATACCGAATCCTCATGCACCCTTTATAGTAACACCGGCAAAGTAAATACAACAACATACAACTTAAAATAAGCCTCACCTTGTAGTGCATCCAGCCAAACCATTCGGCGGGTATTTGTGATCCATCGTAATCCATATTCACATGGGGTGCAAACTCGACCCAGCGATTTCTGCCATAGAAATAGTATGGATTCTCAAAGTACCTGTTGCCGTACTTGTCTATGCCAATTAAGGTGCCCGTCTTCAGGTCATCATTTCTGTTTATATGCGAATTTAACTTATTTGCAAATTATATAAGAGTGTTTCTTGCGCTTCTTGCGCTGATTTACCTGTATAGCTTCAGATACGCTTGCTTCAAGCCGCCTGCCTCGCGTATCGCTTGGAACAGTCTGCCCAGGCGATTGATTCCCAAAAATTTCGCCATTCTGTTTTGGCAAATGTAAATAATAGAAATTTGTGATTAATTCTTAAATAAAAACTTACGTGAAAAGCAAAACAATGTTGCCACTCAGCTGAAGTTGTTTTTGTTGCGCTGCCAGGGCTGCATCGAGCTGTTGGCCGGTGTTGGCAAAGAATCGATAAGAAATTGTTGCAACCCTGCATTGCTCACATCTGTTCGTCGACTTGGTCTTTCGTGAATCATTTTGCCTGATAAAAGAAGTAAAACATTGAAAATCTGTGAATAAATAGCAGTCGAAATATGGCGAAAAACACGTCAAGCAATGCATTTCGCAAAATCGATGTGGATCAGTACAATGAGGATAACTTCCGGGAAGACGAGGGAGCCGACAGCGCCGCCGCCGGCCCCGACGAGACCGAAATCACTTCGCTGCTGACAAAAGGCAAAAGTGTCGAAGCGCTGGTCAGCGCACTCCAAAATGCCCCGTTACGTTGCAAAAACCAGAATGTTAAGGTAAAGATAATAACAAGTGAGGCATCTATATGTTGATGGCAGATCTAAACAATTCGCCAATCGTTTTGCAGGACAACGCCCTAAATATAACGTTGCGCGTGCTGTTATCAATCAAGTCGACACAAATCGATCAGGCCATCGATTCGGTGGAGCAAAACGATCTGATCGATGTGCTCATGAAATACATTTATCGGGGCTTCGAAATACCCACAGAGGGCTCCAGCGGACATCTGTTGCAGTGGCACGAGAAGGCATTCGCCAAGGGCGGCGTCGGCTGCATCGTTCGCGTCCTCTCCGACACGAATCGGGCTTAGAGGAGAGACAACTGTATTCTATTTACAGGGACCGAAAACAACCAGCTAATTTAATCAGTCAGAAATGTTGTGTGTAGTGTCTGCCAAGGAGGAGGATAACAGTCCAATACCAAGAACGAGCGAACGAAAGAGAAGAGAGCCAGCCCTAGTTTGATTTTGCATCAATTACAAATGACAAAGTTTTCCAAATTAGATTTTAACTCGTATTCAAGTATTAAAGTTTTTATTACAAAACTGTCTGCTTCTTGTGCACTGATTTTTGTTGTATTTATATAAATGTTTTTATAGCCTGGGAAATGGGAGGAGGAACCAACTGAAGAATATACAAATATGTTTTAACATCGATTTACTTTTCACTGTATTTTGTCAACCGTTTCTTTTTGTTTTATTTGACTATTCAAAATGTAATAAGTGCTTTAATTAACTTAAAAAAAAACAAACCAATCACAATTCGGGGCATCTCATTTCACATGCAACATTGTCGAATGGATTCATAGAGCTGGTTTGATGATGGGAGGAGAAATGCTTGTAGAACATGAAATTCTCTCTATGATAACGACAGCGATAAGAGAACGAATAAATGTTTTAAATATATATGTTTGTATGCGTGCTTAAATCTATTATAATGTTGTCTGATTTAGCCCGTATTCAGAATTTGGTGCTAACTACAATGCGCTAGATTTGTTTTCTTTTTTTTGGGATACATTCAACGAAGCGAAGAATCTGATTTGTTTTCTCTGTTTTTAGTATAAGTTGTAGTTGTCTTCAATAAATAGTGTGTTATTTGTTTTGAATGTTGCTGCTTAATTGCCTGGGATTTAAGTCGGATATCCGGGTCGAAATACACACACGCACACACACATTACCACATGTGAGTCTCGCGTATTTCGCTAATAATGTGATTTGCACGTGTGAGCGCCTAAAAATTAAAGAAATATTTAATTTAATAATTGTCGAAATATAAAATAGAATGTGGCAAATTCACCTTCAACATATCCGCTGCCTCTTTTCGGCGTATCGCAATGTGATCGGATTCATTTAGCAGTGTTTCAGCTTTTTCCGATTTATACAAATGGGTCACCAGCTCACTTTGCAAGTTGTCCTTAACGTAGTTAACCAAGAAATGCATAATTGCCTTTGGTACTGAGTCTTGTATGGATTTGCGCACAATATAGAAATACGATTTAATCAGGCGCTCTAAAAAAAAAACAATGAAAATAAGATGAGTTTAAAAGGCGAGACTTGTTTTAAGGCACAACTGACCAATGACATCGCAATCCTTTTGCTCCTTGTCGGTGAGGCGACGCGGATTGTGCAGAGCCGGCACATCGGGCAGCAGATTAACGGACTTCAGTGGATGCATCATGTTGTTGTGCACCGGCGTATTGCTGGCCGAGTTCTCCAGGCTGTCGGGACGATTGGGCGCGGGCGGTAAAATGTTTGACAGCCACGAGGAGCCCGTTGAGTTCTCGCCAACGTGGTTCTAAAAAACGTAGATCAAACATTATTTTATAGCAAATGCATATCGGAGTTAGTTCTTGCTTAGGGATATCTCAGTTTATGTCATGGGCAGCAGCTGTGGTTATGCGAACAGTAAGTCATACTGGGAATTAATTATCGAATGATTGCGACGCTTTCATTAATAGTGCATGTTTCTTAAACAAGGGGTAATCACAGCCATGCTTACATACCCTTGACACAAGCAGCCCATAAAATGTTGAAGCGATCTACGAAAATAAGAGTGTTTTCAAACAAAAGGTACTTCAAAATCTAGTTTGTGAGATAACAGTTAAGTGCAATTTCTCAGAAATTAATATAATATTAAATTGCATGTGTATTTACAACAGCAACAATCAGTTTGACAAAATATATTTACAGAAAAGATCTCAAATATTTTGGGAATTTTACTTTTTGAGTGTAAGTTTAAATTATTAACTTTTAATTGCATTTACTTTTTAGCTGCATTTTACACCTAATTAAAAAAAAGTAAATAAATTGTGCTTCTTTATAGAAGCTGACGTAAACTACTTATAAAACTTGATAATGTCTAGTTTTCCTATTTGCTGGCTAGGCTAATTAAATAAGTAGTTTACGTCAGCTTCTACAAATATTGTATCTAAAATTAAAGCAAGCA
Organism: Drosophila kambysellisi; assembly: GCA_035042185.1. Lineage (NCBI taxonomy): Eukaryota > Metazoa > Arthropoda > Insecta > Diptera > Drosophilidae > Drosophila > Drosophila kambysellisi. The sequence goes on along the minus strand of JAWNLS010000945.1, from coordinate 2,703,989 downwards.
AAAAATAAAGAGCGACTATCATAGATTACAGACCCTTGAAGATCGTAGTCGAAATACTGACATTTATAATTTTAAAAAACTATGGATTGCAACGCTATAAGTAGTCCGATATTGATTATATTATTATTGTCTGACTAGTTTGGTTGGAATAACTTGTTTACCCATTAAATTGTTCACCCAAGAACAGTTTTTGAGGCTTATCATTCTTATGGCAGCTATATGCTATAGTAGATCGATCTGAACGAATGTGGCAAGCTTATAAATACGCATATTTGTTAAAGTCGGTTCACATATCTTGGTATAAAAATGTGATCCTTTCTATTACACCTATAAGACACGTTTAACCAAAAAGGTATTTACATCGAAAACTACTACGACGTGTCGGATGGGTTTAACATTTAAATCGCTGCTCTAGCTATTTACAAGGCTTAAACAATTAAATCTCTGCTTAATACAAATTCTTCTGTACGTTTTTGTTACCTGGTCAGCGACATCATTTTGTTGTTGTGGTTGCTGTTGTTGTTGTTGCTGCTGTTGTTGTTGCAGTGTCTGATGCAATTGTTGCTGGTTCTGTGCAACGCCGCTTTGCGTCGAATGGTTTGAGTTGCGTGGCGTATTCTGGCGTCGCGACTGTGAGTACTCGTTGTCCGTCTTGAGTAGACTGGGCACCAGTGCGGCCTCCTTGTGGAAGTCCGGATGCTTGGTATTGATGTACGCAAGCTCGATGGCCACAATGTTCTCGACCATCACATTTGTGGCAGGCAGACGACGGCGCAACAGGGTCGTCACCACATCGACAATCTTCTCGTGCAACTTAGGGAAACTGCAAATGGATAAGTTAAGATTGATGGAATATATGGAATTGTGTTTAGCTACCGCAGCATCTCCTGTTGCACCTCGTTGCCACAATGCTGCACAATGCGTTGCATTTCCTCGTGTATCAACTCCACGCAGCGCAGCGATGGCTCCTCCAGCCGCCGTATTTGACGCTTCACAAGCAGCTCAAACGACACCTCGGGAACAAACAGCGCTGGCCGCGGTCCCGTCGCATTCCTTATGGCCGTCAATATGTCCATTTTGCTCAAGCCGGCCAGCGGGTGTATTGAGTCCAAGGTGCGCCCAAAGATCTCATGGAAAATGTAACAGAGACGTGCGCCGCCACACAGCTCCGTTGTCTCAATATTCCGGGCAGTGCCCTCAATCGTCGAGCAATAGGCGCTGGAGAACTTTGTGATAATGTGCAGCAGCGTTTGGCTCTTGTCCGAGACATCCTCGCCGTAAGAGTTAAGCAGCGATTGGAATTGCGTGGCCATAATGTTTACGCGCGTCTGCCAAAAGAGGAGATAAATATAAATTAAATATACAGATTTATATATATAGGTGAGAGGATTTACCTTAAGATCGGGCAGGCAGTCGCGTATGTGATGCATCAGCAGGCGATTAAGCGTCTTGGCCAGATACGGTGTGCCGTTTCGTGTGGCAAGCGTGGGATATTTGCGCTGAAGAAAGGCCGCCTCGTCCTTCATTTGATCCTCGATGTCCTTCTTGTCAATGATATCCTGCTGCGAACGATTCATCACACCGATGATGCCCAACTTGACGGGTATGACGCGACCGCACAATATATCGATGGCATCGGTGCCGGCATCCATGAGATCCAGTTTGGTCACAACGGCCAAAGTGCGTCTGCCATCGGGATCGACATCTTTGGCCAGTTTGAGGGCCTCACTCGTTGCCATGTCCGTGTTAGCTGCCGTCACCGCCAGTATAATCGAATTGGGATTCTCAATGAATTTGACGACCAAATCCTTGATTTGAAACTCAATATCCTCGGGTTGATCCCCGACAGGCACCTTCGTTATGCCGGGCAGATCAACAAGCGTCAAGTTGACAACGCGTGTCGAGAATATCTTCAGATTAATGGGATCTGGACAGATGCCCTTGTTGTTGCCTGCCACACGTTCCGTGTCGTTCTCGATCTCCATACGTATCTCGTTGAAGTCCGTGAAACATTTCTTCGTGTGCAGAAAACGTCCCCATTCCTCCGCGTTGACAGTGCCTGAAAAAGAGTATACACATTAAAATCTGTATTCAATCTGAGACTCTCTCTCTCTTACCATTCTCGGCCGAGCGATGCTCACGATCCTCCAGCGGGCAGTAGATCAGCTGCAGTATTAGCGGACGGCGTGTGACGATGCCCGTTCCGCGTGGCAGAAACGAACGTCCGACAACGCTCTCAATAACGGAACTCTTACCCGAACTCTGCAAACAGACAGGCGTAGTTAGCAGTGTTGTAAATCATATTTTTATAAGCGAGCAACAATAAATAGATGCTGCATTACTTCAGCTGCGCTTCGTGTGGAGCTGAACGAACATTCAAGAAGGATTAGTGTGCCGCTGGGCTTGTGGTAAGAGGTTCTCTCATTGTCTTTATTTATAAGCGCGCATGTGTGCGAGCGACTAGGGTAAGTTCTTATTATATCTATAAATGCAACCAGGAAGTCAGCCAGCGCCCCGATTATCGCATTTAAATATAACTAGCTGCTTATCAGTACACAATTTCTGACAAGCGGAGTTGGGAAAATAGATTTGGATGAGACAAGCGAAGCATTCTTGGACATGTAGATGATCTACAGTGGAGACCAAAATTAATGAATGCTTCGTTTAAAGAGTGGATAACAATTTTCAATTCCTATTATCTCTATTAGGTCGCTCGATACCAGTATATCTCCCATTATTCTCAATTAATTAATACTGGCTTTGACAGCAGCGCGCCAATTTTTTTCTTTCTTTTTTTCTATTTAGATTTCAATATGCAAAATTTTAATCAATGGCAATTTCTAGTTTTAAATAAGCGGGTATTATTCTAAACTAAGGCAGTTCAATGTTCACTTTTGCTGTCTTAATATATGCATAAACTAAAGTATAGTTATTTTTAATTGATCTTTGTCAGACGTGGACCTGGATTTGTTTATGCTTTCAGATGCATCAGCTCTCAAGTCATTACTTTATAACAAGCAAATTAAACTTTAATTGCAGCAATGACAACAAAAATGAGAGATTGAATATTTGTATGTGTGTGTGTATGTGTGTGTGTGCGTCATGTGTGTTGATTTTTATGTTTTGTGTTGTGGAATGTGTCACAGCAGCAGCAGCAGCAGTGGCAGCAGCTGCTTTTGCTCTTTATACTGTGCAAAATATCGATTTTTCGTAAGCAGCTGCGTTCGCCTTAAATTACATAAACATAATAATGGAAAATACTCGAAAAGGGCTGATTTTTAATTTAGGAACACATTGTTATTCTTATGCAGTACGTGCCGGCAAGAAGGCAAGCCCCGTTATATAATTTGAAGTATGTCGAATTGTACAAAGTGCGTTGCTGTGCGCAAAATTGAACCGATGATGACAATTACAAAATATTCTCGGTAGCTCTATTTTTGGTGTTTGGTGCGGATTCAATATTTATGCTGCTGCTGGCGTTGCCAAATTGTTGTTGGGCGACTTACCTGACTGCCGAGCACAACAATTTGCGGCAGTTGTATTGAGTCAGAGCCGACAGTATTGAAGACATCTTGTAATTTGTTGATAACTGGAATTAACGCTTCCATTTCCACGGTCTGCTGGTCAATAAGTACGCTGGAACACTCGCTTCGTTACAATCAACAAACACTTCTGCTTAATCAATAGGCTTATTATTAATATATGTAACACATTAATACTACGCGTAGTTCAGTTTCTGTTTGATTGACGCGAGAGTGTGTGGTAGAAACTTTTTTTGCAAATATAGACAGGGCTGCACAAGCATTGAATTCTCAACGAGTGTTGCCACATCGTTCGATTCGGATGCAGGAATTTTATTTGCCATCACCTGCAAAAATAAAAGCAGAACATGTAAATATATTTTTTTTCTAAACTTATTTTTGTGATGCTTTTGCATTACCTAAGTTATTTATGCTTGAGCGTTTATTTGTAAATACTTTTTGCAGCACTGTTTGAATAATGCGCGCTTGTCCAACTTATCGATAACATCGATAGTAATAAATTGCCCGCATTACGAAATTGTTTAAAAACTGAGTACTTACATATCTTATCTATATGCATAAGACTATTTGATTATTGTTTAATATGAAACAATGCGCATGCACATGATGAAATTGATTTAAAGAAGTGGCTTATCTTTATGTATGCTTTTGCCTTTTAGAGTTAACTCTTTAAATTTAGCAATTGTGTTTGAAATAGCCACAACCACAAAGACATCCGCTGAAGCCGCAATGTTCGATTGAAAAATTTAACAAAGTGGCAGGCAACAATAGATTGCTCCGTATCCCTCACTCCATTCTCTGCACCATACTTATCCGTTCTACGCTTTTATGGTTTTCCATTCGTTGGTTTTTTCTTCTACTTTTTTTTTTTTTTTGGCTTTCGTCTGACAAACAAAATATGTGGAGTAGTGTGTGTGTGTTTGTGTTTGTGTGTGTGCTTCATTGTGCAAACTTAATGATATGGGCCCAGCCCGAGCTTGAGCTTGTAGAAAGTCCATGTCGATGTCCAATACTTCAATATATACCCATACAAGCCACCACAATTCACAGTGCATTGTCGTGCCATCTCAATATATTCCACTTTGGCTTTAGATAAAAACTGACCAGGAAGAAGGATAGGCTTCGACGGGGAAGGAGGCAAGGAGCAGAAGAAGACATCCATTCAAACAGCCAAGTGGTCAGAGGCACAAACAGACGCACAAAATTCGCAAATAGAAAATAGAAAAAGGAACAATTGAGCCTCGAGCCTCCGAGTCTGCCTCAGATTTGCATGTGGTGCAGTGGGTGGTGGGCGGTAGGTGGTTTGGTGGTTTTTGATGGGTGGTGCTTGTTAGTTTGCTACACGTATTCGTTGCTGGCTGGCTGGCTGGTGACCTCATTTTATCTGTCGATTTTATTGTATGCATATCAAGGCTCAAGGATACTTGTCTCTAGGCGCAGTGCATTTAAAATTTGATAATGGCCCCAAATGGACTCGAATATTCAATGAATGCGTTTCGACGTTTATTTGCCTTATTTGATGGCAATTCAGTTTGTTAACTCTTTTGTGGCGATACTCATTAATTTGAATGCATTGAGTGTGTAAGAGTGTGTAATCAAAGCCATTCAATGTGTGTTAACGGCATGCTGAATATAAACACTTTAAATGGATGGGCAATCGTCCTGGAATGGGCCAAAGGATATGCCAGCTTTTAGCTATAAGTGAATGCCGTTCAATGTGCGCCAATGGAGTGTTGAATACGAGTACCAATCTGCTGTTGACCCTTAGCAGATATGCGAGTTTAATCTTTAATATTTTATTGAATGAATTATCAAAGACTACATAAATATAGTGATATATCAGTAGGCTTGATAAACTGACTAGCTGGAATGTAAGCATACCCCTAATTAACGCAACTACAGATATATTATAAAAGTTTAATTGAAATAGTTTTTATGTATTTAACTTAATAATGATTTAATTTAATATGTTTTTAATTGAGAAATAGGTTAATGGCGATGGGTAACAGCGAGCATTAAGCAAGCTTAAATATTAAGCGAATTAAATGAGGAAATAATTTTTATGAAGAAAAGTGGTTTAGCGAATCTAGATAAAACAAAAATACTTTTAATTAAAGTGCTTAAATTACAATTCCTGCTTCTTTATTTAGCTTTAAGAAAGCTTTAAAGTATTGAAGCAACTTTCGCAAATTTGCAAAGCTTTTTTTAAATGTGTTGAAGTTTTAGAAGAGTGTTATTTTCTATATATACAATTCGAAAAAAGTTGGAAAGTTCTGTTGTAACTTCTATTATACTCGTAATTGTGGTCCTTTATGTTTAAGCAATTCGTAGGATCCTTTGAAAAGCTCAAGTCTTAGAGAAGTGTCATTGGGGAATAATTCCCACTATCGAACATTGCATTTATTTGTATATAAGCTAGTGTCATTCAGGAATTATTTTCTGACTTGTGCGTAGTTTAACTCTAGGCTTCCAATTAGCAAAGGTTGGACCACACACACACGGGCACACACACACTCACACACACACACAAAAGCTCAATGGTGGAGTGGGCATATTTGAATGTCTCATCAAATTCACAATGTTGGAAGCAAGTTTCTTATTTGCGTTGACAACTTGCCAAAATATGCGCAACGCCGACAACATTTACATACACACAAACACATATATACATATACATACATACATACAAGATGGCAAACTTGTCGACATTTATTGCCTGGAATAGAGTCCTGTGTCTCCACAGTCAGATAGACATCCTATCCTTAGTGCCATTCTCGAGGTGACTGAATATTAATTTGATAATTTTCCGCTCGAATGCAAATTTTGGTGTCGCGTCTTTTGGTCTCTAATTGACTGACGAATATTTTAAATATGAATTTCAAATGAAGTTCAACAAATGTTTTCACCATTTTCTTTTTGTTTTCATTTCTTGTTCTTTTTTTTTTTTTGGTTTCCTGTTTCAATTATAATTGTGTTTGCTGATGATGATGATGATGATGTAAATGATAGTCACTGCATTTAGCTGTTGAAAATGCGGCACTGGAGCCCTGCATTAATCATTCGAAAGTAATTTTGCGGATTTGCATGCGTTGCAGAAAACGATAATTTTCATCCATCATTTTCAAGTGTTTCCGCAGGATTATAATAGCCAGATAGACATGCCAGGCATGGGTAGCAAGCGAAGCATCCGGCTGCCAGCCAACGAGCCTGCCTTTCTCTGTCTCTCTGTGTGTGTGCGTGTGTGTGTGTGTGTGTGTGTGTGAGTGTGTGTGTGTGTGTGTGTGTGTGTGTATTCTACGCTCATTATCCTTCGTCGTCGTCAATTATTCTTGTAGCATAGCACTTGTCGAGCAGCTCGAAGGAGCATACAACTGCTGCTTTTACATTTTGCTGATGAGCTCGCCAGCTTCTGCATCAGTTTCCACATTTCCCTCACCCCTCCCTCGTCGCGTAATTTATGTGGCATGCATTGCTCATTTTCTTGGCCGCCTTTTGTAAATAGCATCTTTTGGGCCGCAAGTTGATCAATCGCATAGACCGCATCCATCCATAGTTCAGTTCAGTTGAGTTTTGCTTTTGCTGCTGCAGTTTATTTACATTACGTATACGACATGTGTGCAACGGCTGGTGGAAGTCGCTTTTGATTGCACTTGCCACACAACTCTGCAGCAATAATTAACTTGGATTTTGCTTTGTGTGTGTGTGTGAGTGTGTGTACACTCGTCCTTGTATTGTGTGCTACACTAATGACTGTTGCACAGTTCCAGAGGCCGCCAGAGCCAAGCTGTCGATGGGCATTCGAAATACTGTGGCAAGCGGCAATCTCAGTTTGGAAACTTGAGATGATTGACTGCAGTTGATTTCATGCAATATTTTGTGGAACGATAGCGATATATGAAAATAAAAGTTTATAAAAAAAATAAAAATGTTGAAAGAGTGCAATTATTGAATCCTTATACATCTGTCTAAAGAAAGTTAGTTAGGGTATTCAACAAATTTTGTTTATAGATTTAAAAGCATGAAATGAAAGATGAAGAATGATGAAGAAGATGACGCATGACTTATCAGCAACCAAAAATGCTGATTCGCTTTGGGTTTTCCCAAAAAAAAAAAAATAAAAACAAAATATGAGATTAGCACTTATTACGTATTTGTATAATTGATGTGTTCGTGTTATCAAAACAAATTTAGTAAACGTATTAAACATATACACAAATATATACAGGTATATACATAATAATATTTGTATTTTGACTCAGCTATTAAATAAACATAATCATAGAGCACTCACTTCAGTTCAAATTCAAATTTCATACAATTCTTGTGAAATCTACAAGTAATGAAAAAAGCAGGGGATTTAGCTCTGATCTGATGATTTGCAAGTTTATTTTTAGCTCAACAAAGATTGATTATAAATTTCCAATTAATTGATAATGGCATCATAATTCTTTGATACAGATCAATACTGCCTATCTGCTATATTTTTATTAATAATAATTGCTGTTCATTAAAAAAATTATTTCCAAAACCATTTTTGAAGCCAAGAATTAATATTTAAAATTAAATATGATTGTTTCTGTGCATTAATGTATGTGTATCATAAATATCATAATTACATATGTATTTAAATATGTTTGTATTTGTTGTTTTTTTTTTTTGGACTCACTGTTGATTGGCAAATAAAACTAAAATTAAACGAATTTGAATACATATGTGGGTATTTAGTGTAGCGTTTCTTAAAGGAGTACTAGCTTAGTCCAAGTCATAGATAATATGGGCAATAAGGATGAAATAACTTTGTGATCAGTCTGCGGGCAGATTAGCTTTTTGACTGCGTTCAGAACAGTTTGCCTTTTAATCATGAATCATTTTAATATGATTCACTTGAAGCAGAACTTAAAATAAAAACAAGTCACCAGCAGACCAGAAATACAAACTAGTAAAACACACAGCAGAAGGGAACAAAGTATTTGTAAAGAATTAATTAATTATGAGGCATTTCTGGCGAAGGCAATTTTCCAAATGTTGGCAACATTCTTAACAGCCAAATTATCGCACATTAGGCAAGTCATTAAAACGTCCAACACAATTCAATTTATGGCAACTTGCGAACTCTCCAGCTAACTATCTAGAACCATCTGGAATATGAGTCTATGTGGTGTTTTCTATGTTGGCTGCAACTCAACTCAACTCAACTCAATTGCAATTCTCACAAGTCTCGACAGGAGCAGGAAGCAGCAAAAAAGTATCTGTAAAGTTTGCAGATGTCGTTGCCAAGTCGCAGTTGGCCATTAATTAGGCCAGAACGGCTCTTTGCCAAATGCGCAGATGCGAAATTATCAGGATGTGACACACATGTTTTCTTCGCAGTTTGGTCTGTTTAATTGGATTTTGTATAATTACACACCCTACATCCATTAGAGACGCTTAAAGTGGGTGTACTCAAGCTTTGATCAACTATGTAACACACTGATAACAAATCATGATTAATGAGCATTCAAATTGCATCATAGCAGTTGGAAAATCAGCTAATAGTTGCTGACTTTTCTAATTATCAATTAAAAAAAAATAAAGATAAAATTTTTTTGTAATATTACAAATTTGCACCCAACCGAAGTAGGTATTAAAATTCAATTTTGAATGTACTCGTCAACAGTCTTAAAGCCTGATTCCAATACTAACAATATTCAACATTCGAAAATATGTTTCGAATGTTAAAAATTTAACTCGAGTATTTTTTTTTTGCGCTGATTGTCGAAGTACGTAAAGAAAATAAAAAAATATTCCAAAATCATTGTGACAAAAAGCTGATATTTCAAGAAAGTTATTTAAAAATATGAATCCTATTTTTAATCAAATTTTCAAAATAATTTTTCACAACTTGCTGCCAAAAAAAAATCCTTTTACATTATTAAATTTTCCTTCTTGATTATTGCATTCTTATATTTCTATTAATTTCTGTTTTAAATAAATTATTTATTATATAACTCGCAAAAGAAAGGAAATTCGCAAAACCAATCTAAAATTTTTCCAGATTCATAATGAAAACGAGGAATTTTGAGATTGGGAATGCAAGAAAGTCTCTTAGCTGCACTTAGGGTATATTCGTGATGAATATTTGCTGCGGATTGCGGATAAAATATAACCAGAGGCAGTGGCAAGTGGCAAGTAGCATGCCGCAAATCGCGCTATACGCGTTGCGAGTTAAGAGCGGCGACATTCAAGTGTAAATTTCACTTGAACTGATAATTTCACTCAATTTGTGCGCCCTGATGAGCAAAGTTTTCCCATTTGCATGCGGCTACGTGTTCCACCAAAACCACGCCTCAAGAAGCCTCCCGCCCACGTTCTCCACTTTGCCGAAATTATTAGATTCAGTTGGGTGGTGCTGCGGCGGCGGCTGGGTGGTGGCAAGTTTTCATCATTTGCTGTCAGTTTGGTCTTCTTCTTATTCTTTGGTTCCATGGCTTTGATTTTTTTCTTCTTCTTCTTCCCTTTTTTTGTTGCTGTCGTCTTTGGCGCTGACTTGAAGGTGCCAATTAGGGATTTCCGCCTCAATTACTTTTTGTGAGCACACGAATACCCAAGTTTTGTATGATTTTCGCATGACAAACTTGAAACTTGCCACACCCCCCGGCCCCCCGTTACAGCCACCGACGTGCTTTTCCTGCTTTCCCTGCTTTCCAACCAACCAAACTGAGTGCTGCTTCCGTTTCCAGAGTATTTACTTCCTTCAAAAATGTAATTGAAGCAGCGACTGCCCACAAAAAGAAGAAGAATTTTTCAAAAAAACCTCGGAAGAAAGCAGAAGAAAGTTTTATTCATTCCAAAAAAAATTCGTTTGCATTTTACACGTTTCATCAGCAGTTGCTAAAATAGTTGGTTGCGGTTTAAGCCACGAAACCAAAGCGAATCGCTGATGAGCAAATGACAATTTTCAAAAGTGAATTCTCGATTTGCAATAGTATCAAAATAATGCCAGGTGTGTGAAGAATAACATTAGTGATTGAGTATATTGAAAATTCGAGCTATGTGTAAAAAATAGACAGGCAGTTAAGTTGGTGACGATGGTAAAAGTTAAAGTCTTCCAGTTTGACAGTAAATTTAACTGATATCAATTAGAAAATTGTGATATTTGTTCGAGAATTAGTATTTTTTAAAAACTGTATGTTTTATTTTCAGATTAGCCATATGCATTCTGATAAAAATAGACTGCATTTTTGAACTAAAAATTGCATTGGAAACTAGAAAATATTTCTTGTTTTTAGAATTATATGGAACAAATATAATTATTCTAAGTTAGCATATAAAAGAAATTAAATCTAAATATTAAATAAATAAAAATTGGAAAGACTATTTTTTTATTCTAGAACTAGACTAGACTAGACTATTTTTTTATTATAAGAAATATATTTCTTACTAATAGAATTTCTTTCTTTGTACCCTAGAATTGGATATTAGAAAGAAACAACCTTCCGTTTTAAAAATATGCTTTCTGAACATTAACTTATCGTTGGAGCAAATATATCGTATTAAGACGATTTTTTCCTGAGTGTAAAAGTGTTTAAATTACTTTGACAACTATCTGAAAAGAAATTAATAAATTGACTTAAATATTTAAGATAATAAAGGCAATCAATACATTCATCACAAATGAATTACTCCATTTATCAAATAAAGGATAAAACAAATTGCAATTGATTATTAATGCAACATCATCATCATTCAAGATGGTGTTTTAATTGTCATGCGAAATGAAATTAAGCTCAAAGCCAGTCGATTATCAACTTTAATCCATTAGGATTTTGGCAACGTTGTTGGCCAACAACAAAAACAATTTTATCTTCCTTGCTTGATTATCTTAGGGCCTGCTTTTCAGGCATTTTGTTCAAGTCATGCTTCAGTCTGGTTAGCACTTAGCATTATTGCAATGCAACGAATCGAAGTTAATAGAATTGAATTATTTGAGGCAAGGAGCATGCCGTATGTATAACGATGTTCATGCCACCTCCTTTGGCGCTGGTGAAATTCGCTTAAGTGTAATTAAATTCGTCACAATCCTGCGGCTGCTCATCGTCGAGGTCGTCAAATGGATTGATTTATGATGAGATGCTGTTGCCCCTTGGCTCCAGCATGCATCCATCCATCCATCCATCCATCAATCCGTCTTTCTGTGGCATGACATAATAAATGCTGTTGTGCTGCTTGCACGATGACAACACACAACACACACATGACTTTCAAGACTTTTGCTGCAAGATTTGAAAATTAATTTGGAAAAGTTTTTGGCTCTGTCGCAGTTGCCAGTTCTCATTTCCCAGTTCGCAGTTCTCAGTTCTTGCATTCTATGCGTTATTTATATTTTATATTTATTATTTAATTTTCTTTCCGTTTTATGTTATGTACTTTCTGCCTTTTTGCGTCTTTTTATGCTTGACTGCTGCTGATTTGGCTCCCTGCTGTGTTGACGGCAAAGTTTAATTTTTATTGTTGTTTGACTTTGTTAAATGATTTTTATTGCCTTCCTCTGTTTTTTTTTTTTTTTTTGCTAAGACGAAGCCTTTGTAAGAATTTAATAAAAACTGCCAGGCAAACAAATGCACAATGCTTAAGCTCAGCCACAAGCCGTACAAGCCAACCAATTTTATTCCAGCAATCACCCCCTTTGGCATTCAACCCCAACCACCCCCCTAAAGTTGTGTGGGCTTTAAGATATATGAGTGCCATTTGATTGTAGCCAAAATTGGGGTTTTTTTTTTCCCCGTTATCATATGTCAAGTGCAAAAGCAGCAGAACTTATTTTTGTGTCATAACTCGCATGACGACGCGTAATCAAATTGATTCAGGTAATAAGTATAAAATGGCGCAAACTTGGCCAAAAGCCACAACAAAGTCCGCCAAGCAATTTGTAACCGCGCAATGCGCACATTTTCCATTCCCGGCCAACTTTTAAAGATGAATCAAAGTCACCACAAGAAAGGCGCCAGGCACTTCCCGAATCTCAAGCGTTTTGGGGGTGTTTCGAAAACTTTCGGCAAAACAGTTGAACATTTAATTTTCAGGCAGCATATTTTATACACTTTTCACTTTTCACTTTTCATATTTTACGGAAAGGAAAGGTTGCAATACTTGAGGGATTAGTTCAAAAAGAAGTTGAGCTAGATTTTTAAGCAATTTGCGGAACTTGGACTTGGTTTATCTTTAAAATATATATATATGTATACATAAATATATTCCATCCAAATTAATCAGATTTATTTGACATATATCGACTCTTACATACATATATTGTTAAAAGTGTGGAAGGTTTCTTTATAATTAAATAAACTTGATCTGTGTATGGCATCTCTCTCTATGTAGACACTGAGATCGGCTTGTTTCCACATGGTTCCATCAACTCAACTATTGATACTTATCAAGAATATATATGTATGTATTTATATTTTGTGGCTTCTGCAACTTTATTCTACTCTTCTTACGTTCTATACGAGTATACAACTGAAATGAAGCTTAGCCGCAGCTTAAGATATAAATTAAATTACACTCTTAAAAGTTCAACTTGTTCAACTTTATCCCATAATTTGTGGTCTTAAACACTATTTTGGGAGTGGCTTGCTGTGGACGGAACACTTAATCGGGATTTTGCTGCATTATTTATGGTCATGATTTTAAATGGCAGCTGGTTTAATGTACATTATTTGACAATTTACAAATTACGGTTATACAATGTGAGCTTATGTCAAATGGGTTTTGTGCATTTCAACTGTCAATTACACAACTGTCAACTGACAACTGCAAACTGCAACTGCAACTGCAACTGCAACTGCAACTGCCCCCCTTTGATTTGTGGAAAGGACAATGGTAAATTAAGCAAATTGAACTGTATTTTATACGACTAAATGCTATGAATGGTTGTCAAACCATCACAGCTAGATTAGAGAGCCAACAAACACGCACCCTGCCCCATCACTCGGTCAGCCTTCTGCTGCCCCATCTCTCAGCCAGCCTTCCCCTGTACCACGCCCATAACTATATATTCTAAGCTGAACTGTTAGTTGCATTTGTGTCAACTGTTTTGTTATGGATGCTTGCATCACAGAACTATATATCTCTTTCTCTACATATATAGCACTTTTACTCATTTAACACTGCATTTCACACAAAGGGGCCAAAGGGGGTCGGAAAGCGGGGCAAAGAAGGTGCAAGGGGCGTCCTGTGGCAATTGTGCTGAGGAGCACAATGTATGTGTACGCATTGCGTCATTACGAGAGATACGCCCCATTGTTCGAGATGAAACAATGCCATAGACCAGGCACTGCGTCAGTTTCTCCTCCTCCTGCTCCTGGTGCGCCTCTCTACTCCTCTCCTCTGCTCGCTTTCTCTTTTGATGGGACCCATAGTTTTAATCTCACTAATGGCAGACCAGGACCAGGGAGGCCAACAATTGTTTTCGCCTGCTGCTGCTGCTGTGCCACTAACTAATGCTGCAACCAAAGCTGCAGCTTCAAAATCAAAAGCACTATGCGATTTAACCTAAAACAGAATAGATATATGTATGTATATACCCTTGGAGACCGAATTTTAATGGATAACATTTCATTGAAAAAAACATAAAATCCGACTGGTTGTTGCTATGAAAGCTTATATAAAATATTTATTGTTTGAAGAAAAAATTCGATGATTTCCGAGCAATTATAATAGGTACATTCTATAAGAAAGAATTTGTCTTTCCAGCTTAGTTTAAAATGCCTTTCGCAACAACAACAAAAATTCCCATTTCCATTCAACAGTTTCAGGTAACGCTTTTTTTTAGAATTCTAAATAAATACATAAAATGTATCTATATATACAATATTGAACAGAGCTTAAGTTGTGGAGACATCAAATGTTTTATAATATTTTATTTTTTTCTTAGTTTAACATACATACATATTTATTTAGTTTAACATACCTCTTAATGACATACCTCTTAATGAATCTTGGTTTTATCCTGAATAAGTCAGGATATGTAAAAGGACAACAATATAAGTAATTTAAAATCACTTTTAAATGCCATTAATTTAATCATTTAGCGAAAAATTATAGGCTTAGTATTTAGTTAAACTGAAAGTTGTTAAACTTACCGATTAAATTTGTTCAAATTTATTGTATGGATTTTTTTAATATTTAGTAACTATCCCAATAATAGTTAAATAATGCAATTGCTCTTAACTTAATTTCTGTCACTCGCAATTAGGTTAAATTGATGACGCATGTAAAATATTTAAACGCATGCAAATTTGGCCAAAACTAGACACTCCAAAATTTCCATGGAGTTGTTGCCTGCAATCAGATATCCACATGCTAGTTGGCTTTCGGTGGCCAACAGTCGTTGCTGCTCGCTTAGGCCATCAACAGGTGTCAGCAATGAGCCAACAATTGAAATGAAAGAGGAGTGGCCAATGCTGGGCTCCAATGATTATCAATTGGCGCCCAGCAGCATTGATGAACCACTGGATGGATGCTATTTTGATAGCAAGTTTGCTTCTGGTTTGGTATAGCGCCGATCGACGAGGGAAACTATCTTAGAATTATTACAGCAGATGATCTGGATTTCCCAAAGCTGGCATTCACCATTCAGCAAGTTGAATATCACATTGGATGCACACAAAATGCTACGTAAATATTTAAAATTATTTATCGAAATCATCCAGCCTTGACTTATGCATTTTTATAAACATATCTAGATTTTGACAACAGTGAATAGGATAACTTATTTGCCAAAAAGTACTTACTTTAATATTGTATTAGAATATAAGCTAAATAGATGAAAACATTAATTGTGATTTTAAAAGAGTGTTGTTTAAATTGAAATGAAGTTTTATTAATTTTTAGAAACTTTCAAGTGCATTCTTTGGCCAAGTCAAGCCATTAACAAAAAGCTATTGCTTTTGCTATAGCAAAATCGTGTCCAACCTGTCCAACATTCGCAATCAACAAGGCTGTTTTGAGCTGTTGTCAAAAGTGGGCACGGAATATTTCAGAGATGATGAAAGGATTGCAGCACAAGTTCATTAATTTCTCGTAGTATATGTGAGCCAAGGTAAAACAATTTAAACTAATGAAAAGCATAAATAAATTGCTTGGTGTCCAAGCGCCAAATCGCTTTTGCCTAACTGGGCCCAGGTGCTCCGATCTGGCCATAGAACATGAACCCAAAATGCAATTAAGCTTTGCGCAACGTCAAAACGCATTTTAGCCCAGCATGTACCAGGTCAGAGTCGTTTATTGATGTTGTTGTTGTTGTTGTTGTTATTGTTGTTGTTTTTGTATTAACTAGGCTAGCAGCAGAGTCTGCTTGCCCCAGCCATGGGCTGTCTTGTTGTCGAGCTGGTTGCCTGCACTGTTGTACATGGCCACAATGAAGGAAATGGGCGAAGCTCGGCTTTACAATTTACACATTAATTATGAGCAGACATGTGTTGTAGGCGTGTGCGGAGCTTGCACTGTGCCAGTCGAGCTCCACCGACGGCACCATATCGAGTAACACTCGCGGTAACAGGTGCCTACAGACGTTCACCGCCTGAAAGTATGCAAATGCACAGGCACATTGCAAAATATGCCACCCCCAATCCCTCCCCAAAACCCTCAACCCAACCCTGCCGGCTGTTTTATGGCAGCGAATTAATGAACGCAGCAAACGAGCAGGACGAAACAGGACGACAAGGATGTAGAATGCAACCGGGATTGCAGCAAACTGGCTGCCACGGAGGGGGAAGATGTGACATTGGCGCCTGCAATTGGAGCTGGGATTGGGGCTGGGCAGGGCGTAGGGTCATTATTTTTCAACCCAGACCCTCCTGCCTGGGCAACAAACAGCAGCACCGCCTGTGTGTGCGGTCGATTCTGAGGTCTCTGTTTCTTGTTATTGCTGTTGTTGTTGTTGTTGTTGTTATAGTTGTTGTTGTTGTTGCGTGTGAGCCTCCCCGTATGCAATAACAGACGTAATTTATTACGCCGGTCAAAATTATGCATGGGACTCAATTGTGCGTGAAATTAAATTTTAAGCGCAAACAAGACGACTTGTCGACTCTCGACCTGTTTACTCCAATAATTTGGCTAATTTCACAAGTGAAGCATTGCCAAAACCCAACCCCAATGAATTGAAATAATTGACAAATTGTCAAAGGCAATTAATATGCTGACAGTAATTTTATGCACATTTTGATTAAAACTACAACACTCTCATAAATTAATAGTTGGGGCTGCTGCATTTAAGAAAATGTTGCTTGGGAATAGGAATGTTGTTGTTGGACCTTAAATGAAATATTCTATTTGAAATTGTTATATATATTATGTATAATATTTACTCTTATCTTGAACAAAATATACTATATACAAATATTTACTTTCCTTCATTCTTGTTCAACAAACTAAATCTAGCTGAAAGTGTGCTCAACACAAAATAATTAAATAAACAAAAGTTTATTTGGTTGTAGTTTGTTTATTTAAAATCAATAATAATCAAAGAATAATTAAATCAAAAAATATAATCACAATTGTTTTTCAATAATACATTTATTAAAGCATTTTCTGAAAATATATTTTATTTTGTGCTGAAGCTTGTGATGATTTGCAGCAGACATATTTAACATGTGAAAGACACCTTATGGTTCCGAGGAGTCTGAACTAGTTCGAAAACTTTTTTTTGAGCCATACATTTTAAAACGGTTTTTTTTTTCGTGGAAACCCCCGTTCCACACTTGTAAATCTTGAGTCAGGTTTCTGTTGACTTCCTTCAAAGATTGATCAGCTGGTACCAGAGTACTCCAGAGGCGATTACACAACAGCCAAGCTCTCACTTGATTTATTTTGGGGCTTCCTTTGAATACAACCAACATTTTATTTTCTCTGTGTAGGTAAATTCAAAGTTTTGGATTGTGTTTTTGTCGCCAAAGCTGCTTTGATTGCTTTAAAAATAATTTATTGAGTCGATTGACTTTTGCAATGAAGTCTTTGCAAATAAACGAAATGCAATCTCAACTTACAATCACCAGGGACGCATACAAACACACACACACACACACACACGCACAACCACTCATATACAGTGTGTGTGTGTTGAGTCCACAAAAGGCAGTCAGTAAACTTAAGTGCTGTGTGCTCCGTAGTTTAGTTCAATTTGAAATTTATTGCGGCTGGAGTTCGTTCACATACCAAGTTAAAGCTTCACTACCATGATTCATTCGCATGAATAGACTCACACACACACGCACACACACAACCACATACTTAAACATACACACACACACAGACAGAGAGACAGACAGGACTGCCCAGTTACACAAGTCAATTCACTTTGATGATGAGCGTGTTGTGGCTTGGGTTACAGGCCTACAGATCCCAGGAACACAGCAGGCATTGTATTGATTAGGATAAACTGACAGTTAGTTGCATGTACTTTGGTTTTTCTAATTAAAATCTGTTATGTTATGCACTTAAAGTGTTTTGAAGAGTGTTCACGTCTTTAAATGTGTGTGTATTTTGCTATTGAAATATTGGCTAAATAATTCTCGATTGACATTAGCTTTATAATTTGTAAATTTTTTTTGCATACATTTTATCTACACAAAGCCTCTATTGTTCATTTGAAAAGTGAAAGCTTACAATTTAAGCTAACGACATTTCGTTAAAATATAAATATGCATAGATTAAACTAAGATATAAACTATGTATATTAAATGAGTCGAAGGACTAGGATAGTATTGTTTATGTATTGTTACATCAGCTATTGATTATTTCTCTAGGGACAGACATATAATAAGCAAAAGAAAAGAAAAAATTTTACTCTTTAGGTAAAGGTAAAAACATATCCCAATATATATTTAATAACAAAAATTAAACGAATTAATCCAACTACCATTAATAAGTAGCTACACAGATAAATGTAAGCATAAACATTGCTGTAAATAACAGCTCATGTTACGAACAGGCTCTGTTAACAGTCTCCACGGACGTTTATCAGGCACATTCAAAATATGTTAACTCACCACAGTTGCTCGTAGTAGAAATTGCCCGAACCCGCAACAGAAGCAAAGCAAAGCGACAAAATTGTGGCTGTGTGGACTGTAATCATTGTGTGGATGCGGGTGCTAAGGGGGTTGGTGTTGGGCCAGCAGGGGTGCTTGTATAAGTCTTTTCGCTTAGGGTGTGAGCAGCAATTGAAATCGTAGCCATGACGCGTTTGTAAGCAGAGAAATATGCGCTAATGTTAACAACATGATTTACATTATTGTGTTAGGCTTATTACCACAGAAATAGTAATTTATATGAATGTGTTGTGTTTTGCGTTGTGCAAAAAATGAGAAGCAGGTATAAATTAAATGGTATTTTTAATTGATGGCAATCTTCTTTAAATGTGTTGTGGAATTTAGAATGAGAGCAAAAGTTCGGCAATAGAGAAATAAAAATAATATTAATTTTTTTTTGCTGTCTGAAACATTATTAGTGCATTTTTGCATTTTAAGTTCACCACTTGGCTTGTAGATTTCGATGTGGTTGCCTGTTGTGCAATTCAAATAAATGGTGGTCATAAATTTTGGCTGGTTGCGGCTGGCAAAAATATAATAAATAATAAAGCAAAATATCATAAATAAGGAAAAAGCATTGCCGAAATTAAAAGATGCAATTTGCAGTTATGCAAAATTCAAAAGGTAGCAAGTGACTTTGTGGATTTTGTGGGGTGCTTCGCCTCATATCCCATATATATAATATATTTGTATATATATATATATCTCCTGCACCAAGTTAGTTGTCATGGTCTGTCTGGGCAGCAATTATGTGGCATTGATGACATGACAAGAGCGCAATAAATTGCAGTCTGGCGACAGACTTTGGCTGCCCCCGAGGGGTAAATGAACTGCAGCTGCTGTTTCGTGTCAAAGGGTAAAGGTCGTCGTTGTCGCTGTGCATTTAATTTGCACTTGAATGCGAAATGTTTAAATAAACTGCACAATTACAAACTACAAATACAACTACAATAACACAAACAGCAGCAGCGGCAAATACGGAGACGAGTTGTAAATGGACAACGATTTCAATTGGTTTCCTTTTTTTTTTTGAACAGTAGCTTTGTTATTTCAGTTGTGGCCATTTTTGTAACTGTTTGTTTGTTGCTTGTCAAGTGGCTGTGTCTCTTATCCCTTAACTCTGGGTGTGCCGCACCCCTGCTGCTCTTAATTAATTTATTTAATTACGTACACATTTGCATTTATTTTTAATCAGTTTGCAATGCTGCTCTTCTGCTGGGCATTCAACATTTAATCAAATGAAAAAAGCAACTGTTTATTTTCCAGCGTGCAGCAACATAGGAAAACAAGTAGAAAGCTCGACTTATATGATACCCTAGAAGTAGATTTACACGGTTTGGGTAGGCTCAAAAAAGGGATTTGCGTATCCACATGTGAATAGAATTTATTAAGAAAAATAATAGAGTTAATGTGTAAAGTATTTTATCAATAAATATCACGTTATATTAAATTAAAATACAATGGGTAGTTTGGAATATCTTAAAGAATAATTCTGAATTCTTATAGATTTTCATTTAGCTGCAATGCAAAAGTTGAAACAATAGTTTTACCTAGTATCTGATATATTGTTTTGGTCCGAGTTGTCTTTATCTGTTTATTTTGACTACCCTCTCTATAATTATTATGCGGTTCATAATTGGTATGAAAAAGTAAAATGGTTGTCCAAATTGCATGCATCTGTTTTTATTTTATATACACTTACATATATACCAATATATATACATATATACCTCTCATTATTTTTCACTGTATATATACATCATATATACGCACATCATATAATTTGATGTGATTGAGGCTCACTTCGAATTGATAAGCAGCACATTGCAAATGCATAAATCAATTATTAAATTAAATTGTGTGGAAATAATCGTGAGTTTCATATTATGCATTCCTTGTGCCATGAATTAAATTTAATAAATTGCATATACATTTTCTTTGTGAGCATAACGAGTGCACATTGTAATCTGTCAATCATGCGGAGCAAGATTTAATAATTATTTGCAGTGGTTTTTGGAGCACGGTATTTAATTACCCTAATTATGCGCTTTGTGACAAGGAAAAGCTCTTACCAAGATACGCTACCAACCAGTAAACCCTTAACTTGGCCTAATGCTCGATGTTCGCATTAAAAAAAAAGGGTAAACACAAAGACAATAAAATTAAGCCATAAAAAAACGCAAATGAAGCGCATCAAGCGCTGTTTCTTTGGTTTCTCGGTTTTATTACCTAAACCCTTTAAAAGTCAGAATTTATTTTTAAAGTGTATCCTTGATGGTATTATTTTTAATTTATGCATTTTTTTGTGGAAAGAATTTTATATTGAATATTTAACCCTCCAAAAAAATTATATACCAGACAGACTTTTAGATCAATTAAATTTTAAAATTCTTCTTTTGTTTCGTTATGAATTAAATTTTTGCGGCTAGCATTTTGCATACACGATTTTGGCCAATTAATTTAATTGCAAACTTGTTTAAAAATTCTGCATGAAATACCCAAAAGCTAGTCATAAAAAGAATAAAACTGACCACAATTGCAAATTTCAAAAGCATTGGCAATAATTGCCTGGGAACACATGAATTCACAGCATTTTCAAATTTTATAAATGGCTTGCGGTTTTAAGCTAAACTTTAAAATGGATTTTAATTCAAAGCTATTTACAGTTCTATGATATGTTTACTGAGTATCTGTTTAGTCGCTGGTCTGAAGAGATGGTTTAAAGTGCTCTGAGCTGAGATCAAAAGTCGCTTTACGGGCTGCAATTTGTAGAAGGCCTCCGCTTTCGGGGGATCATCCCCCCAACAGCCCTAACAAAAACTGAGAGGGGAAGTAAAACATCTGCTAAATTCAGAAACGGCTTAAGAAATTAATGCGTAAAAAACAAATTAAAATTTTATAAAGAAATCATGGGAATCCTCAAGCCAAAAAAAATCTTGATCTTATGCAATTGGAGTCAGAATATATCTAACTATAAAGTTTTCCCAATAACAATTAATCCCTTTACTCACTCTAATCTAATGTTGTCTTTGTCAATGTTTTTTGTAGAACTATCCATGCGAATTTGTAGCTGTAATCTCAGCATTTGCCAAAAAATGTGATTTTCCCTGGAATTTAAATGGCTGCACTCCACCCACATCCAGACAAAACACATATAAATATTCAAAAAGATTTCGCATGCGGCACACATTTTGAATACATTTGACAATTTCGTTGCTTTGCTGGAAGTTTTTTTTTGCTGTTATTATTATTATTATTATTTTTATGTTGCTTTGTGTGTGTGTGTGTGTGTTGTAAGAGAAATGAGAAATATTTGCATTTACTTGAGTAGCAGCGATGCCAGAATGCAAAAATGTAATTTCCATGAAAGAGCACAGAGCAAAAGCAGAGTGAAGCCCATTTCTATCCAAATCCGAAAGTGGCTGCAAGTGCACAGGCATGCGTTGCAGTGGCTGAGGATCTCCCACCATCATCCCCCCATCCTAACCCCCAATCTCTTCACTTGACGAAGATTTGCATGCGCTGGTGGGTGGGGAGCGTTGTAGGTTTGAAGTTTCCCGGCAAATGTCATCGTCGTCGTCGTCGTTGGTGTCGTCGTTGGCGTCTATTGTTTGGGTTAGCAGCGCTGCATTTGCATGCTGACAGCAGCTGCCTGCTGTTTAAGTAGTTGCAGCAAGCATACCCAACTCTTCCCTTATACACTCTCCCCTCTCCACAACCCCTCCCTCCATCCCACTCCGGTGCCCAGCGACCCGCTTTCAAGTTTTGCCGGCACGCAACGAATGCTTGTCGCAGTGCATGAAATATTTGACTTTTGATTAAAGCGCCAACTCAAGTGTTCTGCTCTGACGCTGGCGCCATAGTCGTATTGCTGTAGTCCTGTACGGAAACGAAGCTGGAGCCGTGGCCGGAGCCGGAGTCGGAGTCGGAGTCGCTGCACGCTTGCCACTGTGGCACTTGACAAGATTCACTTGTCTTTCAAATGCATTTCATATTGTGTTGCATAATTTTGTGGTTTTTCTAATGTGAAATGTGTGCGCGCAGAATTCTCCAGAGACAACATTAAAAATATGTAAAAAAAAAGAAAAAAAAATAAGGAAGGAAAACTGCCAGACGCCGCGGCATAGTGAAAACTTTTCCAAGAAGTTGCCAGCTAGTTTTTGCAATGTCTGCTCTGTTGCACATAACTGTGCATGACCGTGGAAAGTGTTGGCTGCTGTTGCTCAAGCTGCGGCTGCCTCACTTACTTTATTTCACCCTTAGTTGCCGCAGGCATCGTTTATTATTTCAAAAGGCAGCAGCCACAAATGTACCATTAAGTTTAATGAGTTTTAGGCAATCTACTAAATTCCATACTCCAGAATCACTTATGTGATTTGAAGGCTATCATAAATATTGGTCACATTTAAGAATTAAAAATGTGTTATTGGAAAACAGCCAAGAACAGCAATTTTGGCTTAGAAATAACTTAATTGAGTAGAGAGCAGCTAAAAACTTATATCTGAGCTTGGAAAAAACTTAATTGAAATTTTGATATATTAATTAAAAAGATTGTAATACAGTATATATACATATTTTTATCTGAATCATTAGCCGGGTCGATAAGGCCCCGATCGTCTGTTCTTTAATTTTAAATGTGAGCTGATAAAACATATATTTTTCCGTATGTTGCAAGCTGTATATATATCGAATTTATCGGAGACGTACATATATAATTATAGCTGACATAGAAAACATTATTCGAATTATGAGTTTCTGCTTTAAATAAGTTTTTGTTTACCAAGATTTCAGTACTGCTTGTTGTTCTTTCAAATTTAATTATTTTCTCTAGAGATAGCTTCTGTTTTAATAAAATATTAAATCCATTCGTTCACTTTAAGTCAGATTAAATATATTTAATTGATTTCGAAACTTCGACAATAGTGAATTACGCTAAACTGAATAATGAACACCAGTGTTCAAGAATATATGTTTATTTGGCTAAAAGTAACATGCAAAATAGTCAACTGAACCCCATAAGAAAGGCATTTAATTAGCAAACAATATTTTGTGCATACATACAATAAACGCACACACACACACTCACACACTCCCACACACACACACTCACACACACACACACTCACACACACACACAAATCTGCGATTTTGGTGGGGGTCGGCATTGCGACGAAAAATTAATCATACGCTCTGATTGGCAGCACAGTCAAGGGGAATTCCACAGTGCGGATTGTGGTGGAATCACTGGAAGATGGGGTGCTTGTAAGGGTGCAACAGCATCACGAAAAGTAAAATATTTTTGCGGAACACAAAAAGCAAATTAATTTTTCATAAAAGGCAAACCGCGTGCCGCATTTTTGCCGTTGGCTCCTGCGGGGGCATCATCGTCATCATCATCATCATCATCGTCATAATCGCGGAGTTGCTGCTGCTGTCGGAAGGACGTGTAAGTTGATGTTGTTGGAGCGGTTGCACACTCACATTTGTGCCGTTACCTGTACACTGCCACACACACATATACAGCCGCAGATGCAAGAGCCGCAATTAATTTTCAATGCGCGCTTTATGCGCCTCCATTGCGGTTCAATGGGATTGCCAATACTGCCTTATTCCGGCCTCAACTGGTACCTAGTTGCTGCCCACCACCACATCATCAACCACCTGAAAAGGCTGTGGCAAGTCCACAGTAGCGTGCTAATTGCCACACCACATAAGAAACGAGGCGAGCTGAAATGCATACCGCACAATATTGCATCCAATCGCCGGCTAATTTATGATTATGTTTTTTCATTTTTTTTAATTTATTTTATTTTATTATATTTTTTTTATTTATGTTCAACGAATTGAAAGTCTATGGTTTTTCAGGCTCATTTAGGCTGATGCAGCAGATGCAACCAAACAAATTTGAATTGCTTTAATTTGGACTTCTCGTACCTTTCAATTTGAGTACTTAAAAAGAACTGTGATTGTTGTTAATATTTCTTTTAAATTATTATTTATTAAAATTATTATTTATTACAAGCTCCCCGTTTTCAGCTTTTCTCAAAAATCACAACTAACTTTATTTGTAGTTTCAGATTGTACAATTTTTTAACAAAATAATAAATTAACAACAATCACAGTCATTTTTATTAGCCAAATTAAAATTCAGCAACCACATTCAGTTCTTCGGACGTATCATCATAGTAGCTGATTTCAATGAATATCCATGATCCCGGAATGTGAACCAATTGATGCCCTTGCCATCGCTGTTATCGTTATACACGCCAGTCAAGTGGCTGCAAACAGTAAAGATTACAAAATGATCGCCAGATAAATATGGATATATATTCATACCTGTCATGACACTTATTGTACCACCAGGCTCCCGTGTAAAGAGTCGCACAGTTTCGGAAATCAGGACCATTATCGTTGTCAAAAGTCGAGAACTTGCGACCATGATGTGTTCTAAGTGAGTCACCAGCATCTCCATTGGCAGTGCCCAATGTGTGTAAAGCATACGATTCCAGCTCATCTCCTATGCCAAAATTGTCATATCTCTCATACCTTCGCTCACCAGCGAAATCCTCGACAAGCACCAGCAGTTCCTGATTGTACTCGGCTGTCAATGCGTGTATTTTGTCCAAGCCCAAAAAGAACTCTCCCTCAAAGCTTCCAAAGCCATTTTGGTATTCGGTCCAATTGCGATAGAAGTTAACACTACCGTCCACACGACGCAAAATTATCGTCCATCCTGTGCCAAATTTATTCGTATCGCAGACAACATCGAACGGTTCACTATCATACTTGGGCACACTGACCTTCGAGATTCCGTTGATGCCCGCCGGACAGCTGCGTCCGTATGACGTCGTTTCGTATTGATGGAGCCGCAACATAAAACTTCTTAGCCAAATGTTTTGATATGCGATCTCCGCCCTGAAACGTACTCCTAGTTGAGGTCACTGACATAGATTTGGATGCTTTAGTCACTTACTGCGTAGCTAACTCCGATGAATCGGGATCATCAAGAAAATGAAAATCAAATTCCTGACATTCAAAGGGAGCAATATTTATATAAATTATAAAGATTACGCAAAGCGTTTTGAACAACATCTTGGACTGACTGTTTGAGCTGACTTAGTTGTACTCAGAGCTTTATTCGCTTTATATAGCTTAATATAGGTTTATATATATAAAATCGAATACTGCTGTCTGTTATCAGAAAACGAAATTCTAAGAATGCTTAAGTTGGGTTTTATTTATTTACTTTTACTGAGAATTGTTTGCACGGTCAGTTTTTCGTGATAGTTGATAAGATTCTTATTTTATTTTTTTTTTCTCGTGAAATTATATATTCTTGTTCAGCATTAGTAGCCAAGACGATATTGCAATGACTCTTAATATATCTGTTAAAGCGGATCAGCGGATTCTTTAGTTTTCGACTTAACTAATGTTTATTTAAACATTTATTTATATGAATGTTAATAGGTTTTTCAAAGTTGTTTAAGTCAATCTGCCAGAGACAAATCAATGATTTATGTGATTTCAATAGGTATATATATATATGCATATATATATATATATATATATTTGTATAAAATTGCTTACAATTAGAACTCTCGTACATGGCTATAAGTTGCACTCAGTTTGAGCACTGCCAAAAAAGGGAAACAAAACAACACCAAAACCCGTTAGCGGATTTTCGCTCAAAATAGGTTAACGTTTGTCGACGTCACAGTTGAAAACTTATTCGCAATGATTGCGTTGCCTGTCTGCCAAATTGAGCGCAAAAGCCTTGTCAGCCCAACTGAATGAACCTGATACCAGGGGTTGGGGGTTGGGGTTGGGGTTGGGGGTGTGGGTGAGGGTGTTGGTGTTGGTGACCCTTGGGGATGAGAGCTGAGAGCTCAGGTGCCATCAGTTCCGACTCGTTTCAGTTTGAAGTTTACGCTGTTTGACAGTTTCGGTTGTGTGGCAAAAAGTTGAAACTGTTTTGCTAAAAACAATGACAACAAATTCAGTTGCCAGCAGCACGACAAGAGATGCGACGCAAAGAGCGTATATATAAATCGAAATATTATCAAGATGCCGTCGGGTCGCGCATCTCAACTCAATTGCTACTGAATTTCTTGGAAAGCATACATCCCCCTGTCCCACCCACCATCTAACTTTCGCTAGACTATTTGATGTCGGGGGGTTGGCAAAGCCATTTAAGCGTTTTGGTAAACAAGTTTTTACCTACCCATAGAATACATATGTAATTCTCATATATAAAATATATTTATATATATATGTATATATATATATATGTGTGTGTATGCATGTATTTGTGGGTAATTTATGTTCTATAATATTGGCCTGCCAAATTTGCCTTTTGGTTAGCTTGTCTGTATTTCATTTCGCTTCAACACTTGCAATTGGGTTTTTCTTGGTCTTCGGGGCCGGCACACATATAAATAACATAAAAACAAGTAAACATGCTCTGATCGGGAGTGCACGACTAGCTGATACCCTCACATTAAGGGAGGCTTTAATTTTAAATGTCAGCATCAAGTTCAGTAAATTAATTTAAGATTATTTTCTGCTGTTCGCATTAAATCAAGCCAAGCTCAGAAAACTGGGGCAGACGTAAAATTTTGAAGCTCTCAATTGATAGCAGTGTTATCTGTGCAACATATACATATATATAAATCTCAAATAAGTTGTGGTTAGCCAGGTTTTATTTAATCTGTGGCAGAGAGCGGCTGACTCATGTTGATGAAAAGATTTGCTAAGTTGACTGCTCATCAAGAATACATCTATATAAAATATAAGAAAATGCTTCCTACTCTTGCACATGTTTATTATACCCCATTTGCACAGTTTGAATGGGTTCAGGGTATAATGAAGCGAATTCAACCTCAAAGTTCAGTTCAAATAACCACTCAATATATCCAAACGAAACGCTGGCAACTTTCGCATTTCATGTGCATACGAAATGGCCGCCGGCTGCCGTCAATAGACGATGAATTTAAATATGCCCCAAATTGAGTATTGGGCACGTAATAAAAAAAAAAAAAAACCGGGGAAAAAAAGGAGGAAGAAACCAGTAAGGGCCAGTTCTGGCCAAGGCAAAGCATACACAGACAGGCTGCAGGCCCTGCAGCCCCACAATGGGGGCTCGTGTTATGTATGGCATCGTAAATAAACCCTTTTTTTACTTAATCCAAATTCGTCCTCCGGGAACAATTTGTTACACAATTTTAAGAAAGAAATGGGCAAAAAAAAAAGAAAATGAAAATAAAATAAAAGAGATGCGCAGAGTTTATGCTTGAAGTGTGTGGGACTGGTCGGTGTAGGCGCTTAGATTTAGATCAGTTCCGAGGGTGCAACCCCTCTCCCCTCCCCCTCCATCCAACCCCTTAGACCAGAAGCAGCTGTGGCCCAAGCATTAGATACTCCTTGTCTGTGTGTGAGGGTGCCTTGCTGTGCCCGGCAAAGGGGTCAGTTTGGCTAAATGTATCTACATACATTGTCCCTTTTCAGATGCTATATTTTTGCCATAAAATATTTATATTATATATACATATATTTCCATTTTTTTTTCCCTTCCAAGTAATAAGGTTTTAAATTTCTATTTGGAAACACATTTTTGATATGCTTACATAAAGAATATGCAGCAATAAAATGAGCGCCTCCGTGGAAATTGCGACAATAGAATTGCCTCCAGCATATTTCATATCCACAATTTTCTTGTAAAACTTGTCCCTAAGTAAATTTTGAATGCTGAGGAAAAGGTTCGACTAGGCACAAGCTAGGAATTAATTATTTAATTATGAAACCCTTTTTGTTGGGTTCATGATTCAGGTTTAATTTCAACACTTGTTTTACTTTTTTAAATGCGTGAGGGAAAGTGAAAAATCTTGTAGGTATTTTGAATTTGTATCGAATATTAAATAAAGCATTGGTTATTGCTTAAAATAGTCTTATAAAGCTAATAGAGTTCACCTATTTAATAGAGGATATACTGTTGCTTGGAGAGATCTTTAAGGGATAAGGGACCCTAATTTCAAGTTGTGTCTTTTCGTGTCTTTTCCTCAAACTAAATTAAGTTTTGGTGTAGTTTTCATTCTAATAATTTCTGAGTACTCGTGGGAATTAGCCTACTATGTAAATGTACTTCCAGTGTAATTAACTTAGCTGGGGTCTTTTCTGTTGGCCGTCTGCAAGGACAATGAGACCAGTTCCAGCTATGGTTGCAAAAACAATGTGGGCCTTGAATTGGCGTCGACTTTCAAAAATTAGCGGAAACGGAAGCCAATCAGCAGCCAACGGAAACCGCATTGTGTGCCGCAGTACTTCAATTTCGAGGCTGGCTTCGATTATGATGGGCTCTCCCCCCCCCCCCCCTCTCTCTCTCCTGTAGCAGCTACGCAGTTGCAGTGGACTTTGGCTTTGTGGTCAGTGCCGAAAATAATGGCCAAGAGCCAAATTACGTTTCCGCTCGGTCGACAGCGCTGCTATCGTTTGGCCGGAAATTGTGAAAAATCAACTTGGTCAAAGGCCACACACACACACACACACTCACAAACACACTTATCCTTATATATATATATTTATATATACATATATTGAAACCGTGCATGACCAAATTGAGTTTAATAAGGAATATTACTGCTTAACGAGCCGATTTCAATGCAAAATTCAACTTATGCCAAAAATGTTGCACTACATCCATGAAAATGAACCCCTCCCCAAATTATATATATATATAGTATATATATAGAAAAGGTCGCTGCATAAAACTTTCCAAAAAAGCAGAAGCAGCAAATCGTTCGCATCTGGCGAACTGTCTGCGAATTTTATAATGAAATTCCACAGCGTTTAATTATGCCAAAGGAATTTTGAGCCAAAAGTCGCCGCTCGCCTTCGTCCGATGGAATTTTGAAAATATATTTATGCAAGTATTTGTATTAATGCATCTGACTTAGAATTTGCATTATATATATACATAATTCGTATTGAAGAATTTCAAATGGAGTGGATGCTCAAGATTTTTTTTAAGCTTAAATGAATTACATTTTTAATCTCAAATCTGGCAGGTTTTATTGTTTCTGACATAATAAAATACTTACAACTGTCTATGTTTAAATTAAGATTGCTATTTTTATACCCTTAACCCATTAAAAATGGGTAAAAAGGGTATAATGGTTTTGTGCAAATGTATGTAACAGGCAGAAGACAGCATCTCCGGACCCCATAAAATATATATATTCTTGATCAGGATCAACAGCCGAGTCGATATAGCCCTGTACGTCTGTTTGTCCGTATGTACGAACACGTGGATCTCAGAGACTATAAGAGCTAGCGACTTCAAATTTGGAATATAAGTTCTCGTGTACCAGGCGCAGATCAAGTTTGCTTTATTTTTATCGATAACTGCCTCAGTTTCTGAATTATCGATACATTTTGATTTCCGATAGCAATAAATTCCACAATTTAAGAGACAGAGGTTTCTAATTTTTACATTATATGCTTGTATTCTGCAGAGCCCCGATAACTACTATGTGTGTATGTACATATGTATGTAAAGGCACGTGTTTGTAGCCAGAGAGTTCGGGTCAGTTCGGGCTTATGAGTAAAAATACTCTGTAAGAAATGCACTTGCAGAACTGAACATTTGAGTGCAAATCATCTTAAAGGAAAATTGGCTAATAAAACTAGAATATATTTAACAACTTGGTTAAGGGTATATTGTAGTCGAGCCAACTCGACTATAGCAACTTACTTTTTATGAATAAAAGTTTTTGATCTTAAACCAAGTATGCCTTTTCCATTGAAAGGTTTTCTCAAATAAGTCAGCACACTAACTTAATGTCGTATTTGTATAAGCACGAAATTGAGATTTAACATATTTGTTTTGCATTAACAAAAAAAAATTCCTATAAATATCATTTAATATATATATCAGATGAGCATTCCCAACGGAGAGGCGCCGGTGCCGATGTCCATCGACGAGATTGTTGACGCTGTTCAAAGTGAGAATGAGGAGCTTCAGTTGCTGGGCACGCGGCAGGCACGTATGATGGTCAGTCGCACTCGGAGCATTCCAATTGATTCAATAATTGCCAGTGGCATCGTGCCCACTTGCATACAATTCCTACAGAACAACGACAAGTGTGTTAAAGCTAATCTAATTTGGGAATTCTTCCTCTCAATATTCTCAATTCTTTCTAGCCATTTGCTGCAATTTGAGGCCGCCTGGGTTTTGACCAACATCTTGGCGGGCACAACGGCACAGACGCACTACGTCATCCAGTTGAATGCAGTGCAGCATTTTATTACCCTCCTAAAATCGCCACATCTGGATCTAGTCGAGCAGGTTATTTGGGCACTGGGCAACATTGTCGGCGATGGTCCTATGGCCCGAGACATTGTGATCCAGCACAATGTCATCGATGGCATTCTGCCCCTGCTCAGTGATGAGATACCAATTTCTCTGTTGCGCAACATTGTCTGGTTAATGTGGAATTTGTGCCGCAATCCACCGACTCACTTCGCCCAGGTCAGGCGTCTATATCCGGTGCTCTCGCAAATGCTTCTCAGTCAGGACATTCGCATTCTGGTCGATGCCTGCACGGCTCTCTTTAATATCACGAGTGGTGATAATATCCAAATACAGGCTGTGGTCGAGACGGAAGCAGTTCCACGCCTGATCCACTTATTGCAATCTGACAACCTCCGTGTTATTATGCCTGCATTACTCAGCATTGGCAACATTATCACGGGCACGGACCAACAGGTCAGTTGGGATTGAATACAATTAAGCTAATATTATCTGCCATAATCAATATTTCAGACCAATGTGGTCATTAGCGCTGGCGGTCTAACCAAGCTTGGCCTGTTTTTGCAACACTCCGACGGCAAGCTTGTCAAGGTGGCAGCGTTGATTGTCAGGAATATTATGGGTGGCAGCCAAACCCAGATTCAGGCTGTCCTAGATGCGGGCATCACTCGGCAGATCCGTCATTTACTGGAGAAGGGTCAATTCAGTGCACAAAATGCGGCCGCCTGGGCAGTGACCAATACAATTTTATTCGGCACCTCCGAGCAAGTATTAAATCTTATAGAGACCCACAAGATAATGAAATCATATATTGATTTGCTCGATGCCACCGATCCGCGCATCCTCAAAGCGGTGCAATGGGGTCTAAAGTATTTGTTTAAAGAGGCCAAGAAAATCTGTGGCACTGAGAATCTATGCCTGATGCTCGAGGATCTGGGTGGTCTCGATAAGCTGAAAGCGTTGCAGAACCACGAAAATCAGTACGTTAAAAGGAATGCCAATGCCATCATAGATGTCTACTTCAAGACTACAGAATCAACATTAACCACATAGTTCTCCCCTCTACACACTCTATACACATGTTTGTGGCGCATACGTATTTCAAATCTGTTGTGGTGCATTTCCACATTGTTCCGTATATGGATTGAAGATATCAATTCGAGTAACACACACACATGTATACATAACCTACATTTCCTAAGAATCAGATTAAATTAGAATACGGGAATTTGTTTGCGATAATAGGGCACTTCTCCAATTTTGAGTGCAAGATACAGTTAAACAAATTATATGTTTAATATTAAACAGTATCAACATATTTAACATTTTTTTTTTTTAGAAAATCTAATGCACAGCATTTTTGAAAAACCGTTTGAAACCTGTTCGTTAAATTAATTATTAATTAATAATTTACCCAATAAAAATGGGTAAAAAATATGCAAATCTTTTTAAGGTGAAATTTGCCAACAGTATTCGAATATATTTAACAGCTTGGTTAAGGGTATATCGAAGTCGAGCTGACTCGATTTCAGCATTCTTGTTTTATATTCTTAAAGTATAAATTATTTTATAAGATTGCTATAGTTGAAATAACTCTATATTTTCTTGTAAGTTTGCGCTTTTGCCTGGGCTTATCCACCTGAAAAGTCAACTGAGTTTCCATAACTTAAATGTTAACCGTTTCTTTAGAAGACAAATGCTCACCGTTTGCTACCACTATCTCCTCGAAATAATTCATTTTTCATGTAAAGTCGAGTAAACAGGCGAAAGATATCCGGATAACACACATCCAGCATAGTTCATACCCTATCTAATTCTACGTGATCGCACGTATGCGCATTCGTTAGCCTTAACTAAGGCTGCGTGCAAATCCTACACAGAACATAAATTATATAAAAAAATATAAAAAAATGTAGAGAAGAGAGAGGAGAGAGGAGACGAGAGGAGAACTGATGGCAACACGGTTTTCAAAGGGGGTCACGTGGAACGTGAGAAGTTTGAGCAAATGTCGCCTGTTGGACAAACCTGGTCAACTGTTGCTGCAAACATATTCGATAATTAAATAGGGGCAACTCAAAATGCTTGCAACTTTCAATTTGGATAGACACGCAAATGCTATTTAACTTTTTCGTTGTTGGTTAAAGCATTGCTTTAGCTGCTGCTGCTGCTGCGGGTCGTTGGCTACTGCGAAATTAAATAAGTTAGGGCAAACCGCTAACGAGATAGGTGTCTGGCACTAGGAATTAATGTGGCGGTTATGTGTAGCCCCTGGCAGTGGCTGCGGCTGCACCATCAGCAGCAGCAACAACAACAACGTATGCAAATGCGGATGCGGATGTGGGTTGCGGATGTGGGTTGCGGATGTGGAAGCCTGCGCAGCGACGGCGCGTAAAATTGCAAGCACACATGTGTTCAGAGCTTAATCTGTTTAGGCAACACGAGCGCCTGCCGACAACTTGGCAAACTTCTTCACTGCCGGCAAACATGGTAACACTAACTTCACCTGGCAGCTACAACAGCTGCTTGGCTGCCACAGAGACAGCGGTGCGGGTGCCACAGCCCTCAGGCAATTCCTCAATGCACGCCATTGTTGCCGCAGCGCCAACAGCTTTTTAGCCTACTTAAAACATAGTCGCTAAAAATGTTTAACTTAGTTTTTTTCTTTACACAGTGCGTGTGTCAGTAAATTTAATCTTGATGTCAAGCAAAACTCTTGGGCAATTAAAGCTGTTCACGCTCAAGTAAATCCAAAAATCCAAAAAATCATATGTGGAAAGGGTTGGAAAAGTTGATAACCCGAATGGGGTTGGAATAATATTGTAGTTTTGATAGGAGTTGATGTTTTTATAATATGAACCCATGAGAAATGGGTACAAGATGGCTTTGTGATAAGTTCATTACAGGCAGAAGGAAATAACTTCGAGTACATAAAGTATATATGTATATTCGTTATCCGGATCAATAGCCAAGTCGGTTACCTTAAGCTTAAAATTTGTTTTATCTGCCAAAAAAAAAAAATTTAATCTTACAAATATTTTTAACATTTTTTAATTTCAGGCAAGTTTAAACAAACAGTACCTCGAAGCTCGGCATTGTTTAATAATGTTAAGTTCTATTTAATTGTATTGCGAACAATAGAAATTCAATTTGTTATTAATTTCGACTAACTGTCGCCACAAAAGCCACCAATTCATGTGCATTGATGTCAACACTTTCATTTGTGGTTAGCATATTATTAAAATGAAAATTAATGCAATTCCTGTAACAATAAACAAATGCAGAGAAGCGAATTGATGTGCATAATTTAAAAGATCCACATAAATACTAGCTCTAAAGAGCTCTGGAAAAACATCATTACTAATCCCAATGAATAACGCAATGATTTTAAATTGAATTGCATTTTAAATCAATATTTTTAGTGTTAACAATATTTTATGTATGCGCATAAGTAGATTACTCCATTTAATTCTTGGCTTACACAAAATTGCCAATCAAAACATTTATATATTCTGAAAGAAAACACAATTTCAGTAAATATATTCATTTTATTGCATATATTTTAATTATGGGTATTCCGTTTATTTCTATGTATTATATTAATTATATTAAGGAATTTTCTTATGTTCCTGAATAAATTTCATATCCTTGTAAATTTTGTTTTTAAGTAATTTTGTTGAGTTTTTTTGTTTTTGAAAAATAATAAATATTAATCTATAAGACCCTTTAACATTGGTATTTAAGTTAAGGAATTTGTAGCTGCCACGCCCATTTAACTGGGTAGCAGGATCAAATGACCTGATGTCTGGGCGTTAATTAAAGTCAATTTTGGCAAAAATTTTAATTTCACAAAAACAAATACGAGCAATACCAAAACGAGGCAAGCGACCAACATGCTGCAGAGACAACATTTTGCCATGTTTGCTGGCAGCCTAAATGGAAGCTGGGGAAGGGAAGGAGACTATGGGGGAAAGGAAAAATGCTGGGAAAAACTGGTCGGACTGGCAGCGAACAGAAACCATCAGCAGTCAGTTGTGTTTGCGCAGCCGTGAGTAAAAAATTCAAAAACATAAACGGAAATTACCACAAAATAGAAACCACAGACTTTCTGCACCCCTCGCACACACACACACACACACACACACACACACAAATACATATAGAGGACACACACAACACATAAATGTTGTTGTTGTTGCTGTGCCGCAATCTAACAGGACAATCTTTTGATTAACATTCTTGGCATTTTGGGGGGAAATTAGTTTTTATGTTTATTACCTGAGCCATTACATCGCATGGAGAATGAACTTGTTGAGAGGATTTTCTTTTTATACCCTGTAATGAAAAATGCGTGAAAAGTGCGGCCTAAACAACAAATTGTGAACAAGGAAATATGTGAGAAATTAAAGAATTTATGATATTTTTCTGCAGCTGTTACAGTCTTTAGCACAGTTCTTTACATATATTCAAAAATAAGGGGTCTCATAGTATCGTATTGAAGGAAAATTTCTGATTTTATATAGTTGACTATATGAAATCCATACTCCATGATCTATAAGTTACTCTGTATTTTATAAATTATATCATTCATTTTTGGCCATAAGAAAAAATCGATATCGTTTCCTAATATTTACATATACATATAACATTCTCTAGGTTCGGCCTCCTATGAGGTATCTGATGGTCAATCATTTGATTCATTTTCCATTTTCCTTAGTTTCGTTTCGTTTCGCTTTGGCTTTCAGCATTTTCAGCAATGATATGATATAACCGAGTCCATTTAGCTGCTGGCCAGTGAAAAGAAATGATCACAATCAATACTTTCTGGAGCCGAGTGGTCGAGCTTAATTAATGCAAATGGTAGACGCTGGTTGATTTTAATTTAGATTAGAGACTCTTATTATGTAAATGGAGGCAAATCGAAATGAGTCAACGAAATTCGAGAAATCTCCATCCATTTTCTCTTCGTTCGGTTCGTCCTTTTGATTCTGCTTATTAAATTAAGCAATTAAATTTGTGTGTCTTGGTTTTGCTTGAAGCGGAGACACCTGAAAATGACATCGGTTTTGTCGTATGTTATTTGATATTAATAAATGTTGAGTTCATTGTGCAATATAAGCTGACAATTTAATTAACTAATCATTACCAACATTTGCACATCGGCCTCATTTTCATGCAGTTTCATTGCTTTATTTGTTCACACACAAACACATACACACACATACATACATATAGACACAAACATATAAATTTAGATTTCATCTTTTCGGTAATCGCATTTGGCCATGAACATTGCAGCATTCGGCTCCGGTTCTAGTTGGCTCCGGGTGCGGGGAGGCTGTGTGCGGGGAGAGAGGCTATTCGGCATTCTGTTGCAACCTGCAGTTGGCAATTGTGCCTCCTAAGCCTGGCGAGCGTCCCCTGAAGCCTGCATCATGCTGCATGGCCGTAAATCAGTGGGAATTATTTGTCACATGCACACAACTTATGCAAAGATAACGTATATTAATTTTGCACCTGGTGTCCAAATGCAACTAAGAACTGCATCAAAAATGCCAGAGGCAATTTATTAGTTATGAATATTACAAATTTGCATGTTTTCGCATTAAATTTGTCATTGATAAATTGAGTAACATTCATTTGAAAATAAATATGTATTTAAGTCGTTCATACAGCTGTTTAAATACATAACACAAATGCCATGAATTTGATTTAAAATTATATCCAAGTTTCTGGAAGAAAAGTTAATCAAAAATTGTTGTTTTGAATATTAAATAATTTTTAAATGACTTTTCCAATTTGGTTTAAAAAATAATGCAGCCTGATTTTGTTATTTTCAAGATCAATTTTACATTCATTTAGTTTTAAGCTAGAAAAAAAAAAACGAAGAAAGACAGAGGAGGCAGCGGAGCTGGGCAGAGGCACCAGGACTCCAACAAGCTAAATGTCTTTTGGGTGGCTATAATCAGAAGCGGTTTAAGCAGATTATATGAGTAAAAACAATCTTAGAATACTCACCGGTCTACTGACGGGACACTGTAGACTAAGAAGTCACCTAGCCAAACTAGGTATAATTAGTAGCGGACTCTGCAGGTTCTGTGAAGGCGAGGAAGAATCCTCAATGCACATCCTAGCAAAATGTGTCGCCTTAGAAAGGAAGAGAAGCAACACCCTAGGGATGCATGTCATGATGAGCAATGACATAGTAGCACTTAACCCAATAAAAATTCTAGCATTCGTGCAAAAGCTTGGTTTGATGGAGGAGCTTTAAGCCCAGAAGGGGGCACAATATACCTATCAGGTCGCAGTGCACACACCCCCAACCTAATAATAATAGAAGCTTGGGAAAAATCATCAAATTGGAAATACTTCGACTATTAAATTCATAAAAAATAATACGCAAACACGCTGCCTAAAATGGAATTACACAAAGTTGGTGCAACATATTCGATACCATAAATTCAAATACTGCACACATAATTCACATAAAGTTTCTTATCTAAATAAGCAGACATCAGCAGTTTGTTAAATAAGCATTAAACATTTTTTTGGCTTTAAAAGTAGTGGGGATGATGAGATGATGATAAGCGCCCTGCTGTAAAAATAATTTATAAAAAAGGGAAAAAATGAGTGCTTGCTTGCATTACAATTATTACCCATTTTTGTGCATTCTTTTCACATGCACCCGCTGCCCCATGCATGTACATACATACATACATACATACATACATACATACATAATAAAAGGAACAAAACGGATATGCTTTCAAGTGTAATGATAAATGAACGCAAACTCTGAACATAAATCAACACAGTGTGTAGGGCGGAGGGGGTGTGTCTGGTGCAGGGGATAGGGTTTAGGATGCACCTCAGGCTATATTTATATGTAGCCATGATGGTGCGGATGATGCCGCTGATGGGTTAAGCCCAACTCCAGTGGCAAACTAACTACAAACAGGCTGGCTTCTGTCCAACACAACCTGACTCCTCCCCATCCACCCATTGAGATGATTTAAGCGCTGCTGCTCGACTCCAAATGTGTTGTGGGAAATATGCATAAGAGCAACACCGGCAAATAACACAATAAAAAAATATATAATAAAAATGATATATACATATAAACGCATATAGTACAATATTTTTAATTTTTCACATTTTTTGTCAGCAAGTGCCACACACACAAGAGAGAAAAATAAAAAAACAAAAACAAAAACTAGAAACAATAAAAGTTGAGTGCAGGCAACGACAGGCGAAAGGTGCAGCTGCCACACCCACAACGAACCCGTAGAGAGTTCGCTCCTCCTGCTCCTCCTGCTCCCCCCTTCTTTCAACCATGATCCGCAGGCGATGTAAGGCACCCATGTGAGCCATTGCACACGTATTCACATACACACACTCACACTCGCATTCACATTCACATTCGCATTCACATTCGCGCCGAGTCGCATCCGTTTCGGGTTGAAACATTTTTTTCGAAATTGCATTGTGAATAATGTAGTGTTAATTCTCGTGAGTGCCATGTTCCCTGTTTTATGGGTTTAATGCTTTTGTTTATTGGTCTGCTGTTGCATCAAGCGCGTCCGAGTCCGAGTACAGAGGGGAGTCACAGGTCTCAGGCTCAGGATCAGAATTGGTAACACCACTCGCTGCTGCTGCCGCTTTTGACATTTGATAAGAAAATGGAATTCGCTTTTGGCATTTGGCTTTTAGTATTTGCTGTTTTTCAACATTTTCAAGCATTGTTCACAGCTTTAATAATTTCAAAATAATAAAAGCGAGGCAATGTCATAAATATTGATAGTATAACGACAAACAAAGGCCAAAGTTCGACTTTAATGGCAACGGGACACGAATGCTGTTTTTACTCTATATAATATA
Source organism: Drosophila kambysellisi (assembly GCA_035042185.1). NCBI lineage: Eukaryota > Metazoa > Arthropoda > Insecta > Diptera > Drosophilidae > Drosophila > Drosophila kambysellisi. The sequence goes on along the minus strand of JAWNLS010000945.1, from coordinate 2,665,200 downwards.
ATATAAAGAATCTAGTTTTATATTAAAAGGAATATTCGATTAAATTGTAATTATCTAATTGGTGAATGAATCTCAACTAATGTATTTAGAAAATTTGGACAAATAAGTAATTTTGAGTTAAAAATATATTTGATAAATTGTGGAACTGCAGCTTTCATAGGGTATTCAATCTGCTGTTATTTGCTCTTTCATATTTGAGCTTGTTGTATTCATTAAATGTATTCGCTCGTATCTCGTTCGGCATTAAGCAAAATTTATGACACTGCCGTCTGCCGGACACTTAAATTGATTTTTTATCGCCTTTCAACACGACAAAACTTTTTATGTTGTTATGCATAAATGACGAGTTAGTTACTAATAGACAATCAATAATTATGATTGACAATGTTCACATTCACGTTCACATTCACATTCACGTTCTCATTCGCATTTCAATTGAATGATTTTCCGACACATTTCAGAATGTGTCACAAGCTCCTCTTCATAAATAATCGAGTTCACTTTGTAATATATCAAATTATAATTTTTATGCTGATAGATTATGCAATTTCTGTGTGGCAATTTTGTATGCAAATTGCCTGCAATTGTTTCACTTTTGTCGTTTAAGTAATAGTTTATGTCTCAGCGAACAAATTACTTGCATTGTTTAATTTAATTATGCACATGTCATTTCAAGAAGTGCTCACAAATTCTGATTGTAAATCTTTGCCAAAAGTATTTTCCACAAAAATGTACACAAAAACGCAGAAATCGCAATACACATGTTTTGTCAGTTTTCTTAATGTCGGCAATAAATTGAATTTTCAATACAACAAATTCTGTTTAGTATGTGTAATATTTTTGGATGAATATTTGCTTGACTAACAAATAACAATTTAAGATAAGCTAGATACCCTGTAGTTAGGTAAATGTAGTAATAAATTCTTAATTAAATTATTTTTCTTTTTATTTTCAATTTAATTTCAAACGTTACATTAAATTTTATTTGAAAAATTATTCATATTATAAAAAATAAATAAATTTTAATTTGTTCAAATATATAAAATCAATTGGAAAACACTTCTTAATAAAACTTGAGCTTTCTAAAAATTATATTAAGTTTTTGAATTGAACATAAAGTAATGTTATTTTAAAATTAGTAATGTTATACTTAAAATGAGTATATTCGTTTATTCGTTCATATTCAACATGACTGTTGTAACTTTCTGACTAGGTATTCAATGTGCAACAGCAATTTAAATCATTTTCAGGCACTTTTCGACGTTTTCCAAGTTATTTAAGCTTTTGCAATTTAATGGCTTAATAATAAAGTTAACGTTTAAACTGTTTTCACGCTACCACCCTCAGCGCAAGCGCGTGTGGGTCGCACTTTAAGCAAACATAAGAGCACAATATAGACACTCATACATATAAATATATATTTATGTATGTATATATATATATATATATATATATATATATATATGCATGTTTGTGAAATCATATGGCACATATGGCAGATGTGCTCAGGTTCGTCGCCAGAGCCGAATAAACAATTTTAATAATTTCGTTTTATGAAAATTGCGCTCGGGTTAAATGATTCGAGAAGAATGCGAGGAAGCAAAACTCGTAGCGTTTTATGATTTTTTTCTTCTTATTTTTTTTTTCCGGGGTTACCAACATCCCTTTGCCTCCACATAAGTCGCTCCGCATCCTTCTTTGTATCCATTTGATGCCATTGTTCTGGCTGCCATTTGCTTTGGCATTGCCAGGGCCATTGCCATTGCCATGTGTGTAATTTATCTGGGCAAAGGACTCTGGGAATGATATGAAAATGTGTGCGCCTGTGAACATTTGATACTCTTCACATTCTGCTGGTCTTCTCAATTAATGTGAAAGCTGCGAATGCCTCAATGCCGAAGAACTTTGAGTTTTATTTGATTTCAGACTCGGCAATCTAATCAGAAAAATTCGTACGCTGCAAATCTCTTTTAAATGAGCCACTAATTGCAAACTAGGATGATAATCATGTACCCAACACTCACCCTAAACCAACCACTCCCAACCCTCTCCCCCTTATATACATTTACAAACTAATCAAGAGGCGCGCTTTGCTTTAGACATATATACGTATGTATATAGATAGGGGCTGGCTGGGAAAAATTCCTTTAGCTGGGAAAAATTCCTTTAGCTAAGAAGCAATTATCGCAGATAGGAAAAAAGAGTTTTTGCGCTTGTTTTGCGGCAAGTTTTGGGATAACTTTTGCACTCTCTTTCTCTCTCTCTCTCTCTATCTCTCTCTCTATCATTTCGCTATACCCCTTCTTATTTTAGCCTTGTGTCTCTCTGTTTGTGAAGCACGTTTATCAGTGGCTAAGTTTTTACTTCAGGATTTGGTCTTTGCTTGCTCATTGTTAACTTTTCTGCCTTACTAATGGCTATCAGAGATAAGTTCGACTAGAAGCCAAACTTTTATTTTGTGAGCAACGTTGTTAATCTGTCGAGTATATGAGAGGGGGTGGTGGTATTGAGAAGCGGGGTTGCTTGCCCCAGGACGAGTGCTTTTAAAAAGTTATCAGCAAGCGTTCAGCAGCAGATACGAGTATTCTGTTCAGACATATACTCAAACACATGTTACTGCCACATTCACACACACTCACACACACTCACCCATTTACATAGTGCTAATCAAGTGTGATTTGATGGCAACTTGTAGCATGCCACCTGCTTTCTTTTTTGGCTTCTTCCGTTTTCGCCTAATCGACAAATGTGTGAGATTAAATCATTTTTGCTCTTTGGCATCAGAGTTGAATGAGTTTTTTTCTTAAACACTTTATTTCTACAACCTTTGCACATTTCTTGCAAACTACTCACATTATTTTGGATATAAATCAATTTCTTATTATGCACAGCGAATAAAGAAATTACATTTAATTTGATTAATTTTAGTAATTCTGAAAATAATTGCCTTATTTTAAAATACTCAGTTAAAAATTTAAAATTGCTCATTAGTTTTGGATATAAAAATAACTAGATTTTAAATCAATTTATTTGAGTTAACAAGTGCCATAAACCGTCTTAATTACTTTAATAATTGAACTGGTAAATATACTTAATGCTACAATATTCATGAAATCAGTTCAATTTTTCAGAAAATACATTTATTTTAATCTTTTACACAATTCGCATTTACAAAAGCCTTAAAATACAATTTTAATCAGCAGTTGAAATGCAAAATTTATTTTTGCAGTTCGCTTTGGAAATTGTCAGACGCTGTCCGGAAACATACACGTTGTATGTATATATGTATGTATGTATGTATGTATGTATGTATGTATGTATGTATGCATGTATGCATATGTACATATTTGTATATATGAGGGCTGGCTGACAGTTGGGCAGGTGAATAGACATCTAGATTGGGAATGATGAGATTATTTGAATTACCTTTGCAATCAAATTGACACCGCATGGAAGAACCGTTACAGACTGTAGACTGACAGGGACAGACAGACAGGTGGGCAGCCAGGTGCGGTGGTTAGTCAGGGGTATAAGGGCTGAAGACATTTGGATAGGCAGGAAGCAAGCTTAGCTATCTCTAAGCAAATGCGATGTATGCAATTGCAGAAGCAGACAGAGATTGAAAGAGAGAGAAAGAGAAAGAGAGTGACAGTGAGAGAGAGAAGTTGGAAATCAAGGATTGATGGGCATATATTTTATATATATATGTCGGTATATGCATTGCCCAGGCATAGATAATTCAAATGAAATTTTCACTAATGTCCCAAGCACACACATCGAGCTCCGAGTAGCCTTTTGATTAGTAGCAAAAGGGAATTTTAGAGCGTTGCGACATTCACATTTATTTTTGAGATCTTGAATGGAATTAGTACATAAGTAAAATGTCTGAAATTAAATTCGAGCAAATTTGCAGCCAGTTCGAGATGGAGGCTATTGAAATACTTTTCGGTAAGCTTAGCTTACAGGTGCCGACGGATAGTGATCATCTGAAAGAATCCGCTACGAGTGGTATTGAGAAGATTGGAGTGGGTGAGGAAACCTTAAAGCCGAATCTGGAGAAGGTAGAGCGTCAGGAGAGCGTTCTCAAAACGACAGAAGCCAGCTGCCAGCTCAAACAGTTGCCGGTCGGGGGTGGAAAAACTACAGCTATAAGGAAATTACCTCCACCGAAAGCCTACCGCTTCAAGGACATCTACGAGCAGAATAAAAAACTTGTGCTGCGCCAGCGTCTCGAGGCGGAGCGTGTACAGCGTCAGTTTCACAGTCGTCCCATGCCCAACTTCAGCCAGGTCCATCAGCAGCTGATCAACAGACCGGTCGTGCATCGGGTCACCTTAGCCGTGACCCCAAATGTCCTGAAGACATCGCGCAACATGCAGCTGAAACGTCGCCAGCGGGTCGAACAGTTCTTGCAGCAACGCGAACACGAGCAGCTTCAGCTGCAAAAAATGCGCCCCCAACCGAAACCGGTGCTCAAGTGTAGAAATGAGCCACCTCTGAAACCGTTCAACAGACAACCCAAGCAACCATGCCCCTTGGCCTTCAAACCCTTCCATTTCTCCACCGAGGTTCGTGCGGAGCAGCGCAAAATTTTCAATGCCCATTCGCATCAGTTGCAGGAGACGCGTCGACGCGAGCAGGAAGAACAGCGCAAGCGTCTGGAGCAGGAGCTATATCAAAAGCAACGCCAGTTGACCACATTCCTTGCTCGACCAAATCCTTTTAGGTAACTGTCCAACAACAAATGCAGATTTTGGTTTCTCTTTGTTTATTGTTCATTTTATTTTTGGTTCCTTTGTTGCAATCATAAAATTTTGTTTTCTTGTTTCTGGTAAAGAATATGATTTAGTTTAATTTGTGCATTAACTTTAAAATAAACTGTGTTCACTGGTTAAATAATAATTTTGAACTTTTACTTTAGTGCGTATAGAATATAAAATTTCGTCATAAATATTTTAAAATTGTAAGTAAAATTATGTAGTTTTTATGTCATAATTGTGTTGATTAAATTTCTATAATGATATTCAGTTGAGTCAGGTCTTATAGAAAAGTATTAAATTATATTCGAATATGTTTTAAACAATATAATTAATAGTTATTCTAAAAGGTTACTAGACCAACGCTCACATTAATCATTTCCCATGGACGGCAACTCAACATAATTTGGAAATATTACAAATACACAATCTGTATACATAACTCTATCAGGCATCGTCAGGATAAACTCGAGACGAGTTTTTTTTTGCAGGCACATTCTTAAATTTCAATAATCATCTGCACACATGTGTGCACATTCAATTTGTTCATTTAAAATAGCTCAGGTCGAGGCTCCATCAATCAAACGCTTGGCACTCCAACCACCGACCCTCAACCCCCGCCGCCCCCCCACACACTTTTCCTGAAGCCACCCACGTGTTTCAGTGCAAACAATTTGTTGTAAGCGTATCAATTGATGTGCCCCACATTCGCATGTGTTCGTGTGTGTGTGTGGGTATGGGTGTGTGTGTGTGTATGTGTGTATATACTTGAGCGTCACATAATCAAAAGCACAAATACTAAAACAAGCACTCAAACTGTCAAAGCAATGATTGATAGTGTTGACATTTGCTTTTTGGCTTCAAAACGCCAAGCAGCGAACTGAAGAGTTTTTGTGCATTGAATTCTGTTAATGGGACGTTTGGCGATGTTATACAAAAACCTGCCCACCTTCCGCCCCCCTCTCCTTCATCACTTGTCTGCCATACTACCTCACCTGACTTTCAGTATGTGTGTGTCTGTGTGTGTGTGTGTGTGTGTGGGTGAATGATGAATTGCATTGCATGTGTTTGAGGGAAATTTGTATTTACTGCAAATTTGTTGACCAAGTTTAAAGGTGGTATTCAATTCGAGCGCACTTTTCATATTTATTAAGTTCTCGCAGCAAAAAACTGAATAATATAAAATAATAATTTAAAAGTAATTAACTGAAATGTGCGGAATACAAAATGTTTACAAATTGCTATTCTAGAATGTTGTATTAAATATTTACAAATATATTAGAGCAGTTATATTTGCTAAAAATATGTCTTACATAAAAATATATTGAGTTATGATAAGATTTATATATATGTATATATTTTTTCTTAATTAAAATTTATTTTTTTTTTTAATTTAAAAGTTAAATTTTTCTACATTTGCAAATTTTTTACCTTTTCCGTACAAGTTTTAAAAAACCGATTCTCCTTGTTCTTAAAAAACATAGTAGTTAAACTGTAAACGCAACATTTTCGATTCCCCGTTAACGGTTCAGTCTGAAACTGTGCTAACGGTTAACAGTATAACAGTTAACTTTGTCGCTGTTGTCAATAGATGGCGGACTGTTGCCCTAACAGTGCTGTTAACTAACAGCAGTGGAATATTTGCAGCGGATTTTAATGCGTTTTGTGCACAGCTAAAATTAAATGTGAAAAGTTATTTTATTATTTAAAGGGTAAGCGATTTTTTTGCTTTTAATTTTGAAATGTGTAATCCAACTCAACTTCGCTTTTAATAATATAGCTAATGAACGATATAAAATCTGAACAATGTTAGAGCTCGTTTTTAAGCTGAGCGCGTAACAATTCTGTCGCATGTCGCATTTGGGATATGAAAACATAAAAGGAGGACAGCGGGGAGCTGCCGCTCAACGGGGCAACAATGGATCCCAATTTGATGGTTGCGCTTTTGTGTCGGTGTGTGTGTGGGGTTGTCTGTGTGTGTGTGGGTGTATGAATTCACGTTTGGTTTTTATGTGTGGGTTGTGGGTTAAATAAGATGTTTGCTGAGTAAAAGAGGATTTGCGAGCAGAGTGTGGAAAGGGGGTGTTAGTGGGGGTTGCGAGTTGGCGGGGATGATGCGTTGACGACTCGCCGGCAATCTACAAAGTTTCGTTGGTTTTGGCTTTTTGTTTGCGGCTTGGCACAGTGCGGAATTTAATAACGCGCTGATGCATGCAAAATAACGCATAAAAACGTAAAAATGCACACGCAAAAAAAAGGGGCAAACAAATTACAACACCACAGGCACAAACCCTCACACAGATACAACAATACACACACACATACACACACAGAGAGTCAAAAGAGAATGTGGCTGTGAACTGAGACAGCAGCTTCAGTTGCTGCAGTAAAACAATTTCGCAGTCAATTTTCCTTTTATGAGCGGAAAATATTTCACTGTGAAAATATGACATGCATATTGGCAGCTATCAAACCGATGCCCCCACCCCCAAAACTCCCATCCCCTCCTCAACCCGTAACTGTTATCAGCATCCTTCGATCGAAAACATTTGCGTTCAACTTTAATTGAAACGACAAATACTGCGTTAAGTCAATCGAAAACAAAATAAAGCACAAATTTCAATCAGATAGTAAAAGCAAAGAAAAAGTCAATATGAAAAGTGCTAAAAAGTTCTCAAATTGCGACATAAAACAGCAACAGCAACAGAACAGAACAGAACAGAAGCAACTTGGCAGGTAGTCGTAGATGGCGCATTTGCTGCATAAAGTCAAAGTCATTAAAAAGTAATGTTATCGTCAACGCACCCAGCCACGCCCCCAATCTACAATTGCCTCAGTCGAAGCAGGACGGGACGTTGAGTGCGGATTTTGCCTGTCTCAACTCCTTTTGCTGCCAGGCGCTCCATTAATGATGGATGAATACTCGAGTCGACTTGAGTCTAGAGTCGTGGAGTCGTGGACTCCTGGAGTGGCGAGTCCTTGACTGGCGGCTGTTGCGCACCGAAAAATGATTTGATGAAAACATTTGAAATTTTTATCGGGTGCAAAATTATTCAGAACTGTTGATGTCATCGCCACAGCCACAGAGAAATGATGACGATGCGAGTGACGTTGAAATATGAAGCGACATTACCTACTTCTCCTAATGGCAGCAGCAGCGGGAACACCTCCTTCTGCTACTGAAACTAGGGGCTGCAATGATTGGCCTTTTTTTTTGTGGGTCCACCCCCTTTTCTACAGGCATTGCCCCTTTTAAGAGGCAACGGAGCGCGTCTGTTAACTCTGCTTGGCCCTTGCCGATAAGAAGTTTGTCATTTTTTGTTGTTGTTTTTACGACAAAAGATGGAGCGGGTAGAGGGTCTGTGGGGGGGGGGGGGTAGGTTAAGCTTGGAGATTTAATTTTTATTAACATTAGAAGTGCACTTAAAATTTGTAATAAATGACTTTGGAATCGATTGGGAGACAAACGATTTTATATGCTCCATAAAGTTTGATACGGTTCAACGAGCAGGCTATATAAAATACATTCACATAACTATGTCACATATATGTATATATAAATATATATGTTTAAAATGAACAAGAACAAATATACAAATATACAGCTATTAAATAATCATTCGCATGCTTAAATGCCGCCAAGTGATCATAAAAAAGTTTCTACATTATTTGAATCAGTAAAAATCATATTAATTTTTGTATGATGCTCCCCAAAGCAATTCATAGTTTTGCGGTCCATTAGTGATGTAAGATAGGGTTTCACGATTATAGGATATTTACTGCTATTTGGCAAAGAGTCAAGTTATTGAATTTTAGTTGGTCTTCAGTTGAGTACCATTATCACAGGGTGTGTGAGATTTTGATCTGAGTGTATGTTGCAAAATATACGCATTTAATTTTTGTCCATTAAGATAATAAAATAATAATTTCTTCATTTAATTACAATAAATATAATAAATAATAGTTAGCAAACAAATCTAAACTAGAGGTATTTAAAAAAGATTTTATAATACCATTTATATTGAATAGATAATTGCATATGTTCTGCTTAAGAATCAGCAAATTAGCTTTCTTGGTTTGAAAAACTTAAGCTTAAAGCAACAGCTAAAAGCAGCTAATGGAATCATTTTTAGGATCTTCCGGTTTATTGACCATTCATTTGGTAGACCTTATCTTTTATTACGGCGCGTGAAATTCATAAACTTTGAGCAAATTGTGGCAAACTTTTACGGACTTAACATGACAGTTACAGAACGGTGCATGTTTCTAGGAGGACGGATGCGCACTTGCATACTATGTACCATGTACCATGTACCATGTACCATCCACCATGTACCAAGTACCATGTACCATTCATTTACCAAGTACCATGTACCTTCTACTATGTGTGGCCATTATAAAAGTTTATTTTTTTACATGCGTCTAGGGATGAGGGTAGACGAAGAGGGGGATGGGGGATGGGGGATACCTCATGGGTGTTGCGCTGACGCTGACGACTGTGGCTTCAGCTTTTTTTATTGCCGGGCGCTGTTTGACGTGTACCTGGACGTGAATGCGGACACCGATGTGGGCTAGTCGGTTGGGGATGTGCGGTTGTTCCGTTGATTCGTTGCTGGGTTGTTTGGGGATGTGTGTGTGAGTGTCTGCGTGTGTGTGTGGTGGGTACGTGTGCTGCTCCCACAGGTGACGATGGCCTCGTTTATGAACAAACAGCAAAATGTTGTCAACATTTCGAAATTTATTTGTTCAATATACTTATAAACACACACAGAGACAGACACAGAGACAGAGACAAACGATGAGCATATGTTGACTAAGTGTGTGTATGTGTGTGTGTGTGTTCTCGGCTGTTGTGTGTGCGTGTGTTATTAAATTAAACACAGAGCTGCCATCAGCACTGGGGCCAAAAGCATTCATTAGCCACGTTTACTGCACCCGTGGCGACCTCCATTTTGGCTGATGAGTTTTGTTTTTTCTTGTTATTTTTTTTTCGTGTCCTACGTTGTCCTGCAAGGAAAACTTTCCCGCTGCGTAGGTTGGTGTGTGCGTGTGTGTGTGTATGCTTTTTGTTCTGTGCCCCGTGTGTGTGTGATTACCCAGCTGGATGTGGTTCCCATCTGTCCTCGAAAATGTGCTTCCGATCTTGTATCAACTACTTATTACGCAATATATATTTATAATTTCCGAGTTCATTTGAAGGTTATACATTTCATAAGTCCTGCAATTGTTTTTTATGCAAAGAATGGCTGGAATGTAAAAAGTGTATTTGTTGTGTATTTGTCAAGTCCTTCAGCAGTTTCACATTGCACTCAAGTACTGTATGTTAAAAGAGTATTTATTTTATTATAAAAACTACAATTTTTCCTTTACTATGACATACTTTTTATGACAGTCTTTAAACTCACGTTAAATATGGCATCAAGTGTCGGAAGATAAAGTAGTACTAAAACATCAAATACATTTTTTTTTATTTTATACAGTGCCTAAGAGATACCCATCATTAAATATATACAGTATTTACATTATTTAATTATATCATTTTTAAATATTATGTTTTTCCTTTTTTTTAAAGATAAATTATTGTTAAGTACTTAACTGCATAATCCGATCGATATCTTATAGATAAGAATTATTAAAAATCTTCAAAGTAAGTGATGCCAAATATAAGCTTTAGGCATCTGCAAATTACTGTCAGTTCCAACTGGGAACTTTGTGTGGCGTTCTTTCCTTCCTTCGGTTTTTTCTTTCTCATTACTTTGTCTAGGAGTATTTGCTGTGGCGGCTGTTGCCGATTCGTGACTGCGGCGTTGGCACCGTCTGTCTGTTTGTCCGTCTCCGTCTCCGTCTATATTTCTGTTAGTGGGTTGCATGTTGATGCTGTTTGGTGTTTTGGTGTGATGCTACATTTTGATACGCGTATTTGTTCTAAAGTGTCCCGTGTACGTGATCTCCACTCCAAGGAATATAGAAATGATTATTGCGACGTCATTCCGGCCAAATGGCAAACGTTGACGGCCTCTTTAGACTGAAAATATTAACGGGTCACAGTTGTAGCTGCTGTTGCTGCTGTTCCTCTGCTCTTGGGCTGCAGTTAAATGCGATTTGACCTGTGTGTGTGTGTGTTTGTGTTTTGGGTAACGCCCAAACGCATTAATTCTAATTAACTTTTTGCGGTTAGCTCATCAACCCAAAAATGGGACCTGGACCTGAATCTGGAAAATGGAAACTGGAGCCGCAGCTGGCCGCAGTCGTTTTTGCCGGTTTATGAGCACTCCCCGCACGAAATAGCGACAACAAATGAAGTGCAGGCAATAAAAAGCGACAAAGGCAAATGGCGAAACGTCGTCCTAGTCGTCCTTGCCCCCATTTGCTCTGCCCGCCCGTCCGCCTGCTATTTGTGCGTTGAGCCATGAAAATGGAAATGAAAATTTATGCGTACCAACTACTGCCGGGCACAAAATGCGTCGCGTTCGTGTGATTAAAACACCTGCGTCGACAGATGCCAGCCGCAGCAGCAGTTGCCTCCTATTCAAACCCCAGTCCGGCTCTTGTTTCCTTCGTCCTGTCTCCTGTCTCCATTTTCAAACCAGTTGGTTGGTCGCCCAGGTGATCATAGCTTTTCATTTTCGCAGCCTAATGAAACGTCATGTTATTTATGGCAGAGATGCGCTCTAATGCAAACTCATTGCTTTCCATCTGCTCGCTCCACAAAAACGCACAAAAGCAGGCCAGAAAGTATAAAATTCCATTCAGCAGATTATTCTGTGCAATTACCAGGGGAGCCACTATTTAAATGGTACCCGCATTATGACCATAATCTGGAAAATCTTTTGTAATTATTGAGATTTAAACGCCAAAGAACAAGTGGATTGTGCCAACTTTTATAATGAATTTGATACGTTTATAATGAGGAATATAGACAAGATTAACTGTGAATAGACAAAAATCCAATTTGACTTTCAGTTTTGCTGGAAATTTGCTTTTCTTTTCTTTATAATTTATTTTGATGAGGAAAAGTTTTCTCCGAATATTTTTCTATATTTATTTAAATGTTAATTATTTCTGTGTATTACGCCTAATTAGTTAATTTATAATAACTGACTTTGTTGTTACTTTATATATGCAATTATTGATAATAATATATAAAGTACTTAAAACTTTTCGAAGAACTCCAAAAATTATATTACTTATGTGCTTAACTTGCATAATTTTATGATTCAACAACACTTGCAACAAAATAGTTTTCACTTGGTTTTCTATTAGCGCAAATTTCAAGAGCGTCCATCAATTTGCAGTTGTTCAGTGGTTGGGCTTAAATAGCCCAATCTGATTGTACATAATTCATTCAACTAGACAAAACTAAACAGAGTTTGGAATTGATCGAAGCAATTGACAATTTGACATACATTAAGCTGCTCAATTTGTCTTTAGAATCAGTGCCAATGGGAACCCCCATCGGAGTCGTCCGCAGATATTGCTCACTTGTCACTTCACTGAATGCGTCGATTCTATGCCTTTTTTATAGCTTTACTTAATACATACATATATCTGTATATATATATAAATATATATATAAGTGTATATATATAAGTATTTTTTTTTTTTGGCAATCTTCAACCCCAAAACGTGTTTAGCATTGATAAATTTGTGGGCGTGCGGCGTGACTGGCGTGACTGACCATTGAACAAGAAGAAGATGAAGCTGAAGCTGGAAAAGAAGAAAACGAAGACAACGGGAAATGACTTTCAGAGGGCAGCAAGAAACGGGACCATTAAAAATGCTAATGTGTCTATTGAATGCGAATTTTATGCAAATGACAAGGTTAAAAGCAAAATAAGTGCCACGCTACGCTGGTAATGCGATAAAAAATTTGACACATCATCACTTTTCAATAAAATCAACAAATTTTATTTAAGTCACCCAACGGATGCGCCTCGCTGCCCACCCACCCACAAAGACCCACCCACTGCCCGAAACTTCTCCATCTATAAATATTTTTTCTTCTACTCGCTGTTGCGCCACCACACAAAAAGCGGCAGGAAGGATGTTCGATGATGGGGACAGGGTGGCTCAGGGGCTTTCAAAGCTGGCGAAAAGTAATGCCATTTTCTATGGGGCCCCTGCTACACCGCCGATTACCCGTGGGAAGCTTATCCATTTTGGCCATACGTTTTTCAGTCTCTCTCTCTCTCTGTGTGGGTGTGTGTAGGTGTAAGTCTGAGTGTGAGTGTGGGTGTGTGTGTGTGTGTGGCCCACATTATGCCATTCTTTGCGTTCTGGTTGTTTTTCTTTGTTTGGCTTTTCTTTTCTTTTCTCTCGGCTTTTCGCTTTTGTCAAATGCGGAAGTAGCCAGCGAGGCTTTTCAGTTCACAAACTAAAAAATACTTTGAATTGTGAAATGTGAAATCCGGTTATATTACTAATTTCACTCTCGCTCCCTCTCTTTCTGCCTGTCTCTCTCTCTCTCTCTCTGTCTCTCTTTTGTGCAATGCATCATCCTTTTACGCCGGCTCTTAGGTGACTCCTGTTGCAGAGTTGTTGCTCGGGGCATGGCTGGCACATTCAACATCAATTACAGCATCCCGAACAGAAAATGTAGTTTCTCAATTCGCAATGGTAACCCAAAATGTCACTCTTCGTGATTGATGGAATTGACAATTGCCGCCGCCCACGCATAACAGCAAATGGATGAATCTGCCACCGCACTTTACCACCACCCGTTCATCCCCACGTGCCCCACTTGCCCCACCATCCAGCAGTCCTTGGCACACTACTCAAGCTACAGTCACCATTCAGCAATCAACAATCAGCAGTCCCCAGTAACCAGGAACCAGTCAGCATCCAACAGCTCTGCTCGGAACAGTTCCTATGTCATGTCAGGCTCTGCATTTGCCGCTGTCAATTCGGGTAACATTTGTCTGGCAGCGGCAGCTCAATTAGGCGATTTCAAATCCCCATTCGACATGGTTAAAGTGCGCCAAAGAGTGCCAGACCTGAGGAATATTGTATATTGTATATTGTATATTGTAGTTTGTATATATTGTATAGAAGCACGTTTTTAAGACGCGAATCATGTCCAAAAGTATAAATGAACATGCAACATTTTCTTTTTAAATTTGTGCTAGTTTAGTTATAAACTTTAATTCCTTAATGACAATACTTGCCATATACAAGTATATTTAATATTTATAGAAATGTAGTAATTAAGTATTTTAAATATATTTTCTGACTTAGATAGATAGCACATAGGCAGGTAATTAATTCACATGACAAATGATTGATTGATGAATGGGGCACAAGTTGTGAATTAATTGACGAGCTGTTTTATTGTAGTTATTCTTATTATTCAAGGGTCATCATAGATGTTGTGTGCACACAATTAACGCCTCATTTGTTTGGGGTGAGGTGCTTAAAACGTTTATTTCCATTGCTGAAATATTATTGCTTTAATTGCCACTAATAGCCACGATTCCCGCCTGGCCAAGGCAACGTCGTCGTCAGCGTAACCGTCATCAAGTTGGCCAATTGAATTTGCTATTTCACATTTCGTGTAAACATCGCGTGCAATTACAAATATTTGACTTGTTTACTACTCGAGTTAGCTCGTATGAGTGCTCTTTGCTATATTCAAATTTCCCATTCAGCTGTAGAGCAAAACGAACACTTATCAAAACATTAACAATAAACAACAACAAACAATTATGATTATTAGGTACGACAAACCCTTTAGACAACTTGAACTCAGGTGTTTTATTGACAATATTATTTATATGAAAAAATAACAATTAAGAACGGCTGCGCTATACCCTGTAATGGAAACAGACTGCCTATTCTAACATTACTAACTAATATTACATATAATAAAACAATTTATATTCAAACTTATTTTTATAATTTTCAGTGTGCATTTTGTGAATTATGAATTATTTATTAATTGATTAATTATTTTATTTTTATATGTTTATTTTTTTATTTAATTAATTAATTTAGAGTAAACCAATTAAATGTATTATGTGTGGTTAATTTACTCATATCCTTTTCCTTATTTTTTTCTTTCTATCATTTTCTCTGTGATATAAATGAATGAATATAAATGAATATGATGTATGTCAAGTCTTCTCCCCGGTTGCATTTAATTTTATAATTTAAAATTCATTACTAAATGCCAGAAATGACCAACATAAAAATAGTTCAAATACACTTGCAGTTGTGTGTACTCAAAATGAATCACTCGGAGCCCTCGGAGACCCTCATCAAAAGCGACTTTTGTTTGAGCTTCGAGAAATATGTGACGGCAATTTAATTAAAAACTTATGAATGAGTGAACAAAAAAACTTTTGCCCATCCTTCGACTTGAAGATGTTTTTATCGTACACAATGAATTCAGCAAACACACACACACACACACACACTTATGTTGATATGTGTGTTTGTTTGTTTGTTTCTGTCTGTGTTTGTGTGTGTGTGTGTGTGTGTGTGTGCAGATCAGCATATGAAAACTATGCGAAGCTTTTTCGGCTTCCTATAAAAGCACAAAGTTTTTACAGCGTAAAAATATAATTGGAGAAATTTAAAAAGTTTTTATTTATTTTTGTGCTTTTAGTTTGTATTTGCTAGTTTTACAAGCGTCCAAATTAATTTTTTTTTTAACTATACTTCAAATTGCAGTACACGAGTACTTGAGCATGGGAGTAAAGATAAATGAGGAGGGTGAGATAACTAACTATAATATGTATACCTTATAACCAGAAGCAAGCAAATGTTTTGTATATATTTCGAAACAATATTGAGACAACTTCAATTCTTTCAGATTAGATAATATCTTATAAATCTTATAAATATTTTAGTATTTTTTTATTTATTTATAATTTTAATTTTATTTTAAATTTAATTTAATTTAAAAAGCTGCTCAGTGCTCACATTTACTCATTGTTGATAAACCCTTAAAATTCCTTAGGGGCTACTTTATTTCTTGACAGTAGCTTTAATACAAGTTAATCTTGAAAATCCAAGAGTCAAATCGATCAAAAATGCTCAGTGGCAACTTTTGGAGCATTTTGGCTGGGACACAAGAATGCATTGTAAATGTATTTTACACACATAAATTGTTGTCTCCTGGTCGCAATCTCACTTGGCACATTTACAAGCATTTCTCATCGTTTTGTGCTGCTCTCCGCCGGATGTATTCGAAAGGGGGGGAACGCGGTGGCTCTTTTGGGTTGGGAAATATGCGGATTTATTAAGGGTTGGGGATTGGGTTGGAGCCTGTCCATTTTATTGTGTGTTTGTCTGTCTGTGTGTGTGTGTGTGTGTGTGTGTGTGTGCAAATGGTAAAAGTGAATAAGAAAATTTGTTTGCCAACTTTTGGTGTAATTTGTAAACATCAAAGAGAATACCAGAGAAAACATGTCCACGAGTCAAAGGGATCAAGAGTTGCTTTGCGAATTCGTGCGGAAATCTTCTACGTGTGCGGCATGCCAAAATAAGCGAGTGTGCTTTTGTGTGTGTGTATTGGTGTGTGTGTGTTTGTGTATATTTGTGTGTGCATTGTACAAGTTACGGCAGCTGGCATCTGCCTTCGGGACAACTTATTCCACCAGTTGCCTTAAACAAATCCATTGATGTGCTGTTGATACAACATTCGGATTACTTAACCCAAAGCGCATTACGTAAATCAATGGATTTGCTGCTTAAGCTGTGAATGGTTTGGCATCATCTAAATCCCGAATGGGTTGCCACAGAATACATGACGCTAATGAAGCGCCAAGCCAATAATATATATAAATATATATGTATGTATATATATATAAAAATATAAATAACAGGGCACGATCAAGTTGAACGCTGCTGATGATGTGGCTGTGGTGCAGATGGACGCAACTCTACGCCGAAAAAGTTATGATAACAATGAACTAATTAAGAAACATGACGTCCTTATGACAGCCTCGACCTCGGCCTCGGCATCATCCCTAGCCTCGGCCTAAGACACCGCAGTAGTGAAAACTCGGCCCTTGCAGCAGCCCCATCCCAATCGCTGAGGAGTCAGACAGCAGCAAGGAGCACGGAGCAGCAGCAAACCAGCAGTAGGAGCTGAAGGAGGAGCCGAAGCCACTGAAGCAGCATCGCTGATGATGTCCTGATGTACTAATTAAGTTTTGAACGTGACGAGAAATTGCAAGTAGCAATTTCGTTGTTTGATTTTTCGCTGAGCGAAAATTCTTCTTCATCTCTGGGTTCTCTTCTTTTTTTTGCTCCTGTGGCTCTTTTCATCTGAATAATTAGCTGCAAAGTGTGCAAGGGACTCAGTAGCCGGAACAGGCCAACGAGATGGCAATATTCGTACTCCCACCACTCCTCCCACGATTGTGGGTAGTTTCCTTTTTTGCTAACTACAAATTAGAATTAATTTGCTTGATGCTGCAATATATTTGGCTGCTTATGAGCTGTTGCTAATGAAGAAGGACAATGGTCGAGGCACTGAAGCAATTTCAAGCAAAGCACTCGAACTCCAGGCAACTAGATACTCTAAATCATTCAATGACACCGTTTGGAAGTGGTACTTAATTTAGTCAGGAGTTGTAGTTGGGGGTTGTTAGTTGGGATTTAATAAAACTATAAATAAATTTATTGATTTTTGACTGCTCTCCGAGGAAGTCAGGAAGTTTGTAAGCGTCATAATAATAGGATTTATTTAACAACACCTATAGATGACAATTTTTAAAAAAGTCCAACGGTTTTTTTTTTTTGCTTTAAATCGCTTTGTTTATCGCTGCGTCTCTTTGTCAGTTGGTCCGCAAACGTTTTTCTCTCACTTCCTTGCCTGTGGAATGTTTACGCCATTGTTGGCAGAATTTGTTGTATTTGGACGAAGCTTTTGTGCTTGTTTTGAGGTTTCATTAAAAAGAATTTAATTACAAGAAACTCATTTCTCTTCGGTCTCCATTCTCTGTTCTTCGTCGCTCCCATTACGTGTCCCAGTTCTGCCACGCCCCCTTTATTATGCATTTTCACATTTTGTGCGCTGCGTCGCCAACTCTTTTGTAAATTGTCTCCTTATCAAGCTTGGGCAGAGAGAAAGAAAGAGAGAGAGAGAGAGAGGGGCTGAGTGAGTGGGAAAAAAACAGAGGGAGGTAGAAAATGTGAAATAAAAATTACCGTTGCGGGGATTAAGAAGTTTCGCTATTATCATTCAAATTATAATTACTTGCAATTGTTTTTATAATGTTCATTAACATTTAGCGCCTTCAGAAATTGCAGCGAAATGAGAGCAGTGTCTGCGATGCCTGCCAGCTAAATTTCATTGCAGACATTTTCGTAATTATTTTTTAAAGTGTAATTTGCGCAGCCGCCTCTGGGAAGGATTAGCCCGGAAATATGGCAGCATGTGTTAATTGGATTTTTGGTGCCCATAAAGACAAAAGTTGATGGTGAAAAGTGTGCAAGGCTCTTATTTAGCTTGGAGGTAAATTTAAATAAACACGATTATCAAACAGCTAGCACCCCAAAAAAAAAAGGAAGAAGATTAAAACTGTAAAGTAAATCATATATATACAAAAATATATGTACATAAATCATATACATAACCAACTTCAGCATACCAGTTAACCAACATAAATTCAATTCGAATTTAGACTCCAAGAGATTTAAAAAAAAAAATGCCAAAAACAATTTGTTATTTTTCCAAATCATATTTGTGAAACCCGATTAGAAATGTTGGCTGTGACAAGCTTCAAGCTATTTTAATTTTTAATACTCAGCCGCATTTTGTGCATCTCGGTAAATATGAATATATAATTCATTAAAAGCACGCACGGAAATAAGCCAAAAAATTGTGGCTTATGCAAAAAGGAATTTTGTATTTATACAAATTTATCTTATATATAAATGAGCCCACCAATTTGGACAAATATTTATAAGAATTTCTGTTGATTTATTGAAGTGGAACTAATTGTGGGCGTTGAACTGCACAACAAAAATTGTAGTAAAATAATAATGAAAAAATATATATTTTCAATTTAAATACGAGTTGTCATATTGAATTTGACTTTGTTTGTGAGTGAATAAAACGAATAATTACTTAAATGAGTGCTGAGCACAAATTGTTTAATTAAACACTCATCTGCTGGAAGCCAACGAGACAACAGAAACAAGTTTCGTGTCTATACAAAATTAATTTCAGCACTCCAACAACATATTTATGTACATATCATATCCTGGCAGCCGGGAGCCGAGGACCAACTGAAACTCCAACTGGAGGCACTTGCGTGTTTGCGTGCAATTCGTTATCGCAAAACAAAGAAAACGACGTAAATTCAACACCTACAAAAAGTCAGTCGAATGAAGTCAGCTGAGTCGAGTCTGGGGCGGGTCTTGAAAAGTTAGGTCCACGTGTATTTTTTAAATACATTGGAGCTTAATTGGGTTATACAGCACTCGGATTAAGTTGCAGGAGAAGAAATGAGTTAGCTGATTTATAGTCTAAGAGCTGTCAATTGAATACTGGATCAGGTAGTTAAATGAATTCGTATCTGGTCTCTGGATGAATGTAAAACAATAGTCACAGCTTGATATGATATTTAAATTGAATTGCTTAATTATGAAAAGAAATTATGCTTAAATTTACTTGCAGGCTGTTTATCTTTTAGTTAACAATATTTACCCTTACAAACACAAACTAATTCATATTGCAACTCTACTTACAAATAATAATATAATATATATAATATTAATTAATATACATTGATTGCTTATTACTGGTTAACCTCTTTTTCTAATTAAATTATGTGCCTTATACATAATTTTGTAAAATGTTTATAATAATGTTGTTTGTTGTCAATGAATTGTGTGCAAACAATTAGCAGCTTAACAATATTCATATTTATTAAGGGATTCATGCGTTCCTTGAAGTGAATACATTCAGAGATTTAATTGAAAATAGCTTTGACAGAATACCAGATAGATTTATTAAAATTGATTAGTATTTATAGAATTTTAACTTTGATCCTCATGCACTCAAGGCAGTCAAATGAAATGCAGCTCAAATAATCCATCAAAAACATTAGCCCAAAGGACATTCCAGAGTAATTAAATGATCTGTGTGTGTTGGCCTATGTAATTAAGTACAATGCATTGGAATACTTATCGTACAGTGAGCACATGTCAGTCATTAATTTGAGTTTACAAAAGCCTATTTGTGATTTGTCAAAATTGAATTTGGCTCTTATCGAGCAATTGATTGATGGCCAACGCTGCTGATGCTTTTGCTACGAAAAGTTTATGTCCTTCTAATGCAGCCAGCTGTCCCGTCTCTCCACTTTTGGCCAGGCCAGCAACTTTTGGCAAGCACTTTGCAACCCACACACACACACACACACATGCAGATAGACACACGTGATGGTGGGATTGAGAGCTTAGGCGAAAATGCAAATGCAATGTTGAAATGGCATTCTGCTCCCGTTGGACGTGTACTCGGAGAGGCGGTGCACGTGCTCATCAGATTGCCAGATTGTCAGTTTCCAATTTCGATGGCAAGTGGATTTAACCAGGCCAAATGCAGATACTATTTTCAGGTATTTCTAACGGTTTGTTGCACTTTAAAAGTGTCCGCCCATTACTCAAATACTGGCAACCAAACAATGCAAAATGCTGCAGGTATTTATTATTGTAATTTTTCTTCTTTTTTTTTCCTGCTTTATTGTCTGATTTGTTGACTGGCAAATCTCAAATGGAGTCACATTTTCAATGGATGCAATGCAACTTTTGTCACAGGGGGTTGCTGGAAAAAAAAAGTGTACAAAATGACAGCAGCGGAAGTTGAAGTGCTGTTGGGAATTGCAAAATTTGTTGCCTGCCATTGTCATTTTTGTTTTCGTGGCTGCCACTGCAGCAGCAGCAGTAGCAGTAGCAGTGGCAGAGGCAGCTGCAACAGCGGCGACTGTGGCGCATTCGTGCGTTTTATTCCCAGCCAAACTGTAAATTCAAAGCCAGCGGCGCAAAATCGGGCCAGCAACAACAATAACTGAAAAGAGCTACTATAACAACAACTACAACAACAATAACAACAATAACAACGACAACAACAACAGCAGCCCGTTAGCACTTTTCAGCTATTGAAATTTGCTGCAATTGTCAGCTTTTGCGTGCCATGCAAATTTCCCAGTGTAAGAGGAAAACTCGACAACAAGAAAACACAGCTCTGCAAAAATTATGTTTCTGTGCCGGCTACCCGGAAAAACTAAATATTCAAGCATCGATTCCAGTGACAACATGTTTCTATATAGGGTATATACAACTATATAATACTATAGCAGCAGAGTTTAGCATCCTAGTCTTATTCGAGTATTTGGAAAATGGTAAAAGGATAAAAAGCCAAGCTATGTAAAAAAGCAAAAGGAAGCACCCCTGACTCGACATTCTCGATCAGGATCAACAGTCAATCTGATCTAAGAGACTATGAGAGCTAAAGACTTTAATTTTGGAATTAAGTTCTCGTGTAAGACAACATATCAATCTTATTTAATTTTACTGACAACTCTTCCCGTTTCGCAAATGTCTACAGAAATCGATTTCAATTAACAATAGAAACTACATTTTTCATTGAATAGATCCGTTAGGAAACAAGCTGAGTTGAAGATGTCCGATAGTTTTGCACTCTGGAGCATAGCATTTTTACTTGTTTAATCTGATGAAACTCGGAATATATTTAACACAATTAACAAATCACTTTGTCAGTCAGTCAGTTCGAAACTACTTTTGCCAAACTAACTGAGTGGTCGATAAATGTGTGCTGACCATCTCCTTTTATTGGCTGGCAACTTATTAATCCCAGACTTGATCAGAGCAAACATTGAAGCAAATGTGCTTAAAAAGCACACAATGTCCACTTAATGCTACCCATTAATGGACTTTTAAGTGCTGCCAACAATGTTCTCAGTGTGTTTGACTTTATTGTTGAAACGTACTTTGATTTTGGTGCACATGGCCCAAAGTTCTGGACCCAATCTCTCGGGCACGTTGTGTATGCTGTCTGGACCACTATCGAGTCGTTTGGTTTTGAGCTCATAATCCGTTTAGTGGATGCAGCAACACGTGCGAATGTTCCTTACAACATTTTTACTTCTATTTTTGGCAAGTTAAATAGCTAAGGTGAGTGAGAAGTATTTATTAGTCACAAATAGAAAAGTGAAACTTTAACCAAAGGTACTTGATGCAGAAACGTCTCTTTAAGAAAAATATATATATTTCTGCAATGATACCAAATGTATAATAGTATATTGGATTAGTGCAATGTCCGTCATGCTGTCTGTCCGTCTATTCGTCCGTCCGTCCATTTGTCTGTCTGTATGAACGCAAGTTTCTTCGACACCTTTAGAGATTAAGACTCGAAACTTGCAACATATACTTAAAAGTACCCTCAAAAGTTAAAGTGTCAAGGTTGGAGTCCTTCGTCCACTTGGGTGTTGCACTTTCGGAATATAATTTTGACTTATGTTCCGACCCATAATCACGTTTTCAACTTTAAATGTACGATTGATCTGGAGGCCAAACTATTATTAAAACGCCATTTCTTTTGAAAATGCGTTGATTTTTGACGAAGTTATGGCATTTTGAAGGTTCGACCTATGCCGATATGCCAATTTTCTAACTATAATTTTGACTTATGTTCCGACCCAAAATCACGTTTTCAACTTTAAATGTACGATTGATCTAGAGGCCAAACTATAAATAAAACGCGCTCGCTTTTGAAAATCCGTTGAGTTTTGACGAAGTTATGCCAATTTGAAGGTTCGACCTATGCCGATATGCCGATATGCCGATTTTCTGACTATAATTTTGACTTACGTTCCGACCCAAAATCACGTTTTCAACTTTAAATGTACGATTGATCTAGAGGCCAAACTATAAATAATACGCGCTCGCTTTTGAAAATCCGTTGAGTTTTGCCGAAGTTATGGCATTTTGAAGGTTCGACCTATGCCGATATGCCAATTTTCTAACTATAATTTTGACTTATGTTCCGACCCAAAATCACGTTTTCAACTTTAAATGTACGATTGATCTAGAGGCCAAACTATAAATAAAACGCGCTCGCTTTTGAAAATCCGTTGAGTTTTGACGAAGTTATGGCATTTTGAAGGTTCGACCTATGCCGATATGCCAATTTTCTAACTATAATTTTGACTTATGTTCCGACCCAAAATCACGTTTTCAACTTTAAATGTACGATTGATCTAGAGGCCAAACTATAAATAAAACGCGCTCGCTTTTGAAAATCCGTTGAGTTTTGACGAAGTTATGCCAATTTGAAGGTTCGACCTATGCCGATATGCCGATATGCCGATTTTCTGACTATAATTTTGACTTACGTTCCGACCCAAAATCACGTTTTCAACTTTAAATGTACGATTATATGCCGATATGCCGATTTTCTGACTATAATTTTGACTTACGTTCCGACCCAAAATCACGTTTTCAACTTTAAATGTACGATTGATCTAGATGCTAAACTATAAATAAAACGCGCTCGCTTTTGAAAATCCGTTGAGTTTTGACGAAGTTATGGCATTTTGAAGGTTCGACCTATGGCGATATGCCAATTCGGCATAGTGAACATTCGACCTATGCCGATATGCCGATATGCCGATTTTCTGACTATAATTTTGACTTACGTTCCGACCCAAAATCACGTTTTCAACTTTAAATGTACGATTGATCTAGATGCCAAACTATAAATAATACGCGCTCGCTTTTGAAAATCCGTTGAGTTTTGACGAAGTTATGGCATTTTGAAGGTTCGACCTTTGCCGATATGCCGATATGCCGATTTTCTGACTATAATTTTGACTTACGTTCCGACCCAAAATCACGGTTTCAACTTTAAATGTACGATTGATCTAGATGCCAAACTATAAATAAAACGCGCTCGCTTTTAAAAATCCGTTGAGTTTTGACGAAGTTATGCCAATTTGAAGGTTCGACCTATGCCGATATGCCGATTTTCTGACTAATAATTTTGACTTACGTTCCGACCCAAAATCACGTTTTCAACTTTAAATGTACGATTGATCTAGATGCCAAACTCTAAATAATACGCGCTCGCTTTTGAAAATCCGTTGAGTTTTGACGAAGTTATGGCATTTTGAAGGTTCGACCTATGCCGATATGCCAATTCGGCATAGTGAACATTCGACCTATGCCGATATGCCGATATACCGATTTTCTGACTATAATTTTGACTTATGTTCCGACCCAAAATCACGTTTTCAACTTTAAATGTACGATTGATCTAGAGGCCAAACTATAAGTAAAACTCCATTGCTTTTGAAAATCCGTTGAGTTTTGACGAAGTTATGGCATTTTGAAGATTCGATCTATGCCGAAATGCCGATATGCCGATTTTCTGACTACAATTTTGACTTATGTTCCGACCCAAAATCACGTTTTCAACTTTAAATGTACGATTGATCTAGAGGCCAAACTATAAGTAAAACTCCATTGCTTTTGAAAATCCGTTGAGTTTTGAGGAAGTTATGGCATTTTGAAGGTTCGACTTATGCCCATATGCCGATTTTCGGACTATATGCCGATTTTCTGACTATAATTTTGACTAAGTTTCCGACCCAATTTCACGTTTTCGACTTTAAATGTACGATTGATCTAAAGGCCAAACTATAAGTAAAACGCCATTGCTTTTGAAAATCCGTTGAGTTTTGACGAAGCTATGGCATTTTGAAGATTCGATCTATGTCCAAATGCCTATTTTCTGACTATAATTTCGACGTATGCCCATTTGCGGCCTTAGAAAACATAAGTGCGCATATATTCCATAATTTGTAACCTAGAGGCACCAAATGTTGAAAGTATGTTACTGGTAACTCCCCTAAGAGATCGATAAAAAAAATTGGATGGCCACGCCATCTCCTCCTACCTAAACCGATAAATGCCAATATCATTATTATGAACTACTCCCGCCCCCCAAAATCTCGAATGGTGTATATCTTGCGTAATTTATGAGCTACAGTTGCCAATCTTCGAAGAAGGGTTACAATCTTATATCTAGCTTAACATGAAAAGCAAACTTGGACAGTATTTCTTGGTTGCATACAAATTATGGTATCATAGTATTTCGCTGTCGGTTACTGCAACTGTCGACTGCAATGTTCTCTCTTTGTTAATATTATGATATCGAAGGCTGAAAATTAATTCATCAAGCAATTTGATAGGAAGCACATTCAAGGATAAGTAAACAAATTTCTTGGCAACTCCTACCATGTTATTTGTTAGCTGATATTAGCTGGTGTTTTGTTGGTAGCGTTCTCACTTGTTATATTTTTCAAAAGAGTGTTAAGATTAAATATTAAATATAAATAATAGTATAATTCCATAAGCACACAAAACACAATATATCAAGAAATTTGTTTAAAGCTCTTACGCAGCTTAAGCACAGATGTGTTAGTTAAGTTTCTGATAGCTTCTGTAGGATTGTTAAAAATATAGTTAAAGCTGGTTTATTCGTTTCCCAACAATTCAAGAAATGAATTCAGAAAATTGAATTAAGAATATACAAATATGAATATAAGCTTAAAGATCCCCTAAACATATAAAAGAAGAAAAACTGAGCTGACAAACATCTTTGGGCATTTGGTTGTTGTCCAATGGGGCATAACAAGTGGTTGAATCTGGTTGTGTAGCAACTATTCAGTGGTTGCTTTTGCATACCCACATTAATGTAGTCGCACCACACGAAATTGAAAAACCGCTGAGTGAATTCGTCCCAGCTGGTTCACATTTCCGTTTGCTGGACAGAAATTGCTGGAATTATATTTATGAGGCTGGCCTCTGGCATATGGCAGGGTTCATGTCCGTTCAGGTTGGATTGGGATGGGGTGCTGGTTTGTTGGCCGCTGGTTTTGGTCGGTTTGCCTTTGCCAAAAGATATTTAAAATCAAATTTGTTTAATTTACATGCATAAACGCGTCAAATTTGTTTGGGAAATGTGTACCAGACTGGAGCAATATCAACTGAAGGCAGCGTGCAGTGTCGGAGAGGAAGAGCTGTAAGTTCTGGATTGGTCTCTGGTCGCTGGTCTCGTGTGTGTGTGTGGGTGTGTGTGGGTGTGTGCGCTCAAAGGCAACAACTGTTTCCGTTAATATAAAATGCAAATTTTGAGCATTTTTAGTAGCGCCCAAAAATTGGTCAAAACCCACACCCCACCATAACCTGAACCCATGGCCTGCGGTCAGTTTGGTTATTTTTGGACAAAAACAACAACAGCACAAGATATGAGTTTGTAATAGCCAAATCGGTTGGTTGGCTGCGTCTGGGTTTTGGGTTTGGGTGTGGGTGTGGGTTGGGATGCGTGTTCGTCGGCTTGGTCAAATGCAATGAGTAGTAAAATGTTGTTGGTAGAAATTATGGGGCCAAAACGCCGGATGTTGTTCATATCCTTTTTGTAAACGCACGGAAATATGCATGCAAAAATACAAGCAAAATGGAAATGATGTTGGAAAAACAATTTCATGATGTTTTGATTTCAAACAGCATACATATGTGCGTAAACAATAGCAACAACAACAACAACAACAACAGCAGCAGTTGGCTAACATAACAACTAACACATTTAGGACTTGTGTGCTTTTCGATTCGATTGACAGTTGTAATTTAAAGTTGGTTGCAAACAATTTACAGTTCCTGCCTGTCATTTAACATGTGCCACAAGGAGCAATAGAGACAGACACACAGAAAGAGAAAGAGAAATAGAGAGGGAGAGGGAGACTAAATCATTTTCATGCCATCGATGAATTTGCCCAGAGGCTTCTTCGATTTCTGCCATATTTTTCTAGTCATTTATTTACATTTTCTCAGCAGGGGAAGTTAGTGGCCCTTGGGGGGGTGGGTGGCAGATTTATTTATTTAGTGCTTATCTTCGAGGCGCATAAATGAATATCAAATCAAGTCGCATCGCATTCGAATTGATTCACATCGAATGACGGCCAACAAAACGGCGTCCATTTCCATGCGGTTGACGCTTGTTTACACTAACAAGCAGCGAATCCTCGACCCTTCTTCAATGTGTGTGTGTGTGTGTATGTGAATGTATGTGTGTGTGTCTGCCTTTTCTCTGCCATTTTCTTTGTGCCCATTGAAAGGACCTTAAACTTTCGTTGTTGGGGCAAGTGATACGCCCTCCTAAGTTCTTGTGCTCATTCTTATTTTCAAATCCGATTAGCATCATTAAGTTGAGGCCACACAGTTATTGTCGATGGGTCCATTAGATCCATTTGATTGATTCCCCATTCAAAGAAAGATAAAGAGAGAGGAAAAAAGGTTACCAAAAATTACTGCCTTGGCAATTATGTTTATTCGATAAAGCCAGATTATAGCATTTAAACTCGAGAGTATTTAAATACTCTTCAACCAATTTCTGCTTCTACTTTTTCTTACTCCCGCTTGGAATGTTTTGACTTACGACTATTTTTTTTTATGGAAGATTATCATGAATTTCAAATGAAAATTTAAATGATTGGCTTTGAAAATCGGTTCATTATGTTCACTATCTTTGCTTATCTCCTGCTTGTGCTCTTCAGGGAAAACATCTCAAGTTTGCAGTCATTGATTCTACTTGCAAATTAAATTAGTGCTAATAAGCAGCAACATCTGTGTTTGCTTTTATCGTTTTGGCAGATGCTAAATAGCAACAAACAGCCAATTTACGGAGCAGACTGCGAACAATTAAATGCCTTTGCCAACAACAGATAGCAGATAACAGATAACAGATAACAGATAACGGATAACAGACAACAGATAACAGAGAGCAGACACTAATGTTCCGTCTGGATAATCAAATGGCGTACCACTATGTACTACAATTACCCGCACTATTCGAAAGCAGCTGGCCAAATGGTTTTATCCCTCGAACAAGTTCCAGATTGCATCTTCATCTTGGCCCCGAACTCGTACATATTCTATAAGGCAATAAAAGTTTCTGCGCAATAAATCTGCAAGTTTCTGGACCGAGACTTTAACGGGAGGTGCACAGACAAACACAGAAGGAGTCGCCAAGGCAGGGAGATAGGAAGACACAGGGAGAGAGAGTGAGAGAGAGAGAGAGAGAGGGAACATCTGCAGTTCGCATTGCGACACACACACACACACACACACACATACAAATTGCAAAAGAGTTGAGCACAAAACAGGTGGCCCCCGAACTGACGACCATTTTATTTGCTGCCAGGTCAGTGATTCACTTGGCCTCCATTTTCAGGACAGGCTTTTGCTGAGGTGAGGCTTTAAGTCTACAACTCTTCTCTGCCCCGTTTTTTGATATTTGGCTTGATAGAAATTAATGCATCTCGTGCTAACCGCTTCTGTCACCCACTCAGCTGCCAACACGCCCCCATTCGCCCCTTTTGGCGCTGGATGGCCACTGACGAAAGTGTTGACGCATACAAATTGTGCATTAGCGAAAAACTCGCAGCTTTCGGGGGCATTTAGTTGCAAATGCGTCACCAGGCGCAGGTCCTGGCAGCGGTGGTGGCAACCAATTTCGCGATAGCCAGCGGCGAAAATCTGCAAGCATCCGCATGGCATTTGCATAAATGCAATTTAAAATCTGAATTATTCATGAGCGCCACCATTTGGCCATTTGTCTGAATGACCACTTGTGGCATTCGCCTGCTTCACACTCATACCCGATACCCACACACACACACACACATACACATATTGGCTGCTACATTTGAAAATGGATATAGCCCTGCCGCTAGTTTGCAGAGCCTTCTTTAACTGCTGTCCTCCACCACAGCTGATGTACGAGTTCAGTTCGTGTTAATATACCCTGTATATAATTGCCCAAATGGGTATTATCAAATTAAATATTTGTCAGAAGCAGAATTAAAAAACGTACAAGAAATTGAAAGTGTGTTAATTCACATAAATTTTCAATTATTCATTGAAATGCTTTTTTAGTTACAACTCGTTATTTCATTTATAATATAATTAATTAATTCATATATTTGTGTACAGATACAGGGTATATTCTCGTCCACTACTTTCGGCTTAAATAAAGTAATTCTCTTTATTTTTTTTTTATATTTTTTCAACTGCATGTGCATGTGACAACTTAATGGTTTCCGTTATTTGAAAGCAAAAGCATCGAAAATTGCTGATGTCAAATTGTCGATAAGGATTAACTCTTCCGTTTGTGTACATTTAATATTAGCAGCTTCACATTTGATTTGGCTTTAGCCAGGATTTGACTGACCAGGCTCTGGTCCGGTCTGGTCTGGTCTGTCCCGTAACTGTAGCATGTTTATTTTGGATTTACAAAATTACTAAAGTCTCTCTAGGTTCAATTTGTTAAGCAAACATTTTCAATGATTATTGCAAGAGTTTATTTGCCAAAATTGCCACTGATAACTCACATACACATACACACACATAAATGCACACATTCCTACACATACACACATATGCATATACATCTATGTATGTAGCTTTATTTATCAGTAAACATTTAAGAATAGAATCACTTGACGTGCGAGTTTTTAGACCTGCAACAAATGCCATGTTATAAATTAAATAACAATAAAACCAAAATTTGGTATTCAATCAATTTATAAGTTAATATATACGTAATTAAATATTTTGCACTAACAGGTTTAATAAAAAAATTAAAAATAATACCACTAATAATTATATTAATAATAATCGTTTAATCATTTAAAATACTATTAAGATATTTAATGTTGCCTAATTTCTGGAATAATTCTTCTATACAAATTGGTTTGGCTATGATTTCTGATAATGTACACCTCTCTGGAATGTACAGCAATTTGAAGCACAGCTCCTGTTCACACTTGGTTTGGCAATTGCAGGCAGCGAATTGCGTACTCCAAAGTTTATCGTCAGACATCGCTTTATGCAGCATGACATTGAAATATTACAATACGTTTGGAATCATATATATATATATACATATACATATCGATTTTCTAGAGCATTTATACGTATGTATCTGTAAAGTCAAATGTCTGTGAATGTTTTTGTCACAAATGACTTGCCGTTTTAATTGATTGCTGGCAATAAACTGAAACAGGGCGAGCCCCATAGCGAGAGTGTGTCTGATGGTGTGCGTGTGATAGTGTGTGTGTGAAAGTGTCTGTGTGTGTGTATGTATATGTAATTCTAACTGAACCCACAGCTGTCGCAGAAAGTTTAAATGGGCAAAGCGTCAACGTCATACGCGTAACTCTGAGTTTTTGGGGGAAGGGGATTTAGCAATTTTGGAGACGTTGGTGTTTGGGATGAGGACCCTTTCCTATTTGCGCCTTTTGTGGAAAATTTCTTGTTTCTTAGAATTTGCGACAATTTCAACTTTTATTTGCACAACGTTGGCGATGCCAGGATTGGCAGGCATTTCCATTTTTCACCCTCCCTCCCTCCAGCCACCCTGTTGACGCATAAAATTGTCCAATTACATTTATGATTTCTTGCTGTTTTGTTATTTTTTTTTTTTATATTCGCTATGATTTGCCTGTTATGTTATTGCAAAATGCTGTGAGAGTGTGTGTATCGGTGTGTGTATTTGTGTGTGTGTATCGGTGTGTGTATTTGTGTGTGTGTGTGCTTTTATTTTTATGCCAGTTTTATTGCATTATTTTCAGAGCGTGTCGAGTTTTTTGTTGGCTCTTGGTATTAACTTGTTTAGAAAGTATTTTAGCATTTTCCTGCAATATGTATTATTTGGCTTGAGCCATTTTTAAAAAAAGAAAAGTATATATATATGAATTATAAATTATTAGGTATACATTTTTATTCATTGAATTTTAATTTATAGTCATTTATGATTATTATATTATCATTATTATAATTTATTTAATGTTTTTTATGAATAAATCAATTACTTTGTTGTACAGAATCAAACATATGATTTTTATTGATTGTCCAAATGAATGTATTTTATTTTAAAGAAATTAAGTAAGAGTATCTCAAGTTCAGCATATAGAAAATAACATTTTCGTATTCTCGCCAGACATTGCATGTGTTTATATTTGTATTCTGGCTTTGGTTTACTTTTGCGCCCTCTTGGAATAGAATCGAAATGGAGCCATTTTGAGTATTGCTCGGAACGTGACTGAAACGCAATTTTCTGAGCTTAGTTTAATTTGCCTATATTAAGCCTCAGAGTGGCCATCGCAGACAGAGCCATAAAGAATTCTCTCAATTCGATTGGGCACACTTTTCAATATCGCTCATACGCAACGTTGTTGGCCGTTGGGGGAAAATCGAGTCGCCCGTTTGATTTTTAGCATCGTTACATCCATAAATACATATATAGTATGTATATCGGACAATGGGAGCAGAACCGACTGTTGGAGTCCAACGATTGACATGAGCCATGTCGAGGAATTTGTTCAGCTATTTGGCCCAGGACTGTCTGCTGCCTGTGTTAATCCCTTTAATGGACTATTAAGCGTTTTTTACGGCCCGTACAGGCCGTTCCCGCTAGAAGAGACGGATGCTGTTGCTGTTTTATGGTGGCTGCGAGTTTACGATAATCTCATCATTTGATGTTGCAGCACGTTCGGTGTTCTCTGCCTCTGCCACTGCCACTGGCTCTGCCTCACTCATTTTATGCGCGCTCGCATATTTGCATTGTGTGCTTGCCTCCTCTCTCTCTCTCTCTCTCTCTCTCTCTTTCTCACACTCTCTCTGCATCTCTTTCTCTGTGTGCTTTTCGGAGATGTAAATATTGTAGACTCTGTGTGTTTTTGGCATTTCTAAAATATGTCAAATTTGCGTTTGTAATGAATTGATTGTCACAGCGGGTGGCGAATTTTCTTTGAATTTGATCTAGCCAAATGGCTTGTACGTGTGTGTGTGTGTGTGTGTGTGTGTCTCCTGGTTGTGTGCGTATTGCTTTGATTGACATGTGAATAGGAAAAGCCGCAACCACTTTCAGTTAGCCGGCCAATTAGGAGCTCTTTTTGCCTTTGTGTCCAGTTACAAAGCCAAGCACAAAGCCATTCACCGCCCATGTAACCCATCCGCCTCCCCTCACACAGCACAGCACAGCACAGCACGTTGCTTCTGCCACAAGGCTGTCTGACTGGTCTTGGACATGGTCTTGTGGATTTGGCGTGTCAGTCACGCAGTTTTTTAGACGGCTGTCGTTAATGCCAACGACCACAGCACATAGCACATAGCACACAGCACAGACACTCTTTGCTGGCTTTTTCTGCTGTGGTCGGCGACCTGCGTGTGTGTGTATGTGTGTGTGTGTGTGTGTTTGGGGGCAGATGCCTTTTTTCGGGGGCGTGGCATGCAGTGTGACTTTGTTGCGTGATTACCTTAATTGATGGGCATTTCCGTTGGACAAATGAAGCCACTCAATTAACACCTTTCAGCTGGATAAAACTTGCACGTCCAGCAAAGCAACAGCTACACTACCTTACACCACACACACACACACACGTACACACACACTCTCAGCTGCGTGTTGTGTGGATTTACATGTATTTAACTACATTTTGTTGTCATTTGTTAGATTTAACAATTGAAATCCACAAAGAGCTGTCACTTGTGCCCTAATGGGTGTTTTGTTAACTTTATAATTTGTAAATACTTTTAAAAATTGAAGACATTAACAGAACAACATGTCTGCTGTGGTTCAGACTGTATACATCAATATCAATCAAATATCAATATCATCAAAAATTATTGAAGTCAAAATCTTGTTGAAGTTCAGAGTAACTAATCAAACTAATCATGTTCTGAAAATATGGTAACTCCATAAAAAAATGCTTAAAATATCTTTAAACTCAGCTATAAAAATTCTTAAGCCATGCTTGCTTCTACAACGTTTTGTGCATTCTTTCGTATAATTAAAGAAATTTATAGTTTTTTACATTCCTTTTTTTTTTAAATAGTTTTCAATAAAGTTTTACTATTTTTTGATAGGCATGTTCAGAACGAACGATTTTATTTGATACCAAAATTAAAACTTACTTGTTGTGAACTTAAGCGCACTTTGCAAATTGGTTAATAACAAAAAGAAAAGAAGACCCGAAATACCTTTTCACCAGAAACCAGAACATGAAACAAAACTTTGCACTTTTTACAAAGTGTTTTCCATTTTGTGCCAGGAAAAGCTCGCGTCTGCCTTTTTCTACTGATGTTAACAAAATTATAAAACTTGCACAATTTTTTCACCCCCCGGCGTCACTTCAGGTGTAAAAAGTTGCAGCATAAACTTTTGCACCCACATCCTTGCCACACCTCACCTCGGGTCGGCCCCAACACTCGCCGCCATCATAGTAAAGTGTTGCATTCAATTTTTCAATTAAAAAATGTTACGGGTTGCAAAGGTTGCAGCGGCTGCAGATCGGCTTCAATAAATGCTGTAAGTTGGCAAATTGCAGCAAATTAGTGACAATGAACTGTGTTCAAGAAAAGGCCGGGAGAACCTACAGTTGCCTGCCACAAAGCCTACAAACAGATTACGAAAGCCAATGAAGACAGCAACGAGCAAACTCGCTTGCCCCCTGTCAACGGACTATGGACTGGACAGGAGTCGTAATCACAACAGAGCGAAATTGTTTTGGATGTCAGCCAAGCAGGCAGCCAGGACAGGACTGAGAGTGGAGTGCTGCAGTCAAGAGGGAGAGGGATGAGGAGATTCTGGCAGTCATCCGACAACCTACCATATTCTTACTATGAGATAATTTCCTGTCATTATTTTGTGGTCTGCCGCAGTCGAACGTAAAAATTGCGACTCAAAGGTTCATTTCCAGCAAAGCCGAACAAACAGGCCAACCGGACCATTTGGACGGACGGACGGACGACGGGACAGAAAGACAGATGGCCAGAAGTTCAGCTGGCACAGATTGCAACTCAGAGTAGGATGAACGAGGAGGGAGCAGAGGAGTTCAGTCAGCTCAGTTGGTCAGGCAGTCGAAAAATTGACTGCATTGCCCACGGGTCAACAAATAAATTGGCTGGCCGGCCGGACAGACGAGCGGACAGACGAGCGGACAGACGAGCAGACAGACGGACAATGTTGATTTTGAGGTCATCGCAGATATTGCGGATGTGAATCCTTTTTGATTGCATTGGACCCCAAACTCAAATTGCAATGGCAACTGCAAAACTGCAGAACTGCCACTGCCGCAGTCACGGCCAGTTGCAACTGCCGCTGACTGGACACGAGAGACAGATGGTTGCAGCGGCAACGGGAACGACTCCGACTACGGCGTATTAATTGTGGTTTGGCCTGTCGAATATTGGCATTTTAAGTGCGGCTTGGTGTCATTCGACTGCAGTTTAACCATAAAAAAGCCTTTGCGTCAAATATTTATTACAAATGCCCACACGACAGCGAGACAGACAAACACTCAGACAGACAGCCAGACAGAGAGACAGACAGCCAGACAGGCAATAATGGAGTGCACACCTGCTGCACATGCAATAATAACGGGCACTTAAGCAGTACCCATCACATAGACTGTGATGGAGCACGTAGTACCCACCTGAGCATATTATTCCAAACTGATCTATAAATATGACGCCCAACTCATATCGTTTGGGGTTTTTTTTAGGAAAACTACGACTATCAAAATCGAATTACAGTTTTGTTATGTCACAAAACATAGAATTAATCAAATTATATTTTTCATGTAGAATTTACTGCGACAGCATATGGATTAGCCTGTCCAACCTTTGATTCAGTTCAAAGTATATAATTTTCTTACCCATTATAATCCAAGCCAAAGTGTGCTTGAAAACCACTAAAAATCAGAAATAAACACTCAATTTAACAATTTCAACCAGATTCACATATTATCAGAATCACGTCGAATTATAAACTCTTGATATGGTGCACATAAAAAGTTTCAATATGCGGCGAATACTAACTCACACAGACAAACACACACACACTCACACACACACACACACACACACACACACACACACACACACACACACACACACACACACAGTCGCAAATATGCACGCATGGTTTCATCAACGAGAATATTTCACGAATTGAGCTGTCATGCAAATGTGCCAGTTCTGTTTTTGAAGTTGACAGGGCCAAAATTGCTGCATACATCGACAAGTGGGTGGGGGGGGGGGGGGGCTTGATTTGAAGTGGGCGGGTGGATTTGGCTATTGGGTTTTCGATTTTTGGAGATTGATTTGGTATGGTTCGCTGAGCTGTGTCGTTGTTGTTGTTGTTGTTGCGTTTGCGCTTTTCCCTTTCGCATTGTCGTGCGGATGTTGCCGCAATTGTCAGTTCCATCAATCACGGTCGTCTGACAGTCACTTGAACGAGCCATAGATGAGTTACATCCCCCTCCCCCCTCCCCCTCTCGACAGCTGTGAACTAGATTTTTCAGTGTGTGCATAAAATACTTACGTACTCTTATTTGGGATTGTAGAATTTTTGTGCACTTAATACGCGAATAACTCAACTGGCCAGCAACAAACAACCGTTGAAAGCAGAAGAAACTGGCAAAGTTTTATTGAAAGTGCCACACAATTTGTTTGTATATTTAAATTATCATATAATTTACAAAAAGTTTTCGCTGGAAATGAGCTCAGCCCCATACCCTCCCGTTATGGCCCATTCTAATTTCAGGCGTGAGCCCTGTCCTGCCATTTTGACTTTTGGCTTATTTGTTGAGGCAAGGGACCTGCTGTTCCTACTGCCTCTTCTCCGTTTTGGCCTGCTCCCGATGTCTTTTGAATTACATTTGTGTAATTTTGCGGAAAAAACTTTTTTATTTGCCAATTTTGTTAAATTAGAAAAAGATAATAAAAGAGAATTGTGAATGACTTCATAAAATGCACTCAAAACATTTTAAATTGGCCACTAGCCTTGCGGCAAAAATAATTGCAAGAACACATGTAATTTGCAATTCTCTTTTTCAGTTGGCCAAGAACCAAGAGAAACACACAACTTGCTGCTGGTATAAAATACAAATTAAATGTTTACATTCTTTTAATAAAAATGAAAATGAAAAACATGCTGTTGTCCTCTCTAGAGAAACTAAAATATTTATAATTATGGTCTTATATCAGGTAGAGAAAATCAAAAAAGTGCTTGAATAAACATGTTAAGAGCCATTTGAGCTTATCAAGTTATATGATTTTTATGGTCATATGTTTTCAGCAGTGCTCTCAATAATTTATTACTTCATAAAAGTACTTAAACTCATAGTCAAGTAACTAGAGCATGATTAATTAAATAAGTTTTAACTAGTTAGTTGTAGCTATTAAGACAATCTTTAAGCATTCAAAGTTTGCCTTGTGAGTTTAACTTTCAACACAATTTTTTCAAGGTATCTCAGCATTTTTGTTTACCACATTTTCTGGGGCAAATGTATCTTTAAATAATGGACACGAGCTTAGCAAACGATTACCATTAACAGTAATACATTTGTGTGTATTTTTTCAATCAAATGTCAGCTTTCAGTCCGAAACTCATCTACTTACAATTTCTAATGCACGTGCGGTCAGGACATAAGCGGATTTATCAATAGGAGGAGGATACTCCCCTCTCAGGTTTTCTATCTGCTACACATAAATGGCCACTGGCCACATGGGGGCAGTTAGGGGCAGTTAGGGGACGCGGGTCAGCATTGAGCCTACAATTTGCTGGACCGAGTTTAATTGCAATTAACTAAATACCCACAAACTGTATTTTGGAATGAATATGCATTCCATTAAATCAACATTAATTTATATAATGTAATGTGCCCCGACTATTGTTACAGGTTTCTTTTTTTCTTCGACGCACACGAAATGGGGCAGGGGCTTTTCTGCCTATTCCTGTGTTAATACCCTACAGAAAAAATAAATGTGTGCAAAGGGTAGTTTGAATCTATTTTGGTATATATTCAAATTTGAAATATTTGAGTTCAGCTCAGATTGAACTTTTCAAGTTCCCTTTTATAAAATCCACAAATTGCTATAAGCAATCTACAGAAACTTTCAAACAGAGTAGCTGCAAGTCGAGCACTCCCTTCCACATAATTTTAGCTTGTTTGTTTGGTTTTTCTTTCAGCTGTGCGTAAATTGTAATAAACACATGTACGGCAACTAATACATTGGCATGTGGTGGAGCCTCGAATAATTGATATTGATGGTTGTAATCTTATTTAATCCCTAATTACAAACAAATGAATACATTGGGAATGTGCGTGTGGCACACACACATACACACACTCATTTAAATGGGGCGTCACACTCATTTGATGTAGAGCAAATAAAATACATAAATTATCTTTTGTATTCGCAGAAGTTGGGCTCAAACCCTTATGTTGATCTTCTCACACCCTTAATAAATTGCTAAGCCAGGTCTTCTGTCCCTCATCAGAGCACAAATCGCAGAGACGAATGGAAATAAATTCCTAAATACTCTGATTACTCGGGAATGTTATAGAGTTAATGATGATGCTGTCGACTCATTAATTAGTCACTGGTATCGGCTTTTGCTCTAATTGAACCAACATTGACTATGAATAATTTAATAAGCCTGAGTGTTCAAATTAATACAACACTTCAAGAGAATCCCCACTAGATGGTTACACATATGTACATATTAAATACATAATCTCTTAAAGCATCCCATTAGAAAACAAATTTAACTCACGTTCCGATTTGTTAGCCAATAAATCAGTTGCTTCGATAATAGTTATGCTTAAACTGCTTGTGAATTATAATTTATCATTAATCTCAATTAGTGCAAGCAATTTGTTAAACAAAGTACTTTTTGAAATATAAAAGTTTATTTAATATTCAAGCCATAAAAAAGATAACAAATGAGTTATTATTTAATTCCATAATGACACCTGTCACATATTTATTATTCTACGAGTATTTTTGTTTCAGCATGAGGAAACTATCTTTATATTTATATATTTATTAATATTTATGCCAAGTGGTTTCCCCTAAAGGTCCACTAATCGCTTATGCTAAACTAGTGGAAATAAAGTTCTTAATATTCGATACACTTGTCAATCCGCAAAATCAGAGAATCGGTCTTCGGTCGCCTTTTGTGGCCATCAATAAAACAATCAATATGCTGACAGCAGACAATCCCCTCGGTCAAATGGACAAGCGGTCGCCAATTGGGCTATTCATAAATTGACACATTATCAAAATTTATGTTGGCGACGCCGCTGATACAAAGGCGTGATATGAGTTACATCCACAAGGGGTGGCGGGGGTTTTTGGGGGTTGCAAGCAAATAACTGTAGAAAATTAATGATGCGACACATTGCAGCAACAGCAGTAGAAGCAGAATCAGAAGCAAAAACAATGGCCACAAATACTGAAACAGAAGCAACAGTTGCAAAACAGCCAAAAAAAAAAATAAGAAGGCTAGAAGGGGCAAACGGTGGCAGGGGTAGCAATAACGGAAGTAACCACCCCCCACTGGCGACACATTGAGGGATGTCAAACGACGGTCAGACGTTTGGCAAGTGCTCGAAAAAATACATATATATATATATATAACATCCGGTGCGTCATTGGAAGGGTGAGTTGCCCAGCGGGTGGTGGTTGTTTACGGCGGGGGGTGGTTTGTTCCGCAGGGGGAGGTGGGGATATCTACACGAATTTTGCGCGTCAAGTGTTGTGATTTCTGGTGACTTCGTTTGCTGATGTTTTTGATTAAATTTTGGGGCACAAATTTTTTAATAAACTGCCATCTAGCAATGGCAAAGCCAAAGGCAGCAAGTGTAACAACCCCTAAAAGTGAGCACAGAAGAGAGAGAAGGGTGGGGGTGAAACGCCCAAACAATTGCGCCTGATGAAAATTATTTGTTTTGGCTTTATTGTGGTCCAAGGGATGGTTATCGCTGTTTGATGTATTCATTCACTCTGTGTGTGTGTGTGTGCGCGTGTGTGTGTTTGTGTGTGTGTGTGTGTGTGTGTGGGCTTGTTTGTGTATGTATTTGGGCAAAAGTTTTGAGGGTATAAATTTCAACTTGCTGCTGCAAATAATTGCGACGCGAGCGGCAGAAGTCAACAGAAGTCACTCTGGCAGACAGATGACGTGACGGGAGGCAAGGCAAGAAATGAGCGGAAGAGGAGCATTACAGAGCGTCTAGAAAGGGAGGGAGGAAGATATGGGGGGATTGGGTATGCCGTGTGAAATGTCACTTCAATTGCGAGTCTACAAATGTTGTTCACCTTTTTACACGTAGCGAGCATCAGCGTCAACAACTTTTTAACAATGAAGCAATGGAGTAAGCTAGATGTGGGTAAGGGGAAGGGTGTAAGGGGATGGAGACGGGTGCGAGTTGGCCCAGACAATGGTTTACTTATTCATGCTGCAAAGTTGCAGATGGGACGAGAAGTCGAGGATGCCAACAACTTCCGCAAAAATCATCCTTAGACGACACTGTTTGACATTTCGGCCTGAATTATTTATTCGCTGCACTCTGCCAGGTTTTATAACTCTCTCTCTCTCTCTCTCTCTCACTCTGCATCTCTTTCTGTCTTTGTAACACTAACTCTCTCTACATTTCTCTTGTAGCATTCGTTGCAGTGCACTAAAAAATGGCCAGGGAATCGATGTTAAAAGTAAACTTTTTTCTAGTTTAGTTTTCATTTTGCATTTTCCTTTGTTCGGCGTCGTTTCCTTTTTTCACCACATTTTCAATGTTTTATTTTTTGTACATTGGTTC
Source organism: Drosophila kambysellisi (assembly GCA_035042185.1). Taxonomy (NCBI): domain Eukaryota; kingdom Metazoa; phylum Arthropoda; class Insecta; order Diptera; family Drosophilidae; genus Drosophila; species Drosophila kambysellisi. Next base: position 2,625,746 of record JAWNLS010000945.1, on the reverse strand, counting down.
CTCTCTTATTTAATCAACAACTGACGTCGCCGTAGTCGTTGTCCGCTCGTGTTACAGTCCCACAGCCAAGTTCCCTTGGTACCATCCCCTTCCCCTCCCGCCGTGCCAATGATAGTGACAGTTGCACAACCGTTGAGCACATAATCCCCGCTGGCCAAATCGTAAAAGCTCCGCAGATTCACATGCATTTTGTACGTAGATTTGTTGTATTTATATAGATATATATAAATATATATATATGTGTATATATGTATTTTGTATATACATTTGGCAGGCATTCGAAATCAGTGTGCACAGGTTTGAAAGTGATTTGGGAACTGAGAGCTGAGAACTGGAATATTCTCTTGGTCCCCACTAAGTCCACATTCGATGCGATTTGCTGTTGACAAGCGTAAATCCTTACGGTCTTAAGGACACTTAAGCAAAGTGCATATTGCCAACTACAAATTTCACACTTCATGCCGCATTCTGCTCCATGTTCCAGTAATTAATTTATGGTGTGAATTTAAACTTTAATTGTGAATAATAATAAATAGGCAAAAGCCAGTTTTGCATCTTAAATATACCAATTTTCCGGAGACGAAAAGCTGTGGTGAATATTTAAAAATATATGTCATATAAAAAAGCGAACATATCCAATTAAGTGATTGTTAAATAAATAAAACATATATTTAAATGTATTATTTTCTATTTATTTCGTGAACTCGTTTTTTTAAATTCAAATATGTGTTTAATTTTATTTTATATATGCTTCAATATATTTCTTTAGTTATAGATTCACTGCATCTGTTTCGTCAGCTATGAAGCTTGTTTATGTGTAATTCCCAATTGTGGTTAAGCTGGTTTATTGCCAGTGAAATTTCCAATTTGCTGATACCATCCGACCTGTCGTTTAATTTTTGATTCGACGACTACTCTGCTAGTTTCAATTTAAATGTGAAAATATCAAGTTGCTTAAAACATTCATTTACATTTCAGCAACTACTCCAATTGCTAATTGAGCTTTATGTATTCTTTGCTGGTGCTCATCTCCCGCAGGCATTCTGTTCAGGTTCATCAGCGCAAATGAACTCGGCTAACTCCGTAGCTAGACAAGTCCGTAGATCTCCCACTCCACCCAACCACTGCTCCTTATTCCCACCCATACACTTCCCCTGGCACCCTCGAGCGCTCATCCCAAGCGTAATTAGTTGGCAAAATGTTAGAGCACTCGAAAATGTACGTAAATTGTTTAATTGTTGCGCAAAAGGAACTGAATAATCTGCTCAAATTTCATTCATTACTTGTCTTGGCATTGGCATCTTTTGTTTTTTACTCAGAAGGAGGGAGGATTGTGGGGCGTTGTGTGCTTCGCAGTGCTCTTCTGCATGCTGAGAGATGCGGCATCACAGAAGCCACTTCATTTGCATAAATGAATTCTGCAAATTGAGAGGAGCACTCGGCGATGACTCCACTTCTCTTAACTTGAGATCCACCAAACCCACGCCACATCCTCGTTGCCACAATCCCTAAAGTATTGAAATTGCCATTTGCTTATTTCTATAGCCTATCTATGAGTCGCATGTTGCTGTTGTTTTGCTCATCTTGTGTCATATGCAGTAATTCATTGCTTTGGCCAAACAAATTGATATGAATGCCAGCGCATACTCCCTTTGTCCTCATCCCTGTTCTTGACTCTCCACTCTCGGCTCAACTGCACTCCACTGCACTTCACAGCACTCCGCTCCACTTAAGTCCACTCAAAAATTCACATCGCTCCTCTCCTCTCGTCTCGGCTCCTCTCGTTCTGTCTCGTCTCGCTCCTATTTGAGTTTTAAGTGTCTTACATAACGTATACGCAATGTTGTTCGGGCTTTCTATTTAATTAACATGTGAACTCTTCGAGCGAATGCGTATTCAATGTTGCCATTCAAATGTGCACTTCTCATCTATCTCTGCTCAGTTCTGCACTGCTTTTCAAGCGCTTTTCCTTCCGCAAAAAACCCAATAGGAAAAACCCTTTGAAATGATCGACTCTCCATCGATTGAACCTTGTTAAATTCATCTCATCGATTCAAGTGCGTTAATTAATTGTCAGTCCACGTTTTAATTTGGTTCAGCGTGTAACCGGTTCTCCGGTTGTTTTCAGTTATCCCCGGATGCAACACCTTTCACATGGCTGCGGGGGTTGCCCAACTTTTATCATTATGATGCGCAAATGGGCAAAAGTTTTTCCTCCATGATAACGCAGCGTAAATTAGTTGCTTTCTAAGCGATTTAGTTTTTTTGATTAAACTTTTTAAAATAAACGCTATGACCGCGCCTCGGGTGGCCTCATTTATATAAATTATTCAGCAATTTGCGTGTTTTTTAAACAGCACACATGCAACACATACGACTCGAGTTTAAAACTCACTTTTTGATCAAATTTTAATAAATAATTAAACAGTCAATTTAAAAGGCAATCCTCGACCAAAAATGCGACAAAGTTAAATACATAGTTCTAAATCTAATGTTGTTGCATTACCAAGCCAAGAAAGAGGTGCAACAAACTTTATTTGCTACGGATCTACGGATCAAGATGCATTAATACAAGTGCTTTTGGCCTTAAATGAAAAGAGATTTAGGTGTGTTTTTAATAAAGCCTCGCCTCAGGGAAGAAAAAAATTACATATTTGTCTGGCAACTGGGGGCTAACCTCAAGCAAAGTTTCGCAGCAATTAAACATTAATTACGAGACCTCAAAGAGGCACATTAGTGGCCTCTGTTGCAGCGAGGCCAACAAGCAAAAGGACTCCAAGCCCCCAACCAGAAACGGGTGAACTGCAGAGGCGCCTCGAATTATGTGCTACATAATATAAGTATGAGCACGAGTATGAGTATGAGTGCGAGTATGAGTGGTGAGTGTGAGTTTGAGTATAAGCACGTATACGAGTGCTTGTGATTATATCCATGTGTGTGTGTGTGTGTGTGTGTGCGAGTGTGTGTAGCTGTGAGAAGCACTCATCTGTGCAGCGGCAAACTAATTACGCGCCTCTTTAAGAAATTAAATGCATTTGGGCCTTGTCAACATGCAACACCAACTGGCAACAGTCAAAAACAACGACCAACAACCCACAACAACAAGAACAGCAGCCACAACAACAACAACAACAATAAGAGGCAAGCAAGGAGCGTTCCTTTTGCCAATTTGAGTGCACACTCAGTAGCTGGGTGAGGACATAATTGCCACTTGAGAAATGCTTCTTTGGTGTGCTGAAAAATCAAAAGAGTTGACTTGCAATTAAAATATTTGAAACATTAAATAAGCTCAGCTTCACAGAACCCAAGTGCGAACGAGAAGGACAACAAAAGCATTTAATTTATTTATTGTTTTTCCTAACGATGTTAGCTGGTGGCAAATGCAAGTTGACAATTGAGATAAAAGCAGTGCAAATGCAACCAATGCAAATGCAATTGTTGCAAATAAGACATTTTGTTACCGAGGGTCAACTTTAGAATCGTCTGAATGGGGAAGTCTTTCCTTATCAAGAGAGTACTGAGAAGCTAAATCTGATCCTTGATCTAGGAATAGAGTAGAATACAAAAATTATTCCTAACTCTTCGAAAGTGTGAGAAATTAATGAGATACCAGTTAAGTGCCGAGATTACATGATAACTAAACTAAAGGACAATCAGCTTAAATATTACATAATCCAAAAGCCCACAAACATCAAAATTCTAATAACTTTATCTGACTGAAAAGTTTTTCAGTCGCCCTCGTATATGTATATGTATATTTTGAATATTGTTTAGAATTTTCAGCGGGAAAGTACAATTTACAAAATTACATTTAAATAATTGAAATAACAAATGCTTTTTGCCTGTAGACAATTTTGACATCGTTTTACGTGTCTAACGAGGTCGCTCAATTTGATGAGATCCGAAAGCCCAATGAATTATGCATGCAAAAAACAAAACTAACTGCGGCTAGGCGTGAAGGGGTGTGAAGGGGAAGGGGCAGGGGCAGGGAAAGGAGCAGGGGCAGGGGAAGGAGCAGGGGCAGGGGAAGAGAGGGAGAAAGGGGGCACAGTCATCCATTCACAAACACTCACATGCACAAAACTGACAAATGTAAGTGCCACATGTTTGTACTTGTTTTGACATGGTGCTGGGGCAGTGGCAGGAACAGGAGTGTTGTGCGGGGTACGGGATGCTTGGTATTTGACTGTCTTAGGTGGCTTAAACATATGTACGTTTAATATAGCATCCAGGACATTCACACACACACACAATGCTTTTGGCATTTGCTGTGCCAGCTGTGGGTAATTTGTAAACGTCAAAAGGCAAACATCGTCGTCCTGCCGACTGCCGACTGCCGGTCCTGGCTGCCTGCTGTTCGCTGCCTCCTGGCTGACTGCCTGCTGCCATGTCAGGAGATCAGAATGGATTCGCACGTGCCACGAATATGGAGTAGTTGGCTGTTGTAGATGCTGCCTGCCGCTTTCTTTCATTTTAAATACAATTTATTGTGCATGCCAGCCAAAAACTAAAACTAAACGAACCGAGCACTGAAAGCACCACAGAGCCTCACATAATCCACATTTGCGTTGTGGCCTTTTAATATTTCATGTGGTCTGCTCTTGGCCTTAACTACTACTTGCACACGACTTGCTGCCACATATAGTTACGTTTATTAATAAAATGGCACAAAAATAATACAAATAATATCATTAAGTAGCAGGATATACTGCAAATAGATCACTGCTTGCTGTGGCAAGGAGTTTATTTATACATATATTAGATATTAATATATTAAAATTCTGAAAATATGTTCCATTTGAAGACATACTTAATTCAGTAGACGTAAGTATCATTTGCTCTGATTGAGAATATACTGATATTAATATATTAAAATTCTGAAAATATGTTCTATTTGAAGACATACTTAGTTCAGAAGACGTAAGTATCATTTTGCTCTGATTGTGTTTTCAGTTTAATTGCTTTCTAGGCTGAAAGGATGCATTCCATTTTGGCTTATTATTCATTATCCTTTTATGGCTGTTAGGGTATAAATGTTGATGCGTCACGCTACTACTTGACTCCTTGATCAAAATGCCCAAAATATGAGTTATTTTGTTGAAAAGCATTGGCCACAAAACTATTCTGAAATCATCTGCTCTCTCTGATGCCTGGTTGTTGCTGTCAGTCGGCTCACGTTGTGTACGTGTTCAATTTCAATGTTGCAACATACTCGCCTATGCCTCAAATTCATAATTTACTGCTCAGCATGTGCGTCGTCAAAAGCATTGCAAATTGACAGATGGAAAATATTGGCATTTCAACCAAACGTTTGGCCAGCAGATCTCAGAAATGTTTTCAATATTATAAAGTATGCATCAAATAGCCAAAAGATATAAACTTCAATACAAATATGTTCAGGAGCAGCAAAATGTACAAATAATTTGGGTAAACAAGCTACGTGATACATAAAATAGATACATCAAAAGATGTTATTTATGTTTCAATCAAAGCTCTATTACCATAAATTAATAATTAAAGCCGACTAAAGAACAATATCCATTCTGGCTGCACTTTGATGTGCATTCTTCCTGAGTAATTCATCTCGAAAATTGGATGGTATTAAACTCTATACGTAATGGCCTGTTATGAATATATCTTTAGCTTCATCACGTTATTGCATATTAGGTAAGTTGCCTGAGGCACAAGTAAATGAAATGCAGTCCAAACATAATCGCAACTGTGGCGTTGACATTAGGTTAATAGCAATTCCAAGCACATAAGCACACAAACAACATATTACAACAGTGCACCCACACACACCCTCACACACACACTCACATACACACACTCAAACACAGGTGGTTAGAATCAACATACGCAATGCAGGAGACATCATCTAGATGCATTTTACCCACAAGGATGATGTGAAATCCCTCCCTCTCTCTCTATCCCTCTCTCTCGCTCTCCCTCTCTCTGTCTCCCTCTGTCGTGCGTTGACGTTGCACAAACATTTTGTTCATTGTTTGCCCAAGGTGCATTTTGCAAAGTGTTTGGGGTGTCAGGTTGAGGTCTCCAACAGCTGGCTGGCTGCACACTTGGCACGTTCCGCCTTTGTGAGGCTCTCCAACTGTTTGGCAACATGGACGAGGACGAGTGGCCACTTGAAGATAACTTCTGTCGCCCCAGCATTTGTGGCCCGCAGGCGGCCTATGCGAGTTCACCTTACCACCCCCCCTACCATCTAAAGAAGAAGAAGCAGAACAACAACAATGCGGGGCACTTGAACTGCGTAATCGCGCCTTTGTAGAACGCTTCACGTAGTACTTGAAATTTGCATTTTTAATGAAACGACAACACACACAAATAACCCCAATGGCTATATAAACCCGATAAGTTTATGCATACAATTTGAACTTTAAGGACGAGCGGACAGACAGACAGACAGACGGACGCCCCAGAACGCCAGAGCTGGCAAACTACATGTTAATTGGATTCCCTTGTTGCATTATTAAATTTCTATTTTATGTGGCCCAGCGACAAATGAGCTCATAAAACATGGCGCAACATTGCCACCAACGTCAATAAAAAAAATGTTACGTCATGTCATTTGCCAAAGACAAAACAGCGACGATCTGAGACAAAAGTGACTAAAACTTAGACGCAGTACAGCAAAAAAAATTAATAAACTTAAGTGTCAGGCGACATTAAAATGCCAATCGATGGCCAAGAATACAAGCCAAAAACACATGGCCCAAAGTTCGTCCCTCTGGGAGCGGCATTCAAATGGACTTTATAGACCCGACCAACGAACCAACAATCAACAACCAACCATATCGTATCTGACAGCAGTGGCAATTTATTTATCACATTTGACGAACATAAATATTGAATTTATTAATTAAAGAAATGGCGACAAAGCCAGCTGCCATCGAATTCGATTACAAAAAGCTGTTTAATTTGCTTAAGTCAATGAAAGCCAAAAAAAAAAATGCAGATGTTTTAAGGCAAAATGAAAAATAGAAAATGCAATACAAAAGACTTTAGAGATACATTTTCTTGGTATTACTCAGATTATTTGGCTTATTAGGAGTTTGAGGTTGGTTTTTTAATTAAATTAAGATCCAGCGGAACAAAAATTTTCAAGAGGGAAATTTAAAAAAGTATCTGTTTAATTCAGATAAGAAATGAAACCGAAATAATAATTAATTAGGCAAAGGAACATATATTAATAAATCAAATCTAAATCTGATATTAATTTGAGTTACTTCCTGAAAATCGGACATCTATCTTAAAGCACATTTTTGTAATTTCTAATAATAATTATACACTATATCAGTTACCCCTAACTGCACCTATATACATATATATATATATGTATATAACTAATTTGCCGATAAATTGTCTAGTTGCTTCTCATTTGTGTTTACTCGTCAGAAATCACAACCCCACTACTTTGCCATAACTCATCACCACGAAGCCAGCGGGGGCAGATGGGGCAACTTCAAGAGGCACGCCCCAGCAACAACATTATAAATACTTACGGGCAAAGTCGAAAGTCAGCTTCTCATGTTTGTTGGGGTTCAATTTTGGGGGCAGTTGTGGCGATGACTGACAACTTAATTGTGTTGCTGGACAAACAAGTTTATATTTTTTTTTGGGGTTGTGGGCAACTGGGGTTGGTTGACGCTTAACGAGCAGACAGCCAGACAGGAAGACAGGCAGACAGGCAACCTAAAGTCGCGGCCAACTTTCGACGAGGCGAATCCAATGCCAATGACAACACCATTAATAATTCAATTTACTGCTGGTAAAAGGAACTTCTTGGCCACGTTTAGCTATACGTGTTGGGTGTTGAAGTGTTGTTCTCTGTGTGTGTGTGTGTGTGTGTGTGGGCCGAGTTGTTCTTGTCTCAATATTTGGCAATTACTTTCAGTTTCGCTTAGTTGGCCTTTTTTTGGCCGCAGGTGCACTGCGCCCCCAACAACGGTAAGAACACTTAGTGGTAAGCGATATCCTTAATCTATTTAACCTGCATGTCAACTCGGGGTCTTCATAAGGGTCTCATCAGGGTCTGCCAGCCAGATAGGCAGACACAATCTAAATTACCTATGCTTTTGCACCGCAGGATATGTCGCATATCCTGTGCTGTGCACTGAGCACACGGTGACTAAAGTATCGTTTTAATAAGCGTTTCGCATGTCTTGGACTTGTTTTCACATTTTTTGGTTAATGGCCCACAAGTTGGCCATTGTAGAGTTGCCAGCAGTTCCGACATTATGCTAACTGCTTCCCACTTTGGCCCATAAGATGTTAACCCCGAACCTTTCTATCCAGGAAATGACCGTTCAAACGAGCTTTCCCTTCACCCTCCCCTCCCCAACCACTCACACATGCTGTTTTTAATGCTCTTGTTTTGGCTGTGTGTGTGCGTGTGTGTGTATGTGTATGTGTGACTATATTTTATGTTTTTTGAGTAGGTGCTTATATTGTGGAGAGCAATATGTTGTCTGACACAGTGTTTTATAGTATTCATGAACTGGAAATGACTGTATGTTTAGTGTTCCAGCTCTTTCAGAAGCAGCTTAGAGAAAGAATCGCTTTGTGAGTTGTAAGTTGTGGAATTAAGCTAAGAGTGGAAAATTAAGAAAATAGTGTAAAGCTGTTAAATCCAGGTTGATTGGGTTGAACAGGCAAGTTTGATATTTGCTCAGGATTCGCAACTATTCAGAGTTATTGTGGGCGCTGCCCCGCCCCACCTTAACTTCCTTTAGATGTTGGGTATTTATGCCTTGCTAAGTGGCCAGCAATTTCAAGTATTTTATTTTGTTGTTGTTGTTGCTACTGGGGCATTCACGTGTCAATCAAATGCTAAAAGCATCGACTTAACGGCATCACGTTGCATTTGTATTGGGCTAAGTGGCCATTTATTTGTGTGTGGGCCAACGTTAGGAAAAACTTCGGGAAATGCGCTTTAGTGTGTGTTTGTGTGTGTGTGTGTCGGTGTGTGTGCGGCATACAACTCAATTTATATGAGAAGAGAGAAAGATAGAGAGGAGGACGTGGAGGGTAGGTGTTAGGTGAACTCGGGTAATGCGTTGAGCAATTTGTAAACGTAACTGGCAGACAGAAATCCGCTGAGAATGCGTTCATTTCCTACAGAGGCGGCAAAGGCACATAATCAAAATTAAAATAAGAATCTCATCGCTCAGTTGCAGACACAAAGACACCCCGCAGAGCTGAGTTGCTAGAGGAGGGGCGATGGGTTTACTGGGCTCCAGATACATTCTAACAGATATGACACACAGAACAAACGAGCCAAACAAATTACACTTTTTTCTACTTTATTGCTGGCAATTTATTCGCTGGCTAAATTGAAATACACAAACACACAAACACCCACACGCACAAACACACACACACAACTTACCTGCAGAGGACGTGGCAACGTTGGTCGCGTTGTCCTTGCCACAAGAGTCAGGCAGGCAGAGAGGGAGTAAAAAGTGGTGGCATGGGGCATGGAGCATACTTAGCGATACTTTTACTTTGCCAGCTGACAGTGACATCAGCTCGTGTCGCTGACAAAAGTCATTTCGGGTCAACATTTCATGAGCTATGCAGCCAGAGGATGAAGCCACAACTACATTTCCTGGCCAGGACCTGTTAGCATCAGCCTTCGATGATTTCTTCTTAATTTAACACAAATGAAAAACTTATTCATAGCGCTCTCTTGATAATATCCTGTAAACCTCAATTCACAACCGATTATTAGCAAACTTGTGGAGAAGCAAGAAAAAAAATTAATTCTCATATTGAATTATTAAACTATATTTTTAAATCATCCATGAACAAATTTTTGGTTATCTTTGTCTGCTTTGGTTAAAAGAAAATCAGATTCCAAACCTAATTAAAATGTGATAACCAAGAATATAGAATTTTATTATTTTGTATTCTTATTTACATTTTTTTTAAGCGCTTTACTTTAATGTTATTTATTTTAAAAACATTATGCATTCAAAGAAGAAATAAATTTCAACACATTTAAATATTAGACCAATATACTCAATGTTTTCTAATCGTTAGCTGAAAATATCTCATATTTAAGTAAATTATTAAGTAATCTATTACAATAATATATATGTATGTATGTTCAACTGCCATGTTCGAGCCCATGTTACCCATTTGAATACGTATGGGGTATCAGAATATTGGCAAAACTGAGTTCCAACTGAGCCACGGGCTGAAGCAAGTTCTAGATTTTAATTTAGATAAAGTGCACCATGGAAATCAGCAGCAATGGCAATTCACGTAACTCCACAACTGGTTTATCCAAGCTAAAATCAGAAGCACAAAACAAAACACTCCATAAACATAGAAATCAGCAGCGTGGCACTGTGGCACAGTGGCAGTGTGGCAGGGTGGCAGAGTGGATTGCAGGGGATTGTGACGTGAGGTCAGGTAATGCTGTAAATAGCGTGCTTTCATGTAGATAATTAATCACTGGGCACTGCTAACAATTTTCTGCGAGTTATTTGCAAACCGCTTTTTGCATTTTCCTATCCCGTGAAAAGTTTCGTTCGGTTTCAGTTTGGACTTGTGGCTTGTTTTGTGGCCAATCTAAATGCAGTTTTATGCAAATTTAATTCTGATCTTATCGCACAATTTTCAAATTCTCAGCCGCGGTGGTCGCATTGTGCAGTTGTGAATTTATTGCTTGAGCATTCGTGGCAGGCTCGGAAATGAAATCAATTATACGCCCTGTTTGCTATTCGATGCACGAAAGGAAATCGAAATTATTCGAATTAAGTGGATGCCAGTTCAGCTTTTCACTCGGCAAAAGCACCAGCTCCATTTTGTTTTCCTGTTGGCTTCGAAAGACATTTGCTAATGAAACTTTCAGCGATTCCAGTAATCCTGAATATCTTTAGTCCTTGTTTAACTATTCGGGTACCTGTTGTTGTGTGTCCTCAAATAGTGCGCCGAAGTTGTTTAAATTTAACTTTGTATTGTATTTTTGATAGATTTTTCTTATTTTTTCTCTATCAAGCAAATTTAAATGTCTATTTAATTCTATCTATATTATTATTTATATAAGTTAATAAATATTTAATATAAGCATAAAGCAGCCTACACAGCAGATAGATCAAATTTTTATTGGACGATTGCTTGGGGTTATTTGACTGGGAAACTGACACCAACTGGTCGAAGCATATCAATTACATCCCTTCTATTAATCAAGGATTTTTTGTTCCATGTGCTTCGAATATCTGTAAGGATTTTGCCGAGTTAGAACATTTTTTTGGTCAAATGCAGCAACCTAACTTGTGTCACTGCTGCAATCACAGTGGCAAAGAAAGAAAGCGCTAGAGAATCATAAATTTTCGTAACCCATAAAATAAAATAAAATAAACCGTTTTGGATACAAAAAGTGTTTCTTTATTTGTGAATTGATGTGGGTGTCTGTCGCGGTTCTCCGGAATAGATAGATCATTATTAGTCCCCTCTATCCGTTGCTTAGCAGGCCCATTTTGAAGTGCGAAGTTTGGTCAATGATTCTGCGAAATAAAAAAAGTAAAAAAGCAGTTAAGACATATTCACTTTGTTAAAGATACTTGTGATAAATACAATGCAACCTTTACATATTTTTGCACAAACATAATTTTAAGTAAAATATCAAATAGATTGTTTACTGATTGTGCTTAACGAAAAAAGGACACTTGGCCAAGAAAAAACCGAATTACACCAAATGAATTTACATATTTTAATTTATGATATCGAATAGGGTCCAAAAAAGCTCTCGGCATTTTGTGGTGTTTCCTATCCACATTTCGATAAGCAATCGATTCTAACTACTAAGAGACAAAAATTGGCAACGAAAACTATTTGAGTGTTGCTCACACATGCATATCTCATCTGAAACTAGTCCTGGAATACGGTAAGGAATGGAGTGAGGCAATGGGTGGAGTGGATTGGATGGGAGTCGAGTGGAGTGGTACTCGTGCAATTGCAAATGGCGAAATATTTAAATGTAACTCAATTTGGAACGCAATATTGCGCTGCAAACCACTGCAATAAGGATCGAGGACAACAGCATGGAGCCGCTGGCAAGTGTGTCCTTTTACCATAATAACAAGATATTTTTATTTGATTTATTTATAAGTGCAATTTGTGCACATTTCTTTTGCCTTGCTGGCAGTCCCCAATGCTTTATGAACTGTGATAGAAAAGCATACACACACACACACACTCACACACACACAACACACACACATAAGTATTTACAACACACTTGCATATTGGGTGTGGTCCTGGCACTGCTGGGAAATGCAATGTTTTATTGACGACAGGCAATTCAATTTGCAAAGTCTGTAATGTATTTTAATGTCAGTAAAAGTAGAATCCAAATGCCAAATCGAAAGAATATAAATAAAATACAGCACTTGCAATTTGTTGGTTGATTGGGGGATACTTATGATTATCACTGACATCGCAAACCCTGCAATAATAAACATCTTAAAAATGCTGCAGCCGAGAGTGCTGGTTTTGAGATTTCAGAACAAATATAAATAAATGTTCATGATAATAATCAAGGAACTAATATTACTCCATTATTATTTTCAAAATTAATCCCATTTTGCAAGTACAAATGTTAAGATCTTATCGATAGTCGAACACAAGACAAACCCCTCGAGTTAACGTGCCAATCAGCTGTAAATTTAGTATATTTCAAAGCAGATACCCCCCTAATTCCTTATCTATATGCACACCTCTAGTGAAATGCTAAACGTTTTATTGGAGTTCGCGTTTGGGCCAAAACTGTGTTGCTAAACGCAAGCGAAATATTAATGCGGACACCTTATCAAAAATGGCAGCAATCAGCACGCTCAGTTAGCACCTCATTACAGGCCCGAAAAGGGTGCAAGGGTGCAAATGGCAGCCAAACCCACTGCTGACCAGCCCAAACACACACACACACCCACACACACAAACACACAGACGTTAAACGTGGCAAAGTGCGAATAAGAAAAAAAAAAAAAACACAGAAACCATTTCGTCTTTTGCGGCTAACGCCGCTGTTTGTTGGCCGGTTGTCGAAGTGGGTCTCTGCGAGGGGCCCGTCAAAGCCAAGTGGCGTGTCAATTGACCATTAACATCGGGCTCAGCCCCGATAAATATAAACACAAGCACAAAACACCTCGCCGGCTCTGATTGATGCTCAAACTGATGGCCGGGGATGCCTGCCAAAGTGTGCTCGTATTTTCTGATATTTGCCAGCAACTCGACGTGGAGGTCAGTTTGAAAAATCTTTTAATTGAAGGGTTGCCTGTCTCGTTGTTAAGTTAACTTCCTTCAGCGAGCGTGGTACGTACAAATTTTTAATTAAAAAAATTAAATGCGGCAACACTTAGGAAATTTTGTAACGAAATTGCTCATTAAAAGTTTTCACCTGGTGGGACTCGCAAAAGCGCAAATCTCGTCACTAATTTTCTTCATGCAATTATGTGCAGCACAAGAAAAGAAGATAAAATAAGAGTGCTAAACTTCAAGATACCCTGTACTCATTTTTAAAATATATATTCGAGCAATCAAAAAAACGGCAGCTTAATTCTTATTCTTAAATGAAATATAATTATAGAAAATTGTTACAGAGGGATGTATATTAAAAATAAGAACTGAAAGAAAATGAATACAAAAAAGTCGACTTAGATTTTTTTGGCTACAGAGTACAGCTATTATGCAGTATGCAATTGTGTTTCCTTCCTTTTACACACTTGTTGTGGCAAGTCAGCAAAAGGAACAAAGTTGGAATAAGGTAAAGAAAGAATGTTTTTGACTCTTGACACGGTTTCTGAGTTGGCCATGCCGTCTGAACCTTTAGTGCTATTGAAATTAAATTGTAATTAAAATTGCTCAACAAAAAACTTGGAATCCTGTAAAATGGCAGATTACACCAACATTTTCAGATGCCGCCGAATGGTTTACGTGTGGCAGGCAGCCGCCGAGGAAGTCACCCAACTACCAAATCCTTTATTATTATTCACCTAGGCAAACACACATTTGTTGCACATCATCGGATAAAAAGAAAAGAGTGCGTGCAACAAAGACAGGTAGAGAGAGAGAGAGAAATACAGACGTTTTATGGGATTAAGCAGATCTGATATTATGTCAAATTCTGTGCAACAGTCAAGTCCCAATGGAGGTGGCTGGGAAAATCGGAAAACTGCAAGCTAAATCAAAAGTGTCTGTTTGGTGTCAGTTTAATTGCAAACGTAAATTGGATGCTGCCATTTACAACGTTTTCATTTGCTACGAATGCTCCGACCAGACATTTCTGACAGCTGCTTCGAGTCCTGGCTTTACCCAGAACATTCACATTCACATCCACATCTATACACACTCAAAAAGACAAACACCCACACACACACACACACGCACACACACACAAAATGCAAACGTTGCACAAATCTGAGTTGTGTTAATTGGACTCATTTTAGAAAAGTTGCAATTGTGTATTTCAAATTGGCAGCTCGGACAGTTGACAGGCTGCTGCTAAAATGGATTGCCACCACAAAATAAAGATGAAGCCTGGGAATTAAACAAAAGTTTAACAATTCTGAAAACAAAAAAAAAAGAAAATAAATTAAAATTGCATAAATACATTTTGATGTTGTGATGGATGTTTCCTTATCCTTGGCTTTCTTGGCGTGTGCTTCGCTCAGATCGATCTGCAATACCCAATCGTAAACATCGTCCTGGACGTACTTGAGGCGAGTGTAGAGATCGCTAAAGTTGCAACGAAGGGCCGAATAATTGGGCGGCTTATCGAACGGGGTTTGTAGACAGTGGATCAGATACGCGGCAAACTCAAACGGATAGCCCCTGCACAACTCCTCGGGCGTAATGGACAGCTTCTTCTCGGTCATCAGCTCCAATTTCTGTTGACTGGGTCCACTTAATCCCTGCCAGGGCAGATTTCCACGAAGAAAGTACATCAGGACATAGCCCAACGAAATCATATCATCGCGACGGGCGACCTCATGTCCAGTGACAGCATTCGTCGATGCATAGCACGGGGTGCCCGCCATATAAGGGCGCGACTGCATTGGTATGTGATCTTGCCGTTTGGCATCAAAATAGCTTTTCACCAAGCCAAAGTTAATGATGTACAACTGATTCTTAAATTTGTCTCTGCCCATCAGAAAGTTTTTGGGCTTTATATCGCAATGCAACATGCTCATCTCGTGCATAAACTCAACCCGATTGATCATCTGCCCGGCCAGCAAGAGGACCGTCTTGAGCGAGAATCGACCAGAGCAGATGTTGAACAGGTCATCCAGCGACGGTCCGAGTAGCTGCATCACCATCATATTGTACTTGGATTCGCTATAGTAGTTGTGCACACCAGGTATTCCATGCCCCTCGCTCAGAAATTTGTAAAATATATACTCCCGCTCCAGGTTGCAACTTTTCTCATTTTTCTCCTCAAATTTGACTGCCACCAGCTGGCCATCCTTTGTATCCTCGGCTTTATACACAGCTCCAAATCCGCCCACGCTAATTTTCTCGATTATTCGATATTGGTTGATGGTAAAACAACCATCTTTATCTTTAATTAAGTCAGAAAACATTATTAACGATGGATATTTCTTGATTTGTTTCTTAAGCTCTGTTAATTTTGTCCAATTTGCACACGCTTCTTGCAACAAAAGCTTCGATATATATAATCAATCATTATCGCGAAACTTATCGATATTTCTTAAAAGTTGCAACTATTGCACGACAAAATATCGAACAGTTTCAACCGCTAACACTTTGCACAGCACCAATTAAAAATGTACACAAACACATGTGACCTAATTTGCAACACTGTAAAAAGCAGATGAAGATACCACAAGTTGCAGGTTGATCTCCAAGCAACGCAATAACTGCGTTTAGTAGACAATAAAATCAACAACAACTTTAATTGTGTGCCTTGAAAAATGTAAGTATCGATTATTTTAACATCGAGTTACATTTGCTTTTGCTATCGTTGCGCCAATCAGTGTTGTAAAATTTATTTTTATTTCATTTTAATATATATTTATTATATATGGCAACGCTCTTGAACGCTTTACGTTCCAGCCATGAATTAAAAATTCTTGAGCTGGAACAGGAAGTCTACGAATGTATCCGGAAACTAAAGATATTGAAGAAAAGAGAAAGAGAAAACCAAAAAGAAAAACAAGAGAAAATCATCGATTATGCAGAGAGTAGAACTCATTTCTATTGGCAATTTGACATGAGCGCATTTCCAGTGGATAATATCAAACTGGACTTGATGGATAGGTGCATCAGCCTGAAGGCGCATCGTACGGAACAAGATCAATTTTTAGAAGTCAACCGAAAGTTTCTGCTGCCACAAAATGCTGCAAGAGTGATAAGTGCTAAGATGACACTCAATGGTATTCTGATAATACAAGCTTCAAAGGAAACAACAAACTAAATAATACAAAATGTTTGGGATAACAGTTTTTGTTATGTGTTATGTTTTATTAAAAAATCCTTTTATTTATTCTATTATTTAAATATAAATATATATTTTTGTAAATTGAATTTGCAATCTGATTATTCATGGCTTGGGTGCATTCATAATTTTAATTGCGGTGTTCATTATTTTATAATGATTGCAAAGACAACAGAGAAATGTGAATAGGGCGTCATTATTATTTGAAGTATGCTCGAAAATATGCTTTTAATTGCGGAAATATATATCCTTTAAAAAAAAATAGATGTGATAATTATACAAAATTAAGCGCATTTTCATCATATTGAAATTTCAAACAATAGAGACAGTAAAATGCAGCGCCCAAATCATGAAAGAAAAAACCCACAAAGCTCGAAAGCCTGAAAGCGTGTTCAAGTGCGGAAAATGATGAAAATTATTGTGAAACGAAAGTGCTTTTTAAGTACAGTTTCCCCAACCACCTTATTCAGCGGATTTTCAGAATGAGCCACTCGTAGTCAAGTCCACAGGCAACGAATGCAATTTTCCGACTGCCGCGTGCCAGTGGCAACTATGATGTACAAATATACACAAGACTGTCACTATTTATCTATATATATATATATATATACTCTACTTGAATGATTCACATTTTGCGAATCAGTGTTTTGTGTGTGTATTCAGATCAAGTAGAAAATTTTGTTTAACCTGTCAAGTGATTCACATTGCCATAATACATAAATTGAACTTTTTTAAAGAACCAATCGAAATGGCAACTGTTATTGGCATAAAGGGGCGTGACTGTGTCATACTCGCTGCCGAAGCAATGCCTCATGTTGCACAGGATAGTAAGTAGACGCCATATGTGGCAAGTAATTTCCTAAAGCAGCTTTTGCAGATCCCTCCAATATACGACTCCTTTCAAAGTGTTGCATGATGGGCGTGGTTGGCAACAAGAGCGACACTATGCAATTTTCAAACTATATAGCAAGCCATATCAAATGTTATGAGATCCAAAATGGTTATCCTCTGAATACACCAGCGATTGTCCATTTCTCGTGCAACAAGGTTGTTGCCAATCTACGCAACAGAGACAAACATCAGGTTGCACTGTTGGTGGGCGGCTACGATAATGACACAGGATCACTTCTGAGTTCCATTGCTGTCCAGGGTTCTTCACAGACCCTCAACTATGCCGTCCATGGAATGGACTATCCTGTATGTGTCAGCATCTTGCAGAAGATGTGGAGGCCAGATCTGACTTTTGATGAAGCTCACGAAATAATTCGTATGTGCATCGAAGAGATTCAACAGATTTTGAACATCAAACACGGCTTTGACATCTTTGTTGTTGATAAAGATGGTGTCCGCAAACTAGGGCCTCTCTGCAATAGTATAAATGAAAAACTATAGCAAATTAAATATCTGATAGAAATGGCAGTGCAGTTTTAAAAGAAATTGTATCGATTAAGCCATTAAATAGAATAGTTTGAGTTAGTAAATGTTGCAGAAGGATTGCACTTGTTTTCCACACCATATGGCTTAAATTTCACAATTAAATATAAAAAAAGACATTTTAAAAGTAGCTGCAATTAAATATTCCTTTGATGTCGATAATTGTGCGAATTGCAATTAAATGTCGTCTAGGCATATGTCCGGATATAAAAGCCGCAAACTGTGTTTTCCCAGCACATTCACATTCAGTTGGGCCTTCAGGTTGCAGTTATGTCCACTCATCGGAGCGACTATTTCGGCATTAACTGGTGGGCGTGGCATTTGCTGGGCGCCGTGGAGCTGAGTGCTAATGTCGGAGGTAATCGCTACTGGAGAGCTGTGGTTATAAATGTTTTGACAATTGCCTTTCCGATGATGCTTGCCATGGCAATGTTTAGTTTTGAGCTGCCGCTGGATAATCTGACGAACTTCAATTTGACTATCACATCGGTGGCCACGTCGGCTAAGTTTTTCATCTATGTAAAGCAGCTGCACAAGGTCACGGAAATTGAGCAGCTCCTTGCTGAGTTGGATGCACGTGTGGATTCGGATGATCAGCGCAAATGTCGCTCCGGGATGAATCGAACATTGCGTATAATGATGACATTCTACAAATGGATTTTTGTAGTCATTGGTCTCAGTTCGAATTTCTTGTTTCTGTTTCGCGGTCAGCGCACTTTACCCATTCCCGCCTGGTTTCCCTTGAACTGGTCTGATTCGCTGGCGATCTACATCGTTGCATGCCTCCATCAGATTCTGTCCATCTCCGTGCAAATTATGCAGAACTTTGTAAATGATTTGTTTCCGCCAATGGTGCTCCTTCTCATTGCCGGCCAGTGTGAGCTGCTCTTTAAACGCATCTCTTGCATTGGCTACGATCGGTGCGATCAGCCTGCCAATGAGCAAAAGCTCATTAATTGTATTCAGGATCAGGCGAAGATCTACAGGTAAGTTGCACATAGCACCTGCGACTTAATAAAAATAAGTGAATCAATCTAATCAATCAAATCTCTTGTTGTTCTCAGGATACATGAGCTCACCATGGACATAATATCATGGCCGTTGCTGGTGCAGTTCGTCGTGATTTCCATCGTTGTGGGTACTGCTCTGTGCGCCCTCTTCTTCTATGTAAACGATGTGTATTTTCGTGTTTACTATGTAACCTTCATCTGTGGACTCTCACTGGAAATATTTCCAGTCTGCTATTTCGGCACCCTGGTCGAATATCGATTTGGACATTTGCAGAATGCCGTCTACAGCAGCAATTGGGTCGATCAGAGCTCGACCTATCGCCGGAATGCCCTCATCTTTGCAGAACGCACACAGAGAATGCCAAAACAGCTGGCCGGTAACTTTATACCCATTGCGCTGACCACTTTTCTGGCCAACTGCAAAGCAGCCTATTCGCTATGTACTTTGATAGCTGACACTCGAGGCAAAGATTAAGATTCTTTAAAGCCACAAACAGAACCCAAATATTGCTTACAAATCACAGGACAATCTTAAGCGAATTTTGCTTAGATATGAAATGCACCAGGTAGAAATGCACCAGGAAAATATAATTACATTATCTCAATTCTATCCATATAGGAAAACAATTATTATATTTAATTCCAATTGATTTTTATGCTTAAGCTCTGTTAGTTTTGTCCAATTCGCACGCGCGTCTTGCAATAAAAACATCGATATATTACATATCATCGACCATTATATCGAATCTAATCGATATTTCTTAAAAGTAGCAACTATTGCACGACAATCAATGCAAAGTATCGAACAGCTGAAATTAAATTTATTTCATTTGTCTTAAAAACAACATAATTATAGAAAATAACCTTATAGATTTTCACTTGTTTCTAAAGAAGAAAATTGTAGATTACCTAATAAGAGTAATATGTATTTATTTACATCGAGTTATCGGGACGATTTCACACACATTAATAAAAATAAATTCGTAGCTTACACTTGACTTTCTTTGGGAAACACTTCAAAATTCGGCGATGGAAACTATTTTGGGGATTAAGGGTTCAAATTTTGTGATGCTTGCATGTGACACGATGCAGGCAAAATCTGTGATTTTTATGAAAGATGGTGAAGTGAATGCGGATATAGTCTAGTAGTCGAGTATATCATATAAAATACTTACAGATCAATCGAAAATTCATCGCCTATCGGAATTTTCAATGCTGGCCGCTGTGGGCGATGGCGGGGACACATTGCAGTTTACCGATTTTGTAGCTAAACATTTGCATCTATATAGAATCTCGAATGGCTATCATCTGAGTCCACGTGGAGCAGCGCATTATACGCGCAAGAATCTAGCGGATTATATCAGAACAAATACCAGATATCAGGTATCGATGCTTATGGCCGGCTACGATGCCATTGAGGGATCTGATCTGCAGTATATTGACTCATATGGCGCCTCAATGTCCATCAATCATGCCGGCCACGGCTTGGGCAGCCTCTTCTGTGGCAGCATCTTCCAGCGCTACTGGAGGGAGGATCTCAGCCAGGCCGAGGCCTACGAGATATTGAAAATGTGCGTCGTCGAGATCCAAAAGCGATTGGTCATCAATTTACGCAACTTCGATGTGTTCGTTGTGGACCAGAATGGCACCCAGCAACTGGAATCGATCAATCCTGCGTCCTTCCACGCGGATATTCTTTGTCTATCGGTCCCTGAAAGTCTTGCAAATTTTACCAAATTTAGGGGATTGAAGTGAAAATAATCGTGAATTTAAAATGTTGCTGAAATAAAATTCAGCAACAACAGGACAAGACGAGAACATATTTTGAGCTTGTTTTTCCCATAAATTTGAATAAAATGTACAAATATGCACAGTATTAAAACAATAAAAAAAATCTGGATTATGCTCTTAATTTATATTATTATGTGATTAAAATTATTTAATTTGTTGTGGACTATAAACTTAATGTTGCATATATTTAACATGGTCTCTGCCCCAAACGCTGCTTTACTCTGATGCACTTAAAGCTTTAGTGGTTTGGAGATAAAAACTCGATGGGATTAGTTGGAATGGATAGGTGGAGGCGGTCAAATGACTGAGAACACTGTGTGGTTGGTTGCACTCATGTATTAGCATATGTGGCATGCCTGCCTGCCTAGCTCCCAGTATGTGGACTTGTTTCTGCAACAATGGCTAAAGTTGCACACAGACAAGCGCAGACAAAAACACGCACACACAAACACACACATATATATATGTATATATATATGTATGCTGTGGCACATGGTAACTATTGCAAATCGGAAACAGAAAAGCCAACATTTCTCTATTTCCACATTCGAACACAGACACAGTCAGTCAGTCATGCAGTCGGACAGGCGGGCAAAACTCATAAAAATGTGCACTGCTTGCAACAAAATGCAGTGGCAGCAACGTCTGCGTGTGACATTGTTGCTGTTATTGTTGTTTTTGTTGTTGTTGTTGTTGTTGCTGGCATCAACCATGAAGTGGTTGCCGTGAATTGGCCGTCAGCGATTTTTATTTGTTTGCAGCCGTCGTTGCCATCACTAATTGGCCGCACATGCCAAAGTGTCACTGGACGAGATGTGTGTATAGAACTGGAGAAATAAAAGACTGGCAAAAGTGGATAAAAAACAGAATAGAAAAAAAAAACACAAAAAATGGAATCCATGTGTGGCAAAGTTTTATAGAAATGCAAATACAAATGTGCAAGTTAGAAGACAACATATATCAATAGAATGCAACTGATTGAAAAGTTACCCCCTGGTTGAAACCGAGCTGTGTTTGGGGACCAAGCTTATCATCATTTGGAAATAGTTAAACTGCCATTCAATTTAGGTATGCAAATTCACAAATACTTAATAAAATAAAGCAGAATTAAATTATTTTATAACTAAATTTTAAAAGCAAACCAAAACTAAAAACAACTAAATATAATATTTTTTGCTTTAATGAAAGTCACATAATGTTTTTCAGCTTATGTAAATGATCATAGCTTGTAGATCTTATATGAATATTCCTGCCACAGATCTTCAGAGTCTGTTAAGGTAATTGAAACATGCATAAGTAAACTGAGTTGACTGTTGTAATCAGTAATGTAAGCAAATTTAAAGTTGATTCACTTGAGGTACTTTGCTTTAATTAATGCGTTTCTCTCACCTTTTTGAGAAATGCTCGTGTGCAACTCAAAAGGAAAACTTTTGGTTTCTTTCTGAACTAAGCGCTTAGATAAAAAGCTTGTAAGTGCTCCTAACCACTACACGCACAAACAGACACACTCATACACCCCATCCCCCCTTCCAACATTCCCCATTTGGCATTTCCCCTTCCTCATTTCCCTTTCCGGTGTTCGCAGCAAGCAATTTGTGACGTTTAAGGACACAACTTTGGAGGCAGCGACTTCTTGACAGGACATTAACTTGCACATGGATAAGTTGAAGTGGAAGACACTGCGAACTGTCTAACTGTTTTTCATCTGCTTATGTGTTTGTGCGTGTGTGTGTGTGTGTGTGTCATATGACTGCTCTGATGATGATTCATGATGATGATCTTTGCCTTTGCCATTGCTTGCAGTTTTTTTTCCTCTTTTTTTTTCGCCATGGCCATTTTCGTTGTCATTTTTCACTGGCAAATGTCGTGTGAGCGCGGGAGGGAGGCAGGGTGGTTGGGGGTTAGCTTGCTTGGGTGCGGAGGAGCATAACCCAGGACTGATAGCGCTGCCTGTTTTCCGCTCGCCCGCCGGCCTCCTTTTTCGACAGCCTATTAGTTTTTATTATTTGTTGCAATTAGTTTTCGGCCTTGACTCTGCTCCTCCCGGCTGTGGCCCGTTGTCGGCCTATTGTTATTGTTGTTGGTTGTTGATTGTTGTTGTTGTTGTGCACGGTTCGAGTCGGCTCGGCTTTTATGACACTTTTGTGCGCATTTTTCAACGGAATGAGCGTCATCTGTTGCCGCTGGGGCTGCTGTTTTTTTCCGCTCGTTGCCATTGACAAAAGCCAAACAGCGGCAAAAATAAGTGCGAGCTGGCTGATATCTATGATAAATTATGGCCAAAAGTCAAAGTCATCAATCAGTGGGCCATGTTTTATTATTTGCTGCTCGTGGCCATTTGCCATTTGTAGTGCGCTCGACTTACACACACACACACACACACAGCAACGCCCACCCCCACTCCCACGCCCTGACTTGAACCGAGTTGGGGCTACAGCTGTTAGCCATAAAGGATTAAGTATAAATGTCAAGTGCGCTCTGCGTGTAACTCAGGTGTCGCACATTTCGATTTAATTTTCATTAAAATTCAAGCATCAAATATGCAAAAGGTAAACTGCGGCAAATGTCCGCCTGTCGTCCTGTCCGCCTGCCAGCCACCCAGCCTGCCTGCCTGCCTGCCTGCTTGTGCCTCTCTCTGCTGCTTTGCCACTTTGACCTGACCAAAGCCCATTAAAATTCCTTAAAGACCTGGCCGGAATACTCGCCTTGACTCGACTCCTTTTCATTTTCGAGTGCTTATTAATATTGCAAAGGATCCAAGCCAGGATTTGCGGACATTATGATGCGGTGAATACGAATTTATGTGACTCGTTTCCCCACTCCTCATATTTGTCCGTCTCATCCACCTCCTCCTCCTCTCCTTTAACTAGCAGCTATAAAATTCTTTCTCTACCAGTCTGTCCATAATGTTGTTCTCGCTGCTCCTTCGTGCCGCTGGCCTCTTTAATTATGCATTTTTATCTGGCAACAGTTTCCGAGAACCATCTGTAGTAGCTATTTCTGCCCATTAAGCTATAGAAACTGCAAATCTATTGCGTTAACAAACTCTTCAAAGCCATCCTCCATGACGTATGCGCAATTTATGAATTATGTGCTCCAATCGCATTGCATTGAACAGCCCTCCAGTTGAGTGAGCGTCCTCTTCAGTCAGTCCTCAGGACTTGTGCAATGCCTTCACGACCACATCCTCATGCCTGTGAGTGCATCTGTTTATGCGAATGGAAGAGGGCTTCCTTCCTTCGCTCCTTCCATCCGTTTCTGCAACCTCAAGCAAATTCTTGGCATGCATCGATGTCAGCCTCAATTGTCTGCCACACACAATTAGTAACCCGATTTTCCATATCCAGTTCGTGTGGTAAAATGTACATAAGTATTATGTGTGAAACACAGTTGGAATTCCGAGACATCTGTAGAGCACAATATGGTAGATACATTGACGAAACCAGGATCATTCTACTTTCTATCTGCATGTAGATTGTATAAAAATCAAACTTAAGTCGAATTTACGCTGTGCCACATGTGCAACTCAAGGCAACCAATGTTGATTATCCTTCCATTGGCTTGTCACGTCTCCAAATAAAGCATTAAGGATCTTCTACCTCTTGTACCTTTACACCTACGCAGTTTTTCTTTACAGTGTACCGTCCTGCGGTCCCTGTTGGCAGTTGGCGCATGTCTTAGATATGCAATGCGGATGCCTCTGGGAAATTAACGGTACATTTTAACGGCAACGCTAACATTCGCTCAAATGTCTTACATTGTGCCGCAACTTTAAGGAACGCGCCACAATGTTCTAAATTTTCGCATTTCGAAAGGTGGGCGCCGTAAACTGAAAATTGAGCAGAGACTTTGAGAGAGAGGAGTCCAAGCAATAGAGTCGAAGAGGAGACCGCGAAATAATTCTAACTGATTCAAGTGTGACCGTTTTACTTATTAACAGTTTGCAATAATATTTTGAAAAAGAGTTGCAATATTTTTTAGCAACATAAAAGACAGATTTCGACTCTGAAGCATTCAAAGATACTTTTGATCGTGAATAAAACATGAGTTGATTTCGTTTTAGTTTCTCAGCCTTAGTGAATCGTCAGAACAATAATCACGACAAATATTAAACTTCATAATATATTAATTTAATAAATAAAATAAAGAAAATATATAAAAAAACACAGGATGTCTGTTGTAAGCATACCCTATTATAAACGAGATCTGACTGGTAGTAAGTTAGTAGGATATACGACCAAGAACAAACACAATAAGTTTACTCAAATTTATATATATATAGATTACTTTGAAATAAATTTCAAGAATTTCTAATAATACTAAACCCGTAAGCTGATTAAAATTTGTTATTCCCTTCGTGCAGATTTTCTGCTTTAGTGAACAATTATTATCCTTTTTAAAGACATGAAATAAAGTGACAAATTTAATTCGAATAAAATGTCGAACTGCACTTGAAACGGTCACATGTAAATGTGAAGTTGAAAATTACATCATGTTGCAACAACGGCCAAAGCCGATAAACAGCCTATAAATCACTCACTTTGATCTCATCGATGTTGCCCCATTGTAACAAATTTTATTTCGTTGCATTTTGCTGAGCATAAATCAAGTTGCATTTACGCTGCTGCCGCCTGGTGGCAGGAGGGCTGTGTGCTCGTGTGTGTGTGTGTTTGTGTGTGTGCAACCCAATCAAGTCGACTTGAAACAATGCCAGCTTTAAATACCAAACAAGGCATAATTTATGATAGTACGCAGATTCCACAGAGTTGCAGCGACAGGAGACAGATGTGGCATCAACAATGACCAGACCCTCGGGGCGTGAATAGAATGTTGTATTCGAGAGCGTCTATCAATAAATAATCCCCATCAATTTGCATTAATATAATATTCAACTTGATTTTTGACTAAGCCAATGGAAATGATGTGGCAAGTTGACAGCAATCCGCAGCAGCAGTCATGTGACTCTCTTAATTGGCGAGCATCTATCAAGTTTGTTAAATTGTTCATTTGGGAATTCTAATAAATAAGTAATAAATACTAACTGTATATTTTAGTCAATTCTTTTTTTGTTCCATCGCAATATTTTAAGTTAGCTGACAGCTCTTCCATTGGCGGAAGCAAATAAATATGTGTACACGGAATATTCTATGTACTCGAACTCCTTCTGGATTGTGTGTCTATGTGTGTGTGTGAGTGTGTGTGTGGGCGAGTGTGAGTCGGAAAATAAAAAAAAAGTTGCAGTTGAACTTTTCAGCATTTGTCAGAGAGTCAGAGGATTTGTTTGCCATTGGGGACCGGCCAAAGCCAACAATTTTGTAGGGTGGTCCGATGCTTCAGTTTGCAGTTTTGTTTTTGTTTGTTTGTCTGTTTGTTTATTTTTTCATACGCCCCACTATTTGTTTTCTTTCCAATTTTGTAATTTCAAACTTTTTCTATTGATTCCCTGGCACGCATGAACACCTTCAACAACAGCGCCGATGACGACAGCAATTGCCATTACGAGTCCACCGGATGCGAACGGATGTGAATGTGGAAGCGGGCGATGGGCTATGGACGATGTGCTATGGACGATGGACTATAGACGATGGACTATGTCCGATTCGAAGACAGCAAGTTGCAAAGTTGCCACAGACAAGACAAGAGGGCAAGAGACGAGCACTCAATTTAAGTTGTGGGCGAATGGTTTTCACCCTGCAGCTGCATCTTCGTGCTGACCATGCGTGGAACTGCACAATTTGATAGAGGAGAAGACAAAAATAAAACACAAACTATAAAATATATTGAGAGAAACTTTCTAATGCACTTAACACTCTATTTTGTAGCCAAAAACTGTCAGTTGCATTTTGCAACATTTATTAATGTGTCAATTGAATTGAGTCCTTACCTTCTCGAACGATACGATTAAACTTTAATAATGCCCTCAATTACCTTATTATCTTCAAAGTACAAATCTCTAAAAGCTTCCGCTTCTTTAGGAGCACAAAAACCAAATTAATTAAGTAAGCAACAAAAATTGATTTTTAATACTGGTTAATAGATCCTCTGATTACTATTTTGATTGTGTTGCCAAGAAAAATGTGAGTATTGAGCTGAAATTAATCGTGTTTGATTCAAGAAGTGCTCGTTAAAATCTAAATTACATTGATTGAATACAATCAAAATCAGACTGAACTAACTATTTAGCTGTCTCTGGAGTTGGGCAACTTTAATGCTCGTTGAATGTACATCAAATATTCAAACAAATTATAAAAGCAAAAGTCGCCGCACAAAACGATTACATGACTCTGAAGCCCCCAATGGAAATCAGCCACAGAGCCAACCCACTAACATCAGAGTAATTCCACGAAATGCTTGTACCACCTCCCACTCCCCTCTCTACACCACACTCGGTCTAATGGCGATTAGGTAAATGAAAACATTGCGTGATGGCGACATTTTATATGCGAGTCCTTGTCGAGGCAAAGGGAGCCGCTTTATTTGCCATATTTCATGCCTGCCTGCACTTATCTCCAATTGTTCATCACACCCACCAGGCACACTGAGCGTGAGAGAGAGAGAGAGAGAGAGTCACCCATTGGGTCAACTGGGACTGGGATTAGGAAACTGAAACCAGGGGGGCTGACCAAATGTCATTTGAGTTGGCAGCGAGCTTCGATTCGACTTTGGGCTCTAATTACTCGAACAACACAAAAACGCCACTTCAATTTGAATTAAAATGAGTGGGCAACTAACCACCACTGCCACCACCACCACCACAGCCCACACAGCACTAGACCATAGGATTTACCCATGGGTCACAGTTGGCGCCACAGTTTTTAATTACCGCCTACACAAATTACCGCTGCAGTCCAACCACGAAAAAATCTATTAATTGCCGGCTGTGCTGGGTGGTGTCGCTTATAATGGTCTATAATCGATTTAGGCACCGCCATTACGGACCCTCATCCTAAATTGCATTTTCAGCTCCGACAAATGGGATTTAGTTGTACAACTTTTTTTGTTTTCAAATTTCATTTGCAACTGAATATTTTACAGAAGCCAATGAAACTCAAACCCAAATTAAATGCATTATTATCAATTTGATAATTTTGACTGTAATTAATTCAGTTCTGTTAAAGTTATTATAATAATAATAGTTTGAACAATAATAGGGATAAATTGATATTAAACCTATATTATAATTTTTTTTAGCTACATAAACCCTACGTGCAAAGCATGGATATTTTTGATAAATGTATTGTGTTTTTTTAGTTCTGCTTTCTCTTTGCCTTGTTTGGATTTGCTTTTGTGCCTCAGTTGTCACTTGGGGCATTGGTATGATCCATCTTGCTATTGCTTACAAGAAATCCAATCGATATCCAACCGTAGCCAGTTTGCCTCTCTGTTTGCGGTCCGTTGCTGCTCAAAGTGAACTTCCAATTAGAAGCTGTTGCGTGTAGTGCAAGTTGACCATCAAAATCAGTCTGCTATAATGGAGACATTTATCTCTGCATCACCTATGCTTTCCTCCCCTTAGTTCCATTGTCACCCCTTGCTGCAGTGATGTGCAAGGGCTGAGGTTGCCTCGTTATTGTTGCCACTGGCTCGCCGTCAATTGCAGCTGGCAGCACCACAAAATTCAACGCAATTTGTAAAATGAAATCGATTCAATTGATTGTTGACTTTGCCAAACATACACATATTCACACACACACACCCGACACACACACCCACACACACACACTCACATGTGGCATTGTGTGTCCCTTGTAAAGCATTGGATGCCAGCCAGCAGGAAGCAAGCGCCAGCGACGATGACAGGTGTCTGTGGGGTGAATGTGTTCAATGTTGTTGTTCATTGCCGGCCTCTGTGTGTGTGTATGTGTGTGTGTGTGTGTGTATGTGTGTATGTAAGTGTGTGTGTGTGTGTGTGTGTGTGTGTTTTGCACTTTGCTTGATTAAATTTCAATATTTACTAAAATGTCGCTGAACTCTTTTTGACAGCACTGTAAACTTCATAACCAGAATGGACATAAAATATGGTCAACAGTGTGTAAATTTGAACATGACAAGGACATAAAAGGACATAAGTGAAATGAAGAGAAACCATTCGATTTTTATTCTTTTTATTTTTGCCTCACTCGTAATTTGCTGTAGTTTGTCATGTGCATATACAATACTGTTGTCAAAATACCATCTGAGGTTAAAGGTTATATGGATATCAAACAAATCAGACATTCAAATGAAAATGTAAGAAAAATAAATAATTTATTATATCTTATTGTTTGGTTAGATATTCATATTTTAGTATTTCAAGATAGTTTGAGAAATTCTAACAGATTAATTTACAGAATAAATGCATCTTTAACCTTATCCGTCTCATCAAATTTAAAGTGCGGTTGGTTCATTTCTCAATCACTTCTTTTTAATTTTAATGTTTAATATATATGTATATATCCTTTTAAAATTGAGACATTAAAAGTTCTCAAACTTAATATACGTTGATTTTACTTTCAAATATCAAACTATTTACAAATTTCAACTTTTGTGTAATTTATTGAAATTTAAATTCAATTTTTGCCACAGCTTTTATTGGCAGATACAAATTAACCCACCTCTTAAGTACCATAGTTAAAATCATTTAGAATGGATATTAACAAAGAAGGGTAAGCATTTTAATTGATTGCTTTGAAATAAATTCTATTAACAATACTTCAGCAATGATATTGACTATATTAAGGAAGAGATAGAAGGCATTATCGGGCACGCCATGGATGAATCAGCAAATTGCTTAGAAAATAGTACTGAGGACATAAATGAAAACAAAAATAAAATCGAAAAATACCCAATTATTAAAGTTTCGAAAAATACTGAAGATAAAAATGAGAATACGACGATTGGGGAGTTTATTATGCTGGAGTTACTCGAGGAACTCAATCTTATAACACAGACAGTTCCGGATGAAAAGATACAAGATTTTGACAGTGATGCGAGTCCTTGGGATGAAGAATATGAACCAATCTATAAATTTGGTAATGCCAAGCAAGTGGAATCAGAGTATTATGACTTTCTCTGGGACTTTGGTGTGGATAATGCTAAAGATGAGGTGGATGTGATTGGAGATTCTCTTAAAAGAGCCTTGAAAGAAGTTGCAATTAAGAGTGCTACCTACAATTCCGATGAGGATGCAACTAAACCGAAGAGCCTCTTTGGAACAGCACAGATACTTGCGTTAAATGAAAAGCTCAAGATGGAAAATTATGAATTTGACGACGCAAATAGCCTGTGCTCTTGTGTAAAAGAAACTCCAATAATACCCGACTTTGAAATCGATTACGATAATATTTACGAAAATATCGAAAACTTGGTCGAGATTGAGAAACATCTGCAGCTGCTTTACAGACCCTTCACATGCCTCGTCGATGTCAACTGCCGTTTCCGACTCTACGAGCTGGCAATTCTCATGGAAGACTCCCTATATGAGCCCGCACATCATCCGGCCTTGTTTGTGCGTCTACGTAATCCCAGTGCGGAGCTGAAGATATATGCGGGTGGCAGAATAACTTCATCGGCTTTGACAGCTAGTGCGGCTCGCATGGCTCTGGTGAAGGTCATCCATATGGTCGAGTACCTCAACTACAAGCCGGACATTACGAACTTCAGCAAGAATATTGTGCACGCCTCCTTCTGTCTGCCCTTCAAAATCGATCTGGAAATGTTGTGCGAAATGAATAGCGATAATGTGTCCGGTAATCGGGAGACGCGACCATTTGTTACGTACCAGGTCGACGAAACCGCAATCAGATTTGCGATATTCCCCAACGGCTACGTGTTGGTTTTGCATTGCAGCCAGCACAGCGAAACTAGAGCGGCTATCGAAGGAATTCTGCCGATCCTGGCGCAGTTCCGGAACGGTTATCTAACGCACACAGAGAAGAATGGCTCCCTTCAGAGCGATATCTCGTTCAAGGTGCTCTGGGAACGCAAGCTCGAGGATGATAAGGATGGTCTTCTACTCTATTCTTGAGTCACTCGCTCTTTTTTCCATTTTATTCATTATTATGCGATGTTGTTGCTGCTCTTGTTTTGCTGTATTTGAAAATGCTGTGAACATTTGTCATAAACCAAACTTGTGTAGTACGTGCAATGTTTACACTCTGAAGTTTTGGGGCCCACTTGGCAACTTGTTTAAATACGTGATTTATTTACCATCCAGCTGCTGCTACAGTTGGTCTTCGTTGGTCTTGCAACTAACTACAAATAGGACTATACACAACTTAAAAGCCGCACTAAAGTTACCAAACACCCACACCATATTTCCACAAAAAAACAAAACAAAAAAAAAAAAAGAAAAGAAAACAATGTACAAATCGCTAAACGAAAGTTGCAACAACTGTAACTGCAACAGGCGCATACATAAATAATGCAACATTCTGCACAACACCAAACGAGCTGAGGAAAATGTCACATTATGCGGCTACAGAACTTGCAACAAATATATTTTAAACGTGGTCAAAGCAACCAGCGTTTGAAAATAACTGAGAGACATTTAATATAAATATAAATATAAATAATTATATTTTTAAATGCATAATACCTGATCTGGGTTAGTAATTATAGCATTAAAACTAACTCATTTGCCAGCATAATAAATTATTATTGGGACAAAACTGATTCCTCCTCTCCAATCAATTTAGTCCTCAAAAAAAAAGAGATTTCTATTAAAATAGCTGTCATTTATTTAATATATTTATTGCCCATAGCACTTTATTCAAATTATGTATATATGTTTAGAACAAATATGACTCATTATTTCACGTTTTGTGGAATATACTAACAACTACTATTAAAATATGTAATCGTTTCGATTTAATCAGTAAATGATTATCGGCATAATAAATTAGTATTTCAATATCGCACCGCTGATTAGCAAATGCATTTATTATGCGGGCAGTATGCAAAATCTATAAAATCCGGCAACGTAAATTGAAGATAAGTTTCAATTTGAAAATGTTCTGCAATTGCATGTAATGCTTTTTTTGTTTTGTTATTAGTTTTTGGTCATTAAATGTTGGCAAGTTGCCAACAACCAACAACCAACAAAACAGTCCAACAACCATCGACGCCCATTTTAGCCGCATCATTTGGCGCCAGGCGTTCAAATAGAAATTGCAAAAAATAAAATTACTCTAGCATATCGGTTAAGCGTTGCTGAACACGTACGATATTATGGCCCACACATACACACACAAAAAATAAAAAAATAAAAATTATATATATAATTCCCTGACAGCCATTTTACACAGAGGCCAAAACAATGCATTCGAGCATGTCCCATATGTTGTTTCTGTTTTAAATGGCCTTCGTAATGTTAAAATGGACAAATTAAAACAAGAAATAAGAAATAAGAGAATGCGACATGCTTTAATTTAAATAATAACATTATGTGTTGCAAATGGATACGTTTGTTAAAAAAAAGAAGAAGATTAATAAATGTTATCGAATAAAATAAAATTAAATGACTAGCGAAACTTGTCAGCAATCAAAATACAACTATGTTTATAATCCTTCTATCAATATTCATAGACTTTTTGGTTTAGTATTTATCTAAGCCCCATTTAAAAAGATATGTTCTTATCTTGTCCCATATTGCTTGAGCTGCAAGCTGACATTTGTAAATTTAGTAATTAAAATTCAGATGTTACCAGAAAAATGACAACTTCGCTTAATATTCCAACAGTCGTTACCACAACTGAAATATTTACTGATAAATGTTATACGTTGAAAAGCAAAAGCAAAGCTAAGATAGAGAGAGATGGATAGATAGAGAGTGGGAGAGAGGGAGAATGAATGAATTAGTTCAATTTATTGTTTGCACAATTCTCAGATGAACTAACAACATGAACATTTGGCATGCGGTGTCACGTTTCAGATGAATGAACGATACTTGGAAACAACTGCGTAATGTGGAAGGAACATGTTCTTCATGTTAACTGCTTGATATGTGCATAATGTGTGTGAGATATATATATGTATGTATGTATGTAGATGATGTACATATGTATACTTATTGCTCCATGAAGACTGGCGAAGACTGGCTGTGTCCATGGCCAAAAACGCCAAAAAGTTGTTTCAATTTAATTTGACTTTGATCGCCAGCTGACGCAGTTTGTTGTCATCCCCATGTCATGTGTCCTTCATCCTTCATCCTTCATCCCTCTTCGTTTGGCTTGCATACGAAAATCAGCAATATTAGGAAAGGAGCCATGTCTCATTTTGTTTATGGATATCCTTGCTACAAGAGCGCAAGCTGTGCGTAAATTACAAAACGACTCAAATTTGATATCCATCCACCATATTGTAATATTGTAATTTAAATCGATGAAATTTATACAGTTGAAACATTTCTATCACAACATTTTTTATGTTATTTTTTATTATTTTAGTTTTTGTTGTTTTTTTTTTAACACAAAAATTCAATGCTCTTTTACACTTGAGTTTGTTTATTGAAATTGTCATTTTTATAGCATTTGGTTTATGAAATACAATCGAGCACAAAAAAAAAGAACACATTTTTTTCCTTCATAAGGATTATTGTTGTGTCCTGTTTTTTGTTTAGTGCTCTGTTGAAGTCTTTAAAATGTAAATAACATAAACACAAAGTTGTGTATCTCGTGTCGAATGTGGGTTGTGTTTTATTGCCAAAAGTGCTGCGAAGTAGCTGAAAACTTCATAAATCACAAAAGTTTGCTTGGCCATGAAAAGGCTTAAGGGTTTATCAAAATGAAAATTTATTGGTGCTCAAATACTTGGAATTTTAGATTTATGTATTTTCGTTTCCCTTGTCAGTTAGTCGCAAGGAATACGCATTTTATCGACATTTCGCCACATAAAAATTACCGACAAACTGCCATGAATTATTTGTAGTAGAAACAAAATCTCAGTTTTACTCAGCTCGGTTTATTATATTATCACATTCCTTTAGTTTCACAAGTGGCAATAAGCAAAACAAAATTGCTGTTAATATCAATTTACGACACAATCTCGAATCACTTCAAATTAATTACAGCATTTATCGATATAGATTATTATTACATTCAATTGCAGGTCAGCTATGCTACACTTAAAAAAATACAAATAAAAATCCAAAGTATTCGCTTTCAGTGTTTCTACTCTATTCGTATAGGGTATAACAAAGTTGTACAAATAAATACACAATACCAAAAATGAGCTTGGAGTTTACCACTTTTATGTCCTTATCGCAAAAATCGATTATTTCAAATCCATTTCCTAAGGTTGGCTGGAATTGAGTGGACAAGTTATTTTCAGATGAAAATTGCACTCAATTGTATTTTCTTATTTTTGCTATAATTTAATCTGTGTATAACGAAATTTTAATTTGTAATTGTAATTTGTATTTCTGAACTGATGGTGAAAGTATTTCCCAGTTCGGCTTCCACTGCCTTATCACATTTGAGTGCTTTCAGTATCATTTTTCCTGCAACATTTCCGCTGCCAACTGAAGCAACTGGCATTAATTTTCATTTAAATTCCGCCAGTTAAATATGCAAAACTCTCTTTGTGGTCCAGTTGCACAGTGCAGCAACCAGAGAAAGCTGACAATAAAAAAAAAACACAACTGACTCGAATATTTGCTCAACAACTGGGCAACTGGGCAACTGTGCAACTGTGCAACTGACCGCGACCCCTCAACGAGATAGTTGCCATATGAAATTGTTGTTGTTATTAAAATTGCATCACTTCATTTTCGACACCTCTACGAATGTGTGTAAGGAAAAATCTTTGCGGTCAACCAACAACCTCTGGCCATGATGCAATTGTCAATCTCTTCGTCTCGTTGTGGAACTGCTGCAATTTCTGTGGCCAAAAGCATGTTAAGCATTTATGTGTGCACTATGAAAATCTTAATGGAATGATAAATGCTTCATAAGCTTCAGTATTAACAGAAAAAAAACCATATTTTTACAGACAATTTCAGGTTACCTCGAAAATATTACTGACAGAATTTGTGCACTTATTTTTATCCTCAGCACACTTGAAATATTGTATATGTTTTATATAAACGGGAAAATCTTAAATGTTTCTTTATTTTTATAAATAAGGAGAGTATCTTCTAGCTGCATTCTTCGTTGTGTCTTATTTTCAGAAGCTGTGAATAATGACTTACTCTCAATTCATATTAAGTGTGTGCGAATTATGCATTTTCAGCGCACTTATAAATGCAGAGGGAAATCTGAGCAGGGATGCCAGCAGCCAGCAGCTCGACCTAATCTTCAAAGCAACCACAACCCTTTTTAGTTGCTTGCCAGCCAAGTGGAGAAAAAAGTGGATACTTTTTAGCTTTGAACGCAAAGTCCCCCTCTGGCTAGAATACATAATTCATAAACCGGCAGCCATTTGAACTGCGCCCACGACGCTTCTCCAGAGAGAGAGAGAGAGAGAGAGATAGAGAGAAAGATAAATATTAGAGTGAGTGGAAGAGTTAAATCCAACTTTGACGATTCAACTTTTTAATCGGATTCCACAGCTCGATTGCCACCACATCAGAGGCCCTCACCACATCGCATCGCATCACATCGCATCGTATTTCAGTGGTTTTGGATTGCTAAGAAATTTCGACAAAAAGTGCCTCGGGCAACGAAGTTTGCCTATCTCCGCAACTTGAAATGGATAAATTTGGTCCTATTTACCCCTTACGTCTTCGATAAGTTCAGTCCTGCGTATTTGGTGCATGTTCAGCAGAAATTAGCCGGGGGCATATTCTGTGCAAGCGAAACTGTGCTGCAAGTACAAAATAACTAATAAGTTGTTGGTGTGAAGCGCTCACTCAAGTTGCCAACCTGACAATTTCTCAAGAGTACAGCTTAAGTGAGTGTATAATTGATCAATCTTATACATATATATAATTATTGATGATTATTATGTTAATAATAATGTTTAAAAAACCTCTTCTGCAATCCAAGTAAGAGTTATTTGGAAACTGTTTTAATAATTATAGAAACTAATATATTATTAATATTCAATAATTGTTGTGATTTCTGTTTTCAGCGTGGAAACATTAAAAATGTGAGTCAGCAATTTGATATTGTGGTATTCAGATACTATTCTATTAGTATATCTCTCACTCTCTATCCCTAGATATCTCTATGTTCGTCTAGTTTAATTGATCTATAATATAATTGACAGTGGCATTTAGCCTGTCAAAAAGCAGCAATTGCTCAAATGATGTATCCTTACATTAAATGTCCATTAAAATCCTTTTACTGCTCTCGGCTTGTTTGGCACAGTTTCGATTCAGTGTCCTTAAGGAGCGCCATGAATTTGGTGGAGAACCTAGCGAATCGCTGCCTGTTGGGCATTTACTGGACGATGTGTTTGGTGCCCCTTCCGCTGGTAACCCAACCAAAGTGGTTGCTGCTCTCTTTGCTGATTCGCTGCATTTGGTTGTGCTATTTGCTGGCCAATATCTGGGTTGGTTATGGTTACTTACAGGTTGAAGTAATGACCATTGGTAATTTTACCGGTACGGCTATTTTTATGTGGTACGCACTGCTGGGTCTACTCATCCAAGTGGAGAGCATGTGGAAACATCGCGCACACGTGCGCCTCGAGGCTTTGCGCTTTCAATTGAAGCTGCAGATGCAGCGTCTTGGAATGTCTCGCGGCTGTCGTTGTTCCGTGCGGCTCATCCTGATGCTGGGCGTACAGCTCGTCTGTGATATAATCAAGTCGTTTGTGAATGCCCGTTTTAAAACGTCTCCAGTGCATGTTAGATCAATGCCACCAATGTGGCTGTTGCGCATTCGCTACATTCAATTACTCGCCCAACTGATAGAGTTGAATCGACGTACTCTGCAGTTGCGGCACTCGCTGCTGGGATTGGCTGGCGGCAACGATATCTGGCAACCCTTTGCTGGTGTGGACTGGAAACAGTTGCAAAAACTGCGCATGTGCTACGATCACATCTACGAGAGCTACGAGGCATTCAGCGATTGCTACGGCTGGGACATGCTCTGCCTGCAGATGACTTGCGGCCTGGAGTTCGTCTCCAATGCGTACTGGACCATCACGGAGGTCTACGAAGAGCAGCGGATCTATTTGGTTGTCTACAATGCCACCACCTGCTTTGCCATGGGCACACTTATCATGGCACTCTTCTGGTACGGCGATGCGAGCGAAAAAAATGTGAGTTGACAACTCTGTTTACAGAATAGCTAATTTGAAAATAACTTCCATTAATAATGTGTTTTACGCTGAAAAGGGCTTTTGTGCCTTTCTAAGCGACTACTGATTGCTAATTTCCACAAATGACTTGAAAAAAGATAAGGCTTACGAATAAAGATACGAATGATTTGATTTGATTTTTCTGAAGTGGGACTGCTACATTGTATAGAAAGATTCTATATCATCATATTTATGTTGAAATACAGGAAAATGTGATGTTGCCCTACGCAGATAGTTAAATTCAAATGTTCTCGGTCATCCAACAAGAAGGCTCGTTAGAATCGATATTAAGAATACTTGGTCTGATTTTTTAGAGCAATGTCTGATACCAAATCAATATATATCGATACAGCAGATTTAAAAAAAAAAAAATAAAGATTGATTTTAAAAACACAATTCAACATTTGTAACGTACATCTTAAAAACATTTTGCATTGATTGTCGGAAGCAATAATGTAATAAGATCCATTATAGATTTTCTGATTAATGTGCAAACGATGCTTAACTCATTAAACTGTTAGAATATTAAATGCATACGAGTTATTAATTATTAATTGTACTTTAGGATAGTTTAGACATGTCCCCATGGAAGTTCCCAAGTTAGGATATTCGAATTTTGCTTCTTTCAATGTGTAATCTCAGTTTATATCTAATGTAGTATATTCCAAAAAACAGCTAAAACCGAATGGAAATTTCGATCAGTAATTTCATAATTATGACAGTGACATATTGTTTGATATAAAGAGCCTTACTGACTTGGCACTTTTGCTCCCTCTTGTCCTATGTTGATATAGGTAGTGTTCAAGTCCCAGTTGTCAGTAGTCATGCAGCTCTTGAGGAGTTTGGTTGTTGCAAGGGTGTTATTCCATCTGGGAATGTGTTGCTTTGGGGTTGAGTGGGATTCACGACTGCACCGCTTGCAGTGGGTGTCCTTTGGCTTTTGGATCTGCTGGTATGCCGCACTTTGGCCAATTGTTGTAAGACGGTTAAACGGATCACCGCTCTGTGACATCGACTGTCTCATCTCATTGGTGATGCTCCCAATGGGGGCCATTTCACATATCATCATTTTGCTAGACACATTTCTACAGCGTCGATCACATGGTCAACTAAAGCATCTTTTGGATGCCCAAAATTTGCCAGCGGAGAACACTCGAAGTGTGATTTATCGTTCAACTTTGGTGTTCCTGCCCTTCTTTCTGATCCGCAGTATAATTATCTATTTTCAATTGATAATTCGGCACCAGTGGTTTACGCTTTTCTTCTTCCTGAGTTATCCCAGCATCTTTGGTATTCAATTGAAGTCGATTGCATTTCTCAACGATCTTTTGGTGGCCAATGAACAGGTGCTCCTTTTACGGAATAGTGTCAAATTATTGGCCAGAAAACACAGCCATCTTCGACAGACACCGGATGTGAATCAGGTCTTTGAACTCAAGCAGCGTTATAGCCAACTATATCAAATGTTTGTGCATCTCAATTCGGCATATGGCAGTAGTCTGCTTGTCATTTTTATTGCATTATTTATCGACATTTTGTTCAATTCGTTTTGGCTGATTTCATACTATGAAGTTAAAGCAGTTTTTTGGAATTGTCTGACTTATCTTGGTATTCTTATCAACTTAGTCACAGCGATGTGTTGGCACTGCCAGCAAACCATTAATCATGTAAGATATATTTAATTCTAAATATAATCTTTTATTAATAATTTTTAATACTTTTTGTAATACGATACATTGAAAATTTTTTTAAAATAATGTTATTGCCAGTTTATTTTTCCATTTTACTTAATAATAGTTTTTGAAATTAAAATCAGTTCACTCACAAATATTTATTTTTTTAATATATCTATTATTCCGTCTTGTTTCATTTTCAGAGTCGCCAGATTGGCTGTCTGATCCCCAAGCTGATCAAACCTTTGGGCAGCAAGCGGTACAATGATTTGGTCAGCGAGTTTCTGTTGCAGGCGTTGCATCAACGCTTTGTGGTGAATGCCAAACACTTTTTTAGCCTCAATTTGCAGCTCTTGAGCAGTGTCAGTGTTAAACAGTTAATCGGGATTGTAAACACATAAATAATTTCAAATATTTTGTCTCCATTTAGATGTTGGCCGCTGTGGTTACCTATCTGGTAATACTTGTACAGTTCAAGTTTGCTGAATGATGTTAACGAACTGAAGAAAAGCCGGCAAAAATACAGCTTCAAGGGATGTTTTAAACGCTTAACAGAATGCTCGTCTATGTTTATTTTAATCAATGCGAATCTAATTTAATTAAAAATGTCAATATTATAACGATATGGAAATGGAAAATCAAAAAAATTAAAATCATTGTTATTAGTTAATCGAAACAAACAATGTCCAAAATAAAGTCAAGTGTGGAAACTATTTTCCTTTGAAAAAATTATTGAAGTACAAAAATTTTGAGGGGTACATTCAGATAGTTGGAAACTTTGCAAAATCGTGGTAATAATTAGAAATATTCAAACCCTTTAATCGCAGACTGATTGACATAGCTTGGTTGACATGAAATTCCAAAAAGATCTCAATCAAATGAAATTTTTGGTGTGTTTGCAACAAGTTGGAAAAGAGTTTTTGTTTGCCTTGCTGCCAGTAAACACTGCCAACAGATGGGGCATCTGGCATCATAGTTGCCACATGTTCCCTTATTATTTATGCCGCCCACAAAACGGTTTTTTGGCCTAAAAGTCTCGAGTGCCCACACGGAACTTAGACTACTTCAAGTTTAGTTATTCCTTAGCAGGCAAAACTACTTCACGCATATTAGGCTGGCATTTCATAAACCTTTGTAAAGTATATCTTAAACACATTTCGCATTAATTGTCTCAAGCAATAATTAAAATAAAATTCTATATTGATTTTCTGATTAATTTGCAAACTTTTTTTTAGAATATTCAACTCATTAAATTGTTAAAATATTAAATATATTCGAGTTTGTAATTATGGGTTGTACTTTAGGGTAGTTTAGACATGTCCCAAAGGTATCCCTTAGCTAAAGTTCCCAAGTTAGGATATTCGAATTTTGCTTCTTTCAATGTGTAATCTCAGTTTATATCTAATGTAGTATATTCCAAAAAACAGCTAAAACCGAATGGAAATTTCGATCAGTAATTTCATAATTATGACAGTGACATATTGTTTGATATAAAGAGCCTTACTGACTTGGCACTTTTGCTCACTCTTGTCCTATGTTGATATAGGTAGTGTTCAAGTCTCAATTGTCAGTAGTCATGCATCTCTTGAGGGGTTTGGTTATTGCAAGGGAGTTATTCCATTTGGTAATGTGTTGCTTTGGGGTTCAGTGGGATTCACGACTGCACCGCTTGCAGTGGGTGTCCTTTGGCTTTTGGATCTGTTGGTATGCCGCACTTTGGCCAATTGTTGTAAAACGGTTAAACGGATCACCGCTCTGTGACCTCGACTGTCTCATCGCACTGGTGACGCTCCCAATAGTGGCCATTTCACATATCATCATTTTGCTGGACACATTTCTACAGCGTCGATCACATGGTCAACTCGAGTATCTTTTGGATGCCGAACATTTGCCAGCGGAGAACACTCGAAGTGTGATTTATCGTTCAACTTTGGCGTTCCTGCCCTTCTTTCTGATCCACAGTATAATTATCTATTTTCAATTGACAATTCCGAACCAGTGGTATATGCTTTTCTTCTTTTTGAGCTATCCCAGCATCTTTGGTATTGAGTTCAAGTCGATTGCATTTTTCCACGATCTTTTGGTGGCCAATGAACAGGTGCTCCTTTTACGGAATAGTGTCAAATTATTGGCCAGAAAACACAGCCATATTCGACAGATACCGGATGTGAATCAGGTCTTTGAACTCAAGCAGCGTTATAGTCGACTATATCAAATGTTTGTGCATCTCAATTCGGCATATGGCAGTAGTTTGCTTGTCATTTTTATTGTATTATTTACCGACATTTTGTTTAATTCGTATTGGATGATGACACACTATCAAATGAAAGCAGTTTTTTGGAATTGTTTGCTCTATCTTGGTATTCTTATCAACTTAGTCACTGCGATCTGTTGGCACTGCCAGCAAACCATTAATCATGTGAGACATATTTAATTGAAAATATAAACCTGTACTAATCATTTTTAATACTTTTTGTAATACGATTCATTGAAAATATTTTTTAAAAAATTTTAATGCCATTTTATTTTTCTATTTTACCTAAAAATAATAGTTTTTGAAATTAAAATCAGTTCACTCACAAATATTTATTTTTTTAATATATATATTATTCCCTCTTCTTTCATTTTCAGAGTCGCCAGATTGGCTGTCTGATCCCCAAGATGATCAAACCTTTGGGCAGCAAGCGGTACAATGATTTGGTCAGCGAGTTTCTGTTGCAGGCGTTGCATCAACGCTTTGTGGTGAATGCCAAACACTTTTTTAGCCTCAATTTGCAGCTCTTGAGCAGTGTCAGTGTTAAACAGTTAATCGGGATTGTAAACACATAAATAATTTCAAATATTTTGTCTCCATTTAGATGTTGGCCGCTGTGGTTACCTATCTGGTAATACTTGTACAGTTCAAGTTTGCTGAATGAAGTTAACGAACTGAAGAAAAGCCGGCAAAAATACAGCTTCAAGGGATGTTTTAAACGCTTAACAGAATGCTCGTCTATGCTTATTTTAATCAATGCGAATCTAATTTAATTAAAAATGTCAATATTATAACGAAATCGAAACTCAAAAAAATTTAAAAATCAAAAATTTAATTAATTTTTCTTAGTTTAGCTTAATACCTTAAGAATAAACCTTGACCAAAATAAAGTCAAGTGTGGAAAGTGTTTTCTTTTGAAAAAATTACTGGCGTACAAAGATTTTAAGGGGTACATTTAGATAATTAGAAACTTTGCAAAAAGGTGGCAAAAATAAGAAATATTCAAACCCTTTAAGAGCAGACTGATTGACATAGCTTGGCTGACATGAAATTCCAAAAAGATCTCAATCAAATGAAATTTTTGGTGTGTTTGCAACAAGTTGGAAAAGAGTTTTTGTTTGCCTTGCTGCCAGTAAACACTGCCAACAGATGGGGCATCTGGCATCATAGTTGCCACATGTTCCCTTATTATTTATGCCGCCCACAAAACGGTTTTTTGGCCTAAAAGTCTCGAGTGCCCACACGGAACTTAGACTACTTCAAGTTTAGTTATTCCTTAGCAGGCAAAACTACTTCACGCATATTAGGCTGGCATTTCATAAACCTTTGTAAAGTATATCTTAAACACATTTCGCATTAATTGTCTCAAGCAATAATTAAAATAAAATTCTATATTGATTTTCTGATTAATTTGCAAACTTTTTTTTAGAATATTCAACTCATTAAATTGTTAAAATATTAAATATATTCGAGTTTGTAATTATGGGTTGTACTTTAGGGTAGTTTAGAATCTCATTTTGTATCTAATGTAGTATTTACCCAAAAAGAGCTAAAAGCGAATGGAAATTTCGTTCAGCAATTGCATAATTATGACAGTGACATATTGTTTGATATAAAGAGCCCTACGTTGATATAGGTCGTGGTCAAGTCCCAATTTTCAGTAGTCATGCAGCTCTTGAGAGGTTTGGTTATTGTGAGGGAGTTATTCCATTTGGTAATGTGTTTGTTTGGAGTTCAGTCGGATTCACGACTGCACCGTTTGCAGTGGGTGTCCTTTGGCTTTTGGATCTGCTGGTATGCCGCACTTTGGCCAATTGTTGTAAAACGGTTAAACGGATCACCGCTCTGTGACCTCGACTGTCTCATCGCACTGGTGACGCTCCCAATAGTGGCCATTTCACATATCATCATTTTGCTGGACACATTTCTACAGCGTCGATCACATGGTCAACTCGAGTATCTTTTGGATGCCGAACATTTGCCAGTGGAGAACACTCGAAGTGTGATTCATCGTTCAACTTTGGTGGTCCTGCCCTTCTTTCTGATCCACAGTATAATTGTCTATATTGAATTTATAATTCCGCACCAGTGGTATACGCTTTTCTTCTTTCTGAGTTATCCCAGCATCTTTGGTATTCAATTCAAGTCGATTGCATTTTTCAACGATCTTTTGGTGGCCAATGAACAGGTGCTCCTTTTACGGAATAGTGTCAAATTATTGGCCAGAAAACACAGCCATCTTCGACAGACACCGGATGTGAATCAAGTCTTTGAACTCAAGAAGCGTTATAGCCAACTATATCAAATGTTTGTGCATCTCAATTCGGCATATGGCAGTAGTCTGCTTGTCATTTTTATTGTATTCTTTAGCGACATTTTGTTCAATTCGTTTTGGCTGATTTCATACTATGAAGTTAAAGCAGTTTTTTGGAATTGTCTGACTTATCTTGGTATTCTTATCAACTTAGTCACTGCGATCTGTTGGCAATGCCAGCAAACCATTAATCATGTGAGAAATATTTAATTATAAATATAAACCTGTACTAATCATTTTTAATACTTTTTGTAATACGATTCATTGAAAATATTTTTAAAAAAATATTAATGCCATTTTATTTTTCTATTTTACCTAAAAATAATAGTTTTTGAAATTAAAATCAGTTCACTCACAAATATTTATTTTTTTAATATATCTATTAATCTCTCTTGTTTCATTTTCAGAGTCGCCAGATTGGCTGTCTGATCCCCAAGCTGATCAAACCTTTGGGCAGCAAGCGGTACAATGATTTGGTCAGCGAATTCCTCTTGCAGGCGTTGCATCAACGCTTTGTGGTGAATGCCAAACACTTTTTTAGCCTCAATTTGCAGCTCTTGAGCAGTGTCAGTGTTAAACAGTTAATCGGGATTGTAAACACATAAATAATTTCAAATATTTTGTCTCCATTTAGATGTTGGCCGCTGTGGTTACCTATCTGGTAATACTTGTACAGTTCAAGTTTGCTGAATGATGTTAACGAACTGAAGAAAAGCCGGCAAAAATACAGCTTCAAGGGATGTTTTAAACGCTTAACAGAATGCTCGTCTATGTTTATTTTAATCAATGCGAATCTAATTTAATTAAAAATGTCAATATTATAACGATATGGAAATGGAAAATCAAAAAAATTAAAATCATTGTTCTTAGTTAATCGAAACAAACAATGTCCAAAATAAAGTCAAGTGTGGAAAGTGTTTTCCTTTGAAAAAATGATTTTGAGTGGTACATTCAGATAATTGGAAACTTTGCAAAAAGGTGGCAAAAATAAGAAATATTCAAACCCTTTAATCGCAGACTGATTGACATAGCTTGGCTGACATGAAATTCCAAAAAGATCTCAAACAAATGAAATTTTTGGTGTGTTTGCAACAAGTTGGAAAAGAGTTTTTGTTTGCCTTGCTGCCAGTAAACACTGCCAACAGATGGGGCATCTGGCATCATAGTTGCCACATGTGCCTTAATTATTTATGCCGCCCACAAAACGGTTTTTTGGCCTAAAAGTCTCGAGTGCCCACACGGAACTTAGACTACTTCAAGTTTAGTTATTCCTAAGCAGGCAAAACTACTTCACGCATATTAAGCTGGCATTTCACAAGCCGAACAACTTTTTCTAATATGCAAATTCATGCCGAATCCTTGTGCATGCCACAGAAAGGATAAAATGACGCCAGCAGCACCAGCAGCAGCAGGAGCAGGAGGAGCAGGAGCACATCCTTGAATTAACACGTGCGAGTTCGCATTAATTTGTAAGCTGCTTGGGGAACCCACTACCAAAACTAGATGCTCTGGTTGT
Organism: Drosophila kambysellisi; assembly: GCA_035042185.1. Taxonomy (NCBI): domain Eukaryota; kingdom Metazoa; phylum Arthropoda; class Insecta; order Diptera; family Drosophilidae; genus Drosophila; species Drosophila kambysellisi. The sequence continues at coordinate 2,581,047 of JAWNLS010000945.1, read as the reverse complement.
GCTGCTGGCTGTGTGTGTGTTTTATCAGCTCGGAGAATAGTTTTTGTCGTTAGCTATGCAAATGCCGAGACATGTAAATATTATTTACCACATTGCCAGATGCTCGAAATGTAACTGTGCCGACACTTCCCATCTTAATTAACATATAACAAACTAAAACACTCGATTTATAAATATTTATGAGCGCTCCAAGTGCACTAAACCACTTTTACATGCAAACCACCAACAAATTGAAATGCGGCTTTTAATCGGCCAACAAATCACTGAATCAAATAAAGCAACCTTTGTTCCCTAAATCGAATGATGATTTGAAATATGTTTTCAACTTTCTCATCGTCTTAGCCGAGAAATTAATGTCAAAATTGATTAATTCTGTTTGTCAATCGTTTTTCACATTTTGACATCGTGTGCTAAATAAAAAATAAAATAAAAACATGGATCCCGATTTTGAGGAAATGTGGAACAGCAGCCCAGTAAGTTGCTTTGTATTTGTGTTTATTGTGGTTTCTTCGATAAACGCGGTTCTCCAACAGCCAGAGGACGAGAATAAGGACATCTTTGCATCGATGCAACCCGTAAGCGTTCCTTTCGAGCTACAAACGGAAAGTGATTTTCAAATGTATGTGGCCTATAAGGAGGCACACTCGTGTAGCGTCTCCGAACTGGCCACAGATATCGAGATGATAAACACAAAGATGTTTTGCAGAAAGTGCCTGTTGCACAAACGACTGTGCAACAAATATGGCCATAGTCTAAAGAAGTTCGAGGTGGAGCAGCACGCCAAGGCCAAGGCTCTGGCCAAGGAGCAGGCCAAGGAACAGGCCAGGGCGCGGAACATAGCCCATCAGAGGACTCAGATCTCAAAAAGATATCGCAAAAATATGTAATAAAAAAAAGCAGAATGCAGAATGAAATTAAATAATTTCACAAGGGTAGTTTCAGAATTGAGAAACTACTTTTTATAGAAAAAAACGTGATACGATTGTATGGAATATTGAAAATATTTAATTTAGGTATCGGCAGGAGGTAATTGCAATTTTAATAATTCCAATCACTCCAACTCTTCGCAGAAATCTCAACTTTTAACAGTCTCAACAAACTACACTAAAATTGATTTAAATATTAAAATTCCTTTGCCTTTCGCAATTTCGTAGAATTTTATAAAAGGACGCTCCAGATGCATTTATGCAGCATGTTGTGGCCATTTAAGCTGCTAAGTCGATTTTAAGTTTGACAAGCAACAAATTGTGGCACAATATTATCGATAAGCGCACATGTTACCCAACACTGTCGCCAACTAAGCAGAGCAGTTGTGCAGCACTCGCTGGTAACAACTTTTAGATTTGAGTTGGAAAAACTCTGCCTGTGGCAGAATCTATTCAAGTTTTTGTGGTATTAGGAGTTAAGGCTAATTGCTTTTTAGAGTCAGCAAATTATTAGCCAATCCAACTTTATGGACTAATAAAAAGTTGCGTGCATACATGAATATTTGATTCATTTTACGAAAGCATTCAACTTTTTTGATGAATTTTCAATTTGAAGAGCCTTTGTCTTTCCGCTCAGCTCATCTCAGCTCAGCTCAGTTCGAGCCAAACGCAAAACGATGAGGCGAATCATTTGGCCCAAACTTTTTAAATATTCATACAAATTTCAGCAGACAACTTTCCAAATTTAATTAGTCAAATGAACGAAAAAGTTGAGTTAACTTCAGCTCAGCTTATGCAGACAATAGAGCTAAGGCCCTTAGGCCCATAGATTTACTATTTATTTTTGCAAAGGACTCCGCTCAATTTTAAACTTGAAATAGATTTATAATTAATGCAGAAAATATCCAAAAATATTTACACATGTGCCCTTCGCACATTTATGTTTCAATACCGTGTTGCACGAGGAGACTAAAAATGGGTTGACTTGACTCGAATCGATTCGATTGCTTGATTTATCTATAACAATTTAGTTACTTTCCTAAATAAGGAGAAATAGTTTCCACAAGGATATGAAACAAGATTAGTCTTAGCATATAACGTATTATAATACGAATGAAGGCAAATGTAGCTGTTGTGTTATTTCCTGACTCGCAAATCTTTCTTTAAATTATAAAAAATGTTTAAAATAATAATTGATATACAATTTATATATTTGCAATTAAATTGTATTATTCTTACCCCAAATTTGGAATTCTTTAAGTTCAACGCCAGAACAACAATTTCAAGAAACGAGAAACAATTAGAAGTAAAATTAAACTGTTTCCAGGTTTTCTTTTCAGAATACAGATTTCTACTTGACACCAGATCTAATGTCTGATTTCAGTTGGCTTTCTTCTCTTTATAGGGTATCTACTGATAGCACACTTTAAAAATAGAAGAACATAAAAATAAACTAAAAGTTAAAGGGCAACAAACAAGTTTCCAGCTGGCTTATTCCAAAATACTGTTTTCTACTTGTTGTTTTGTTTGTGTAGGGTATCTACTAGTCGCATACGACTACTGCAATATTCATTCATTTATGTTCTGTGCTCGTACCTAACACGTATGGCGTATAAGCCCGTTTGGGTTTATGGCTTGCAATCTATTGCCATTTGTTGCCTGGCAAATACGTTTTTGTACCTCGTTCTGCCCATTTGCCAGTTGCTGTTTGCCACTTGCCACTTGCCACTTGCCATTTGCCATTTGGCGTTGGCCGCAATGTGCGCAAGCGAAATCGAAGTTTTATGCTAATTTCTGCAACAGCATTCACACACTCATACACACACACTTACACACACACACACTCACACACACACACCCACAGAGACACAACAACGGCCTTCTGGCTGCTCTTTCGTAGCTCTCGGAGTGAATGGGCCTAGAGCCTTCCTTATCTGTTTGTCGGACGCCTGTCAACACAAGGCATTACAAGGCAATTACAAATTTGTTTATGGCACTGAAATCTAAATTTTCCTTCTTGTCGACTTTCCCACAATGATCTCAAAATTCGGCTTCTACTGAATGTGCTGAAAAAAAAAAAGAACAACAAATTGCTAAAGTGAGACAAAATTCTTCCACTTCTGAAAGACTTTAATTAATTGAGATATAAAATTTAAATTAGATTTGAAAGAATATTGAAAGAAGATTGTACTAATTTAATGTAGTTGCATTTAATAAAATTATATATTTTTTCCAACAGGTGCTGCTGCCCAAAATGCTCAATTTCAATATAGAATCTCCTGTAACTTAAGCTTAAGCTTAAACATTTGAAAACCGGTGCTTGTAACAAAAACTTTTTAAGTTTTTATAGCTGTTGCAGTTGAGGCTAATTGCATTTTAACAAGCGGGCAAAGTAGTTTAAGAGACTTTTGCTGAATAAATAAGTATCTAGATGCTTTTAAAAGTTGACCACTGATCAACCCAGAAGCTGTCGATATTCATATTATATTAAAAAAAGGCATAAAATCAAGTAGTTCCGCAAGGAAATCAGTCGACTTTTATGTTCCAATTTGTGATGGGAATTGGGAGTTTGGTGTTAGGCAACAAATATAATCAACAGCTCTGCAATTTGTTGCACCACACAAGGAGAGCCTAATAAATTGTACACTCATCCATAATCATCTCCTGCTTGCTCCCAGAGCGAAGATAGAGAGAGAGAGGGAGGAAGGGAGGCCTGAAGGAACAAAATAAGTATACAAAAAAAAAAGTGCGTCACTTAAAAGTTTTGCACTCACTTGACCAGAAACTTTTATTTTCCGTTAGCAAATTTCCCCCGGGTACAGAATGTACGAAGTGTACGGGAACAAAAGTTTTCGTGTCCACAAATTGAAAATATTTCACAGTCATATTTAATTTTACTCGAAGTGCGACGGGGCAAATCTCAGAGGTAATCAAACATTCGGAGCGCCGCATTTTGTTCAATTTCATTTGCTGCGAATGCTGACATGAACCAACTTCTGAGCTCATACAAAAGAGTAAACATATATATACACATATGTATATATATATATATATATATTTAATTAGATTCGTAAGAGATCGCCCTGGTCATATGGACTTGGCTTATATTTCAGGCTTCTTGACTTTCTTGTCTGCAAATTGAACGCAGCACAATAAAAATGTCAAAGTACGTAGAAAACTTGCTGAAAACAAAGAAAAACAAGCAGCAGTGCTTTGGAGTAAAAGTGCCAGACTAATACTTACCCTGCAATTCATTTTATGGCTATCTGCTTCACAGCAAATGTTGTCCAAAATAATATTAGTATACATGATAGTGAAAAACAGTCAAATATCTTAACTTAATTGTTTACCATTCTATTTAAAATAAACAAAAAGATTTTTTTTTAATTTTCTGAATTTATTCAATGCTAAAACAAAACTGAAGCAATAAACAAAATGAAACCTTTAAAATACGAGCTGTCACATGTATTTAATAGATTTTAATCATTATATTTATTATTTTATTATTACTAAATAATATTATTCAAAATATCTTATCTTGCCTAGCAAAAATGTGTTGATATCCCCTATGTGCACATGCCAGAGTACAGGGTATGAAAAGAAAAAGGAAGTAATGAGCACATAGAGAAAGCAAAACTAAATAAATAATTCAGTATAAAATGTCAGGAGCATCAGGAGCGTTCGCCATGGTGACTAACAAGGGGAATGGGCAATGGCAACAGCCCGGATCAGGACGAGGATGTCTCACAAAATTCAGCGGAAGTGAGACGAGAGCAGGACGACGAAGGAGGAGCAGCAGGAACAGCAGTGGAAAGAAGCCGAGACGCCAGATGCATTCGAGGAAGCAATTGTATTGTCTGACTGCTGTTTTCCACTTTAGTTTGCCACGCCTACTAGCAACAACCAAACCCGCTCATCCCCTACTTCCACCCCCCCCCCCCCCCCCCACCTCTAGTAAGGTGTGTAACTTGTTGACGTTGATAGTCGTACGTGCCGAAGGTGAACGGCATCTGTGGACGCGAAATTGAATTCGTGCCTGGCAAGTTTCTCGCACACAAACTGAACTGAACTGAACTGAATTGAGTCACCAAGCGACTGAGATGTCCTGGCAGGTGTTACTCCTCACCCGGTTGGCTAGTGCCCTGGCTGTGCGACTGGTGACTGTTTCGATTTCTATTTCTATTTCTGCTTCTGCTTCTGGCTTTACCTGCTGACTTCGATATTTTGTCGCATTACGTTGACAATTTAGATGTTTGTCTCCGCGCGTTCTCGCTGGATTCAATTTGTCGAAAATGCAGCTACGGCAAAATTTCACGCGCACACTGAACGAATACACTAAACGAATACGAATGCGAATACGAATATGAAAACGAATGCGAATGCGACTGTGAATACGAATACTCAAATAAAAATCATTCAGTGCAGTGCCCAGTTCCCAGTTCCCCCAGTCATACATTAGAGATCGTAATGTGTGCCAGAGAGTGCCCAACATAATCTGCCATATACCAAATAAAAAATTGCAACACTTTTCGTTTTGTTTCTTAACTCCCAGCAAAAAAAAAACGAAGAAACTGTCACTGGTGGGGTGTGAATTTAACCACCCAACCCCCCCTTTGTGGCCCGCATCGCCATACGAAAACCCTTGAAAATTGTAATGCGACTGTAGCTGGCAGCGAAAACCCAACTGCCATTTCATTGTTGTGCATTTTTCTTCGCATTCTATTTTATATATGAGTGTGCGAGTGTGTGTGTGTGTGTGTGTGTGTGTGTGTGTGTGTGTGTGTATGTGTATGTGTGTGTTCCATCAAAGCGCAGGAAACACGTGCGGGTAAAACATTTTTCAAGCTTTTAGCACTGCATACAAATCAACCCCAAAAACAAAACAACAAGAATATAAAAAAAGAAGGGTGCACAGAAGAAGTAGAATACAAAAAAAAAGGAATGAAATCCCATTCACAATAATTTGTTGAACTCCATAAGAGCTAAAAGTGTGTGTTGGCCGGATACGAATGAAGCTTGCGTACTCAGCAATCTGTTGCATTATGATTACTCGAAAGTCACTCAACTGAGAGCATCACAAATGTGATAATAGTAATCGCTATTCCCGACTTGAGCAGGTGAACACTATTTTCTGATTCAAACTTATTGCGTCTTGGAAGTAGTTCAAAACATTGTGTGCATTTCCCACACAACATTAAGTTAATCTGTGGCATAATGAGGTTTTATTTTAAGCAAGTCCCAAGCAAATCTCAATTAATCCAATTGAAGCCAATTTAGCTGCCCTTTCGTATTGCAAATTTCTCCCTTGATTGCAGATGTGCTGAGACTAAAAACGAGAAGTGATTTCAATGGGGCATTGACAAAGAAAATAATGCTGCAATTTGCATAAAATAACAGGAAGCTAAAATTATATCAAAATAAGTTGGTAAGTTGATCTATTCTTTTGCATAACAATTAACAACTATATAAAGCTATTTTCGAATTAATTTTTAATTTATTTGTTTATTATTCAAATATTACTCGCATCAAATTGCATATATACCCCCGATATTATATTCTATTTCACTTCACATATATATTTTTTACGCATTTTAATATTTTTTTATTTATTATTTAAATATTTTTTGCATCAAGAACTTTCTTATTTAGAGTGAACCTGAAATCTGTTAAGTAACATCAGAGCTTCGTTTTAGCTGTAAGAACAGTGAGCATGGTCAATTAACAGAATTATAGCAAGGAGGGGTATGATTTAACAGTAAGTCTGAGCGCTAACATAACAGCGGATAAATTTTAACACCGGTGATAAACAATGCGCACAAGCTAGCAATTAATTTACGCTTATTTTTTATTAATATTGTATACAATTACTAAATGCCTCTTTAATCTATGTAGTTTATTTATACAAAATTGCAAAATTTTAGTTTATTGAACCATTCCCCACTATCACTGCAGGAGCAAAACAAAAGCGGTTAAGAGTCAAAACAATGCCAAACTGTTGCTCCTTTAACAGAGCGCTTTGCATACTCACCACAATAACAGTGGGTGAGAGCAGGCGCGTGCGCAAATGTTGCCGTGCTACGCTAACAGCGAGTGAGGGTGAGAGAGAGAGAGAAAGAAAGCACGCTCTCGGCTCATTGGCCGAGGAGCGTCGGCTACTCGCTGCCAGCTGTCGCTTGAACTACAATTGTCAATTGATGCTCTCGTCGGCAATGCGTCGCAGCTGCCGCCGCTGCCGCCTGCGCTGCTCTTGTTGCTGCTGAGGCTTACTCAGTCTGTTTGTTACATTTGAATCGCATGGTGGACAAGGTCGGTTTCGTGTCTCGTGCAGGCCGGCAAACTGAGATTTTCGACAAATACGAGTTTAGTGCACGTGTGTGTGTGTGCCACGACTCAACACCCACCCACACCCTCCTCATTGCTTAAATGTCGTGCTGAAATCGTCCAATGTAAATATGGTGCGCATATGCAGGCACATAAATTAAATGCATTTAAATTCGCAACAGATTCAACCTAAAGTCAAAATACGACAATAATTGCTGCACAATATTCTCGGCACACACACACACACGCTCGCATACGAGGAAAATGTGATGTGGCGACATCTGTTGGACGGCGGCACGTGTGTAAATTTCAATTTCCGCTCGAATCGCAGACTTTAGGCAACCGTTATTCGGTTTTAATTTGTTTTGTTTTCCTTCTTTACCACTTCTCTCTCTCTCTCTCTGTTCTTGTTTGCTTTGTTTTGTTTTGTACTCGTTTTGGGTTCAATTTTAATTAAGTTATTCTCTTAACGTTAATTCCGAAAAGTACGCGCTTATTTTCAAACACTTTTAACTGAATTAGGTAAGTTAAAGTTAAGAATTACGTGTGCTATGAATAACTTTAAGTAAATTTAATTATTAATTAATAAATAATAAATAAATATTTTGGTATATTTGCCATCCTGAGCTTTTTCCTCAAATGGAATTAAAGATTCGAATTTTTTTAGTTGCTTTGCCAAGCGTATGCAATTTATTAAATAATAATAATAATAGTAAATCTAAAATATAATAAAACATAATCAACAATTTGTGATTTTACTATCAAGTGTTGACCAATTTTTGGCGTTTATTTTCATTCCATCAATTTCAATCATTTTTATTTTATTTACCCCAAAGCTCTATTGCCAACAATAAATATTTTATGCTACAAAATATGAATAAGAATTGCATAAACATATTTCACATATTTCTTGTTGAACTTCGAGAGCTGCTAAGCTCTGTTATTATTTATCGCAGCGATAAACCAAACACAAAATTTCAATTTCCTTTTCAAAATAACCCTCAACAAATGGCCATTGAAATGAAAAGCTTTAAATCCAGCGTGCAACTTGAAAGATAAACAACTGTGGATACAATATTAATATGGGTAGCTTTAACCTTGGCTCTCGACTGCCCAACGGCAACTGGCCACTGGCCAGTGGGTGGGTTGTTGTTATGGGGCATGCAACCGCATCAAGGCCACAGCCGTCAATGCGCCTTTATGGCATATAGTGGCTCCAACGAACCAGTGTTTGTTATTTGTTATTTTTACTGTACACATGACAATAACGCCGGCGGCTGCCCGGGCTGCTCTTGCAACTGCCACAGAGTGAGAGAGCGAGCAAGCGAACGAAAGACCGATAGGTTGGGCTTGTGGCAGGCAAGTGCAATAGTTTTTGGAGTGGACGACGGCGCACAACTTTTTCCATTATGAATGGTGCGGTTGCGCTTTTGCCCCATTCATTATTTACGAGTTTCGAGTGCAAACTTGTTTCGCACAGCAAACAGAAAGCAGCTAACAGAAAGCAGCTAACAACAAACAGAGAACAGAGCAGCGAGCAACAAACAAGTGCCGGCCAGAGAATTAGAAGCGACGCTCGACCGCTTAAAAAGAACGAAGAATGCCGCTTTGAGGCGCCACTTAAAAAGCGCTACCAGCCACTGCCACAGAGAGCTGCAGTTAAGTGCCAAACTTTTGCTCGTATAGCAAACAAAAGCAAATGAGAGTTTAAAATTATAAGAAACAACTAACTCTGAACAGATCCACAAACTACAATCGATATGCCTGTTTTTTAGTTTTTGTTTTCTTTTTTTTTTTATCTATTTGTAGTTGTTTTCTTCATTTCTTTGAGTTATGTATTGATAAAAGAGTTGGCAAAGTTTTCGGGCTTGAAGCGAACGGAACGAGCGCATTTATGCGTGTGCATAATTTCGAGAATCACTTGAGAAACAATGTCACAAGTTTTTCGGCACACATAAGCACACACACACACACACACCCACACACACAGACACACATCAGAGCGTAGGCTGTTGAAGGCAGCAGAACCCATGCAACATGAGGATAGAACTTCTCGTGCATGCAGCAAATTCTCTGACATTGATAAATGATTTGCCTACATTCGCTGCATAAAGTTGAGCGCAAGAAAGCCGAGACAGTCGCAACAAAACGTTGCAACTATGAGACAGGCAAAACTATTCCGGATGCATTCATGGCCAGCAAATTGTTGCTGTTGTTGTTGTTGTTGCACTTGTTGTTCACTAAACAGTTAACTGAAAATTTGCCTAGCCAACTGAAATTATCAGCAGCAGCAGCAGCAGCAACATGCTCAACTCAACACTAGTCAGGAAAAAAACTGTGGAAACCCATAAATAAAATATAGAAACCAGCAGCTCACTTGCAGCAGCAGCAAATGTAATTATGCAATGCAAAATAATAAAAAAAAAAAAAAACGAGCAGAGAAAATGGAGAGAAAAGATGCAGAATACTTGAGCACATTTTCATTCGTTGGAAAAGTTTCTGCCAGCTCGAAATGCAAATGCTAAAACCGCAACGAGCGAGGCAGGCTCAAGATGAGTTTTTCGAGTTTCCCAGTTTTCTAGTTTTCGCCAAGTTTTGAGTTTTACACAAGGCGCCCACACATGTAATTAGAGCCCGAGCAATGCCGCGCACTTGCCAAAAATGTTGTGGGCGCAGCGCTTTGATGTGTAATGTAAATATGCTGGGAAGCATACAGATGTGGGAGAGACTGTGCAACAGTCGCTCACACACACACACACACAGACAGATAGAGAGACACAGCAGCTGGTCGAACCGCAAAAGTTCAAGTTTGCTCAACTCGGAGGACGCTGGTTGTCTGGCGCGGAAGTCCTTGGAGTGGTTGGTCTCTTGCCTGCCACACTCTCTTCGAGTGTGTGCGAGTGTATGTTACTCGGAGTGTGTGTTTGTGTGTGTGTGTGTAACTTGTGCTGTTATATATGTCGATGTGTTGGCATCCAAGTGCACAAAAACTGCACAACTTTATTTTTGATGTCCTCGTTGAGGCCCACTCCTCAACTGCGGTGACAACAGATCCTAGAAGAGTGTAATGCAATTTGCTACAACGCTATTTAATCCTTCGAAAAGCATTTGAAAATATGATATTGTATTTAATTGCAGCCTCCACTTAAAACAGTCAAGAATGCAATAAAAACAAAGAAGTTAAATTTTATCTAAATATGATAATATATAACAAAAATAATATATTAAAAAAAAAAATTATATCAGCTTGGAAAATCCTATTAGATATGTGATAGATTGAAGCATGATAAATATATGATCATAGAGAAAATGTGAAAAGAAATAGCTATGAAAAGAGTAAAATTTTATTAAAAATTAAAATAAATTAAGCTAGGCTTAACTTTTAATATTTTTATAGGTTCGTCACACATAAAACTATTAATAAGTTTAAATCTGCACTAAACGTAAGCTGACTGCAGCTTAATCTATGGCTTGTCAGGAATAGTCATACTATAAATATTATATATAAACTTATTAATTCCGATTTCTTATAGTAATACAAAAAAACAACAAATTGAACAAAAAGAACTCTTTTTGAATTGTTGAATTTTGCAGCAATTAAAATGCAATTCAACAACGCAACTTTGCAAAACGTGGCATGTGGAAAGTCAATTTCTGCATCGGATTTCGATTAAAGGAAATGCTCTTATGTGTCATTTTTTGCAATATGAAAATGTATCTTAAATTGAAAATTATAATTATGAAGGGGTAGGGGAGGAGGAGAAGGGGAGCTGAGAGTGAGATGTGTGGCAATGGCTGCCTTTATAGAATATGGTAATTTGAGAGGCGTTTCCCCATTGACGCTCAATGTTGTTGTTTGTGGAGCTCTTAAATATAAAACATTTAACGGCGCGCCATTGTTGATGCCTCAACACAACAACTCAACGCAACTCGTGCCTCAACTCGACTCGGCTCGACTGATTCGCTTCATTTGTGTGGCATGAATAAAGCCGCCGACGCAGCTGCCATTCATGGGATCCATTGTGAGTGTTTTTTGTTGCCATCATTTTGCTGGTTTTTGTTTTTTTTCCATTCAAATAAGTAATGAAGTTCTGTGTGTGTGTGGGTGTGTGTGTGTGTGTGTGTGTGTGTGGGTGGGTGTGTGGCAGAGATCGCAGTTGTTGCTTTGTTGTTGCATTTATTGGATTTTATATTTTTATCGATGCACGTTAAATTTTATTACAATTGTTATGCGCGCATCTTTGCTGCATCATGGTTTTTATATTTAATAAATTTAAATCACTTTATATGCGAGTTTTATGTGCGTTAATAATGCGCCACACATCAGCCAGACCGACATTTTAACTTTTTCGATCCAAAAATGGACGATGAGACAGACGGACACAGATACAGACACAGACACATACACATATACACAAACTGAATTTATTTGCTTATGGCTTGAATCAACTATCGAAATTCATGGCCAGTTTAACAATATGTCGAATTTTAAAGCAATATATATTTTAATAATAATGCGCAAATACTATTTAATTTAATTTTATTGAATTTTAAAGTATAAAGCAGTCAACAAAATGTTTAAGTGTTGACAGTGGAAAACTTTAAAAATGAATTATCAGAAAATATATTTCTTGACTTTAGTTTCTCAATGAATTCATTTGTATTTCATTTTATTTGTATTGTTTGGCTTGTTTTATGCATTTTTGGTTTCTTCTAATTGGCAATAAGACAAACGGCATTTGGTATATATATTTTCTGATATTGCCAACCTTTCCATTATGCTGCAGCTTCGATTTCTGAACAAACACAAAAATGCAGTGAATATTGTGAAATTGTGTTTGACATGAATTCTGTTTGTATTTAGTACACTTCGTAGCAAATTTCATTTTGCGAAATAATGATGCCAAAAATGAAAATAATTGGTACATATTGATGAAACTTAATACGTGGAGAAAGGCTCAATTTACGCATTGCTGCCACCACAAAGAGCAACGCGAAACAATAAAAACCAACAACAACAACAACAACAACAGCAACAATGAATAACAAGCAACAAAACCTGAAAAATATTGTTGTTATTCTTCATCAAATATCCAATTAGACACAAATTCTAATTTGTATCCCGTTCCACGAGCTTGTTGCTTGCTGCTTGCCACAGTTCTGTGCCAATTTCTGTTGCACCCCATGTCGAATACTCTCGTTTTGATGAATTGTTGCAAGGTAATTATTTTGCGGGCAGTTGAAACTTGAATTACACAGGGCTACGCACTGCAAGATACCCTATAAAAGTTTAAATAGTGTTTAGAAAGCAGGTGATTTTTACTAATACATAGAATATATAATTAGGGTTATATAATGTAATATTATATATACATATATATATATTTTATAGATGATATATATTTTATTTTAATAATATATATATATAATTTTAATAGTGTCTTGTGGTCGAATCAGTCACGATTTCTTGTTTGATTCAATGAATAAATTGTTTGTCGATTATTGTTTGAATATATTTAATTGCATTGCCACTCACTTATTTATTTAATTTCAGACTGTAGTGTATGTATTTGTATAAAATGTATATATGTATATACATATATATATTTTTTAATTTTCCAGTTACTATTTGTTTAATTTTCCAAACACGTAATTGAAATTGCGCCTAATTAGTGAAAGGCTTTCGCCTCATTTGTTCGGCAAAGCAATATGTACATATTTAAGCACAGTGTGTATCTGTGGATGTGTGTGTGTGTGTGAGTGTGTGTGTGAGTGTGTGTATGTGGGTGGATGTGCGTGTGTATCTGCATCAATTGGCTGTCTGTTGTGAGCTGTAGTGTTTGTTGCTGCTTTTGTCAGAATGTCAACCGCCAAAATGCGTGCCTCTGACACATTCTAGACCAAATGGCAGCGCATTTGTGCTTGTATCTGTATCTATGAATATATATATCTGGATCTGTGCGTATCTATGTGAGTGTGTTTTTGTGTGTGTGTGGCGTATGTGTGTTGTGTTGCTCAGCCTTTGTTTTGTGTTTATTATGTGAAAATGCGCATGTGGCCTGTGGTGGCACATAAATGTCGTTTTCAATAATACACGAGAACCCAACGCACACATTTTAAAATCGACTTTTATTTACGTATTATACACACCCACCCACACACACACACTCACACACAACCAGTCTAACACAAATTTGTGTGAACAAAAGCCCAAGAGTTGAACGCGTGTCACGCACATTTATCTGCCTCCTGCCACTGCCACAGCCACTGCCACTGCCACTGCTTTCCATGCCCTTCGCGTAATACAGAAAAATGAACCCAGCAATTTCTATGCGCATTTTTCCATTATTTATTATTTTATCGGAGGGTGTTGCGAGTTGACAGCTGCCATTGATTTCGTTTTAGAGACATTGAAAATTAGCCACGTTTCCATTTGATTTGCATGCTGCATGAAAATAATAATATTGCTGTTACGCCCATATTCGATACATATATATATATATATTAATAATACATTTATGTTGCGCATAAATTGCGCATACGCCACGTTTGATACCAAGAAAGGAAACAACTGCTGCCAGTTGCTGACTCTGAATTGGTTTGCGTGCCTCGCATCGCAACAACTGCAAGTGTCAGAAAAATGTATCAAAATTGCACTTTGATTAACACATTTGAATCGAAGGATTACGATCATGTTTGATGATGATTGGAAACAGCTCAGTTAGATATAAATCTTATTTGTATGCAATCATTAAACTGCTTCTGCAAACCTACCTTATTCAATCTGATGTAAATTCTCTCTTACAAAAAAATGTAGAATAAATAAATAAATAAAATGTAGCTCATATTACATTTACAACAAAGGTAAATAAGTAAGAACATTGCAATCGGGCGTATCTGACTGATATACATATATTCCAATATCAATGTTTTCTGATGCCAATATCTGCAGCTGAAAAAGCCAAGGAATTATCTGTAAGGGTTCATAATAATCTACCTTCGAGGTTTATGTGGTTTCATCAATTCAGCAATCTCCTATTTTAAGCCAATTTTAATTGGTATTGGGATTTAATCAAATATATATCTCAACTTTAAAGTCTTTTCATACGGATGTATAGAATGACAATTGCACAAAAGAAATTTACTCTCATATTTGGAAGCCCTCAAGCTGCAATTCGCTGCTGCCACAAATAATATCAGTTACTTCTTTGTGCCTTAATAATGAATATGCCGCACAATGTAATATAATATTCCAAATATTTAATTTCTCTTTTCAGCGCTCAAAGTGATGAAAAATATACAAAATGTATATGAAAAATAGCAACTATCAAAATATATAAATGCAATTTAATTAAACCTCAAAAGAATTCGCTTGATTAAAATTGCTTGCCACGGAGTGAAGTGCACGTTGCAATCTGCTGGCTGCAACCAAATACCAAAAATTAATATTTATTATAGTGCGAGGCATGAAAACTCACCCACTCTGCACAACTACGGCAAACTAATGGAAAATGCATTAATAAAATCATGTATAAATATGCCGTCAAGCTGAAACTGAGGCAAGATGAAATTGAAAACGGGACAACAGGCAAAGCAAAGCTGCCACAACTGTAGCATGAAAATGCACAAACTAAGGTATGCTTAATATTCTTAAGACCTGACATAATTGTATTTATATGCCTACATATACATACATATATATATATATACATTCATATAAAGAATATTTTGATAAAATTAAATTTAGTGCAGGAGAGAGAGAATCTGTGAATTGAATAAGAGTAAAAAGCTTTTCTGCACACTCAAAATATTTGGATAAGTTTTTCAATAATGCAATAAAGTTGCCAATGGCCCCAAGGAATGGACAACAACGAAGACAACGACGACAGAAGGACACTGTTGATGAAACAAAAATATTGCCCACAATTTGTTAGCAACTCACCATCGACTTTGGCCCCGCCATTTGCGGCTACTTGTTTATCTTTTGGGGCAGAGTCAAAACGCGGGACGCGAGGGGAGCGAGACTTGGTGTGTGCGTGTGTATGGTTAGGGGTTGGAGGGGGGCAGAAGGGGACTTTTCAATAGAGCAAAGCGACGGACAGCCAGACAACGCATAAACAAATAATAAAAGTGGAAGTCAGCCAGTGTCCGCGTCCCTGGCAACGACCTTTGTAGCGGCTCATTTATCAATGCGCGGCACGAATGAAAGCCAAAAACGCCAGCGGGCTCCCCAAGGACTCCGCTCCTCCCCTCGTTCCCCCCTTTTGCCTTTCCCAGACCCAAAAACAGACAAAAAAACAACTGCCCGAAACATATGGCCCCAAAGACATTCAAATCTAAGCAGTGGACGAGCAATATAAAAAAAAAAAAAAAACAAATTAAAGTTGTACCAAGCACTTTAAAACGCCACCAACAAATCGAGTCAATCAACAAAAAAAAAGAAAAGAAAAAGAAGGAAACTAAAGGAAAGCGATGGAGCTGAGTGGTTGGGTGCGAGTGTTCAATTTTTACAAGATTTACCTGACCGGCATAAGTAATCAGGCTCCCAAATGGCGCTCCAATCGAATTCTAAACTGTCGTCTAAAAGCGATTTGGACACAATGCTTCAAGCCCAAAAAAGAACATAAGCCAAAGTAAACAAAAAAAAAAAAAAGGGCACGAAATCAAGCCAAGGGAAAGGTAGAGGCAAAAAGTCATCAATCGGCTGAACCACATTAAAAAACTACATATGTGGGTATTCCAGAAATCAATTTCGTTGTTTTTCTGTGTTTTTGTGGCAACCCAGAAAATGCAGCCAAATTGAAGACATATCTGAGTGCTAGCTAGTAAAATGATTACTTTTAATATGAATAAATATTTAGTTTTTATTTAATTTTATAGTTTCAAAAAATATATAACAATGCGCATACATATTTTATAGAGTATCTTTCCATTTTATGGGTGGTTTTTCCTGGTTTTTTTCAATTATAGAAATTTATAGAAATTTTTGAAATATTTTTCATTTTATGAATAGATATATTTTTATTATTATTTTTAAAATTTAAATAAATACATTTAATTTTATATTACATAAACTGTACATTTTTATTAAATTTACATTATTTTTATTTTATTTGTTGTATTACATTTTTTTTTTTTTTAAAAAACTCTTTCTAAAACCAGCTAAAATAGACTCGTAGACGGTTTTCTTTTTTTTTGTGTATATTATGAATTAAATTATATATAAAACTCAAGTGAAAGCAACTTGAACTTAAAGCAACTAAAGATGAGCAGCTTCCCGCCCCAAAAAGTAGGCAACACACAGCAGAGCTTCGGGCTGCGTCGATGGGGAGGTGTTGGTTTTTTGGGAACACATGCGTAAAGCTGTCATCAATGAAATCGATTAAGTTCGCATGTTGTTGCCGACGCCGCACACTTTACAGGCTGGCGAGGCAACTCATTAAAAAGCATTAAACGACAGGAGCGGAAGTCATTCGACTATCAGACGGAGACACGCTTCCGTTTTACGCTTCAGATTTACGGGCGAAAGTGCGTAAAGCGTGGCAACAGTCGCAACACCGGCAACAGTGGCAACAGCGGCAGCCGATTGTGTCCTTGAGTTTATTTTTGTTTCTTTCTGCCATTTTTTCCCATGCAACAGGGGGTGGGGGGGATGGCAAAAAGATTGTCACCGGGCCAATTGCTGGGAACGACAACTTCAAATGATTTATCGCCAGATAGTTGAGTTCAAAAGCGAAACGCAAAGAAGCGAAGGCAACTTTGGCTGGGCGCACAAATATTTATTTATAAAATTGTTATCCTCGCCAGACTTCTTTAATACAACACCACCGCCCACGTCTCTCCGTCCGTCCCACCGTCCGTCCGTTCACTTTGTTTTGCTACAGCTTTTGCCACCGATTCTTCTTCGATGGGAGTCCTTGCCGCGTGCCTTGCTCATTGCCAGGCATTCGCTCATTTTCAAATCGGATTTTATCAACTGAATGCCATTCTTGTGCAAATATCTTATCTCCCGTTGGCGCACAGGATAATGGCAGCTTTTCCTTAGCCCCCACCCCTCCCCTGCAGCCTTACCTCAATTTCCCCAACTTGCCCCACTCCATTCCCTCAACTCCCTCATATCGCTGCTCCACTCTCTATTTCTGTTTGTCTTTCTCTGTTCAGCTGAGCGGCGCTGAGCTCAGTTGAGTCTCGTCTTTGCCCCAGGTTCTTGCAGCTTTGTATGGCTTTGGAATTATTTTGAAAGCGGAAATTGATTTTCGTTTCTTATTGTGCGCGACTTTTGTGTTGCTTTGCTGATTTCATTCTTTCATTCATTCATTCATCCATTTTCCTCCATTTCCCCGCCCCAGCATCCATATCAATACACGTTTAACATGCACATAAGCAAATCTACACTCTGCCAAGGCAGATTTTGATGTCACTTTATTCATTATAGTCACTTTATTATTGCCTATTCACAAGCCAACATTTATTACTTTAATTGGATACTTAAAAATGAGTCTTACTTGGATTCTTAAATATATTTCCATGAGGAATAATTAATAATTGATATTCAGTCATATCTTTTATAATGTTTCAGCTTATTTATTTTATTTATCAACTTAAATTTAAAGGAAATTTCAGAAAAGATACATTTTTATTGGGCGGTGCAAGCGTTTTGCTGCCTTAAAGTGAGTGTTAAAAAAAAGCCCATCAGCGATGCTATGATCTGACCCACTTTATGCACATTTATTTTCACTGAACCTAGGCCTGACCTCCCCATTCCTAAGGACGACACGTTTATGTCCTATTTGGGGGTCGGGGGTCAGGTTCCTTAGGGTCCTGTTCACTCGCGTCTGACATTATGAATGATCAGCATAAATTTCGCGGACTCTCACGAGTTGCAGCTGCTGCTGCTATTGAAAAAAAAAAAAAATGGAAAAGAAAGATAACCAGGAGAACCAACTGAAGGACGGCTCAGAAATTCATTTCATTTCATTTCCTTTGTACGTGAGTGAAATTCTTTATGCAATTTTCTCTAATATTTCTCTCAGTTCAGTCCCTGAAAATTCATGACAATGCAAACAATTTGCTGACTTCAGTTAATATGCCAAATACAAGAGTGTTAAGCACTTTTACAAAGTCTTCGAGCTCTTAAAAATTGTAGCAAATAATTGAATGTGCAACATTGTAATGTGTGCATGTTTTAAACTCCCAAATTAAGTAAACTCAATTTATGTTAACTTTGCCATAAAGTGTAAGATGAAATTGCAGATAAACTTGCGGTTGACTAAGGATTACCCCATATCCAAGTGGATCCTTGTATTTTAAAATTTATCTATCAGCGTGTAATGGAATATAGATCAACATCTGACTTCGCATCAGAAATTCCCCAGCTCTTTTCACGCACATAAAAATACAAATAAGAAAATTAACTCCAAAAATACAACCCAGCAAATTCTTGAGCCACTTGAATGCCTTGTCGAATAATTCGGCAACAAACTGAAATACAGCGATGGGGCGAAAGATAGAATGAGAAAGCAAATACCAAAAACTAAATTCAGTTTACATAATATAGCTCATAAAATATTTTTCACCCTCGACCCCGACAGACCGGCAGACAGACAGACAGACAGAGAGACAGCCCTTGGCATAAAACTAGGCCACACTTGAATGCGCCTTGAAGCACAATTTAAGCATAAACAATAAAGAAAAGCGACGAACTCGAAGGAAATAAAAGTTGAAACTCGAAACATTTACATATGAAACGAAACCACCCACTCGACACGAACAGACAAAATTGTGGTGGAGCATTTTGGTTTTGCGGCAGAGGAGAGGGGACTTGAGTTGAGTTGGTGGCCTGGAAATTGGATACAAGCCTCTCTGTGGATGGGGCCAAAGAGACAGCAGACTAAACAGCACTAAATTAATTCTGCACAATTTGCATTAAAATATGCAAATAAAAAAGTGAAAGAAGCAACGGAAACGAAAAAAAAACCAACACCCCCCGCCCTGCAACGTTTAAGCCAAAACTAAGCCCACAACCAGAGTCAGAGTCAGAAATGGAGATGGAGACCGTGTTGGGGAAGGAATTGGAAACGAAGCCAAAGACATATTCCCAGCCATAAGCGTTAAGCATATGTGTGGCTGACAATCGATGGGCTCCTGGAGCCTTTTAAATTTCAAGTGTGCCCCGTTATGGCTTTAATGTCGGGAAAAAAACGATGCCACAAGAGGTTTTTGAGGCAGACCGTCGCTCAGTTCGACTATCGGGTCTGGTTAGGCTGCCGTTTCGATTATGAAAGTGCTGCAAACGTACCGCCACATTGCATGTGAAGGAACAAGCAGCACAAAAATAAGAATTTCCACATTGGAGAATATAATGCCCGAGGCGCAACAACAGAAATTCAGCTGGTTGCAAATTTGATTGTTCTTGGAGCCGTCGCGCCGCCAAGAAAACGTGGCACTGCCAGAAATCCAACGCAGCGTGCAGCACGAGTGGGTGTAGTTGTGGATGTGGATGTGGATGTGGGCGCTGGCGTCCGCATCCAATGAAGCATGAAACTTTAGCGCACTTGCAACAGTTTTTTTTTGCAACCATTTCCGCTTGTTTCGGGGCATGTCAGTTGACTCAGCAAGCGTGCAACGTCTTAAACACAATGGGAATCTATTTAAGCTTACTAGTCTTCAGTTATTTAATTATTAATTAATAAAATTATTGTTTAATTACCACAAATGAAACAATATTTTGCTAATGGATGTCTTATTTTAATTTTTATAATAATTTCAAATTACTGAGCTACTTATAGCAGTTTAGATATTCAACTATTAACAATATTATTATGTTATTAACTATAGCATTTATTTAAAATAGGAAAATGTAAATTAAAGTTCAAGTATTAATCCTTAAGGTCTAAATAAATTAGATTTACAGCGTATCTTCTAGTCGAGTCTATCCTCAACTGAAGAACTCTTACTTGTTTTATATTTCTTCACTTGCGTTTCCTGTTCGCTTTCTTCCGGCGCGCACTGTGCAAAAATATGTTAGCTTCGAGTTTAGTAATCTGCATTGACTGTGATGGCACACACACACACACACACATACATAAACACACACTCACACACACACACACAAACACACAACTTCATATTGTAGTTGCAGTGCAGAAAAATGCGTGGAAATTGGAATGTTTAAAGTACTGTGTGCAACGAGCTGGTGAAAATGCAGCAAGCAGCGAACTAGCTGCGAATTTTCCGCTACTTTCTGGAAATGGCATATTTACTAAGATATGTGTTCTCCAAACTAAACTTTACAATTTACGAAAACAGTGTCGAAAAAGAGTTCGCATTTTTCCACTCGATTGTAAAATAGGGAAAAATTTGTGAATATCACGACCCTGCAATGATCTGATAAAAATCGCTGTCTTCAGCTATTTTTAGGAACTTTAAAGAAAATATTAATATTAATTTTATTTTATTTGTTGTACATGATTCATTCGAAAACAATTAGTTATATAAGTGACTATGAATTATAACTTGAGGTTAATTTAATTACTGCATTAAAAATTATCTAACCTACGTTTTCTGTTTGAAAATATGAGCTAGAATATTTTAAATAACTTTAATTTCAAGTTATTTTAAGTTCCAGTTGATATTAATTTTAGCTGATTCCCCATTAAAGATTCAATCGAACACAATCAGTTCAATAAGTGAACTGGAATTTTAATTTGATTTCTGCATTAAAACCTTGCTAGAAAACACAATGTTTGATGAGAGAAACACTAAAACAAAGCAGCGAATTTCCCTGCTTTTCATTTGAATACCTTTCACAACTCACCCCCAGCCCCCGCCCCCGCCAATTAAAGTTTATGTAAACGTTATCTCAAGCATTGTTTCTCGCCTGTTGTTGTATCTGGGCATAAAACAGGCACAGGACCTTGTGCACTTTATAGGCCATTTAATAACATTCGTGTAGACTACTTAGCGTAAAATGTATGGCCAAGAGTCCGAAGGCAATGCACCCATTAGGCCAACCGGTAAATGAGCATTGAAACAATTCATAAAAACTACCCAAAACTGGCAGTTTCATGCGCAACAGCCACGCATAAGTGGACGCACAGCCAGTAGAGGACTGCAGGACTGTCTAGGACCCTCTACAAATGCCTACCCCCCGTTGATAGAGGCACTTAGGAGGCGCCAATGTAATGGGAGCGTTGCTTGGCCAATAGTGAAAACGTGTTTACGCTTTTATTATGTAAAAGAAGTTAGCCAGAAGCAGCCATAAAAGCCAGCCAATTCCAGCTAACAACTCTAGCACCCAACTCCGACCACACAAATCTCCGCCGGACACTCACACGCGCCCCGTAATGTATGCAAAATAATTGTGCGCATTAAATATGCTCAGTTCTGTTCAGTTATATTCTGTTCAGCTATATTCTGTTCTGTTCAGTTGATTTCCCTATACCGAATAGAATGTGTTCGCCTCCAATTTTGTTAAACTTGCAGAACCATGAAATACTCAACCCGATAAAGACTTTAGTTTTCCTGCAGGAATTTGTTTTGATGGAAGAACTATAATGTCAGACAGGTCTCATCAATTATTATTAACTGTTAATTTCTAATTTTAAAAGCAAATTAATTACTTATTGTCTGATTAGCACATAAATTTAAAATCGGCTTATTTCCTAATCATATGTTTAGATTTTTGATTAATTCCTTTTAGCATGTAGATCCTAAGAGTTTTAACAACTTTCCGATTTCATACGCAAATGTTAAGTAAAGTAAGAAAAGCAACATTCTGTGGAAAGGATACATTTCTGATTATGCATACTTATGCAAGTCAGCTACTGGGTATCCTTGCCGCATTATTACTTGTTTGTTTTTATTAACTCTTTGGGCATGCGGTTTTGCATTTTCAACAAGAAACAATTAAGAAAAACAGAAAATGAGGCGCGTATCATAAAAATGAAAATTATGCAAATGCAAATTGTAAGGCAACAAAACGCTGCACAATATGCGAACATTAACAAATTTTAAGTGTGGGAGAAAAACAAAAACAAAAAAAAATAAACAAAAAACAAAAACAAAAACAAAAAATGAATGCAAAAGACTTCTGCTTTAGCTATTGTTTGCACTTATTTCCCTATTCAGAGTATGCAAATCCCATAAAAACTCATTTTGAGCCAATTGAGCACATTGTTTTTGTAGCTGGTTGCTGTTGTTGTTGCCTGTTGCCAGTTTGCCTGAAAATCAACGTGGAAAATAGCTTTGTTGCCGCCTTCGCCCTTTGCAATACTTCCACATTAATTAACTAAAAATTTGTTAGGGTTATGCTTTTGTTGTTAGTTTAATTGAGAATGAAAATGAAAATAAATGCAACACAAATGCGTTCATTTGTAAAAAATTGCTCAACGCTCGACGTTGCAACGTTGCACAAACAACTGGAACAACTAGAAAACGCACACATTGTTAATACAAACTCACTGCAGGGCAATGGGTGATGCCACACATCGAAACATCCGCAATCCACAATCCACACAAAAACCCCCCACCCCCACCCCTCATCACTCCATTAACCCCTTTTGCAGCAATTGCTCTGTTGGTTTTTAATTTTATAGCCAAACAACAAAATGCTTACAGATTTCCCAGTGAGCTCTCAATTTTTATTTAAAATCAATTTCCAACACTGCATATCTGCTGTTGAATTTCAATATATTAAAGCAACCAATGTGCTATAATCCCGTTGAGTTTGTGGCTTGGCAATTTAAGAAAAACACACACACAAACACACACACTCAAGCACACACACTCAAACACACACTCACACATTTGAATTGTGGGCCACAAAACCGTTGAACTATTGCAATTTTAATCCCCAAGAATGAGTTTGCTGAAGTCCAGTTGAGAGCAACTCCAATTCAGCCAAAGCATCGCAAGTAGATATCAATTTTGGTATTTACATTCTCTATCCAAATCGGTTAATTTCAGACAACATGTTTGAAAGAAACTTACTTCTCTAATTAAGTGTGCATATTCCGAGAATTGAGTGGCAGTTTAAAAGTTTTTTCCTGAACTAACATAAGCTGAGGTCCTTGGTTTCAGAATCCTCTAAAAAATCACCAGAAAAATAAAGTCTACAGGTTAAAAAACTTAAAAGAAAAGTCATATTTTTGATTATTTAATGCAGCTAGAAATTTGTAATATCAGAGCTGAAACCAAAAATTAAACTCTCTTTTGAGAAAGCACCGGAGTCAAGCCAAGGGATTTCAGCCAGCTAAGCCAACTCGTGCTTGCCACAACAAGACCAGCAACAACAATGAAAAGGAGGAGGCAAAGTGGGAGGGGGAGGAAAAACAGGCAGCTTGTAAGTAAGCAGGCAACTATTTTCGAAGAAATACTCGTACAAATTTTCACAATTAATATGCACTTCCTGTGCAGACGACTTGCAAACCATTTTCTGAGTGCAGCCAGGCAACAAGACTTGCACGTACAACAACAACAACAACAAGAACAACAACAACAATAGGTAACAATGCAGTGGGCGGTGTGGATGGCTTTCTGGCATTCTTTAAGACCAACACACACACACACACACACACAGAAAGAAGGACTCAACCCGGTCCTATTCATATGTGAGTTCATTGCTGCCATTAATGAATACGTGTGCAGCAATAAAGCCATTTTTTATGTGCAAAAGTCACGTGAGAAACAATTTAGTACAGTTAAGTCACATGACGGTCTCAAAAGGCTATGGGGCAGGGCAATAAGGGGGTGGTGGTGGGGTGAAGATGCCGACGAAGACGAGACCGGTGCTACTTTGTGCCTGGCACAGTCAAAAGAAAACCAACTTTATTTCAACATAAATATTTCACATGTGCATGTGTGTGTGTGTGTGTGTGTGTGTTGTGTGTGTTGTGTGTGTGCCATCGAAAAATCCAGCTAAAAAGTGAAAATATCTCAACCACATGCACAGATTAAAACTGACGGCATTTTGTGAGCTAGTAGCTGAATTAATTTTTTTACCGTTTATCAACTGGGCAAATTGAAATCGTGTTGCTTATAATACACGTACACACACACGCACACACACACACACACTCATCCATCAGACAGTCTCTGTATGGCTTTAAGTGTGTGTCATTCCTAACCCACTTATTTTCTTTGGTTAAAACTGATGTGAGTCGAAACAATTTTTGGGCCAGTTCTTAAGCAAAATGCATGGCAACATGGCCTAGGGGAAAGTTTTTGGCTGTAGCACCATCAGTGACTTTTGACAAGTTCATTTTCTTTCCAATTTTCACAGTTTCTGCTAGCACATCAACTAATTGATTTTCAAGTGGAACAATAACTTTTCTCACTAGTGGCAAAAGTTTGGAATTATTTCTGACACTACAAAATGCTAATTAGCTAATTCATATTTAATTAAAATTAATTAGAAAACAGTTCTGCTTAGAGCAGCTAGGCGTGGGCAAAGAATGATTTAAAAAACTATCTGAAATAAATACTTAGACTTCGAATTTTTATATATATATATAACTAGTTTTAATCTGTAACGGAATCCATCGATTTTTGGACATTTCAAAGAAAATGATTCCCTTAGACAGAAGAAGTTGCAATATCTTTGCCACAAGTCCCCCAATAAGAATAATAATTATTCAAATTATGTTCTTACTAATTGCACCTTTAATTCAATGCGATTTTCAACTTAAGCCACATTTTCATAGTTACACAGAAATCCGTTATTGTCATATTATAACACTCACTTTTGTAAGCTTCTTTAATTTGTAGGACAAATATATTCCATTGAGTTGATATAATTTTTCATATCTTTCCATCAGAATATATTATTTATACTTATCTGATATCCCTTCCAATTATCATGAGTTTCATATTGTTGCGCTCCACAACAATATTATGAAAAGTAAAGACAATGAATAACTGAAAATACAAAAATACAAAAAAAAAAGAATGCAAATAAATCTGAAACAATCTCTGTGTCGATTCCACTTGTAATTGTGGAATATGGCTGGAATGGCTTTAAGCCGCTTGCTGTTAGCCGGGCTGGTAATTAAAATAACTGAAGCAAATTGCACGTGGATAAAACATGAAGTGAAATAACATGTTATTGCACTTTTCCTTAAATGAATTCCATTCTCTTTGGCATCAGCTTTCAGCTTTCGGATTCGCTGCACTCTTCGCACCATCTGCCCTCTCGCTTTCACTCGCACAGATGATAATTATCAGACGCTGATAAAGTCGACGCATTTGTGGTCACCTTTCACACAGAGAGACATCCTGTTGTCCTGACCCATTTCGCACTGATTAATAAAAAAAAAAAGAAGCAATTTAAGACCACCAAAATAATTTAAAAAAAATAAAGACACACACAGGGAGACACATACACACACACAGCTATAATTGCATTCATCGGAGGCTTCAACCCATCAAATCAAAGGCAGCTCAGATAGACTCATCGTGCCTGCAACTGTTGCAATTGCTGCTTTCAGTTGCAAGCTGCCTGTTGTCTGTTGTCATCCAGTGTCCACCCCCGGGCACCTTTAAATGGCGTTGCGGTTAATGAAATTGTCTCGTCTTGTCTCGTCTCGACGAGGCTTTCGACTGTCCACTGACATATCAGTTGATGGCACGACAGTGTGGCAACATTGCTCCCCTTTCTCGTTCCTTTCACCATGCGCCATCTTGGTTGCCGTCTCTGTCTGCAGCACCTGACGGACTTTAAAGCGCAAAAGCCAAAAACGTTTATGCCACATTGCATTGGACTAAGCAAAGTCAAAAGCGCTTCATGTTTCTCCATGGCCCTCCTTGCCTCAATGTTGCATGTCCGTCATGCTCGCTTTGTAATTGCAGTTGCTGCAACACACGCGTCTCAATATGACCTGGTCTGAAATCAGATATTGTAGTTAGAAAGTTTCAGGAAAGTTTGACTTTAAGCCATATATTTTATCAAAAAGCTAATAAAATAAAATTATTAACGAAGCTCAAAAGTTAATGAAGAAACCATAAGAAAAATTACAAGTAAATCGTGATAGAGACAAGTACAACATTGGTTCGTCTTTACTTGATATCAGTTGCACTTTAAGTGCAACTTTCGCCTTCTTTAATGTGCCTCTGTGTGTGTGGGGGGGGGGGGGGTGGCAAAGTGGGTGGTGGTGCTGCTGCTGTGGCAAGCTTTTAGTTGCTTAGGCTCTTGGGTTCTTGGGCTGGTCGTAAAAATCATTTGCGCAATGTCAACAAATTTGCGCGCTTATTAGATTTTCGTGGTTGCACACAATTTCGCCAACTAAGACCGCCGCAGAAAGATAAAGTGCAACAGCAGCAGCAGCAACAGCAGCAGCAGCAGCAGCGGCGGCAAAATATGAATAAAATAGCGAAAACTTTTGCCAAACGGAAGTGCATGCTGCGTTTTGGCTTTGGTTGACCAGCAGCAACGCCCTCTGGCATTCGCACACCGCACACACACACACGCACACACACACACGCACACACACACACATACAGACCACGCCCCCTAGCCATGACCACGCCCACAGTTCCAACGGTCACGGTCGCCGCTTCTGCTAATGAGTTTTGTTGTCAGTTCTTTGCTGGCCCATGCACAAATTGGGCAACGGCTGCTGCGACTTTGCCCCTCCGGCCAGCTTCCTCCGCACCCCTCCGTCTCCATCACCACGGGGCATCTGCGTTTTACATGAATTGCATGAGAAATTTTTGCGCACAATTTTTCTCTGAGTTAGTGTGCTTCCATGTCTGTGTATGACTGTGTATGTGTCTGTGGTAAGTTAATATTTGCTGCATAAATTCCAGCGCTTTGGAATTTGCTGGGCTTCGTTTTATTCCTTTTGCGCTTTTGTCGTGGTCTGTTTTTTTTTTTTTTTTTGTTATGCACAAATTATGAAAATGCAGTCATACTCATTTACCCCTCCTCCCAACCCCACCCTCACTAATAACAACAACAACAAGAACAACAGAGCAGCATGGTCACTCTAACCAAGGCAGCACACAAAATAACATTAATTATTTTCTGCATTTTCAAGCTTTGCATTTTTGTCCTTGGAATTTTCTTTGAATCTGAATTTGTTCAGACATTCGCTAATTTGTTTTCAGCACATATATTCTTTTGAAATATAAAACATTAATTTTTAACTTTGAAATTAGAAACAAGAATTTGCTTAAGCTAACGACAAATTAATTTAGATAAGCAGCTTATTTTGTTATTGGGATTATTGGGTATGTTTCTATGACTTAAGTGATTCAATATTTTAATTGCGGAATGAAAATGCGTTGAGTTTTGACGAAGTTATGGCATTTTGAAGGTTCGACCTATGCCGAAATGCCGATATGCCGATATGCCGATTTTCTGAATATAATTTTGACTTATGTTCCGACCCAAAATCACGTTTTCAACTTTAAATGTACGATTGATTTGGAGGCCAAACTATGATTAAAACGCCCTTGCTTTTGAAAATCCGTTGAGTTTTGACGAAGTTATGGCATTTTGAAGGTTCGACCTACGCCGAAATGCCGATTTTCTGACCATAATTTTGACTTATGTTCCGACCCAAAATCACGTTTTCAACTTTAAATGTAAGATTGATCTAGAGGCCAAACTATGATTAAAACGCCCTTGCTTTTGAAAATCCGTTGAGTTTTGACGAAGTTATGGCATTTTGAAGGTTCGACCTATGCCGAAAAATATTTTAGTTAATTTAGAGGCAAAATAAGCACAATATCTGTAAGATATCTAATTAGGCTGCCCAATCGTACATATGATTTACCAAATAGGTTAAGTAACATATTTAAAAGTGTAGTATTCTATTTATAAGATTTTATGATTGTTTTCTAAGAGATTTTAGGCAAGATTTATAATGAGGAATGTAGCATTAAATAAATATCATAAGATACATTTGTATTAAATACATAATTATTATTTGCCTCTATAACAGGTATTTATTGTCGTACCTAATTATTATACTTTTAATTTATAAAGCAATTGAGCAATTATTGATTTAATATTTGTTTCAAAACGATAATCGATAAGTTGATCGACTCACAATCAGTTCATGTACAATTATCGTGCTTCATCGTATCCGACTCGTGCACAAAGTTCAGCGAACAGATTGCAGACTATCGTTGAATTAAAAAAATTATCGAAATATTGTTCGATAAAGATCGAAGCAACTGTCGCTTTTAAAATGACATTGTTAAAGTTTGCGAATAGCGTTTCAGAATTTACCACAGTCACGCACACTGATACGGCCAAACTGTTCTAATTAGTAATCCCAACAGCACAAAAGCCGCACTCAAACACGCTAAAAGCCGTGAATAGTCCAAACATGTTTAAACACAAACAAGAGGAGCAAAACGCTTGTTGTTTTTTGGTTTTGTTGTAGTTGTACGCGTTCACCAAGGATTGCAAACAAAAATACTGAAAATTATCCGCTTATATCGTAACCAAACCAATTCCATATGTATGTATGCGTATGTGTGTGTGTGTGTGTGTGTATGTGTATGTGTGTGTGTGTCTGCTGCGTTTGCAAAACAAACACAAATGTGATGCGCACACAAATATGACACTGAATTGTTTTGCTCGCGGACAGAAACAATTCGAATGCAATTGGTTTGAAATGTACAGTAATGCAGAAAGAGACAGCGTGAGAGAAAGCGAGAAAGCGAGTGAGCGAGCGACAGTTTCAAATTGCATTTCACACATTTACGGTAAAAAAGACCCCGCACAACTCCACTCAATCCCCTCATGCAGAAACCCGCCCCCGCCCTCACCCATACCAATTTCATTTTTATGTCTGGCAAATGCAAACAATGAATTCGATGAGCTGCACTTTGAATTTACATTGTAAATTTGTGAGTGATTTTTATTGTTTTTGCGCCGTCGACCCCATAAAATAGTTGACATTTTGTGTGTGTGGCTGCGAATGGAGCTAATGACTTGCACGAAAAAAAAACATCAGCAGCCAGAATAAAATAAATACATACATCTAGGTACATATAAATATGTACAGCATTTTATTTATTTAGATGTACACTTTTAGCTTTCACAATGTATATTTTTTTTGCTTTGTTTTCAAATGGAATTAGCTATGTACATATTTAAATAATTTGTGGGTGTGTGTTTGCATAGAGGCACTTGTCATTTAAATATCCCAAGCGTAAAGTTTACTTTACTCCGACATTTATGAGTATATATGTATATACATATATGTATGTGTGTCTGTGTGTGTGTGTGTTTGTATACCGGATTTGATCACACATACATACACTGCACTACACAAAAGTTGGAAAACTAAAGTTTATAAATATTTTGGTGAGCATTGAAATGACATCTGAAAATAATTGTCCCACATCAATTGGAAATTGATGTCACCGAGGCACTCCTGCATTTCTCCATTAGGTTGATGCATCTTAGGGTCCACGAAAGCGACTCGATGGCGATAGAGTACGGGCATCACGAATGCAATTGCCTTCCGGGTGTGACTCGGCTGCGACGACAACAAAACGTAAACATAGCCCATGGGAAATATGGCCAGTTTGATGCCATAATCACGGAACTCGTACAAGAGATATGGATGCAATTCGGGATTATAAAAACAATCGATACGATGTGTCATATAGATCCCATACAGATCAATTGCAAATGGCATAGAAAATGTGGCATTTACCACATTATAGATAGGCTGTTGCAGCAACGGTAAATAGCCCAAATCCTCGATGGTAGATATAAATTGCCTGAACCCGGCACGGACTCCATCAAAACTATAGCTCTGGCAAGAGACAAACCCATTATTGTAGACCTTTAGGCTGCACGTGGGCTTCGAGAGGCGCATAGTGAGTGCTGGCGATTTTTCGGGCTCGTAGCATGTGTTCGATTGAACATTACTTATTTCCCGCAGATCCAGCGAGCAACCAATTCTCAAATGGCACATGAAGGGTCTGCAGAAGAAACAGATGTATACATATATATGTGAATATGTTGTATATATCTGCTCTAACTTACCGATATATCAAACGCAAATACTTCTCGATAGCACCAAGTTTGGCGACATTCTTATAAATGTTCATCACATCGTTATCTGTTATAACGATTATAATGTCTAGATTCCTAAATGCTGACTGCCTTGCATTTTTTTTGTTCATTTTGCGCAACATTTTTAGAGATTTCATTTTCATAGCAAGGCTCTCAATTGACAATTTGTTTTGCTCCAGTTTGTACTCAGTGTGACCAACTATTTGATGGAACATGTGTTTGGCTTCTCTCGCTGAATTTACCGATTGTAATCGAAGAGGAAGAGACTTCGATAAGCTTGTGATTGATATCGAATAATAAAATAAAATCGAAATAGAGCTAAATTAATTGTAGTGCCCTTCTTAACATTTAGATTTAATTTTATATAATCAAGTAGTAATTTAATAGTAATCAAAATCAAGTGCGAATTATTCCTAAAAATAAAAAACGTGAATCATTTAAAATGTTGTTATCGCAATCGACAGTAATTCAAAAACTGTTCTTTCTAATTGGCAACTAGCTCATAGCTGCAGTTTAAAACTTTTTGCCAGGGAACACAAATTTGAAAAACTCCTTTAGGATTTTCAGCTAATCCACTGCTTAATGCAAAAGTTACTCTTTGACTTAAATGTAAATTTAACTCTCATTTATATGTAAATTGGTAATAAGTTAGCGCCGCTATAATCGGCAAAATAAACGCCCAAAGTCAGCCCAAAACTTTTGAAAAACTAACCCATGCCGCTGCTGCCGTCAAAACCAAACAATCAAAATATCATTTAAATTCAAATCGCAAAAATTGCATAATTGAAACGCCATTGAAGTCCATTAATAACTTTATTATGCAGCCAACGAATTGCAAATACACACATACACACAGAAATAAACACAGACACACACACAGAGCACTCATCTTTCTAGTGGGTTGAGGAGGAGATTGAGGGGGAGGTGGTGCAGGTGGCTGACGTTAGCTCATCAAACCCGAAAAACTACTTTGCTCAACTCTTTTCAAAGTGCATACATCATCAACGCTAAGCCAAAACAAAAAAAAAAAAAATGGGTGGCTCAAAAGTATGATGAAGGTGGGTGGGTTTTGGGTTGGGTGGTTGGGTGGGTTGGCTGATGAATGCTGGCAGCGGGCGCTGTAAACTTTTGTGCAATGTTGATTTTTCCGCAAGACTCGGTTTTTTTTGCTGCCATCGCTTGGACGTCGAGACGGTTGAGACTGTCGAAGGAGGTGGCATTCACGAGGAGTGAGACTGCCTCAAGCACTTTGCAACAAAAACCCACATCTCAGGCAAAAGTCTTTCAATAATAAAAATATTGAGACACAATAAGAACAACAAAAAAATAGACCAGAAAGAACAGTGAAATGCCGGGTGAAAGTGCACTGCGGATGAGGAGCTAACCAAGCAGCAAGGATCAATGCAAATGCAATTTTAAAAGGCCAAATCCAAATTGCAAATTGCAAGTACCACAAACATCTTCAATATTAAGTTGGCTTTAAACTCAACTTGATTCTCTATTCCATGCTGAAAACTAAAATTTAGTTAATTATCTAGTCAAATAAAAATATAAAATAGAATAAAATATAAAATATAACAACATAAAATTAATATATTAAATTAAATTTTCACACATTTATCAACTGTTCATTAATGTTGTAAAAGAAAGATTGTGATGGAAAAATTTTGCTTTAACGTAGAAGTATATATTTTTTAATTTAAATATTATTATAATATATATATATATATATATATATATTATTAATTTAACGAAATATTTTCATATATTTAATTTAATTTTCAACGTAGCGACATTCAAAAAATATCGAGCAAAAGTCAATTTCAAACATTACAAATTTTATCCGCCTACACCTTAAGTCCCTCATCTGCCACGCCCCATTGTGCCTTAATAATGTTTATTGCCTTTTGGGGCTGATGTTGTTGTCGCCGATGACGGCAAACAAAACAATGGAATCAATGGAAAGCCGTTTAATGGCTTTTGTGTGTAAAATGAATGAATGCGACAATGTTTCCGGCTTTCATTTGCGGCATCATTTGCTTTGTTCCACCAAAAAGAACAGCTCCCAACTCCTGCGCATACAACAACCCATTAGCTTTTACAGGTTAAGGGGCAAGCAGTTGTTGTTGCTGTTTCTGATGTTGTTGCAAGTGTGTGTACACACACTCATTGAATAGGTAGAAACAGTTACAGTTGCGCTAATCGATAAAAGGGATGCTGGTAACACACAAGCTCTCTCAAGGATGCTGCATGTGGCAACAACTACAACGCTAGCGACATTATTGGTTTTTTGCTACATCTGGCAAATGTAAGTTGCGAACTTGCCACAACGTTGCTGCCACCAGCATAATGCTGAGTATGTGTGTTAGTTTCTAAGAGTGACAATTAAATGAGTGTGCATCTGAAATGCACTGAAAATCTTATATTTCCACAATTTTGAGTTACATTTAAATCTGAAGCAAAACTATATTTGATAAAAATGTAATATTTTTGACATATAACAACATCTATCTTTATTAAATAAGTGCTGAATAGATTTCTATTGAAATTTGTTTGACGTGGTAATCTTGCGATACTTACAGAAATAATATATTAATTGCTGTTTTAGTGAAATTATAAAATAAGTAATTAACTTTTGCGTAACGCGAAATCAACGCTTTCAGCTCAAACTGAACCCTCAGAATGAATCCAATTTGAGATACAGTTTTTTCATTCGTGAGCTTTGCATTTTGTAAACAATTGTGAAAGCGAAACAAATAGCTCAAGTCGAAACAATAACTACACTATATTAATAAAAGATTAAGGATTGTATTTTAAATTGTATTTTCTTGAATTGAAAGAAATTATCTATCCGTCCTCATTTTAAACACCTATTTTAAGGAATAAGCTACATTCCCTCAATGTAAAGCTATCTTTTTAAAATTATACAAAAATGTGTCCTTTTGCATCGGTTAATCATGACTTATGTTTGAACGAATCAGACTAACATATCATATAGCAGCCATAGTCGAAAGATAAGTGTTAAGTTTTGGACTCGAAATATTCATATCTCTCCTTGATAGCTGATATAGCTACACAAGTGTTAATAATTCAGACAGAAATCATATAAATAAATAAAATAAAAAATAAAAGCGTATCTTTTCTTCGGTTTTTCTTACTAAATCTTCTTGTCTTGTTATATATACAATTGTGACTGGAGTAAAAATATATCTTTATTTGTTTATTTATTTAGATTTGTTTTTTGCTGTCGACTTAAATTTCTATTGCGTCGCGCCAGCAAATTGAAAGCCAATGCTAAAAAAACACTCGGCTAATTATGTGATCAACGGCAATGCCCGAAATACTCATTAAGGAGGGGAAACGATAGGCGAAGTGGGGACGGGGGTAGGTTGAAATGTCCTGGCATGAAAATCAATAGCTCCATTATTGTGGCAGAGAATGACGCGACTCGACGCGTTGATTGAAAGCCTAATTGAGGCTTCTCACTTCTTTAACATGTTGGGGCCAATGACCGCTTTACTGATTGTGCCAATAATAATATTGTAATAACGGAAGAGGAAGAACAACAACAACAATGGCAACATTGGCAACCCTTTGACACCCCCCACCAGACATTAAATATTTACAGAAGCCTCACACTTGGATTGTGGCGTGAGCCGCTTCCGTTTGAATTTTTTATTGATTGAACTGTTTAATGTCAATTGCTGTGCAAATACTAATCAAACGCTTGGTTTACGCAATTAACCAGCAAACACAATCTCCTCAACGCCCTCAACACACAGCACACGCACACACACAAATACACACACTCTGCCACGCCCAGTTAGTGGCATATAAAGTTCTGAATTAGCATTAACATTGCGTGCAACATAGTGCAAGACATTAAATTAAAGCCAGCACGAATGTAGATGCCAAACTCCCAACTACCTGGCACCCATCCCCACCTTTCAACAACCCGGAATACGTATATTTTTGGCCAAGCAATCGTCATGGTTAAAAGCCGTCTAAAGCCATCGGTCAAAAACCTGTGCAAACGACACAAAACAATGCCAAAGTCTGAAACGGTTATTCACAGTAGTTTCGAGCCTGGCCATTAAAAAGTCTCGTCTGCGAGCTGCCTCTCAAACCTATGCACCCCCCTCCCCGGGGGGAGGCCGCATGCCCCACACAGATTTTAAGCGTTTTACATTTATACCCAACTTCATTCAGAGATGGTATATATACATATTTGATATACTCTTATAGGAGGTATTTTACTTGTGATGTGAAGGATACGTCTCTGGACCCTACAAAAAATATATATTCCTATCACTAAACGAGTTGATATAGCCACGTCTGTCTTTGTTAATATCCTCATATTTTACACACATTTCTTTAATAAATTGAACTCCATTTCTTTCCAAACCTATTTAATTGAAACTTGCTGTTTATTCTTATTCGATCATACATGAAATCAGATCCACTATATCATATAGCAGCAATAGGTATAATGCTCACAAACATACGACTTAACCTCTCTGATAAGATACAACTACACAAATGTGGATAGTTCAGCTTACAGTTAGTCGTAAAACAAAATTGATATAAATAAAATTTGTTTAAAACCTGCACAAACAAGGGTATTCAATCTTCGGCTTGCCCATATTTAAATTTCTTTATTGTTTCTTTTTTTTATATTATTATTGAACTTTCAAAGGGTTGGCTCTGAACTCGCTTTTGACATGGCACAACAAAAGGCTGGCGGGAAAAGCTAACGAATATTTGATTTATTTTTTCATAGATTTGTTTATTTGTTTGTTGGCTGGTTCAATGTACCAAAGATGGGTTTTTAAAAGGCTTTAAGCATGCCAAACTCCGCAGCGTATGCGCCATAATAATGCTTTGATTCTATTAACATGAAATAATTTATAAGCGGCAATAAACGGCACAAAATTTGCATAAATTGAATACAAAATCTGAAAATTTATTAATTTTTATTAAATATCAAAATATGCTTCAAAATATGCTTAGCTCGTGGCTTAATAATTAAATTTTAGGCAGCATTTAATATTGCGTTAGATATAATTGCAAAATAAATGATTAAATTTATATTCATGTTGTGGAAATAGCTTGCATTAAATTAAGGAAATTTTTAAGATATACTTATTCTTTATTCGGCTTTAGGATGTAGAAAATAAATATAAATCAATAAGATCACATACTCATATAAATCGTTCGACATATAAACAAAAGAAAAAAATTTATAGATTAAATTGATAGTATTTTTGTATCAATAGTTTGAGCCATTTAAAATTTTATTTAGGTGAACAAGTTTTCAATTTAGTAGAAGTGAATGCAGAAAAAAGTGATTTAAATTGAATATCGTTTTTGTTTTAACATAAGCAGCTTATTTATTTAAACAATAAATTATTAAGTGCTTTACAACGTTGTGTAAAATAAATTGAAGCCCATCGCCAAATTAAAGCAGATTTTGTGTATATATGGCAACGGGACACAAACATACGTTTAAGCTCAACACAAATAAAGATAGACTTATGCCTTAGCCCATAATTAGCCGCAGCCACTTCATAATAATTTTGTTGCCTCATGCCACAAGCTGACAAAATGCCAGACGCTGGCGCCAAGAAAAACGTCTGTTCTAATAATAATCTTCGCAGGAAAAAAGAGAAAATGCAAAGCTGAATAGCTTTCGAGTGTTTTAAAATGATTCCCATTGCACTTATATGCTACTTACTTTAGAGAAGAACAAGAGCAACACACACATATTCTGACACACACTCGAACACACACACACTCACACACACACCCTGGGAGCGACATGATATCCGTTTGTGCTCATTCAAATCGCATGTAAAAACTATGTTGCATACTTTTTGGCACAGCCCGGAGCAGTCAGCACTTGGACTGGTTCCAGCAGCACTTGCAACAAGCCACCACCAGCAAATGCCATAGAAAAACAACCGCGTTGCATCTGAATCCTTTTTGGGCGCTGTAAGGCACCGGAAGCGGCGGAAGCACATAGCGCTGAAATAAAGTGTTGCATACTGTTTGGCGCAACAATAATAAAATATCGCATATTTCGCGGCTACACAAAATTATAGCAACGCTTTTTATGGCAACCCCCGCCGCCACCACAACCCCTCATCCAACTTTCGACAATATGCTTGACTAAGTTCTGTTGTTTTTCCACTTGTAAACTAATCTTCTTCTTAGTCTAGCATAGATATATTTGCAGCTTAAACTCATACTGTACAAAGTATGAGCAAAGTATGAGCGACTACGAGATACCCTGCACATAAGTCGTGCACTCTTTGTATGTATATGAATGTGTCTCTGTCTCTGAAAATTGGCAAGGAAAATGCTTGCGCAAGTTAGGTAAATATTTCAATATTTTATCGATATCAGGCAATAGGAGATCGTTATCGATAAAATCGAATAAACTTGATCTTATGTTATACAAGAATTTAAATTCGAATATCTAATTATCTCTCTCGGAGTTCGACTTGTTAAAACAGACCGCCAGACAAACATGGCTAAGTCTACTCGACTCTTGATACTGATCAAAAACATATATATTTTATGGCATTGGAGATGCTTCCTTCTGAAGCAAATAATCGATAATTTTGCAAATCTTTAGTTATCGAAATTGCAGAAATTAAATCGACAATAGATCAATAATTTACAATTATGCATAGCACTTAGAGGGTATTTAGTGATGGGGGAGTGTCCTTGCCACCTTGGCACATTGTTGGCTGGCTCCTGCTGTTGAGTGACCGCCCATCGTGTGCCCTCTGTTTCCAATTTCAAAGCAGACTACATTGATGGCAACAAATGCTCTCCCGCCAGCTCCATTTTATATTTGATATTTTATTACATTACATTTCCCTGGCTTATTACATTTTGGCTTTTAAGCTGTTGACACAACTTGATTTCCGCAATCGTTTCGCAACTCCCCCGACTACTCTGCGAGCCGTGACTGGTCAGCAGAGTTGTAACAAGTGCAGTTCGCTTTTTTCATTTCATCCCTCCGCCCCTCTCGTGGGGGTTGAAGTTCGCCTCCGGTTCAGCTCAGTTCAGTCAAGTTTTTGGAATCTACGCTGTGTGTTTTTCGTGTGTCACCATTCGGATAGAGAGGGAGAGTGAGAGAGAGAGAGAGTGAGAGAGAGAAAAAGAGAGAGGCCACCCACGTTGCTTTGTTTTAGGTTTACGTTGCCCACTCGCTGCTTTACGGTTCAGTATTTGGTTCGGTTCGTTTCGGTTCGCATTGGTGTGTTTTTGTGTGTGCTTCCACTTTTGGGAGTTGGAACTGGCCAGCAGCTCGTCTGCTTGCTGCTTCTCCTGCTTCTGCTGCTGCTGCTGTTTCTGGTTTTTGTGCTGACGGCTGACCCAGAAAACAAAATTGTGTCTAATGGGTTTTTGTTATGTTTTTTGACATTTTGGGAATAATGTTTCCGTTTCCGGTTTAAGGTGTGCTGCACTGCGAAGGCAACTGTATGCGACAATTTCCGCTCGCTTCGGACGCCAGAAATAAGGTCAACATGCTCTTTAGCTGATTT
This sequence comes from Drosophila kambysellisi, assembly GCA_035042185.1. Taxonomy (NCBI): domain Eukaryota; kingdom Metazoa; phylum Arthropoda; class Insecta; order Diptera; family Drosophilidae; genus Drosophila; species Drosophila kambysellisi. Next base: position 2,543,206 of record JAWNLS010000945.1, on the reverse strand, counting down.
CATAAAACAAAAAGTCATCCAGTCACAAAACGACCCCGTCTAAAGTTGTCCTCAACTTGATATACTCACTCGCTGAAACTGAGACAGACACAGAGTGCGAGAGAGAGAGAGAGAGAGAGGGACATGAATACACTTAACTAAACCAGCCACATCAAAAGATGGTAGCATTTTGATACTTTCAGCTAATTTCAGTGCCGCCGTTAACATGACAACGTAATTATTTTTTCTGTCATCCGGCTCTACGCCTCCGAGGGATGCTCGGCTATTTAGCTGCTGCCGTGCGCGATAAGACAAAACTGGGTGGATGGATTGTGATTAATGGCGTGGAGCAGCCAGCAACATTTGCATACGAAATTGAAAGCAAATATTTGCAGTGATACCAGAACACAAAAAAATGTATATATCTCTCAATATGTGTGTGTGTGTGTGTTCAGCGCTAATTGCACTTTGACTTTTGAACCGTACACATGCCAACAACAACAAATTTGTACTATGTGTACATAAGCATACAGAGCACACACAACACATGAGACCCGCCCCTTCTGTCTGCCTGTCCGTTCATGTCCTTTCATGTCTGGCTTGACAAAATTAGCAGAGTAATTCACGGCGCCTGCTGACAGCGCTCAGTCAGTCAGTCAGTCTGTCAGTCTATCAGTCAGACAGTCTCAAGGCCTTTGCCTCTGCATGTCGCCCCAGTAGCCCTTTGATAGCGTCTCTGTCTACGTGGGAGAAGCACAATTAATTGAACGACTGTAGGTGGAAAATACTCCTATTATCGTTGATAGAATACCAGCCAATTTAGGCGACTAGACTGTTTTTCCCTGACTGAAAATCCCTCAAAAACAGCAATGGCGTTGCCTAAACAGCAATCTGTTTAAATGGAAATTAAATGGAAATCTAAGAACTTAACACAAACATTTGAAATGCGCATATTTCAACTCTCAACTCAACGAAGGTACAAAAATAATTTAAGCCATTTTCAGAGCAGAATGTAAAATATTGGTAATTCTTGGAAGTTCATGACATTTCATAAGTACTTGGAAACTTATTTTCGGTACATATTTTGGACATTTATGAATAAAGCATATTTAAATACTTACCCTGCGAGGCAAATGTAATTCTGCAAAGTAAAAATGTATACTAGATAAATAGTACAAATATAAATATAAGAAAAACGGTATTCAACTAAGAGTCCAGACCAGGTATAAACGCAAAGTGCATCAGGGGAAAGTTATAAGTCATGCACTCCACTTGCTGGCATCTGAAACCACTCCAAGATGGGAATCTTTGTTCTCATTCAGTGCAGCAACAGTGGTTAAATTGCATTCACTCAACAAAGGATACAAAATAAACAGCTTATTGCCTCTTTGAAATTGTGTTTCCTTTCATCTTATTGATATTGAAGCAACAAATTATTTATATTCCTCTACTTGGTAATGGTTTAATTTGCACTCAGAAAATGTAGAAACTCTTAAAAATTAAAAATGGGAAATTAGCTAATTTAAACGAAATTTATTTTTAAATCTAACGTTCCCTCCCCTTAAATTATAGAACTTTAAATACATATACATATTTAAATAGAATGTTATTATTATTCTGACTGAAAAATCGTTCAGTATTTGGTAATACAAAGTGTCTTTAACTAAATTGGCAAGCAACCCATACAAAAGATTAGTAAAATTCAAGAAGCGCATATCCGATGCCAATAAAAATAGATGGCAAATCAGGCATACAACAATTTCAGCACCCAAAACTAAAGCATGCATATAAATGTATGATCATAATATATATGTATATATATATATATTTATAGTCAGTATACGTTAGTGCCATATTATCGTTATTAGAACTCATTAGCAGCAGCATATCAGTCAGCAAAGAGATGGGGACGAGATGTGGCAGGATGTGAAAGCGAAACCAAATACAATCTATTTAAATAGCTTGGGCTTGTGTGTTGGCATGTGTGGTGGTATGTGTGTGTGTGTGTGTGTGTGTGTGTGTGTGTGTGTGTGTGTGTGTGTGTGTGTGTGTGTGAGAGTGCCTGAAGTGCTTATATGATATGGCTAAGGCAGAGATTGAGAGGAGCAATGTTGAAACCAATAGAATGACTATTGAATGTAAGCTAATTTGCCTGTTCGCTTAGGGCGCTCAAGTAAACTGAAATCGGTTAATATGTTTGCGGAACATTGGGAATATTGGTATTAGGTTATTATATATATATGGCTGATGTTAAGCGCGTGTAAATGATACTGGCCAAGTGCTGAGTCCCGAGTGCTGAGCGCTGAGTGCTGAGGGCTGAGTGGCGCTAGCCTATCTCAATTTGCATGCTATAATTTTGATCAAAACAATTCACTTAATTAACAACGCAAAGTGAAATGAAAATGGCCACCGCACAAAAAGCAAGGAACAGCACAAAAAGGGAAAACAAAAGTTTTTACCTGCAGCTGCAGCGGAAAGACAAACAGAAATGGAGGCAAGCAGCAGGCGGCAGACAGCAGGCAACAACAGCATTTGCGACCATTGTGCGACTTAATTTCTGTGTTGCCAGCGTTCCACATGCCATAATGGGGCGGGGGTGGTAAGGGTGGTAGGGGTCAGCAACGTTTTGGGGTCGGGACATTCGTGTCTTTTGGGGCGTGTACATGGGAAAATGCCTGCCGGAAATCGTCTGCATTGTGCGAGATAACAATTTTCATGCAATGACCGAGACGAGAACCAAACCAACAAACCACTGACCTCCACCCCAAACCCACCCAACTACCACACTCATTACTTGTAATAGCGCTTGATGGTGATGATGACAACTACAGCAGTAGCAGCAGCAGCAATAACAACAACAACAACATTTGTGTCCAGCAGGCAAAAGCAAGCGTCTGATGCGGAACCGGGCAGCGGATTCCATTTCAAGTGGCATCTCTGCATTCTGCATATCTGCATTCACAAACCCAGGCGAGAAGAACTCACCATTCGCCTGGCCTGACCACATCCAAAATGTACTCGCAACGTTTCATTTCCGTCAACCCACACACAAACAAAGAGCAGGATAGAGGGAGACGGGGCGGAGGAGGGAAGCGGGTTGACAACACACGCAGAACATGTCTGCGGCTAATATAAAACGAAGACTGCCAATGAAACAGCGCATTATGTGCAATGATGATGACGATGACAACAGTTCACCAGAATCTGAATCCGAAACAAACACAATCAGTGACAGGACGAGAATGGGGTCCATGTCCAGGTCCAGCTACTGCAATATCCGCATTCACAGCAATTCCATTATCATTATGAATGTCAATTACAGTTAGTTCGCTTTCAACGATTTCGAATTGCGTAGTTTGCCCCGTTTATGAAGATGCAGTGGTCCAAAAACCAAAAATAATTTGAAATAAACCACTGTTAACTAGATACATGAATGGAGTCATTTTAATTCACTTAAAATGATCAATCGATTCGATAACAGCAAGTGGATTCAATGAAATGAATTTGAATGGAATTGATTACCAAAAAACGATAGACGATTATAATCGACTATAAATTGATTTGAGAGGCTTACAATTTGGATCAATTAATTCAACACAATTTAACTAATTTATTGTTTTAACTATTTATACATCTAATAACAAGAATAAATTAATAAATGACAAAAAAAAAATCTATTTATAAAAATAATGATGAACATTTTTATTTGTAAACTGTTGCAATAACTTTCTGTGATTATGAAAAGGATAACAAAAAATAAATTAAATAATATTTTAAAACAAAACAAAATCGACTATTGTTATTGTTATAAAAAATCGACTATTGTTATAACTATAAGCGGCTCTTAACTGACTTAAGGGGCTTAGAATTTTGTTTCTGTTTGCTCAATTCAATTGAACGAAAGTTAAAAAAGCAATAAAAAAATAAATCATTTTATAGCTTTAATAATCTCTTAAAACAAGAAAAAAAATTATTAAAATTGTTGAAAGCTGCAATTTAAAAAAACAGTTTCATTGACTTAAAGAGGTTTAGAATTCTGTTTCTGTTTGCTCAGTTCAATCGAACGAAAGGTAAAAAAAAACTAAAATATTAAGTAATTTTATAGCTTCAATAATCTCTTAAAACAAGAAAAAAATTATTAAAACAAGAAAAAATTTATTAAAATTTATGAAAGCTGCAATTTAAAAACAGTTTCATTGACTTTCTGTTGATGAAGCTTTTCACATTTTACATTTTGTGATAGCAAACAAAAAAATAAAATAAAGTTAAAATAAAGCCAAGAAATATAAATGCCAGTTGGAAATGGACTTTTGTAAAAATGGTGATTATGTGTGTTTTTTATTTCCTTTTTTTTTTGTGGGGCCTTTGAGAATTAATTTGAGCATATATATTATGACACTCAACTTTAATATTTGTGGACATTTTCAAGTTTCATTTGTCTGACTTTGTCTGCTTTTGTTACAGAATGGATGCCAAGGACTACGCAGGACTTGCCGGTTGCACGGGGCTCGCTTTTGTTCTATACCTAAACACATTAAACGCTGGATTTGTCTACGATGACAGGTGAGAGAAATTTAAACGAATTAAAAATTCCATATGTCAGCAAGTTGACGAAGGTAAATGGGTCCTCGAGTTTTCAGCTTGGGGCGACATTTTGTCGACGATGCGATGGGTTCACTGTGGGTGGGTGGATTGGGTGGATGGGACTCCACAAAGGTTGTGGGTTGACTGGCTGGAGTTGGTGTTGTTGCAGCATAAAAAGTTGTTATGATTAATTGGTCCGCCAAGTGCCGCCATTCGTTTGATAAAAATCACTATAATAAATTCTCGGGTTGCCTAATTGTAAAACTGGCAACGAACTGCCAGCTTATCGCTCTGTATATATATATATATATATATATAAATATCTATAGTAAGTGTTGTGGGGGTCTATTGTCAAAATCAGACGATGGCCACGGGCAAGCAAATTAAAAACAAAAATGTTGATTTATGTTTGTCGTTTTGCCGGGCAACTGTACTAAATTGGTCTGAAGTTGTTCTTTAGGCATCGTTCAGCTCACCTAGCATTGAAATGCTGCTAACGCAAACGCAAAACGAAATTAACCATAAATATCAAAAGTCATGTACAATGGACAGGAATTTCCCCCGAGGACGAAGCACTTGGACCAACAACAGAAGCAGCAGCAATAGCAACAGCAGCAGCTATAGTCCATTTGCCCACCCACACCCCCCTTCGAGCTATTCCTTACAACGATTCCCGTTCCCACACATATTCCCATTGCCATTGCCATTGCTATAGACGAAGTCAACCGCTGCGTTTCTGGACGCCAAGTGACGCCACAACTACAGAAACGAGCAAACAATTGTACAGTTGTGTACAGGGCAGCAGCAGCAACAGCGAAGGAGCAGGAGACGGGGGTGTTGGCTTTCCAGAGAGGGACCAGGGTGGGAGGGAGAAAGTAGTGCGCATAAATGGGAAGTTATGCACAAAGTGCTCAGCCAAAAGCTTCAGTTGTAGCTCGTTATTTTGTGCAGCTCCGCCCGTTACAGTACCCTCTATGAGAAAAGTACACCAAATGGGGTATATGCTGTTAATCATCTTTTGGTTCAGCTCTGTCTACATTTAAACTTAAAGTATTTAAGAAAACTAATTCGTTATATATACGGTACCTTCCAGGCAATCTTGCCTTCTTACCCCTTTCAATTCCAGACATGCTTACATTTGAGTGTGCAAAGCGTTTTAAATAGAAATTTATCAATTAAATAATAATGAATTCGATAGGTTAAGTCGTAGTCGAGCTTACTCGACTACAGCAGTCTTACTTGTATTGTTCTGCTTTTGCCAGAAAACAAGCACAAAAGTTACACAGACATACACTCACACATACAATCACACAATCACACACACACACACACCACACACACAGAGTCAAATAATAAACGCAACTTATATAACTCTGTTCCACCTCAGACACCACTTGCACACAACACCCCCACCAACCCGCTGCTGCTCCTCCTCGCTGTAGCTCAACAAGGCGTCCCTTTTCGGGGACAAAAAGTTCTTGGCGAGTTTATGTTTTTTGGCCAAAGAGCGGATGCTTCTGTGGTCATTTTCACGCAGCTGCCAACACCACTCGGCCATTGCCTACCTATGCAGGCCACAGCTACAGTAGGTTGTTGTTGTTGTTGTTTTTGTTGTTTTTGTTTTTGTTGTGGTCACACACACAACATGGCCACAGTTGCCACATGAGCACAAGTTATTATTGTCAAGCCAAGCCAAACAAAACATGATTTATTAAATGGCAGCATTCCCTTCAATTTGTTTCCTATCAACTGGAAAAAGAGCAATGGCCAATGCTTGATTTTCCGGGGTGGAGAGCGGATGGAGGAGAAACCGATACATAAACATTTTTCACGTGTGTGCTGTGAATTGTTTCATGTTTCGTTCTTGTCGCTTGCTATTGTTTTTTTTCTTCTCATTTTTGCTATAAATTCGACCGAGGAACAGGTATGGGTATAATATGTATTCTGTTCTACAATAGTTGCAGAGATATGAGCTTTTTTAAAACAAAAAAGAGAATACAACTTCTGGGCATGAAATATTTGGGGAAACAAATCAAAAATAAACGAGTTATGTTCAAAGTTGAGGCTCATATATCGTTCCATGACGGTACATGCATTAAATTAAGTGTATTCTGCACATACAACAAAAAGCAGATATCATTTTTAGAAGCCTAATTATAATTAGTAAAAGCACCAGAATAAACTCATTTACAATCAGTTGTTTTTGTTTTTAATAAATGCTTATCCAAATTATTATTAGGTAAAGCAAAGGCTCAGCTTTAAAAAGCCAAACGCTTTTTAAGCAATTATTTATTACACTCTCTTATTTTGTGTACTTTTTTATTACTTTTTTATATTTATTATACTCCACCTGATTTATATTTCTTGTTAACAGGCCCAAAGCTAGATTAATTATTTTGATGTTGCTCAATGGGAATACATCGCTTTAATACCCTTGTAGAGGGTATTTGTAAGTTTGTCGTGCAGCTTGTAACGCCAAAAAAAAGAGAGACGTCTCTGATCCCATAAAGTTGACTACTATATCAAATACCCTTCATAGCAACTATCTGTCGGTATTTAAATGCCGACAATTTTACTCTGTCTTTTCAGGGTATGCAATCTTTGGCTTACCCGAGAAACTCCTTGTGTCCTGTTTATTTTGCCAAATAAGAGCTTCCCGATTAAAGCAGCTTTCAGTGTAGATTTGAAATAGATTTGCCCACGGTCAAAAGTTTCACACCTAACAATTTTGATATATTTCCCATTGCATAAAAAAAAAATATGGCAACAGCTACAAAATGTTGCCAACGAGCCAATCTGCCGTCTTACAATAATTTATGTGCCACATTAAAAGGACAGCGCCAACAAAAAGCGACCAGCACAAGGAGAAGAAGAAGAAGAAAAACACCACGTTACGTATACGTAATTTTTTTGATAGCCAAACGGCCGTAGGGCTCCAAGCGCACTTCCACTTTCACAGCTACACAAGCAGGTGAGGGGAATGGTAGATGGGAGGGGGATTGGGGGGGAGGGGGTGAATATGTGGCAGCTCTTACGCTAGCAACGGCATTTTTTTTTATAGAAAATCGAAAATTTTCACTTTACATAAGCAGAAGCAACTTTACAGAACGTTGTACAAGTGTTTGTGGGTAGCCATAACGCCAAAGTGTCAGGTGAGGGGCAAGACGGAAAGGCAGGAGAGGCAGAAGAGGGTGCAGGCGTGCAGCAGGCAGAAGGAGAGCTGAATGCGGCACTTTCGCATTGGATGTCCTCGCTCCTGATGCCATGATATATTGTCTTTAACAAAGGCCAACCACACTCCTCTCAGTGCGTGTGCATGCTTATGAGTGTGTGTGTGTGTGTGTGTGTGTGTGAGTGTGTGCCTGTACGTGTGTGTGCTGCAGGGGAATCTTTTTTGCCAAAGAACAGTGGTATACTTTCATAAAATAATAATAATAAACAAATAGGTATGTTTTAAACTTCTACTCATTTGGCAAGAGTTTTAAAGTAAAAGCTTATTTGTAAATCAATAGAGAAATGAGATTCTATATTTTATTTTATTTTATTTTAAATTTTATTATTAACAGCAAATCGATGATATGGAAAAAAAAAAATAAAAAGATACTTTTATCATTTTCGTTGCACTGTGCCATCGACTCAGGCTGTGCCTTGTGCCTGCGGCAGCTCTGGTTCCTGCACCATATTTAGCCATAGCCGTAGCATAACAGCTTCGGTCCCCTGCTCCATCTCCAGCTCCAGCTCCAGCTCTTGACTGCGAGTGAAAAGCGAATGATAACGGCAGCTACTACTATATACATGCCACACTTGTAAGCTGCTTGAATCTTGCTTGGCATTTTTGTTGCTGCCTCTGCCGCGGCTGCTGCTGCTGCTGCTGGTGGGTGCTGACAAAATGTTGCCTGCTGGTGGTGTTGATGTTTTCGTTGTTGTGCCCCCCCGCCGTACCTGCCCCATGAGAACATTGCTATTCATTCACTAGTTACGATGATAAAGCACAAAAAAGGCACTGAGGAAATTCTGCTGATGAGACGATAATGTCACCGAGGCACAACTTTCCCCTTTTGCCCAGGCCAAAAATTAAGCCGAAAGCAACAAGAGCAACAAGAGAGGAGGGAGGATGGGATGTGGAAGAGGCAGCTTATACAATGGTTGCTCTTGAAGGTAAATGCAGCTAGGAACTGCTTTTCAATATTTGCCATCGTTTGGCTCCGCTGCTTGAAATCCTTGCAAATGAGGCGAAAGTAAAGAAGAATTCCAAAATTGGAAACCCACACAAATGCACCTGCTGTGGCAGACACAGTTACCGCAAAACACGGCACACACACACGCCCCTCCCCCATCGAAATCGATGTTACGTTATTTTTCTTGAGCTTTGTGCGACAAGAATTTGTTTGCACTCGACAACATTTGTGTGGGATGCAAAATGCCAATTGAAATTGAAGTGTAGATGAGTGCCACATGTAATACCACCAATAGCTTGGCAACACCCAATACACATTTCAGATACCACACCCCTCTTTAAAAATCTGCTTTTATGCCAATTTTCATGCCACACGTGGCACAAAAAAAATAAATAAGTAAAATTGTCATCCAAAATAATAAAAACAAAATACATAAAAAATATATATACGGGTAGCTGCTAAATAAAATATATATTGAAAAATTATGTTTTTATTCAAAATGCTTAACAAATATATTTTGGATTTTTGCTTCTGGTGTGCTTTTATTATTTTAAGCATTTTATTTTGCCTTTTTACCTTACTGCATCTATCTATTGAAAACAGTTTCGACCCTTTTGTAGCCGCCAGCATGGTTTTAACAAAAAACCGAAATAGATAATACAAATAAAACAAGTAAGATGCTGTAGTCGAGTTGGCTCGACTACGATATACCCTTAACCAAGTTTTTAAATATATTCTTGTTTATTTGCAAATTTACCTTTAAGTCGATTTGCACTTAAATGCTCAGTTCTGCAAGTGCATTTCTTACAGAGTGTTTTTTCTCACAAGCCCGAACTGACCCGAACTGGATGGCTACAAACACGTGTATAGACATACATACATACATACATACATACATAAATACATACATACATACATACATACATACGTACACGAAACAGTAGTTATCTGGGCTCTGCAGAATACACACAAATATATTAACGCTAGCGTCGATTATCATGCCATCTCTTTCTCACTCATGCGCTGGCCTATTTATGCATAGAGAAAATGCTTGCGGCTGCTGACTATAACTTTGACTTACGACTATAACATTGGAGTTTATTATTCGATCTTAATGAAATTTTGACAATTGATCAATAATATGTATAATCATATTATGTAAAAATTAGAAACCTCTGCCTCTTAAATTATGGAATTTATTGCTATTGAAAATCGAAATATATCGATAATTCAGAAACTGAGGCAGTTATCGATAAAATAAAGCAAACATGATCTGATACACGAGAACTTCTATTAAAAATTTCGCACAGTCTCTGAGATCCCATGTTCATACAGACGGACAGACGGACGGACGGACAGACAGACGGACATGGCTATATCGACTCTGCTGTTGATCCTGATCAAGAATATATATACTTTATGTGGTCGGAGATGCTTCCTTCTGCCTGTTACATACATTTGCACAAAACCATTATACCCTTTTTTAGCCATTTTTAATGGGTTAAGGGTATAAAAAAACATGGGCTGTGTTAACTTTTGAGCTTGTACAGCAGAAACCTAAAACTACAGCCCGCGGGGCAGTTAAGACCAAAGTAAACACAAATTACTTGCACAAGTGTGAGTGAGTGTGTTGTCTATAAAATTTCATACAATTTTAAAGCTTTAAGCCAAATATGAAGTCGTGTAACTGATATATTTATTTGTGTAATTTCTTATTTACGAATGAATTTTGTATATTTTTTTGGGGGATTTTCAATTATTTCTAGCCATTTAATTGACAGGCAAGCAAATTGAGAAAAGTACATTAAATATCTGCGCTTAACTCAAATATATATTTCCATAAATTTCTTCTAAGAAGAAGTTTTTTTTATGTTTTTAGTTATTTTCAATAAATTCTTTCAATTCGATTGATATGCAAGAAAAATGCGATTAGTACATTAAATGAAAATATGAACATGAATTAAATATTAACATTTTAACAAAAAAATGACTAAAAATTCGATTTTAACAATCCATTTTAAGGCACTTTATTTTATAACTCAACACAAAACCTAGCAAAAGTGTAAACGATTTTAAAAATTTAAATTGTCCGCATTTTTTGATAAGATTTTCTTTTTTAGCACCATCTACTTCAAAATATCCAACGAGTTATATCTGGTTCCTTTTTTTTATATATAAATCTTAAATCCTGAGCGTTGACTGTGTGGAAAGTGAGGGAAAGTTAATTAATGGCATTGAGTCGACAACGTTGAAAACTAATTATGCATAAAATAGCCAAGGTATTATTGCAAACCTACTATAAATTTCAAACTGCTGTGCAACAAAAACAATACAAACAACACCGAGAACAACAGCAGCAATGGCCTGGAACTTGAGTCGACTGTTTATGGATTAGGGGTGATGAGCGGGGCGGAGCATGGATCTGGGCAGTGGACTCGAGACTGCAAATCGATTAGAACAACAAGCAAAGGTACATCGGTGGGGCAATTACCAAAGAGCCGTTGACTTTGCTCCAGTGACAATAGAGTGTGCAGATGTGTGTACCAGCAACACCAACAACACCAAAAACAACAAACACAACAACAACGACATCAACAACAACAACAACAAAAAGGAGACCAAGTGCGCCAACAAATCGGCAATTAATCAAGGCACAAAAGTGAGGCAAGGAGGACGAAGCAACTGGAGCACTGTCGCTCGGCACTTTAACAATATTTATGCCAAGCACAACAAAACAACAAAAAAAAAAACAAAACAAAAAAAACAGAAGGACAATATAAATAAGCTCAGGCGCACAACACAGCCTTTTGAATTTGAGCAGCTCAAGTTGTGCTATGTGTGGCAGGAAAGCCGATCATCCCAACCAGGTTGAGTTGAGTGGGGTTGAGTACACTCAGCGAACAAAATGTGTGATTGATAAAAAAAAATAATATATTTATATATATGTATTTTTAATTGTATATAATTTTTCCCCTTGATTCTTACTAATGAGTAATGAGACACTTGCCTTATATAATTTTGCAAATGTTTCTCTGGATTCTTTAAATTAAATTACATTTTACATTTTTTAAATTCAAACATTGTCATATTTTTTTTTTTAGTGTATAATCCAGTTAAGTAGAGAGTTAAGTTGAACAGCCGGCCGCTTCAGGGCTTCATGAGCGTGCAATTAATCATTTTAATTAATAGGATAGGTGTGCCACAGGTTGCTGGTGTCGTGCCAAGTAATGCGAGCTCATTTCGTTGAACCTCTCTCACTCTATCTCACTCACTCTCTCTCTCTATCTCCTGTCTCTTTGCAGGCGCGCCATCTTGGGCAATGCGGATGTAACTGGAGCCGGTCCGCTGGCTCAGCTGCTGCAACATGATTATTGGGGCACAGCGCTGACGGACAGCGGCTCCCACGGCTCCTGGCGTCCGTTGTGCGTGCTGAGCTTTCGTCTCAATTTCGTGCTGGGCGGCGGTGTTCCATTTTCATTCCATTTGATCAATCTACTGCTGCACTGTTTGGCCACCACCCTAGTTGGCCTCGTGGCACGCACCCTGTTGCCCACACGTGCCGGCGTGTGGTGCACCGCCGCCCTCTTTGCCGCCCATCCCATTCACACGGAGTCCGTGGCGGGCATTGTGGGACGCGCGGATTTGTGTGCCACAATTTTCTGCCTGCTCGCCTATTTGGTCTATCGCCATCATATGCTGCACAGGGAGTGGCAAGCTTTGTCACTCGCACTCCTGCTGGCCTTGGCCGCATTGCTGTGCAAAGAGACGGCCATAACGGTGCTGCTGCTATGCGGATTATGCGACGTGCTGGGCGGACGGGGAGCGAAACAGGCCGCAGGTGACAAGGTAAGTGCCGAAAGATGACATTTAATAACAATCAGGACTGTGAATGAGGAACAGACTGCATCAAAGTGCATCTCTGGTCTTAAAATATTTCAAAATATAAGCTCTCTTGAAGTATTTTAAAAGATTTAGCAAATTGCGGAAGTTAACAGAACTTTATGTTACTTTAGCATTAAGACAGTAAGATAACATATGTAAGCTAACATAACATACATATTTGCATACTGTGTACTTAACATTGTTATCGATATCAATTGCGTGATCACGAACAATAAGAAGAAGAGGGATTAATCGTTGTGAATAAAGAATAGAGAACAGATGTGTTTTGTAAAGAAAGTGAATTTAGTTTTTAACTGCTGCAACAATAATATTTTTCCACTCAATTCAAATAGATATTATTCGTAGTGTATTACAAGATGGTGACCTAATTAATTTAATATATTTGTTTATTTATCATTTATGAACTTAACTTTAACTTAGGAATTGTTTAGTAATTTAAGTGAGTTTTTGAATAACTTATATTTTAGTTCATAATATAATATTTTTGCCCTTTTTTTCTAGTTATCAAGCAGTTACTAAATTAATTACAACTCTCAATTAATTAAACTTGTTCTCAAATTGCAGCATCGTCTGCGCTCTCTGAGCATTTTGAGCATTGCTCTGCTCTGCGCCATCTATTGTCGCCTCAGCCTTGTGCCCCGCCCCAGTGTTGCCTTCTCCAGCGCCGACAATCCGACGGCACACGAGTCCTGCTGGTGGACACGGACACTCACATTTCTGTACCTGCCTGTGGTGAACTTTCAACTGTTGCTATGGCCACAACGTCTGAGCTTTGACTGGGGCATGGAGACGATTCCACGCATCCGAACGCTGTGGGATGCACGCAATTTGCTAAGCACTATTTGCTATGCCACACTGCTGGCCATCACCTGCAAAGGGATACGATTGCGTACTAGAGGCAGTTCGTCAATGGATTATGCGGCTGTGGCGAGCATTTCGTTGCCGCTGTTGCAGCGACTGGGCGGCAACAGTTGCTACAAGTGGCATGGCCTCCTCTGCACCTGCCATCATCAGCTGAAGCAGCATCGCTCATCCCAGCTACAACAGTTACAACAGCAGCAGAGATCTGCAGTTAAGAGCCTGAAATTGTCCCCTTGCTGCTCCTCCACGAAATCCATTTCGGAGTCAGCACTCATAATTTCCGTTGCCTTTTTGGTGCTGCCCTTTTTGCCTGCCAGCAATTTATTCTTCTATGTGGGCTTTGTGCTCGCCGAGCGTTTACTGTACCTGCCCAGTGTTGGCTACTGCCTCCTTTTCGGTCTTGGCTTCAGCAAACTCTGGCAGCATCTAAATGGCCCAAATCATAGACTCTTGCTGGTCTGCTGCCTTGGATTGCTGCTGGCTACGTTTAGTCTGCGCACCGTGCAACGTAATCGGGATTGGCACGATGAGGAACAGCTTTTCCGCAGCGCTGTGGCTATCAATCCACCCAAAGGTAAGTTTTTGATAAATAAATTTCAAGTGATGTAGTACTCTTTTATTTAAAGCTACACTTAAATATGACACGGATTTTCACTAAGAACTAAAATTTTGACTATTATCAAAGTTAACTTAAGTCGTATCCTTTAATTAATTAGCTTTAGGCTTAAAAAGATTTAAAAGGAAAATATTTATTGAATATGTTAATTGTTAGTGATTGATTTATTATGATAATTTAATTAAATGAAAGCTAGAAATTAGTTAAAATGATTATATGCCAATAAAAGCTTTAGGCTTTCTTGAACTAACCATACTCCATTCCTTTCCTTGCAGCCCTCGGCAATCTGGGCAGTGTTCTGAGCAGCCAGGGACGCTACGAGGAGGCAAAGGTGGCACTTCAGCTGGCCATCGCATGTCGCCCAAATATGGCAGATGCGCACTTTAATCTGTAAGTAAACGAAGCTTAGCACGTCCAACTCATCATCCCTATGCAAATTCCTAGTCGAAATTCGCGACTGCATCGCAATTTTGTCAGTTCAACGGTTTTTTTTTTGGTGGCATCTCAAAATGGATGTTAGTTTTTCGCTTTCAGCCTTTTCAAAATTCAAAAGCTCAAAGTGAATGCCTGGCACGACCTTGGGCAGTTGGGCAGGGAAAAGGGAGGGAACTCTAAAGGGTGTCTAGTTTGGAGACTGGTTAGATTGTGGTGCTGTGGTTCGAGGCGCACCTTTAATGCCAAATGGCAGCTGCTTCTGTCCTGCCACATGGCAAAAGCGTTCGGACAACATCTGAGAAGTTGGACAGAAAAAAAATGTTGCCACTGGACCGCTGCGTGCATACAAATCAACTGGATGCAAGAGAGAGAAAGAGGGGAGGTGGAGGTACACTGAGAAAAAAAAATATATGGCTGTTGAAATTGCAATAGCCTCTTTTTAGCCTGCCTAAATTCTAATTTTTACACTTAAGCATAAATGAAACTTGTAAACTATTTAAAAATAATATTGTATATGTAGGCCAATTATTTCTGTGAGTGTATGAATGCGGTACGGACTACGGGCACATGTTCAGCATCTTTTGGATGGCAATTTGCATGCACTCGACACAGCCATCAACAGCAAACAGTTGCCTCCTGGCTCTTCTACCTATTTTTTCACCATTTTTGGGGCAAGCTCGCTTCCTCCTGCCACACCTTAGCTTACCTCTAAGCGATACAAGTGCTGGCTTTGAACGAGTATTGCGCTGTAATCCCCTGCAGAAACGAATGTGTGCCATTAATTAGGTCAGACCGAATGCATTCCCGCCGCACAGCTCTATGAATACTGTGCAGCTATCTAATCTCTGTTAGAAGTGCACCAACTTTTAAAGTTTTAAAACTTTTGATTAAGTTATAAGAGATTTAAGACTTGCCGCAAAATTAAAAAAAAAAGAGCTGTGGAATAACTAAGATTTTTATTGGGCTGGTCCAAATATTGCTCTCGATATGAGAGTTTCTGGATATTTTTATTTTTTATTACAGCCAAAAATTTATGTTGTTTACTGATACCACTGGAAATAGAGTTTGTGGCAATCAGAGAATTCTGACTACATTATGTAAACTTGGTTAAATATTTATAGCATTACTCACTTACTTTTTTTAAATTTGTTATTCAACCATAACCAAGCTTTTTTCAAAGGTTTTTATTTATATCTAGGGAATGACAACACAACAAATGTTTTATTTTTGGAAAAGTAACCCAATTAACTTTAATGTCACATAAAAAATGTCGACAGGTTTCATTTATAAAAAAATTTTAAAAATAAATAAAATCAAGCCCATTCGTGTGTACTCGAATTTTTTTTAACCATTATTTATTTAATATTGCTTCATTGGACCTGATTAACACCTCCTTTAATATGGGAAATACGATTTCTTGACAGTATGAATATAAATATTTCAAATTGAACAATTTTTCCAGGCGGAGTAAAATGTAGATTATTTTGCAGATATATGCTTGATTAATATCAATATAGATTTTTGAAACTAATTTTTAATTTCTTCAGTGATTTGTGGAAATACAACTCTGTCAACTATTTGTGGCACGAGAGGATTTTTGTTAAATAATAAATTAACATTAATGTTTAGTCCTTTCCAGTGTTTCTCAAAAGCAATTCTCATTTATCTCAAGTTCAACATTCATAATTTAGAAACAACATAATACATAATTTTTTATAAACATAAAATTTGTTAATACTTAAAAGTTTTTCTCAAGAAAGTATGCTACGTTTTGTGCATAGCTCGAGTTCAAACTTTGTGGCTCTTATTAACGGCAGAAAAGGAAGAAAAAATCAAGATTTATAGATTTTTTAAAAGTTTATAGAGACTTAGACACTTTTGTTGCTTGAGTTTATCTAAGGCAGTTTTCTGAAAAGAAAACTGTGTTCGAATTTTAACAGTTTAACAGTTTCCCATTGCATGCCTGGGAAATTGACTAGTGCCGGAGACTGCACTAGAATGCGACTTATAGCAATATTGTGAAAATAACTAGTCCAGTTGGCATTTGTGCATTGTGTTGCAGTTGCAACTGTCAGTGCAACAATGCGTTGAGAGTAAAAAACGTGTAGTAAAAACTGCTGAAGCATTATGTCGGCATCCGCTGAAAGCTCAGCGGTTGAAATGCTGGTGTGGCTTTAGCTTTTTGAGGCCAATGACACTTGCACTCTTACCCCTGCCACTGCATGTCCCTCAGCTCAGCGCAATTCGAACACATGTGGCAACAGTGAGCTGCAGCTGCAGCAACCGCTGAGACAGAGAGAGAGAGAGAGAGTGAGACAAAGAAAGAGAGCGCTGACTTTCAGTTCCCAATGGGATCAGTACAACATGCGACAACATGGCAACGCATTACGAACCCTTCCCCGCCACTCGCACTGTGGCATATGAGTGCCAGTGTCCTTTTGAATATGCAACCACGTAATTTTCAGCCCTTGCCACGTTGTCATTGTTGTCGCTGTCTTATTGTTGAGTATTGTGTTTGATATAATAGGCTTTACGCTCCAAAAATAAATAAAAGAAAAAGGAGAAGAAGAAGAAGAAGAAGAAGCAGCAGTAAGAAGAAGTAAGACGCAGCGCAAAGATTGCCCCGAAATCCGTTCGCCTTGCCTCTTTGGCAAATTGTTGGAAAATCCTCTTCGCTCTGCTTTGGCTTGCCCCAACTCTTGCCCCCACATAACTTTGCCCCTCCCGCGGCCACAAGCAAGCGACAAAAATGCAAACTGAGCTGGCGACAGCTGTGCGCCCAATACAAATAATTGCACACGACTCCCGGTTGAGTGCCCAGTGATTCTCTTGCAACCGCAGCAGTAGTGGCACCAGTAGTGGCAGCAGTAGTAGCAGCAGTAGTGGCACCAGTAGTGGCAGCAGCAGCTGTCGCTGGGCCATCGTACCTTGCAACGATTTTGCATGAAGAAAACTGTAATCATGCGAGTCTACTACATAATTCCCTACTTGCCACAACTGTTGCTAAATTGCCCTCGTTTAGTTGCAGAGCATAAAAAATGTATGTATGTATGCAAATCTATAGTGAGTGGGAAAAGTGGAAAATGTATACTAAACTTTAAACTTTGATTTGACGATGCGTAATTAAACTACCTTAGGAAACTTAAGAGAATAGTGCCAATAAATACTTTAAAAACAAAAGGCTCTAATCAATTTTTTAAATATATAACTAAATTTAATAGCAACATAAGTTGAAAGTATAAATATATATTCATTACTTCGGATTTATCAGTAAATTATTAAAGATATACATACATATATATAAATTACTAGTTCTTAAAAATATTTAATAATTATTTTTTTTATAATTTCTGTTGATTAAATGTATAAATTTTCAATTGATAAGCAAAATTGCTGCTCCATAAGTAGTTATAATAATAAAGTGTTGCTCCAAGTTAAAAATAAGTGGACGCAGAAAATGTTGCAAAATCAGTTCACATCTGTTAATAAAAAAATAAAATTTAACGGCACAGAAAAAAAAAATGCAAAGTGCGAACTTCATAACTGCTAAGGCTTCAAGTTATTAGCCTGGCTCAAAGCGATACCCGATCCGCTGGCATTGTTGCTGCTGCTGCTGTTGCTGATGTTGCTGTTGCTGCTGTTGCTGTTGCTGATGTTGCTGCTATTGCTGCTGCTTCTACCTCAACGTTCAACTTAAACTTTAACTTTCAGCTGTCAAAGCACTGAAGTCTAAGTAAGGCCCGGGCACAGAATTCATTGAAGGCGACGGTGAAAGTTTAAGACGCTTTTCTCTCACTTGGCATTTTTGCTTGTCTGCTGCCTCTTTTGCTCGGTGTTGGCCGTTGCTCCGTGCAGCTTATCGAAAAGTTGCATGATTGAATTTTAACACTCCCCCTTGCATTATGTAGCGCAGGTATGGCTGGGGCGTGGCATAGAGACTAACTGCCGACTGCCGACTGCTGCCTGCTGCCTGCTGTTGCTTGCAGCCTGCTGCCTGCCACTGCTGCTGCTGCTAATCTAAAAGTCAAGTTGGGTCACATTACCATAAACACTTCATATGACGACCGTCGAGCTGAGCACTTTAAAGCTGCCAGGTAATAAAAAGCAAGCGCCTTATATGTCACATTTCCGGTGTCTAATCGAAAATCAATGTCAATAGCAAAGCCCGTCATGCCCCCGTCCACAGGGTCTGCCCCCGCGCTGCCGCAGCAATGTGGATAAGCAGCTGTTTGTACATTATTTACTCGTAAAGCCATCAATAGTCGTACAACCTAACAACACCACCACTTCGCAACTCTCGCATTATTTGCTAGCTGGAAGCTGCGGCTTCGAGATTGTTGCTGTTGCCATTTGCCACTTGCCACGTGTCCATGAGGCGCACGTCTGTGTCTGCGGGTCCTCAGCCCCATAGCCAGTCAACTGTCATGGATTTGTTGTGATCGGGATGCTGTGCTGTGATTTTTACCTGTTCCCTGCCACATCAAAGTTAGATGCTGATAGATAGAGACGGGGGAAGAGAGGCTAGAGTGGGTGATTGGGTGAGAGCAGTACTACAAAAGTAACAGGCAACCAAACACCGAAACCCAAAAATCACTGAGCTGTATAATTCGATTTCTGTTTTTCACTCTTTTATTTTCCTATCTTTCCACTCTTTTTTTCTATTTTCTTTTGGCTCTAGTCGTAGATATTTGTTTGCTTACCTGCCACAAGGAGTGAGAGATGGGAAAATCGGAGGATGCAGGGAGTTGTTGTAGAGACAACATTGAAAATGGTATAAAACAACATTTTCGGTTTTCATCTATACATATATTGTGGAACACTCCGAGTCTCATATAAAATAGAATCGTCGCACTCAATATTCAGTTGAGCAAATCCATCCGTTGTTCTCTTGCAATTCGCATGCATTCACTTGGCTCCCTTCGCCTTGCTCCTGCCCCACTTGCCACTTTCCACTTGTCCCACCCAATTTGGCATTGGCATTCCGCTGGATAGAAAGAACGACTAAAAATTGTGGGAAACTGGTGCAGAGGAGGAGTGGTGGTTGAGGGCGGGGGGCTAACTTTGAATGGAGTCTCAATGGGTTGTTGCTTTGCGATAAACAAAAATTTAAACAAATGTAAAAAATGCATTTGTAGCAACGAGTGTTAATCGAAAAGTTGTCGTAAAGAATGTGTATAATTTTAATTTTTGTATATTCTATATATAACATATAAATATATAATATTCTGTATATACACATATAACTAACTAAAGGTACTTTATATAAATATATGTATCTCGAATGTGGTATTTTTTATTGGTATATTATATAAATAAATACCACATTCAAAAAACAAACTAGAATTTTGTGATTATTGCAGATGGTTGAAAGGAATTTTTAACAAACATAAAAAAAATATGGACTTTAGATAAACTAATATATTTAAATTTTTAGTATCATATCACAAATGAGCTAAGTTCTATATTTAAAATGTGAAATTTATGAAATTGCCCTCTTCGACGATTCTATGGACTCCTTGTCGAAACTCAACACAAATTTTAGAACGCGTCGTTTGTTGTTGAATAACTTATTGTTGTTGTTGTTTTTTTTATTTTTGTTTTTTTTTTGTTGTTGTTATTGTTTTTTTGTGATGCTGTTGTGCAATCTGTGCTTGGGTTTATTTTGCACTGTTTTGTTACGTTCGAGCTACACATAAAAGGCATCCTTTATTTAAAAGCACTTATTCATGCATATACGAACTTTTTGTTTATATTAAAAATCCAGACACGACTGCCATGAATATCCATTTCCATTGATATGAATTTGTTTACCCAATTCGCAAAGCGACAGACTTGTGCAAATTTCAAGTATCTCTCAACCACTCTGTGCACTTCAGTAGCCTCCAAACTGCCTCCCACTCACTGCCCCCTCGAGTCTATTTTGTTAATTAAACGAAGCCAGCGACGTGGCAAGTCCGCATAAAATACAAAAAAAAAAAAAACAAAAAAAATATGGAAGTCCAGTGAAAATACTTGAAGGTCAACATTTTGAAGCTGCAATTAGAGCAACGAAACCCCGAGAGAAACCCCAGAGAAACCGCAGCAAAACACAGCGAAAGTTAATCTACTCCGACTCTCGGGCACACTATTAGACCACGTTGGGGCTTCAATCTCGGCCAAAAATAACTGCTGCTTACCTTATTTTTATTTATACTTCTCTCTATTGCATTTTTAAGAAGTTCTGCGTTATGATTTCCCTATAAGAAAGCTCGACTAGGAGATACTCTTAAACCAACTGCTAAATAGTATTTTAATTCTTTTAAATTCAGCGACTAAATATACTTGATCTGGTATATGGTATATACGAGGGTTATACCAATAGACAGACTGTGGTGTAGACAAAAAATATAGAACCCCTAATTTGGTAACCATTTGGCACGTATTTAATTATTTATTCTCCAATGGAAAAGTTTAATTTAGACAGCTCAACAGCCAACAGCTAAATGTGGCATACTGACTAATTGAGATAGTTGAATATCGAGGATGCCATGTCTGGAATGGTAGAAAACCATTTTATTTAATTAATTATTAAAAAACACATTTAGAAACTGCTTACACTGTGAATCTGTGATATAGCCAAAATTAGTGACAGCAGCAAATAAACAGAAACCAAAGGCAAACTACAAATATTTTTTTTGGTTTTAACTAATTAAATGCAGCAATGTTTTGGTAGTCTTTCATCCAAAATGTTTCTTGTTGAAATAATATTAACTAGTTTATTAAATTAAATTAAAGTTTGTAAAGCTGAAGCTTATTGGTAATGGTTCGATGGCCAATAAAAGCCAGATCCACTTTCTGTTTAAGATCCAGCCAGCAAGGCAAATAAAAATGTATTTTATAAATAGTTGTTTCAGGCCAAATGCATTATTATATTTATTATACCATTTATTCATCTGCTCAGAGGCGATAGATTTAACAGATTCCTTCCGTAACATTCTGTTGCATACTTTTAGGGGCATCGTTCACCAACAGCAGCAGAACTACAGTAAAGCACTGCCCTGCTACCGTCGTGCCATCGAGCTGAGGCCGCAGCTGGCGCTGGCCTATCTCAATCTGGGCACATCGCTACTAGCCTGGAACAGGACAAGGTACGAGACGGAGGCGGCGGCTGTGTTGCTGCGGGGCGCTCGGCTGGAGGGGCGTGGCGTGCGTGATCGGAGCGCTCACGAGGAGGCGCGTCAAAGTGCGTATCTGCAGTTGAGTGCATTGCATCGCTCAGGGGGCAGACGCCATCAGGCCGTGGAGGTGCTGTACGAGGCGCTGGCCACGTTGCACTTGGGGAACGTTGCTGTGTTGCATCAGCGATTGGCGGCGTTGCATGTGGAACTGGAGCAGTGGCAGCAGGCAGACGAGCAACAGCAATTGGCTGTGCAGCTGCAACCGCAAAGAAGTGCTGCCCATCTATCCTACGGTCAAGTGCTGGCCAGAAATGTAAGTGCTTGTGGCATCCCTGTGTCCTTTTGTGTGTTAACCCATCTCCAATCCCAGTGCAGTCGCCATGCGGAAGCGGAAGTGTGGTTCAAACGCGCCCTGGAACTGTCCCCCTTGGAGGCCAGCGCTCACCATTATTACGGTAAGTTGTGGGCAACTTGATGGCACAGCTGATCCCCAATAGCTAATCCTTTCACAGCTGAGTTCCTGGAGCAACAGCAGCGATTGCACGAAGCGTTGGGCTATCGCCTGCGTGCTGCCTCCCTGGCGCCACACAATTATGCCCTGCTGGCGGCCGTCGCCGATGCACTGCGTCAGCAGAATCGCCTGGCCGAGGCGGAGCTGTGGTACCGACAGGCGGCCGTACTGCATCCTCGAGCGGCACACGCTCACGCCAATCTGGGCGCCATTTTGCAGATGCGCGGACAACGACAGCAGGCGGTGCAATGTTATCGGAAGGCTCTGCAACTGCATCCGGGGCATGCCACAAGTCTTGCCAATTTGGCCAAAATGAATATCAACATCGATGCGAGCACGTAGCATCAATTCAACTGTTTGCTAATTATTAAAAATACTTGAGATTTGCCAAGCAGCTGGAGATGAGCAAAATTGATGGGACTTAGGGACACATAGATAGACTATTCTTATACAATCCACTAAATATGAATGTTATCACCTGAAAGCGAAAATTAAAATTTATGCATTTATTTTTAAATCAATAGTTTCAATACAAAATCTTAAGTTGCGCTCAGATAAAAGTAAGTACGGAATTAATAACTTAAAAACGAAATAAATTAAAATTGCTGGAGGTTATTTTATATTACAATGGGAAGACTATGTCCCTTAAATGTTACTTTCTTTTGCTATTAATATTATTTTTATAGATATTTCGAAAGTGGAGCAAAATATCGATAAATTGATGTAAACTCGGATTGTAATCGAGAACTTATTTGGCAAATTTAACATCTCCCTTATAGTCTCTGAGATCGGCTTGTGCTTAGAGACGGACTCAAATGTTACATATCTTTTACAGATAATCATCCAAATTGTGGTGTGCCAAATGATAGATAAACAGATCTGAAATGGAACCCAATATCTCGATTGAAATTCGCAGCTTGTTGAAGCTAACCCTAATCATCGACTCGCTAAGCAATATCATTAAGAAGATGCCATCGACTACTTTAAAATGTCAGCTTCTTTGCGTTTTTTGAGCCAACCTTTTAGATAATTTATTAATGGCTTCAATGCGAGCTAAAAACTGAGGTGCACCCCTCGTTGGAGAAGGGAAAATTGTTAATTGAATTGCCTCGGCCCACGCCCAAAATTTGATGTGAAAATGTCAATCTGTTTGTTGGGGTCATTCAGCATTCAGTCATTCAGTCATTCGTAGACGCACAACAAATTGCGAGTAGTATATGCCACATCTAGAAAGCTCTCTTGGCATTTCATCTCGACAACCAGGTGACAAAAGCCATTGAAACCCGACAGACACATAAGGGGCCCAGACAAAAAGGCTGGCAGGCAGACAGACACACTCCGGGAACGTGATAATATCAAGTGGCATTGCCCAAAAATACAAAGAACTCAACCACAGAGAAACCCTTGCCCCCAAATTCCCCCTTCTTCCGCTCTAAAAAACCGCAATGTCAGTGAAAGGCTGGGTTATGTGTTCTGGGAGTTTTTGGGCTACTAGAAAATAGTGCCCACTAAGCATTAAAAATGATAATTAAATTTTCAACAATGAAACCGAGCTGAGAACAAGGACACGACACGTCCCCACTACATATGTATGCTCTATATATATATATATATATATGTATATATAAAGCTCTTAATCATAAACATGCGCCGGCACTTTAACTCCATCCGACCGATAGAGACCCAACCCCGCTCCCGCCATTGTCATATTAATAGCATTGGGAATGGGTCTTCCTCTCTTTAGCGCTCTGTCTCCGTCTCTGTCTCTCTGGGAGGGGACTGCTAAGCATATGCGCATATAAATTAACATAGACAACCGAGTATTTAATTAAAATTCCATCAGCCCAATAGACAAACACACGCAGGCCGGCAGGCAGCTGGGTTACACAGACATTTCAGCACTAAGCCGTGCAGAGTTTTGGCTCCCGGAGCAAAGCCACCAGAAACCACACGGATGGCAACGAAATCTGTGAAACACTCGCCTCGGGCAATGTCAATCGCGTGCAAACAAAGCCAAAACTTCGCTACACAAACACGCTCAAAAGAGCCGGCAACAGAGAGAGTGAGAGAGTGAGAGAGAGATAGAGAGAGAGAGAGAGAGAGATAAAGAGCTCACCTGGCAGTTGGGGCAGAGATAAAGTTGGAGATGGCAATGGACGTGGACAGGTGGCAACAGAAGGTGGCGCGGACAAGAGCCGCCGGGCAGCATCGATGCTGACTGATGAAGTGGCACTTCTCCAACAGGCATGGCCCAGGCACAAATGATGATGATGATGATGATGATGATGATGATGACACTGCTCTTGCTGTTGTTCCTGATCGTGATAAGCATCACATCCGTAATTAAGTTGACGCAGCAGCAGCAACAGCAGCAGTTGAGAAGCCAGTCAAAGTCAAATTTATGTATGCAAACTCGGCATGAGCGCTGAGGCTCCCTAATTAAATATGAATTTGAATGGCTTAAGGATGGAGAGCGGAAGAGAGAGATAGAGAGAGTGGGCGGAGAGAGTGAAATGGGGTAAAGGACGTATTGGTAAGCCGGGACAAGGATGAGCCAGTTGTTTGCTAGCAGATTGGTGCGTATTTGTTGGCCAAGCGAACCCTTGAGGTCAGTGCAAACAAGTGGAGTGAGTTGGAATTGCAAATACCCTGTAGTTAGTAAAATCACATTTAGTATACAACAGACGTGGGCTTAGGTAAGTACAGTTAAAAACACTTTTTAAAAATTAAAGTAGAACAATTAACAATTACCATCTTAACCTTACACAATGTAATAATCAGCTCAAACTAAATATTATTTAAAAATATATTTCAATTTAATGTAAATTTTCAAAAAATCGATTTCAAATTTGGAATATAATATCTCGTGTACCAGGCACAGATCAAGTTTGGTTTATTTTATCGATAACTGTCTCAGTTTCTGAATTATCGATACATTTCGATTTCCGATAGCAATAAATTCCACAATTTATGTGGCAGAGGCTTCTAATTTATACATATTTAACATATACATTTTATTGATCAATTGCCAATATTTCAATAAGATCGAATGAGAAACAACAAAGTTATAGTCGAAAATATATTTTCATATTGATCAGCAGCCGCAAGCATTTTCAGTATACATATTAATAGGCGAGCGCATGTGTGAGAAAGAGATGGCATGCGTATTCTGCAGAGCCCCGATCAGTACTGTTTCGTGTACGTGTGTATGTGTGTATGTATGTATGTATATGCTTGTCAGCAAAAATACTCTGTAAGAAATGCACTTGCAGTACTCAACTTTTGAGTGCAAATCATTTTAAAGGGAAATTTGCCAATAAAACTAGAATATAGTTAACAACTGGGTTAAGGGTATATCGTAGTCGAGCCAACTCGACTACAGCATCTTACTTGTTGTTTTCTCAATTTGCTATTTTCAGCCTCGATTTCAAAGGTTGGTAAAAATTGTTTGAAATCATCCTCATAAAGTGATTTCCCAGCAAAGTATTTAAAGAATACATTTTCTATCAGAGTTAAATTATTAAATTGAATTTATATTCAACATTTGAGCCATTTCAAAGCTCAAAGCATTTTGCAGGTCAAAATCATAGAAACTCCCCGTTTTCCTAGCTGCCAATTTGACAGGGTGTCAACAAATTTCTGACCGTTCAATGAGTGTTTAATGCGACAAACTGTTTAAATTTCTATTGGGTTTTTTTTTATCTCTTTTTATTTTAGCTTTGACTTTTGTTTTGGCCACAGATGATGTTTTTGTTTTAGTCGTTCAGCTTGTTCTTCTTCTTGTTCGGCTTGCTCTTCAGCTTGCACACAAAAACTCAACTTTTTGACCGTATACAGATTGACACACATACACATACATGTATGTATGTATGTATGTATATAGCACGCAAATGGTCATCCTGCGGAATCATTTATTTTCCACTTTAGCCAGCAGAAAACAGAGTCACACAGACAGTCAAATAAAAAGAAAAGTTTTTAGTTAGCTTTTGATGAGGGTCAACTCAACTCAAAGCGCACTTTTCAAGTGCTATTCCCCCCACACCCACCCCACACCCTACACTTCTCAACCCCCGCCTCCAACCCCTAAAGACCCATTGTACCACCCTTTGGCCCACATGAATGAGGATGTTCGCATTTTGGAGCAAAGCAGCTTCTGCAATTCTCTGCAAAACAAAACCAAATAAACTACATATAAACAATAAAAAAAAAAGTAAAAAAAAAATGTACAAAACAAAAAGAAAAGTATGACAATAGTTGAGGCCATTGTTTTTGACATGACTTTCTATCAAAAACAAATTTGCTCTTCTTTGTTGTGTTATTTTGTGTCTTTCTGGTCGTTTTTTATTCCCTTTGTTTATTTGTATATTTGTGACAATTTGAGGCAAGCATGTGGCAAATGAAACCCGTGCAGCAGTAAAGCACATTACCGCATATCGAGCACATATTTAAATATAAATGGAAATAGAAATATATATATTTATATATATACATATATATGTATATATATATATTTTTTTAATTTCAGCACGATTTGGATTTTGACAACTTAGTATTATATTTAACAGATGACCCTGTAAGTGCTTTAAAAAATATAAACATACATGTATATATCATATAAATTACATGAAAAATAAAAACCAGAATAGAATACTGCAAACAAATCAATAACAATTTTTTAGCAGCTCACAAAAAGAAAAAAAAAAAGACAAAAAAAAGATAGATTAAAAAAAAAATAATAATAAAAAGAATTGCTATTTTGGGTAACTGAGTCATATTGAAAATTGTTTCGCATTAAATCGAAAATTTTTTGAAAATAAATTGTAATTCTAATTAACTATTCTAAAGCATGGCTCAAGTGTAGTAAATTTATAAATATTATTATAAATAAGTATTACCTTAAACAAAAAATCAGAAATGCTGAGAACTCAATCAAACTGTTAAACTATAAAAGATGCAGTTGATCAACTGTGAGAACCTTTTAATACTTATTGTTTGTTTTACATTTATATAGACGTTCATAATTCAAATGAATTATGCACATTGAAATCTGTGGCATCTGTGGCTAGCCGCAGACAGACATGCAACAAAATTATTGTTGCAGGCAAAAAAAAAAAAAATAATAATAAAGTGTATGTGTGGCTATAAAATCAATGCAACAGAGACACACACACACACACACTCACAGCAGGGGGTGGGGGTTGGATGCATTTTGGTTAATGCTGCGTTTGAAAAGGAAGCAGCCACAAACACCGCCAGTCGTTGCTGTCAGTTGCAACAGTTGCAGCAACGTCAGTGTGGCAGACAGACGATGGCGATGCACAAAACCAAAACTCATTCTGGCCCCAATGTCAGCCGCGGCTACAGCGTGCCACGCACATGCACTCACACATACACAGACACACACACACACACACACACACACACACACACACACACACACAAACATGCACACACGCACTCGGTTGTCGCATTTTGCTGGCGGTAGAGCGTTGCACGAACGCCTTCGGTTGACAGTGTTAGCGTTTGGCTCGTTCTTAACTTGAAAACAATTAGTCACAAATTTAATTTCTATTTCAATGAGCAATGTACTTGGCAGACATGTTGCATGCAACATGCCAACCAACCAACCAACCAACCAACCAACGAACCAACCAACCAACCAGTCAACCAACTTTTTACTAACTAATTGCTGGTGAAAGTGAAGACCTCCACCTCCACCCCCCCCCCCACTCCTTCCCTTCCTTGGTTAGCCGCCATGTCAGCATCAGTTTGCAGCAAAAGCTCCTTAGACGATTTCAAATGTGTATTCGTATATGAAAAGTGGAAACCACACTCCACTCGAATGAACGCAATGAAAGCTTAAGGCTCAAGCAGCTGGTTTGAGTTTCAGCAACAAATTCAAGCATTTAGTAAATCGCTTGCATTAAAAAAAAAATACTTCCTTTAAAAAATGTTTTTAGTTTTACTAAATTTTTAAGATTGAATAATGAGATGATTCCAAATAGTACCACTCATCACTGGTAGTATCCTTTTCTTTTTCTTTTTAACGCAGCAACTGTGAATAAATTTCTGTCACCTTTAAATTTATTTTTAAAGTAACAATAATAATAAAAAATTAATCACTATAATTTTTTCAGGTGATTGGAAAATCAACAAAATATTTGACGCACTCCTTGAAGACACTTTACTAAGAATAACACGGCGATTCTATAATAATATAAACAGTTCGCGTTAGTGCATTAAATAAACATAATTTAATTATAATTATTACGCACATTAATTTTAATTGCACAAATCAGCAGGTAATTATGTTTCAACGAGATAAATACTAACTGATTTGAGTAATTAGCTTGAGAAATGTTATGATTCCTCCCGCGCCCCCTTTGGTGGCACTCAGCTATCAACGAATTTTCTTGCTGAGGCACCAAAAATAAATTTTGTTACAAATTTTTAATTGCTTTTGACTTATATTTTTTTTAAAACTTAAAAATCAGTTAACCAATATTTGCTCTTATTTAGTATTTGTGTTTGATTTACGTCTCTTTTTTTTGTTTAAATGCGCTCTTTAGAAAATAAAAATAGTTAAATCTTAAATACTAAGTTAAAACCCAACTTTCAGCTGGTATCATTGAGAGCTTTGCAACACAAATGAGCTGCCCTCAAAGCATTTCGGATCGCTTCGCATCAATGATGTATTTTTGATTGCAGCTGCTTAAAAAACAAAAGAAAATAATACGAAAAAAAAATACAACAATCACAATCAGCAAAAATTGCGAGGGCGACACAAAAACGCAGATGAAATGCCAAAAAAAAAAAAACACAAACACACAAAACATCAGACAACCAACAGGAGAAGCAGCAGCAGCAACCATCATCATCATAACCTGTAGCTTCAGGGGCACAACACACACAGAGAGGGATGCAAAGCTTCCCCTCTGCTGATGCTGCTGCTGCTGCTGGTGCTGGTGCTGCCATGGACAGATAAATGTGGACTGGCGTCCTGCCCGGAAACGCACCCAAAAGCGAGAGTTCACACCGAAATTGAAACCCAGCAACAACAATCTGCAAGCCGCGTGGCCCCCGACAGCAATAACAACAACAACAAATAGAACAAGAACAACAAAAACAGATACAACATAAAATCTGTGTGCCACAAACTGAGGCGCAAAATGAAGATGACAATAAATTCGATTCGATTTCGCTTTGATTTAGTTTTTGGGGAATATCATCATCCTTGGATTACCAGGCATTGCGAGAGCAAACGAGCGTCCTTCTCACACCCTCCCCAGCTCTCTGGTAATGATGATGATGATGATGATGATGACAACGATTGTCGCCTTATGGCGTTGGTTTTTGGCCAAAATGAGAGTATGGCAAACACAAATAGATAACTGACAACAAATAAAAGCCAGCCAAAAGAAATAACCAAAATGAAAATAAGACAAAGCAAATTCACGCACATGGCATTTGGCAAGGACGAATGGATGGACGGCAATACGGACTGCAGAGTTTGTCTCGCGGGGTCGCCAGGATCACATTGGCAGGACACATTCCGTAAATCCTGTGCAGCTTATGCCGGCTTTCAAATTTTGATTGAAAAAATCACACAGTTTTTAGTGGGAGCGAGCAAGCAAAAGGAAACTAAGCAGACAACTGACATCCTCACCCTGCCGCACTCATTTCTCCCCCCCCCCCCCCCCCTCTAAGTATCAACAAACAAAAAAATGACGACAAATAGCGAAATGTTTCTACAGATTCCCATTATGAGGAGGGCAGAGCCGACAATTCCTATTTAATAATTCAGTCTGTTTGCCGATATTTTGATTCGGCCTAATCATTTGGCCATCCCTTGTCCATGCCGATGCCAGCAGATATGTAAACCATTTTCATTTGGCATTAATAGTCCTTGAAAATATACAATATAGTTTAAGTGCACATAATTGGGTTTGTAAGTCGATAAGTGGATATACATTTATCTATAAATATGTATAAATATATATGTATAAATATTTGTATTTTTAGGAGGAATGTTGAAATGTTCGTAGTTAAACAAAAACAACATAGAACAACCCATAAAACTGCAGTTTTACTTTAGTTTTAAGTGCTTCAAATAATTGTGAAGTTATTTAAAAAATGTTAACTAATTTTTATTTGCCACTTTCGAATATTCATAGCTTACTTTGCTTTGAATGTATTTAGTGGAATGTATTTAGCGGGCTACCTTAGTTCATGGGCCGTGTCAAAAGCTCATTGCTACGTACAAATGGTGGAAAAACTTACTAGTAATAGTTTCCACAAGTTATCACAAACTTTTTATTTAGCACAGACGCAAACCAATCGAATAAATAACGAACTTGAAATGTATATGATTAATCTAATCATTTCAATATAATCACCTCAAATTACAAATAATAATGACTTATTATGACGTTTTATGATGTTTTGTTAAGTATTTTAATAAACTGTTTGTTGTGCAACCACCTATTATTATATTAGGTAAATTCATAAATAAATCATATATCAGACACGTATAAAAGCGATTTTTTATCCAGACATATTTAATAAAACAACAATTTGACCTGATTGAATAAATTCCAACGCAGTCGAACAATTAGTTTTAATAATTAAATATACAAATTAAAAGACAGACGATGACACACTTGTTAATGATCTACATTTCTAATAATAAATAGCGCACTGATTAAAACCTAGCAGCTTCTCCCTTGAACTCATTAATTATAGTATGTATTGCGAATTTAGACTTTTACACTTGTGGATGTGCGAGCAAATGAATTATGAACAATTTGAGCAACATTATTATTAAATGCGTTTTCTATTCGGTTGCCATACAAAATATGTTATTAAATTATACTATCTGATCGCAACGTGCTATTTATATTACAACAACTCGAATTGTTGTATTTAAGCATAATTTCCGTATGCTACATATATATGTATATGTATATATATTTAATTATTTGCAGTTGTTTCTTCAGTTACAGCTACAATTTTTTATTGTTGTTGAACTGACAGTAGCTTCTGTGGCTTTTGCGATGTTGCATAGCTGTATTTAAACCCCCGCTTTTAATCGAATTCCAACTAGTAATTAAAACTACTAAACAACTTAAATAAGGGTTGTCTCATCACAACGTTTAGAGCCAATCACATCACTCTTATGTCTCTTTTTTCATCCATATAGAAATATTACATCGATACGCTGCAATTAATAAATACAACAAGAAAAAAAAAACATATCATCATTGAATAACTATTATGACTATAATGCACCTTGAGGGTTACGAAAAATAATCAAGTTGCCGGAAAATTAGTTTTAGTGCAATTATCAATTAATCGTCTCTTGATTTAAGTGTTTTCAAATGTAATTGCATAAGCAAGTTACAAGTTTTATATAAATGTAAATTTTGAATATCTAAATAGCTGACAATGATCAAAAACATTTATTTTGTTAAAAAAAAACAATGTAAATTAAAATGCTTTTTGTAATTCTATATATATTTCTTTAAATATATATTATTTTAGATATCAGCGCTATCTTAACCTTTTGACTACCATTTTGAATTCATGATGTTTGTTGGTCATACTTACTTTTTAAGCACTGAACCCATTAAATCATTAACGTCTTACATCATACTATAAAAAATTATAATTATAAACTTGCTGTTTAGGCACTTTGTAATTTATTAAGGCTGAAAGGTTAAAAGGGGTCAATTGCAATTAAAGAACACACTGATTATTTCATATTTTTTAGCCTTTTAAGACAATAAAATTGGATTATGACTAGAAGCACTTAGAAAGATGAACAGATCAGATGATCCAAAAGTGAGCCTCTTCCAAGAATCTCATCTAGTGCCATAGAATAACTACAAAGGTATGTAAACTGAAATCAATTATAAAGACATTAAGCCCAAAGTGTTGATTCCAATACAAATTTGTTATCCAATAATTTATGCAGATCGATGGAAGATCTATTCTGTTCTATATTGGCATTATTGGCATTATTCGCACGTATTCGCAATTCAAAATACAAAAAAAAAAAATTACACATGAATTAGTAGCAATCATGTCAGTTTAAGTTGGTCAATTTATCAACTAGAATCCGGATGATATATATACATATATTTCCAATTGTATGTGTGTGTGTGCGAGTGTGACGTGTGAATCGACAATTAATTATACATACATATGTATGCCTTTTGTATTTGACGTATGTATTCTAATATACCGTGTAAACGAACGAAGACGTGCCTATGCATTCATCAGCTATAAATGTGTTCATTTAACATCTTAAACTCTTCCGTTAAAAACAAATAGTTAAACATCACTGAGTATAATAACTTATATTATTGTCGCTAATAGAGGGGGAATTAGTGCGATTTGTTTATATGCCATAAACTCGTCCAAAAAGGGCAAAACTGGGTATAATGAAGTTGTGTAAGACGCAGGAGGAAGCGTTTCCGATCCTATAAATAATAAATATTCATTAACAGCATAAAAGTGTAAAAGCATTAAAATCATATTAATATGTTATTTAATATTTATCGATAAGTGTCTCCGTTTTCCTAATATCGATACATATCGATTTTCAATAGCAATAAAACACACATTTGAAGAGCTCCTAACGTATTATTAATAAACTTTTAAAACTTAATCAAGATCGGTTACGAAATACAGCTTTTGGTAACACATTTTCATACTCAAGCTACAATCAACCTATAAAGTAATATTTATACTATCGCAACAATAATTTCAGTGTTTAACAAAATAATTATATACAACAGCTAAGAACAAAGTATCTACAGGTCAAGCTCTCGCGACCAAATCGTTTTCACGTGTTAAACTCATAATTTATGTACTTACTACAAACACAACTACAAAGTATCAAACATAACTTAAGGTTAATTAAAGTTAAGCAAAGCATAAAATTCTATTACAAACAAAATCACAATTCATTTTCAGCATGAGAAAGCAAAATATGAAACATTTATTACATATATTTGCATCTTTGCTTGCCAATATATATAAGTTACTGTCCTCCAGTTGTGTCACGCCTAATTAACTGCCCGATTGCCCATTAAATCCACATATTATGTTCAGTAGAAAACTAAAGTATCAGAGATCGCAATCGTTAGTAGAAAACTGTATAATTAATGCACACACACAGAGAGAACAAACAAAAAAACAGCCACTGATCAACTCATGACTATATTTATAATGAGCACAAAACGAGATATATTTTTGAAACTTGAAATGAGTTTGATATGTTTTTGATTTATAAACACGACGCGCTGCAGTTCATTGAAATGAAGCGAATGAAAATTTGACGGGTTCACTCAACTATAACTGAATAGTCGTGACGACATTTTTGCCAACCACCTCCGCCCCTCCCCCAACTCCAGCGACACCCCCGCACCGGTAGCCGGCTCACCATTCATTATATAATATACAAGTTGCTATACAAAGAGTTGCTAGCGATATTTGTTGCCAATGTTGCTTGCTATAAGTTGTTAGTTGTTGTTGTTGTTGTTGTTGTTGTTGTTGTTTGTTAGTTGTAGTTGTTGTTGTTGCCACTATTGTCTGACAGCGATACAAAGAAGGCCAGCCGGTTGTTGTCGTTGCTGACAATTTGGTCTTTTGTTGCTTCGTGGTGTTTGGTGTTCGGTGTTTCGGTGTATTCGGTGTATTCGGTGTATTCGGTGTATTCGGTGTATTCGGTGTATTCGGTGTATTCGGTATTCGTTGTTCGGTATTCAGTTTCAATGTCAATGTCAAAAACGCTGGCGATCGCATGTGAATTTAAGCACGCAGTGAAATTTTATTGTCATCGTGTTTGATGCTCTCATTGCTGATGATGTTGCTGTTATTGCTGTTGTTGTTGTTGTTGTTGTTATTGTTGTTGTTTTACTGTTTACATTTAAGAACACCTACAGACCACAGTTGTGAACTTGTACATTTTGCCTCCAAGCACATGCAACAATATAAACAAGCATAGAATTGCTAAACAATTTACTTTAGTGTATAATTTGCATATTTATTCAAGCATTGACTATGCCAAAAATTTAAGCCATAAATCAGTGGTTGTTAAAAGAGTTTTATGAGCTTGCACTTAAGCGCAAAATTTTTTTTTGGCTTATAACAATAAGGATCGGCAAGAATATAAATGTCGTTCCATAAATTTCTAATTTTAGATTGAGAAACTCGATTATTTCAACTTGTCTAGAAATGCTGATCAAGAATACATATATATTTATGTACATATATAAGATCGGATATACCTTTCATAAATTAGGGGATCAGATTGTATATTTTGCATACATTTTCATCTAAATTATTCAAATTTATTGCTTTTAAATATTTGTGCAGTTTTAAGAAAGCTATGGCTGTGGGAGTTTTGAATCAATACCATAAGTATATGGGTATTGACCACATTTCTATTAGTCGTTACCCCAAAAACAATGTGAATGCTTTATTTACTTGGAAATTCCATCTTCATTCTGCAGAAGATTGAATTCCCAAGCATATTTTTTAACTAGTTTATATATATATATATATATATACATATATACATTTTTAACGTAAGACTTGTGCATTCAAATTAACTTAATTGACAAAAATATTCCCACTTCAGCATTCATGTATTCAGTAGCAAGGACTTTTAAGATTATCGCAAATATTGATTTAATACCTATGTAAATTCAAACAACATAATTTCAATATTATTTGTACACAAATGCTTCTCAACCTATCCTTCAATCGATTGTTTTTAGTAAATTGGATTTTTATCTTTTTGAAAAGGTTCAGTGTATTAAATATTTTATTGTTTTGACGTGCTCAAGTTAATGGGTTTGATTCTGATAAGGCTATAAGTTGGCATATGTGAGAGGCAACAATTAGTGGTAAAGCCGCTGATAGACTAACTAATAAACAATCAATCAGATGTCACTATATCTGCGTTATCTAAATGCAATTAGCGTTATTGCTCATATTTACCATATTAAGTCATTCAGCATACCATTTTGCAATTTATTAAATAAGCAATTATTGTTTCTCTAAGTGTCCAGTATTACAATTGGCATGCCTTATATTACAATTATAAGTTAAGTCGTATTAATGCTAAGTTTACAACTTGTTATCTTGAATTTCGCTAATAAAGTGACAACTCATTGAATATTCCCATTAATTAAGTATGCAATGAATTGCGCATTCGTGGAAACTTCCTAGCATCTATCTTTGATATATAAATGGTATTAAAAAATTCGAAGAATAATCCACTTATCTACTCGGGACATTTCATGGGATACGACCTTAAGCCCAACCCTTGAACGACAACTGAATTTATTTATAAATACAAATTTGAATATTACATTTCTAGGAAAATTAAGTGAATCGCAAAATGATTAAGAAATTGTAAGCAAGTAAGGGCAAAACTAAAAATAGCACAGCGAACGCTTTATTTATTTAATGTCGTGTAATAAAAATACAAAATGTGTAATTAAATGAAAATATATTAATATAATAAATTAAAACACAAGAACAATTATTTAGATTTTGTGGTAAAATACACCACAAGTGCAAAAATTTCCCAACATTTGTTGCTTGGATGAGGGAAAACCGAGATAAAACCCAATCAGACCAAAAATAAAAATGATATAGCTTGAATGCCCAACCACAAATGCATCCACAAATGTTATAATACAAAACTAAGAGACTCGATTACAAAACTTAGCTCCTTATTGCAGTTTTATAATATGAAAATGATCATAAAAAACAATTGAACCGGAAAAGGCGTAAAGCTTAGAAACTCGTTTGCAAATTATAGTTTCGTGATCATCACAGTTATATTACAGTAATTTTAATTGTATGCACTGAGAGAACATCATCATCATCATCACAGATATACAACATAAGTCTAATGCATAATACATTTTATAGTTAGTAATTATAATATGCACTAAAAATACGATAACGACCAAAATACATATGCAATACTGCACTATCTAAAAAGGAATTAATATGCATAATAAAAATGAATTAATGAAAGAAAAAAAACTGATAAAATTATCTTAATAATAAAGATCTACACCAATATGAAGTGATGAAAAACATCAGCGAATAGCTTTAACTTGTCATCCTGACAAATACAAAATGAATCTTATGAATTATTAATCAAATTGTTAGTAATAATAATTCACACTAAAAGCATTTGATTGTATTAAGCAACAAAATACGACACTATCTAAACTGGAAATAAAATGCATATTTAAAAATGAATCATTGAAGAAGCGGCGAATAAGAAAATGATGTATTTAATTACATTCGACTTGCGTCTAACGATTGTCTGGCTTCTTACACATTGTCCCAGACTGTTGGACCATGTAAGAGTCGTCAGTGAGCAAGTCCAAATTGCTAAATTGCGCACATTGTGTCAAATGCAGAGAATTCTACACGAATCACTCGAGAGCGCCCAACAGCGCCCAGCTCAAATATATTTCTCCTGAGATGCTTACTTTGAATATATCCAAATCTCTCTCTTTCTCTCTCTCTCTCTGCACCCCAAATCATCAATTGAAAAACATTGTGTGAGAGTTCTCTGTGTGTGTGTGTGTGTGAGTGTGTGATTTTATTAATAAACATATGAAAACAATGCAAAGAAGAAGCGAAGCGAGCGATTCTAATGCGCTCTCTCCGAAAGATATCACCACATTGGCGATATCAGAGACTGCTTTCAGAATTTACTGCTACTTCTACTGCTACTGCTACTGCTACTTATGCGAGTGCTACGATTTCGTGCGAGTTCCGTTCCGTTCCGACATCGCGACGTCGCGACGTCAAACGGCTGAATGAACGTCGACCCAGAGTAGTCTGTCTCAGTCTCGCGCCGCAGTTCGAGCGATTCGGAAGTGTTTTTTTTTAATCAAGATAGTCGAATGCACCAATCTAAAATACTACACATACTTATACTTATACGTTCACAGAAAAAAAGGAAAATAGCAATCAAAGCGCGTGTTACAAATCCGGAAATTTCGAATTCTGCATATATTTTGAGGAATACATGAATTTTGAAAATTACATGCAAAACACTTTCGTTTCGTGCTGTTTTTCGCCACATAAGATAATTCATAGTGAATTTTGAAGTATTCAATTTTTTGTTATTTAAATTGAATATTAAGTGCAACTGGTGGGTCATTCAATGAATTTGACACAATTACAAAAGTGAATATGCGAAACTTAATTGAACTGTTTGTAGCTTTGGTTTCAATTTCGATTTTGATTTCGATTTCGATTCCGTTTTCTTGCTTCTTCGGTTTTCGTAGAATTCGCTGTGGCCTGTTCTCTTACTCATGTGCTTGTAATGAAATAATGAATATCTACAAATTGGAACACACACAAAATACAAAACACACACAGACACACACACGCGAATACATCACATACACAAGAATAGAAGCAACAGGCAAGCAAACAATTTGTAATTTGTATACAAAGAAAAAATATAAAATATAATTCTTTGTAGATCAAAGTTCAGAATATGGTTTGCCTTATTTGCAATATGGCAAATATCCTATGCATGTGTGTCTATATATACATATACATACATATATTGATATAACACATACGCCCCTTTTGACTAGATTTTTATTCGATTGGAGGAGCATCAAAAGTAGTTATTCATCGATGCTTTCGAGCATTTTAATCACTTTCCCTTGTGCAAGGAAAATTAATACATATGTATGTATGCGTATATATGTAATTATTTAGATTTTATTAGTCCAGCAATTATTGTTGCCAAATCGTGATGATATCACCCATAGCCATAGCACCATAGCACCCAGCAGATACCCCCCTCCGTACCGCCAGACCTATCATCATCATCGTCAGCATTGTCACTGGCAACAATGTGGGGCATAAGGGACAGCGTCAACATACTCAGACTTGAGGGCGTGGAACAATACAATTTGTAATGCAATACGCTCCTCTTTGCATAGAGTCCAACAAAGTTCACAACCACAAAATAAGTGAATGTGATACATAGTAAGACACACATATATAGGAAGATATATATATATATATAAGCACAAAATAGAAACAAAAGCGTGTGTCAGTGTATGTCTGTGTGTGTGTGTGTGTGTTTATATTGCCCCCATCTCTGTATCGCTTATCACTCGGAGTATACAAATTAGTTATCGGACATTGGCAAACATCATAGTTAACTAGTTAACGAGATATATACATATATAACAGCCGACATGGGAATTACTATCCCAGAATGAGTCAAGGGTGCTTTCAGGGGTTGGACGCAACCACCTGTTGCTAGCATACATACATACATATATAGTTCTTAGGCATACGTGACTAGTCTATGCCATTTCTTATTGGAATAGCTGGGAAATAAATGTACGTGTCTTCTTCAGTTTCTTTAATTGCTGTTGTTGACCTTGGATGAACTACGCAACTACGCGAAGTGATTATTTATTAATTGTTTGTTATATTTACTTAGTTACAGGGTGTAACTTAGAGATTAGATTACAATTTCTTTATCTGTATAGACCCATCAGTTTATATATACATTCGTCATAATTGTCAGGTCTAGGAAGCAAGTCCATTTGTTGTTTGCTTGCAAATATATTAGAATTTGCCGTTTTATTTACAGATTACACGAGCGTTATCTGTTATATTATATACTGAGAAGGATTTCAATACATTGTTTTTTTTTTTTAAATATATTAGAGTTTGAAAAAAGTTACTAGTTAAATATATATTCAAATAAAACTATTTAATTATCATATCAAATATCATATCATTCCTTGCAAACATTGGAGTTAGACCTTTCAGGAAGATCAACAGTTAAAAACATATTCAAATAAGTATTCAAAACATAAAAATATCCCAGATCTTGCAATAAAAAGAAGTGTCAAGGTTTAAAACGCCATTTAAAAGTGTGGAACTAATAAAAACCCAAGACGTGCTAATTAAATAAGTTATGGGGTTATTTTATATACAACCTATTCTAATATATTTTTCAAGTTGAAAAAGCCCATAAAAATGAAGCAAATAAAGTAAGCATTAAAATATATATATTGTGTATATATTTGCATTGGGAAAAAACATTTCAATAGTGACAAAGTGTTATCTACGAATTGTTCACTGATCACGAATACTGTGGCGATATATATATATATGTATATATATAAATAATTCCAGTTGCAATAGCAATAATTTTTAATTAATGCCTAGACTACTTTAATAACTGATCTTATGGGTGTTGAAATTAGTGCCAGTTGGCACAAGTGGGTTTGCCTAAGCCGATTTGCATATATTGTAACAGTGACGTTTTTATTAAAAATTCCAAGCCGAGAACAGGTAGCTCAACTTCTTAATAAATTCGCAACACGTTGCGAATGAGTTTAGGGTCATTGCACGCCTGTCAAATTTTGCAATTCCATTTTTTTTTTCGAAAAAAAAATAAAATAAAAACCTGATCATGCTGAATTGCGTTTATGTACCAAGAACTCTGTAAGTTTTTGTTGATGCAATCATTCTCAGCTTGCACCTGATTAGTAATTATCACTATACTACTATTATAACAAATTAAAAGCAAATTAGCTGCTGTCAGTTAATTGATTTTATTATTTAATTTAATATAGAAACGAATAATTAAATTAAATTATTTTTATAGCTTTGCATTGATAATACTTTTCCTGTTTAATGTGACCTATATAAATAGTGATTGCAGATTATCAAATAAGCTGCAGCCTTAGGCAATTTCCCAAGGCCTTGCACTAAAATAGTGTAATCAAAGTGCCAAAGATTAAAGAATACTATATACACCTGATCGTGAAGGCAACCAGTCTGGAAAATGTGTTTAGCTGATTATAAATTTAGCGCGTGTCAGATTCACAATGCATTATTATATTTGCCAGATGCAAAAAATATTCATGACTTAAACCACATTTCACAGCTAATAAAATTGAAATGTTTACTTTGTTTTATTTAACTGGCGTTTGGAATTTCAGTTTACTGCAAAATAATCAAATATTTTTTCTGACTTTATTTTTGTGTGGGCTTACTTGATTTCGTTCGATTTGTGTAGGTTTAACCAGAATTTGCTATAAGCCAAGAGAGCATTTTCGTTTCAGAGTATACTGAAATATTGTAATTGCAATATTCTTTAAGATAGAAAAAAGATTAATTGAATAAAGCATTTATTCATCGAATACACCACAGTTTCTATCGCCTTTATTTAATATCTTTATGATAGGACAATGCTTGCTTTTATTGCCTTTATTGATAAAACGTGTGAAAAGTGATAATTAATTGATAACTTTATCTGTTAGTAAATATAATAAACAATAATCAACTAGCTTTTACAGTCGTCAGACGTGTTAAGCGATAATAAATTAATTATTTATTCCTGGATGCTTAGACAACTTTTAATTGTGTTCAACAATTTGCATAATCGAATAACTTTTCAAGAAT
This sequence comes from Drosophila kambysellisi, assembly GCA_035042185.1. Lineage (NCBI taxonomy): Eukaryota > Metazoa > Arthropoda > Insecta > Diptera > Drosophilidae > Drosophila > Drosophila kambysellisi. Next base: position 2,502,487 of record JAWNLS010000945.1, on the reverse strand, counting down.
ATGGACTTCCGACTAGGATAACAAATATCGTATAAAGTAAGGTCTTTTGACTTATGAACATTAGATATTCAAGCAATATGAATAATTATCCATATACATATACATATATATATATGAGTGAGAGACAAGCGTATTTTTAATACAATTTACTTTAATTGATAGCATGTGACATTCCCGACATTCTGGTCAAGTGTTTGCTTTCCCAAGACACAATGTCTCACACCTATATATATATATATATATATACATATATGTATGTTTGTATTTGCGTATTGAACCTGCAGTTCAGGTTTGCAGACGAAGGACAGCTCACTTTTTATATTGACATATTTACAACATACTTGTCGGGGCTACACATTTTGATGGCATTTGAAAGAACCCTGAGAACCTGAACGGCTTGCCTGGCCTGGCCTCATTTGGAAGACAACAACAACAACAGCAAATATAGCTGCGTATTTCCGCGCATTTTATTGTTTCCATTGACGTTTTATCAAAAGGCTTTTCATGCGACTCTTTGTACAATAACAATCTTGAGACATTAATTCAATGGTCACGTAGTAATAAACAAAAAAAAAAAAAAAAAATTCTAAAGCCAACTCGGAGGCTGCTGGCCTGGTCATTGAAAGCGCAGGAATTTCATTGCGCAAACTAAGACCAAAACAGCGAAAAAAAAAAGAAAAAAAAATCGTAAACTGCAAAAGCCAAAAACAAGAAAAATGCTAAACATTGGCCAAGAAGCGAGGGCGAGTGGTGAGGGGCGGCGAGGGGGATCAGATTCACTTTTAGCGGTTTCAACTGCGACGGTCGCCGAGGCTCTGTCAATTAAGCGCAACTCTAGCAGGTGTACTTGTATGTTGTATGTTGTTGTTGTTGTTGTTGTGCAACGGCCGCGACGGACTTGACGGTTCTTTAGTTTATTTTTTGTTGCTTGTTTTTTTTACCATTTTTGGCTTGTTTTTATTTTTGTTTAAGTTTGTGTAATTCGCATTTCGCAATCTGTGCCATTTTTGTGTTTGACGACCACCATCAAAAGCCACGCCAAATGCCATTAACAAGTGACCATATTTTGTTTTCAAGTATTTGCTGCTGTTGCTTACTTATTCGCTGCCGATTCTACCACTGTGCTTGTCATTACTGTTTATATTTACGCAGTCCTTGTCGGTTCTACGTCTCTTGCAGTTGTCGCCCTCTCCTTCTTCTTCTTCACCAGTTCAACAGCTTCAGCTCATGCGCGCATTGCGGCAAATTAGTTTTTACCTCGCCAAAGATTTTACGACGCGCGCGATTCTTTAGCTATCTCAAGCGGTTTGTAACCTTTTGCATTTTTATTTGCATATCAATTATGGCAAATAAAAATAAGGCAAATTGTTTATGAGCTAAACTTAACTAAAATGTTAATTAGATGATTATGACATTTGTGCAAATTACGTGGGGTACAAAGAAAGCCGGTTTACTTTCGAACTGGTTCTGGAAGATAAGCATATAAACAACAACTAAATCCCATTAAATATTTACGTCAGCAGCCAAAGTAAATATAATTAAATTAATTAAAAAATACTCGAAAATTGAGTTGGGGTATTAGGATTGCGGTGCGAACCCATACACTACAAACATTCCTATCGCTGTTTACCCTTTATGTTTGCATACTCGTTTTACAATAAGCATAAAAATACCACAAGAATTAGGAATATCTCTTGGAGTGTGTACGAACAACAATTTTATTATTATTTTGATAGCCCGGTGACTGACCAGAAGGTCGTTTGCAATTTGTGTTTTTATTTTTAAATTTTTTTCTATTCTGTTTACTTAATGTTTTTATAATTATTATTATATGTTTATTTTATATTTCATTTTGATATGCATACGTATTTTGCTTAGTTTGCTTTTCTGATTGTCTGTTTGTGAGTCACACACGATATACAAATTCTTTTGCTGTGTGTGTGTGTGTTTGCGTGTGTGTGTGTGTGTGTGTAGGTTCTTATCGCCGAAACTTAAACTTGAATATACATTTATACGCACATGTCTGAAAATAATTTGATTTCTGTTTAAAAGCGCTCGATTGTTGACTTTTTGTGTTCGACGCGTTTTGCATTGCCAAATATTTTTGTTTTTTTTTTTTGTAGGCTTTGATTTTATTTATTGGTTTCTGTTTTGCTTTTTAAGTCAACGCTTACGTCGTCGTCAGCGTCGCAGTCGACGTCAGCGCTGGCCATTTGCCTTCCGTTTCTGTTTCTGTCTCTGTTTCTTGATTTGTTGGTTGCCTATCGTTGCTTCTTCCGCAGTTATCAGCTGTTCGCCAGTCCGTCTGCCTGTCCGTCCATGCGACGGCGCACATGCGCAACTGAGCGGCTTTATTTGTTGTTGTTAGTTAGTTTGTGTTTGCTTGTTGGCTGGTTCAGTGGTTTTCTAGCGTCTTTTGCAATGGTTCAGACGGTTCAAGATCTTGGCTCATAAGTTCACTTCGCGCTCTAATTACAAAAGTATATAAGCTGTAATAGCATAAAGTGTTTTGTCATCACTTTAATTTCCCTTTTTTATTTAATTTTTATTTTTTTTTTTTTTAGCGGCTGTAATTAAACATTTATGTTAATGCTCGCCTTGAAGGTTTACAAAACAGCAAAGAAAAAGTGTTATAGCTAATTGCAATGCAACAATTTTGTAAACGTATTTAAAAATAAACACATATATAAACATATATATGTATATAATATTTGCTAATAACTGAATTCTGAAACGCAACATTAAAAAAAAGATATCAAACCGAAAGTAAACAAAACCATAAAAACAAATGTGCCACTGAGCGTAAGCAAATAATTTACATTTAAACTACTATAAACAAAAATATATTTATAAACATGGATAGTAGCAAACTGTTGAAAAATGTTTATGGCGTCGATATACACTTTGAAGATCTCGTCTATCAAGTTACGGGATCTAAACGAAAAGGTGAGTCTCACAAATCCAATATTTAGGTACAAATAATATGCATCAATATATATATATATTTATATATATCAATATATATAGAATTATTTAACACCTTTCAACGAGTTTTAACTTTGCGCTCTCGCATTTTACAGAGAAGAAGTCAGTGCTCAAAGGCATTACGGGCACATTTAAATCGGGTGAAATGACGGCTATAATGGGTCCCTCGGGAGCCGGCAAATCTAGTCTTATGAACATTCTGACTGGCCTCACTAAAACCGGTGTCTCGGGCACCATTGAAATTGGCAAGACGCGCAAAGTGTGCCGCTACATTATGCAGGATGATCATTTCTTTTCATTTTTCACTGTGGAGGAGACAATGCTGATGGCAGCTACACTCAAAATATCCAACAAATGTGTGAACATGAAGGAAAAACGTATTTTGGTAAGATTACTACATTCAAGACATTAAGATAAGTCACTAAAATTAATGCATGTTGATTCTTAGCGAGCTTTCAGTTATTTATGTCTGTGCTTAAGCAATTTTAATGTACTTTAGTAAAAAAAACCACTTTACCTCAGCTAATCTGTATACTTTATCTGCTTATCCAGATTGAACACTTACTAACAACATTAAAGCTAACGAATGCGAAACAAACGAGATGCTCGAAGTTAAGTGGTGGCCAGAAGAAGCGTCTGTCCATTGCCCTGGAGCTGATAGACAATCCAGCTGTGCTATTTTTGGACGAGCCCACAACGTAAGCAAAATCACAGCACAATCGAAAACATCAATCGAAACCAGTTGCTGACTAAGCATTGTTATTTCTTTAACCTTGAAATTGAATCGCGTCCATATAGCGGCCTGGACAGTTCGTCATCCTTTGATACGATACAATTGTTACGTTCTCTGGCTAATGAGGGTCGGACCATTGTGTGCACAATCCATCAGCCATCGACCAACATTTACAATCTGTTCAACCTGATCTACGTGTTGAGTTCGGGTCAATGCACCTATCAGGGAACACCTCAAAACACGGTGATGTTTCTGAAAACGATCGGACTCGAATGCCCAGCCTATCACAATCCAGCGGATTTCTGTGAGTACCGTCGCCTAATTGGGCGAACTTTTACTTTTTTTAAATCAAGCATCATTAAAAAAAACACCGTGCTACATTTAACAGTGCTGGAGTGTGTGAATGGTGATTTTGAGGATCACACGGATGCCTTGGCCGAATGCGCCAAGGAAAGACGCTGGCGTTACGCTCAAGAGTTAATGCAGGATGAGACGGTGCCCCCCTCCGATGCACAAGTGGCCAAGTTCAACGAATCGCAGACCCAAGGCCAGTCCACACAATCCAATGTAGTAAAAATCGAATCAACAAAGGAAATCCATAAACACACCTATCCACCACCTGAGTGGATGCGCTTGTGGCTGCTAATTGGACGTTGTCACTTGCAGTTCTTCCGCGATTGGGTGAGTAAGATATGTCATCGGATTCGTTATAACACATGAATATCGGATTTCTGAAAAAGCCATTCTTCATTATATGATATATTTGTGCATTTTATGCAAAAGTACGAAATTGGTAAAATAAAGAAGCATAAAGAAGGAAATAAACGCGATTATAATATTCGTTATTTTCGCTTTTGTATACCTCTTCTTTTAGTTTATAGCCAAGTTTACTTCACTAAGCTTAGTGAAAAATTAAAATAATGTTTTAAAATCTATATTTGTCATGTTCTTCCTTTCTTTTTTTCAGACCTTGACATATTTAAAACTTGCCTTGCATATACTGGGTGGTATTATGATCGGATTGATCTTTGGTGATTCTGGCATCAATGCCACCAAGCAAATATCAAATGTTGGCATGATTATGATACATTGCACATATCTCTGGTATACCACAATAATGCCGGGTATATTACGCTGTAAGCTATATAAAATATAATTTTGATTTGCACTCAATTAAAACTGATTTGCTTTCTTGTAGATCCAATGGAAATCGAAATAATCAAGAAGGAAACCTTTAACAATTGGTACAAGCTGAAAACCTATTATGTGGCCACCATTATAACATCCACACCAGTTCATGTATGTAATTAATGAACTATATCTGTCATACATACTTACCTATAATCCAATTATCTTGTAGATAATCTTTTCTTCAGTTTATATAACCATTGGTTATTTGATGACCGATCAACCTGTGGAAATGGATCGGTTTGTCAAATATTTACTGACAGCTGTGATTGTGACCATCTGTGCCGATGGCTTGGGTGTACTTCTAGGCACCGTACTTAATCCAGTGGTGAGTAAGAGATACATACATAATTATAATCAGAAAAAAATTTAGAAAATTTAAAAAAGATTAAAATGAAATTTTGCAATTATTAGGAACATAACATAAATAATAAATAACATAAAATTTATTATAAAATATTTAAAATTGATGCATAAATATAATTTAATTTGTAATATGTTATGCAATATCTGAAAATATATCGGATGTTTCCATATAAATATAATTTATTGTCTAAAATCGAAATTAAATGAATAAATTGTGCATGTGTTAAAAATTTCTGAAAAAATTGGAAACATGATTAAATTATATATATTTTCTCATCATTTATGTTCAATTTGTTTTTTAGAATGGAACTTTTGTTGGTGCCGTGTCTACGTGCTTTATGCTCATGTTTTCGGGATTCCTCATCCTATTGACCCACATACCATCTGCCCTACGGTTTGTTGCAGCTATGTCGCCGCTGCGATATGCTCTGGAAAACATGGTTATATCATTGTATGGCAATCATCGGGACAAGTTGGTCTGTCCACCCGCCGAGCTCTACTGCCATTTCAAGTAAGTTTCATATAAATATTTATAAAACGTCAACTAAAACTTTCTTTTATTTATAGAAATGCAGTGACTGTGCTACATCAATTTGGCATGGAGAATGGTGATTTTGGCTACAATATTATGGTTATTCTGGGCCAGATAATGCTATTCAAAATCTTGGCATATTTTACACTGAAGCATAAACTTAAATCGGTTTGATTCGGATGCCTGAAGATGCCTAGTATTGAGCTTAATATATATACATATATATTAAATGTGATTTTATGTTACTTATCGCTTAGTTCAAGTGAGCTACATTTACATCGGCGTGTGATACTTTAACTAATGCTACCTGTTGCTGTATACATACATAATTGTTAACATAGCGAATATAGTTTTTATACGGTTATACAATTTTCATATGCATGTACATTTATAGGACTATACATATGTATATATGTCACTCGATTAGTTATCAATTAAAATAGCTTGTAATAAAAAAAAAAATGTATGAACAATTTAAATGGACATGTTGAAAAAATATTTACAAACCATTAAACAAAGAAATTCGAAATGTGATTTTAAGTTTTTTTATTTACTTATAATTGTAGGCTTATGTATTGAAATAAAAAAAATTAAATTTTCTTGGTTAATGGCATTGAAGTTGTTTTTATTTTTTTTTATTTTAAATTATGCCAAAATAGCTTGGTTCAAATTTGAAGTTTCTTCTCCGGTATTTAAATACTAAAAGTATCGCGCGCTCGCCAATGCACTTATGCAGCCCTGTCAACTTAAACTATCGTATATACATCACACAACATCGTCGACAGTGGCCATCACTAACAAAGAAAACAGCAGCAAGCAATAACACGGGAACAGAGCGAAAGAAATAAATAAATCGAATTTTGAGCGCTATAAGCAACAAATTAATAACAAAAAATAGTTAACAACAAGTAGAATATGTTTCGCTCTAGTTTTGACAAAAATTTGGGTGAGTAATGCAGCAAGCTTGACTGGCAAAATTAAATTAGTTGAAAGAGTTGAGTGCAACATAAGTGACTCATCGATAATGAAAAGCAAAAAAAAAAAATATAACAAAAAATGGGGAATGAACTTAAAACGCAGTTAAAATACACCAAATCTGATAATCTTTTAAATTTTTTACAACAGAGAACGCCACGAGCCATTTGCGCTTGGAACCAGATTGGCCCTCGATTTTACTGATTTGCGATGAAATCAATCAAAAAGATGTCACGTATGTGCAAGAAAATGGAAATACTAAATTACTTAATTTGTACTTTATAATTAATGAACCTTAACCTTTTCCATTTCAGTCCAAAAAATGCGTTTATCGCAATCAAAAAGAAAATGAACTCGCCGAACCCACACTCGGCATGCTATTCCCTGCTGGTGCTCGAGAGCATTGTGAAGAACTGCGGCGCCCCAGTGCACGAGGAGGTCTTCACCAAGGAGAACTGTGAGATGTTTAGCAGCTTCCTGGAGCTGACACCGCACGAGAATGTGCGACAGAAAATGCTCGAACTTGTCCAGACCTGGGCCTATGCGTTTCGCTCCTCCGACAAGTATCAGGCAATCAAGGTGAGCAGCAGCTGCCATGAATTGCTCCCATTATGCAATGAAGTTCTGCTTATTTTGAATTGATCTATTCGTGCTTAAAGCTTTGAAGCCTTTCTATGCGACTTCACTATAGCGAGGTTTGACTGTATCTTACTCAACCTCTAATTGAATTAATGAAAGAACATTTTCATATTGTTTGTTCTATTGCAAATACTGTTATGATTAGGTCAAGAAATATGCGAGTCATGTTATCATGTTATAAATGTAAAATTCAAAATAATTGTTTCCATTTTGCAGGATACTATGACCATACTAAAGGCCAAGGGACACACTTTTCCCGAACTAAAGGAAGCGGATGCAATGTTCACGGCCGACACGGCGCCCAACTGGGCCGATGGCAAGGTTTGTCATCGTTGTCGCGTTGAGTTCACCTTCACCAATCGAAAGCATCATTGCCGCAACTGTGGCCAGGTGTTTTGTGGCCAGTGCACCGCTAAACAGTGTCCGCTTCCCAAGTATGGCATTGAGAAGGATGTGCGGGTCTGCGATGGCTGTTTTATGTCGCTACAGCGTCCGTTGGGCACTAAGACAAGCACTCGTGTGGCGGACAGCGATTTGCCAGCGGAATATCTGAATAGCTCCTTATCACAGCAGGTGCAGGTTGGTTTTTCTATTTGCCCCAAGCAGCAAAGTCAACTAATTCTTGAATTGATCTTCATTTTGTCACGTAGACGCCGGCTCGCAAGACCGAACAGGAGCTGAAGGAGGAGGAGGAACTGCAGCTGGCGCTGGCGCTCAGTCAATCGGAGGCGGAGCTAAAGAAGCCACAACCACAATCGCTGACCAGCTATCGTATGCAACAGCGTTCACCGAGTCCGGAGGCGGCACAGCCGCAAATGCCAGCACAGCAGCTGCAGCAGCAGGAGGAGACCAATCCCGAGCTGGCCAAATACTTGAATCGTGTCTACTGGGAGCAGCGTAAGATTAGCGAGTCCTCATCCATGGCCAGTCCATCGGCGCCCAGTCCCATGCCGGCGACACCGCAACCCCAACAGCAACAACAGCAGCTGCTGCAATCGCTGCCAATGCCAAAGAATGCGGATGAGGTGCAAATTGCTGAATTCGCTGCCAATATGCGCACCCAGGTTGAGATCTTTGTCAATCGCATGAAGTCCAATTCGAGCCGTGGACGTAGCATTTCCAATGACTCCTCAGTGCAGACGCTCTTCATGACGCTAACCTCGCTGCACTCGCAGCAATTGACCTACATCAAGGAGATGGACGACAAGCGCATGTGGTACGAGCAGCTGCAGGATAAGCTGGCGCAGATCAAGGACTCACGTGCCGCGCTCGATGTACTGCGACAAGAGCACGTCGAGAAGTTGCGTCGCATTGCCGAGGAACAGGAGCGTCAGCGTCAACTACAAATGGCCCAAAAGCTGGAGATTATGCGCAAGAAGAAGCAGGAGTATTTGCAATATCAACGTCAGCTGGCACTGCAGCGCATACAGGAGCAGGAGCGTGAGATGCAGCTCCGCCAGGAGCAGCAGAAGGCCCAATATCTAATGGGCCAAACGGCACCCTTTCCCTATCTACCGCCCACAGCAGTGGCCCCCACACACGGCTCACCCTCGCATCAGATGAACAACGTTTATAATCCCTACGTGGCAGCCGCTGGCTATCCAGCGCCCAATGGTCATGGTGTAGCTCCATTTGCCACCGGGATCCCACCGCCAGGCATGTACAATCCAGGCATGCCCCAACCGCAACACGTTCCGGGCATGATGATGCCACCACCGCCAAATATGATGCCGCAACAGCAGCCGCAGCAGCAACCACAACAGCTGCCCGAGAATCCCCAATACCCCAATCCTAATCAGGCCATGTTAGCTCAGATGCCACCGCAACAACAGCAACCACAGCAAGTTCCAACTCAGCCTCAACCACAACCGCAACCACATCTGGCTCATGTTATGCTGCAGCAACAGCAAATTGTTCAATCGCATCCTCCAATTGCCAATAACCAAGCACCATCACAACAGCCTGCACCACCACCAGCTGCAGCTGTTGCCGCTCCTCCTCCTGCTGCTGTTGATATGAGCAACACACAAGTGCAGGCGGTGGCTGCTGCACCGGCACCGCCACAAACCGAACCCGAACCGGCTGCTGCTGCTGTTAAAGCCGCCGAGCCCGCAACGGCGGAGCTGATTTGCTTCGATTAGGCCAGAATTGTTAACGTTCTTTTATACACACACACACACACATATAAATATATAATCTAATCAGACTTTGTTATGGCTTCCAACTCCTTGCAAAAAATATCTAAGATCGAAATTGTATTACCTTGTAAAATCTGTTGATTTTGAGCAAAGATTTGGAACTTTAACATAGTCTTATTGTAATCACCAAGTGTAACCACAGCTGAGGGAAGAGTTATGTGTATGTTATTCCAAAATGATCAGAACTCTATAACTGTATTATCGTAGTCAACACAGATGTGTCCTTATTATTTTTTATTATATTTGTCTTGTGTCTTGTTTTGCGAATTGAAATTCGCCTTAATTTAGAAATAGTTTCATTCAGGAGTTTCTTGATTAAATTATAAATATGTATTTTCGATTTACAGTCATTGGATTAATTTTACAAATATATTTTCGAAAATGAAAAAAAAGGAGTCTGAGTTAAAACAAAAAAAAAAATTCACATCGATTGTCTACTTAAATAAATTTTAAATTAAATAAATACTTATTAACACGAATTGTGCACTTTCAATTGACAAGGTTTTTCTATACGGGTTTAGTAAACATTACAAAATATTTTATTCAGAATTTTGGCTGTCAAAACACACTTAAAACAAGGGCGAATTATTACTATTTTGTTGATTAGTTAATTTCATAACAATCGATAAAGTTATTAATACCGAACAATATTATTTGCATATATATTTGACTAAATTTGAATAATCTGCCACTCAGATTAACCTATAGGCCTATCCCGTTCCCGCATTTTTTAAATATTTACTTAATTACTTGGCATTTGAGAGTGCATCAACTCCTGGCAGTTTCTTGCCCCCGAGCAGTTCCAGTGCAGCGCCGCCGCCCGTGGAGACATGTGAGACCTTGTCGCTGCCACCGAGCTTCTTACAAGCCGTAGCTGTATCGCCACCGCCGACAATTGTGGTGGCACCACTCTTGGTGGCGCAAATTATTGCGTCCAACATGTTCTTGGTGCCACCAGCGAATTTGGCATTCTCAAAGAGACCCGGCGGACCGTTCCATACGATGGTCTTCGCCTGGACAATGGCAGCGCCGAATAGCTGCATTGATCTCTCGCCAATGTCCAGACCCATGAAATCCTTAGGCACGCCCTGCTTTATGTCAACGGTCTTCATCTCACCTGGATCTTTGTCGATCCGTTTGGCACATTGGAAATCGACAGGTAAAAGTATTTTCACGTTCTTATCCTTGGCCTTCTTTAGAATGCCATCAATCAGTTTGAATCCATCTTTGTCGAAAAGTGATTTGCCGATCTCCATGGAATTGACGACCTTTAGAAATGTAAAGGCCATGCCACCAGCGATGATCATTTGATCGACCTTGTCCAGCAGATTATTAATCAGCGGTATCTTGTCAGCAATCTTAGCGCCACCCAATATGGCCATAAATGGTTTTTTTGGACTGTACAGTGCCCTGGCAAAGTACTTGAGCTCCTTGTCGAGCAGAAAGCCGGCTGCTCGCTTCTCATAGCCCTCACCCAACATGGAGCTGTGTGCTCGATGAGATGTTCCAAACGCATCGTTCACATAGATATCGCCCAGTTGAGCTAACTTAACTCGAAAATCTTTCACTTTTGTCGGATCGGCTTTAATCTTCTTTTTGCTTTTATCTTTGCTGCTGCCCGTTTCCTCAGCATAAAATCGTAGATTCTCGAGGAGTATTACGGCACCCTTTGGTGGATTTTTCAATGCATCCAGTGCAATTTGACCAACGCAATCTTCTATAAAACACACCGGCTTACCCAGGGCTTTCTCCAGTTCTTTGGCAACGGGCTTAAGCGAAAATTGCATATTCTTTTTACCGTCCGGACGGCCCAGGTGCGAAGCCAGTACCTGGGATGGTGTAGAAATGTTATTCAGCTCATAATTTTCTAGATCCTTCATTGGGATTACCCACCACACATTTGCATTCCTTTTCAAACACGTATTTAATACTTGGCAGGGCAGCCAAAATACGCTGATTGTTGGTTACTTTACCATCCTTCATGGGTACATTGAAGTCCACACGCATAAAAATCCGTTTTCCAGCCACATTCACATTTTTTAAGCTCAACTTCTTTGGCATATTTTCGTCGCCTTTGCACTCATTAGCTTTAACGCCATAATTTCGCGTTTTTTGAAATTTCCAACCATGATTTAGGTGTTTTGTTTTTGTAAATAATGATATGCATATGGTGAACAACTTTTGTTCCAAATGAAACATTTTCATAAAATATGCGTAGTGTTTACTAAAAAATTTCAACAGAAATGCCGTTATGTCATAAATTTTAATCCAAAAAATAAGAGTACCTTTAGGATCCGCTTTTATAATAGTATCCATATTCAATACATTTTCTAGTTTCTACCCTTTAATTAAAATTGTTGTAGATGCTATTATTTATTTTTAATTCGCGGCTTATCATCTGCCTTCATTTTTATCGTAACGACGATAATTGTTGCGAATTTGTGGTGGTTTCCGATAAATTTGCTTAATCTATCAGCTGTGCGTCATTGCTCAAGCAAAGAGAGTACGCTGATCTTGCAAGCAAACTCGCCAGGCAATTTTATAACAGTACTTCTAAATTAATTATAATTATTATTTTATTTTTAATTTTGTGTTTCTTAAACTTTCATTGATTTGCACAAACTAGAAAATAGAGATGCACTTGTGTTAACAAAAATAGTTAAATTATAATTAGTGCTGCTGATGAGCTGCATACGAGGCCTGTCTTATGTAGCAAAAGAAAGGAGGGAAACACCAAGACGCTTATTTATATTATAAAATAATATTGTGCTGAAAGATCAACAAATCCCAACATGGGTGGCGGTGATTTGGTAAGTAGACGCATCCCATCGAAATACCAGTCCAAAGTTAATTAAAAGCCAATTTCTACGTTGAACAGAATCTAAAAAAATCATGGCATCCACACACTATGAAGAATCAGGAGCGCGTTTGGAAAGCGGAGCAAGCGAAGCAGGAGGAACAACGCAAATTAGATGATTTGCGCAAGGAGATCAATGAGGAACGGGATCGCGAGCAACTGCGACGCATTGGTGAAAACTCTGGCGTTCTGCCAAGCAGCAGCGGTGGCGAAGCGAAACTCGAATGGATGTATAAAAGTAAGTGAATCAAATAATCGAAAAATAATATAAAACTAATCTCTGTGTGAATTTACAGACAGCGCCGAGCTAATCAACCGGGAGGAATATCTGCTGGGACGCAAGATAGATAAATCGTTTGAGCAGCTGCAGTCCGAGGAGCAACGCCAAGAGCATAGTGCCCTGGGCCTCAAGCAGTCCATTAACCATGTTGAACACGAGTGTGTACCATTCTCGATACGTGAATATCGTAATCTGCAGTCCACCGAGCAGGTGGACATGCAACGCAAGACCATGGAAGATCCACTGATGCTCATCAAGCAGCGGGAAATGGAATCGCGACGCAAACTGCTGGAAAATCCAGTGAGGCTAAAAGAAATTCATCGTATACTCAAAACCGAACAAGAGCGGTCAACAAAACGTAATAAAAAGTCAAAAAAGGACAAGAAATCCAAAAAGAAGAAGCACAAAAAGGGCAGCAGCAGCAGTAGCAATGAGGACAGCAACGATGATCTGGACAGAAAGCTGGCCAAGCAGATGAAGAAACTGAAAGGCGAGAGCACAAATGGTGAGCTCAAGCTAGACAAACTGTTGGATGCCAAATATCGCACATTGACAAAACAGCTGGACATGGCCACCACCAAGCCAAAGCAAAAGAAAAAGTCGCGTAAGCGCAGCGATAGCAGTGAGAGCAGTGGGCAGAGCAGCGAGGAGGAGCAACGTGAACAGACCATAGAAAGGAGAGGAAAACATGAGCCAGTGGAGCATCGAGAGAGTAAAGCAAGACGTGGCCGAAGCAATAGCAACGCCGATGAGCGAACAAAGCGCAGAGAGCGCGAACGCGAGCGGGATCAGGATGTGAGAAGGCACCATGAAGCCAGCAATAGCAGACGGCAACGAAGCAGAAGTCGAAGTCCACGACGAGGGCAAGAAAAACAACAGCGTCGAAGAAGTCGCAGTGCTGACAAACAGCGGCAACAACGGACCAGGGAACGCAGCAGAGAACGGATAAGGGAACGGAGTAATGAACGCAGCAGAGAACGGATAAGGGAACGGAGTAATGAACGCAGCAGAGAACGGATAAGGGAACGGAGCAGGGAGCGCAGTCGGGATCGACGTCGACGCAGTCGCACTTCAGAAAAACAAGTACAACAAAAGCGCCGTAATCCTAGTCCTCCAGCTGCACGACAGGTCGCCAAATCCAAATCTAAATTGAGTGACAGCGAGCGCGAAGCTCGTCTGCGCGAGATGATGGAGAATGCGACATGGCGGGAGGCGGATCGCACCAAAGTTGTGCACAAGCATCGCGAGGAATATGCGCGCGAGGAGGCGCAGAATCAGGCACGCGATTTTGACAAACAGTTCATCAACAAGGAGGTGAAGAAGGCCATCGACAGTCAGACCTCCATTGGCAATCGCATCCGTTCCAATCTTAACAATATTCAACGCACTTCGGCTGCCATGGATTCCAATTTTGCACGGAAATAGCAAATGGAAAAATCCCTATCCCCAAGTTTCTAGTATTAGGTTATATACAATGGAACCTTCAGAAACTCCTTAAGTGACTCAACATAGGTTACGAATGTTTAGCAATTATTGAAAAGCTTGATTAATCAAATAAAAAACTAAATATACCACATAATTTCGGGTTATTTTACATATTTACAAAATACGAATCATTTTATAATTTGAATACTAAATTTAAAATTGAAATCAAGATTCTACTTCGAAATTCATCTGGGAAAATTAAGACTACATTTAAAAATATAGAAAATCAAATTGATATATAAAGATTCCTTAAGAATGGAATACGTAGATATTGTGTAGCTATTTAACTTAGAATTCACTTTATTATTGAACTTTGGGGGCTTACAAGATAAACGAGGTGTCGAGGCGCAGCAGCGACACGATTAACGATTAGTTATTTCAGAGAGATAATTTTGAGTGATTATTGACAGGATTACATGGTATGCAACTTAGGCATTGGATAAGGCAGCGACGCCTGGCAGTGTCTTGCCCTCGAGCAGCTCCAGCGATGCACCGCCGCCGGTGGAGACGTGCGAGACGAGCGCCTCGGTGTTCCACTTGGCGCAACACGAGGCAGTATCGCCGCCGCCAATGATGGAAACGGTGCCATTCTTGGTGGCAGCCACAACGCCATCCATAATTGTCTTGGTGCCATTGGCAAAGTTGGGGAACTCGAAAACGCCGGGTGGTCTAAAAGCAAAACGAACAATTTAAGTAAATTTAACGGGTCAACTACTAAATATCATATATATATATTAATTACCCATTCCACACAATCAACTTGGCACGCGCAATGGGCGCGGCGAAGAGTTCACGTGTCTTGGGACCCACATCGAGACCCATGTGACCATCGGGAATGCCGCTCTCGACGCTCGCCTCGCTGACGGTGGCATCTTCAGCGAACTTGTCACCGCAAACGAAATCAACCGGCAAATGCAGCTGCACATTGTTTTTCTTGGCCTTGTCCACCAAATTCTGAACGATTTTGGAGCCCTCCTCATCGAACAGCGAGCCACCGATCTTCATGTTGTTGAGCACTTTGAGGAAGGTGAAGGCCATGCCGCCACCAATGATCATCTCATTGACCTTATCCAGCAAGTTCTCGATCAACTGAATCTTATCGGCTACCTTGGCACCGCCCAGAATGGCGAGGAAGGGATTTGGTGGCTTGTCCAGAGCCTGCGAGAAATACTTCAGCTCCTTGTTGAGCAGCAAGCCGGCGGCACGCTTTTCATAGCCATCACCCATCATGGAGCTGTGGGCGCGATGCGCCGTGCCAAAGGCATCGTTCACATAGACATCGCCCAGTTTGGCCAGGCTGCTGCGGAACTCCTTAACCTTGGCGGGATCGGCCTTCACTTTACCGCCGCTGGCATCGACACCCTTGCCCTCCTCCTCCAAATAGAAGCGGACATTCTCCAGCAAAATAACAGAACCAGCTGCGGGATCTTTGCATGCAGCCTCCACTTCGCTACCGACGCAATCGTTCAGGAATGTCACTTGCTGGCCGAGCAACTTGGTCAGCTCCTCGGCGACGGGGGCCAGCGTATACTTGATATTCTTGTTGCCATCGGGACGGCCCAGATGCGACATAAGCACCACTGACTTGGCCTTCTTCGACAGCGCCAACTTAATGCTGTCCACGGCGGCAACAATGCGCTGATTACTGGTAATTTTGCCTTCCTTGATGGGCACATTGAAGTCAACGCTGCAAAGCATCAGAGGGTGGAAAAATTGGTTTTATGCAATATGCAACATTTAACAGGTAATTCGTCACTCAATTTACCGCATAAGCACGCGTTTGCCCTCCAAATCCAGATTTTCGATGCTCAATTTATTGAAGGCCATTTTTGTAATGCTTGTAATGCTTTTCAACAAACTTCTGGATAATTTTCGTTTGTGCGAATGCGACTTGACCCACAGCTGTGCGGCAATGTCAGTGCAAGGTCATTAATGCCCAATTCTAGATAAGGGTTGCCAATGCGCTTTAAATAATGCCGCAACTACAAAATTCCCAGACAAAGAATGATAAAAGTGTTGTAGCATAATGAAATCAGTAACTCAAATTGTAAATTTTCATTCCATAGCAATTTTAGAGTTATATGCAGACTCTAATTTGGTTTTAAACCGTTGGCTGTTCAAATCGATTGCAGCACTAGCACGTGTGTTGTACAACGTTTGTGTGCAGTGCTGTAAAGTGTCGACTGGTCGTGCTTCAATTTGTCTAGCGGTCAATTCAAATAAAAAACAAATAAAGCAATTGAAGTGCGATGTAAGAAAAAACAATTATAAAAGTAATTTATAAATAATAAAATATAATAATATTAATAATAATACGTGCATTGCTAAAAGAAAACCACTGAAAATTAAATTATTTGAAGACAACTGAGAAAATTAACAATTAATACTCTATTATTAAGCCAAACGATTATAAATGAATTATTCAATTACAATACAAATCTTTAAAGTAATTAACATTTTATTACAATAAAGCACTCACAGAGCAATGTGAGTTTTGCAATTATGTATTGAATACATGAATGAATGAATGCTCATAAGCAAATTCTCCACAGTTAGTGTATTAACATACGTACATACAAAAATACATGCATGCATATCTTTTTTACACTCGGCCACAACAGCACACAGTGGCGGCACTTACATAAATAAATACACATACATACAGGCAAGCATACAGTTAGATATGAAATGACGCCAACATTTGCTCTTCGCAAATGATTCATTCATGTGCTGCTCACCACTCACCAGTCTGCTTGGGACTCTCCGGCCTCTGTCTCTTTTGGCGTACAACCACCAAAATGCCCAACCTCCCTACAAACCCCCCTGTGAGCATTCCCAATGCAAGCCAACTGCATGACGCAGATGCGAACACAAAAGCAGGGAACCAAACAGGCCTAAATTGCAGCTTTTTCTCACGTCGGCCAACGAAAGACGAAAGACGTTGGAGCGAGTGGAAGATGGGGGGAGGTTCTCTCTTCTGTGTTCACTTTCTGCGCAATTAAAGCAATCGCCAAAGAATGCCATCAATTAATGATAACAAGCAGTTGTGCGATGTTTAACATTTTAAATTGCACGCATAATTTTGTCTTAAATTTGATAATATATATTAATATAATTAATCGACAACAAGAAATTAAGTAAATTGATTTATCGCATGTAAAATGCACGTTTGGCGTGTGTAAAAGTGTAAAAATGTAGGGTATTTAGTAGTTAATCTCATGTGGAAACATCAACACCGAACTGCGGAGAATGACGAAAGTGTCAAAGCGACGACGTTTTGCTAGCCGCTTATCAGACAGAGCACCCAAAACTGTTCTCCACTTAACATTGCCCTTGTCGTGCAGTGTAGTTGTAGCTGCTGTTGTTGTTGTTAAGTGTAGTCGCAAACCAGTTCATGTTGTTTTTTTTTCCTGCTAAATGAAATGAACTCAGCATTGCCTGGGCCACATGGAATATTAAGATGCACTCTAATATGATGTTAACTAAGTTATCTCGATTGCATTACTATTACTTATCCTATAATTTCCTTTAGAAAATTGTTATTTTCAATGCATAGCACGTCTTGTATATAATATTCTGTTTTCTGAGAATTCATTAGTTTTTTTTTATTGCATGTTTGTAAAACCATAAAAATCATTCGATTTAAATATAGACAATAGCGCTTCAATTTTTAATTGTATACTGTACAAGTACTCTAAACATACATACATGTATGCATGTATTTATGTATGTATATTTCTATATCACCTTCATTAATTTCCATAGCTAAAAATTTTTTATATTGTATTTGTATGTGCATCGAATTATATTTACATCTACGCGTCGAGTGCTTTAAATAGAAATATAAAACATCTATTCTAAATAAATCGTGACACACGCCTTTTGCACAAAACTAAGCAAAATCTTAACAATCTTGTTATAAAGCTATTAGCCACACACATACAATAATATATACACGTACATATGTATATACAGCAATATAAATATATACACATGTGTATGTATTAACATACATACGTTTGTAAATGAATCGATTACTTCCACTAACACATTTGTGGTGCATGCTTCAACAGACGCAGCGTGTTAATACACTGAAAACAAAAAATACTGTAAGGCATGCTACGATTACATTTTATTAGATCTAAACGCCATATCTTCGCCATATAATTGTTTCAATATATAATTCCGGGCAAAAAGTTTGCCTTCGATTACCTGAAAATTTTTTTTCGACTGCCTCTAGAAATTTCTCTCACAATTTCTGGCGCTGTCTGAAAAACTGCCTGGAAAACGTTTGCGACTTTCTTATCGCAATTCTCTGAAACAACAACAGCCCTTAAGCCAGGGTTTGTTTTCTTTCCTTTTTTTGGTTTTTGTTATTTGTAATTTGCTTAACCTTGAGAAAATAGTGGTCGTACATGGAATACGTGTAAATTACGCGTAACTGGCATATCTCCCTGGCTAGGGTATAGAATGATTGTTGAGGTAACTGAAACATTTTCTGTTTCTCACTGTTATAACATATTTTAAATCTCCACTGTACAGTTGAGCAGCGGACGCCATGACGCTCAAAACAATACTGAAAAGAGAGTCGCGTCAAATGCAAAGGAAAAAGAAAACATTCAACAAAATGAAGACGCAAATCGGCTTATCAAGAAATTTATAAGCTTTCCGAAGTCACAGTGCAAATAACAAAATAACTGATGCCTTTTTCTTTTCTTTTCTTTTTTTTTTTGTTGTGTTTTGCACTGTTTAAATATGATAACTCAATGATTGTGCCACGATTACAGGTGTTGTTGGCAACAATATAGAATATGAATGCCGCCCCAACTAGTAGACGACTGTCATCCACGTTGACGATGGGGAGGTCGACGTTGTCGTCGTCGGTTTTAATTAGCGAGCTGTCGGTTGCGAGTCTCTCCCATGTTATTCAGATTACAAACTATACTTATTTGTTTTGCATAAAAATAGAAGAAAAAAAACAAAAACAACAACTGTGGCAGCCAGCAGCGCATTGCTTCAAATAAGTAATGAGACACATTGCCGACTAGCAGCGACTACAAAAACTAAAAACTGAAGAGACTAGCAGCCAGCGACATTATCAACAACAACAACAACAATGAAAACAGCAACAACAGTAGTGGAAAACGTTAGCTCATTAGTCAATTCCTGAACCAGCGTGGTTCGTGTAACGAACAGAGACAGCAAATTGTCGAACCACAAATGTGGGATCAACTGAAAGAAATGAAAGATGCATACAGTGTACACAAAAAAAATTCACTGGGGTGAACCTTGTTCAATGTAATCTGTCTGAAAATTAAGCTCAAATTTAACAATTTTTTCACTTAGGTTAGCAAAAATAGTCGATGGAATGCCAAATATACAAATGGATGTGTATATTCCAATATTTGTATGTGAATAGTGTACGGTTGAAGTTAGTCATAGTATATAATTATAAACCCAACTAAACTAAGAAATACAATTTTACATATTTAAAGCTAGCTATAATTATTTCAGGTTAGACAGAAGCGATTGATAGAGGAGATGGGTGTCACCAGTAGTCATTCAATTGACCTGATTACTTGCATGTTTTGCGGTCCACTCTATAAATATGTGTGGTGGCACAAACAATAAGCGAAACACAGCCGCTAAGAGTATGCAACCCAAACACACAGAACACACACACGCCATAGTTGCCCGCCCGGCCAGCCGCTGTTGCTGCTGCTGGCAATACAACTGTCGCCCCCTCTCTGAGCACCCTGCTCCCAGCTCCAGAAACGTATAGCGGCGCGTCAAGCAGCACTCCATGGCGAACAACAACAACAAGAACAACCACCGACGTCGGCGACGACGACAACAACTGAAACGGGCAGCAACTGCGGCGACCGGCAATTTTCAAATTTACCGCCAAACGTGCCAGCGACGTCGACGTCGACGTTGGCTGTGCTGTACTCACTCACGAGCAGAAAGCGCATTTTATATGGGATGCGTCAAGAAACCCACTCGAGCTGTCAATTTACAATTTAAGCTTGATCGTAGCGCAATTATTGAGATGCCAAATTGACGAGGACACTAATATCTACGGATTCCCAGCAATTTGGGCGGCATTCAAATAAAGATTAACGCGTAATGGACGAAAATGTTAGACGCTTAAGCAGTTCAAGAAGACACTGCCCGCAATCTGTAGGCGGCCCGTGTGCGATGGTAAATTCAGTCTTGTACGAGCCGTCAACGGGTACACATATCGGTGGTCAGTCAGAAAGAAAAAAATACAAAATACTGAAAAATAATCAGCCAATGCAGCATTCAAATATACCACACAAAAAAGCAATCGTAGAATTTTTGCATATTTGTTTGCCGCGCTGAAACTATCTTAAATAATATTTTATTATTATTATTTGTATCAAGAAAATGATTGCACACAATTATTTGTAGAATCGGTCAGCAGTCTCTGCTGGTGGGTCGGTCGAGCGTACACACGGTCGGGTGGCGGCTGGGGGCCGGCAGCGTTTTTGTTATTTTGTTCTCGCCTCCGTTACCTGGGCTAATGTTGTTGTTGCCTTCTCTTCTCCACATTGCCAACTGCTGCTGTACAAATGCCGCCGTGGTTTTTGTTCAGTGTATTGCATATATGACAGACCGATAGAGCGCGAGAGAGAGAGAGAGAAGGTGGCAGTGACAGTTGCGCCCGGCGTTGAGCGTGAGCGTGAGTGATAAGCGAGCAAATAGCGGCCGGTCCGTACGAAAGAGAGATAGAGAGACAGCGAGCTAGCGGGAGAGAGAGTTTGGAAAAAACGAGAATCAGCCTGTGTATGTGAGTGTGTGAGCGCGCTGGTTTTGTTAAATACACACAGCCTGGCAGCAATTCAGACAGTGTGTTTGTGTGCTTCGTGCGGTGCTGTTCTCGTTTTTTCCTTCCTCGGAACAGTCTACAACTATTTTGCGCTAATTTTTGTCAACAACCAAAAAAAAAAAACCATATACTTATATATTTTTATATCTTGAACACACAGAAATCAAATATAATCGTTTAAACGGATACAGAAATTCACGCGCGCATTAATCTTTTAACAACCAAACAACCTACAATATAACGGACTAAGCGCTCGTTATATAATTGTACAAAAAAAAAAAAAACACAAAAAAGTTCAAAAATCAACAACAAACAAACAAAATGTCTGCAGCCACAGAACAACAGAACAACGGTGATGTTGCCGTCGAGAAGGTTGCCGCAGTCAGCGCTGACAGCGATGCGAAGGAGGATCTCAAAGCCAAAGCCAAATCAGTTGCCGATGATAAATCAACGGCCGCTGATGCCGCTGGCGATGCAGCCGATAACGGTACTGCGGCCAAGGATGGCGAGGATGCTGCCGATGCGGCAGATGCTGCTCCTGCCGCTCCAGCCAAGGGTTCCGCCAAAGGCACAAAGAGGCAAGCTGAAGTAAGTAAAAAGCGAACACACAAATACCTTAATTTTATTTTCAACACAAGAATATTTGATCTGATTTCGCTTCGTACAGTTTCCTAATCAGCCTCTAGTTTCTCTCTGTGTATGTATCCATGCTTGTTGTTTAATAACAAAACAAACGAACGCACTTGTCATCGTCATCGTTGTTTTCTTCTCTCTATGCTCTATTCTTTAATCTCTCAACGTTGATTGATGCGCGTTTATCGATCGCGTTATCGAACGCGCTTCTCAGTGCTAATCGATGTTATTATTATTGTAGATTTGTTTATGAGCTACATTCTGTTTATTTTTGCCCTTTTGCGCAAATGATTCATAGAAATTACAAAAATCCGGTGTCAAAAATAAAACTGCTAGAAA
This sequence comes from Drosophila kambysellisi, assembly GCA_035042185.1. Taxonomy (NCBI): domain Eukaryota; kingdom Metazoa; phylum Arthropoda; class Insecta; order Diptera; family Drosophilidae; genus Drosophila; species Drosophila kambysellisi. The sequence continues at coordinate 2,480,427 of JAWNLS010000945.1, read as the reverse complement.
TAGATATACACACGTTTTTTTCGAGTTTCGTTGCCTTTCTAACATTCAACTGCCGATAGCAACCCAAACGAGAGTGAGAGGAACATAGAGCTAGTGAGAGAGCAGCATAATAAAAGAGCGCAAGCTCATTTATATACAAATACAAACGTATGTATTATGTATTGAGTCTGTGTGTGTGAGAGAGAGAGTTGTTTACGATTAAATTAAGATGATTGCGAGGTGGTAATCAAAGATTATTTGTTGTTCTCGGTTCAAATTGAGGTTAGACTGTGTCTCTAATAATCATTGGGGTACAGTTTGTTGTGAGCAGAGGGAAGTATACACGGAGAGAGAGGGGAGAATAGAACAAAATGAGTAAATACTCTGGAATAGGTCATTAGCATTGCACAGTGAGACAAAAACAGCGAGTCGCAAAAAGTTTATAAGAGATGAAAGCTGTTAACGGCCTTGTAAGAAACACATACAGACAACGTTTAAACACCTACACACACATTTCGTGTGTATTTTTGTGCTGAATACAAAAATTAAAATCAAGCATTTGTGTTTTGAAGCAAGTGCAAATTTGTTACGTCTTTGGTCAATGCTCTTTTTGACATTTGGTCACATAAAATGCATTTGGCCAAATTTGCAGAGAAACAAATGGACAACAAATTGCGCGCCAGCCAAAAAGTTGCAACTCTCAGCTAAAAACAATGCCGGCCGGCAACGGCAGCTGCCCGCCATATTACAAAAAGAGAGCAGAAGAGACGGATGGAGAAAAAGAGAACCAGTTTAGTTCGTACGATTTAATAATTTGTTTCTTAATACCATAATCGAAAAGTCACATATTTAAATAATAAAGAACGGAGCACGAGGTATTTTGAATAAATTATCAATTTATTTCGTCACAAACAAATATAAAAATGTACAGTTTAACACTCTCTCTTCCTCTCTCACACGTTTTCGCTTCTCTCTATACTCTCTCTCTCTCGCTTGCGCTCTCTGTTTCTATATTATGCGCTGCTCTCTCTCGCAGCACGACGTGTAATTTTTTATGTACACATTCAGTATACAGGCTATAGGCATGTGTTGTTGTTGTTTGTGTATGTGTTCATTTACATGCATTTATCTTTCACTTTTCTCATCTTATGCGTATTTATTTTGGTACATTTATAAGTACCAAGTGTTTATGTGTGTGTACATAAAAACAATCCATTTACAGGGTGGCTCAGCTTTCATTTAATGGAATATGCAGCAATCTAACGGATTTAGTCAAATCAAAAGAAACTGTTGCCTACTCTTTAGCAGCCAGACTTGGAATGTCTAAAGTTATTAATAATTATAGAAATAGAAAAATTGAGAAACTAAAACTTAACAGCATTCATTAATTCATCTTATCATAAACTAAAAATAGTCGAATAACACTTTAAGAAAATAATTTATCGTTTAATTATTATTTTATTACTGTCATTTAGAAACAGTTTTCAAGTTTTTTTTAGATTTCTTTTGAAGTTTTTTTTTCAATACTCATCCGCCAAGAGACGATACTAGTACAGTAAAGCAACGTCTATCATTGAGCTTGCTGTTTTATTGCCTGGCGCGCTGCTAACATAAGTATTTTTCTTTTCTTCCGTTTCTTTTGGTGTGCTTTGGGCGAGTTCGCCGTATATTTATTTTGCACACATTTCCACAGTTATCTTGTTTTCTGCTTTGTAACAATCGCTCTTAAATGATGTCTTCGTCGCACACATACACACACAAACACGCATACTTACACACACATGTACGTGCAAGATTATGTATTACAAGCGCTTTCTTTCGCTAGGGAACGTAACTGCTTTATGTACTTGCCCTGTTGTTGGTTGGTTAACTGAGTTTTTAACCCACGCAGCAGCAGATGAACGCACACCAAAGCAGCGACGCTGACTTCGTCGTCGTCGTCGGTCAACGATTGCGCCTTTTTATTTTGTCTGCCGCAGCTGTCGTGCTTTTGTGTGTGTGTGTGTGCGTGAGTAAGTCGTTCGTTCATTCATACAGCGATTGGCACGACGCGCACGTTCTCAGGTACAGTTCTGCCATCACAGCGCTGTGCGCGCTCTCTCTTATAGCTTCACTCACTCACATTCACACATGCACATCAACGTGTAGCAGCTGCTGCTGCGACCTAGCGTCGGCGTCGCTGCCTGCTGCTCGGATCGGTTTGCTTCGGTTTTGGTTCGTTTGTTCGGCTCTCGGTCACAGTGGGTCGAACGCACGCTTGGCTTGGCTGGTTTTGTGTCTCACGGATGCGGATACATATGCCCGTCCCCCACCGACCCCCTCCCTTTCAGTTGTTTTTCATTATGTAGTAAATATGCCGTCGTTTCATATGTGTTTGTGTGTGTGTGATTGTATATAAGTGAGAGGTGCACTTGTAATGCGACAATCTCTCTCTCGTTCTCCCTTTCTGGCTGGTGCGTGCTGCTGCTGCTGCTTGCAGCGAATTCCAATGACGCGCGCATTTTTCAAATGCCTTTTTTACGGCGAAAATAACGATTTTTCTTTGCTGCTGCTTGCTGCTTGCTACACAGTAAAAGCCAATTTTCTTGTTTTGTGGGCTTAAAATATACATTTTATGGGTATGTTCACATACACACACACACATTCGCATGTGTGTGAGGGGCTAAGTGGAGGAGTGTAATTTTTATGTTGGTTTTATGTTTTGGTTTCCATGAACAATTCGCTTTGCCCTTGATCAAGGAGAAGTGTGGGGTGGGTTTGAATTGAGCGCCCAGCTCCATCCCCAGCCTTTGTTATCGATAAATTTAACTTTTCTAATGTCCCCAATCTCCACTCTCTTTACCCTTTGCAGGCTAAATCCGCCGAATCAAAGAAATCCAAGAAAGATAAACCCGCTGATGGCGACTCAGATGACGAGGAGGTATTAGATGATCTCATCGAGGGTGACAGCGAAATCGAGAGCGACGAATACGATGTACCCTATGATGGCGAGGAGGATGACATTGAATGTGACGGTAAGTTTCCATCACTCCTCTCTCCAATCCAGTAAAATTAATGATGCATATTTCTTCTCGCGAAACAGATGATGACGATGACAATGATGATGGTTCCGGCTCGGACGATCAAGCGTAATAATAATGTAGTCAAAACAAACAAAAAATAAAACAAACAAAAAAAACAAAAAAATACAAAACAAAAATTTAAATTAATAATAAATAAAAAGTTACAAGCAAAAAAAAAAAACCGGAGAAAAGAAACCACACAAAAAAATCGCAAAAGTATATAATTCTTATGTTTAAGAAATAATTTTCTATTTCTTATTTTAATTTAAATTGTATTTTACGTGTACTTTTTTATAAAAAATACTACAAAAAGAAAAACGTTTTGTTTTCGCATGAGGACGAGAAAACAAAAACAACACAAATAACAAAAAAAAAAAAAAAAATAAAAAAAATTACAAACCGAGAAAAGTAAACATCCCCCCAAAAAAAACTATACACACAAGAAAAAAAAAACAAAACCAAGCTCTTTCTTTCCTTTAAGTCATAAGTCTTAAGTTAAACGACAGATACATAGCATGATGAATGAGAATAAGAAGCAAAAGAAGGAGGAGAAGAAGAAGCAGAGGCGTAAATGGAGCCCCATGATTTACTTAAAATAATAATAATACACAAAAAGAAAAGAAGAAAAACAAACACACACAGACACAAAAGCAAAGAACACGAACACAAACAAGTAATAAAAATTCATTATTAAAATTAGACGTTACATTTTATGAATGATCGAAAAGCAAACGCAATTAAAAAAGAAAAAATATACAAAAACAAAAAAACACAAGTTTTCAAATATATGGTTTCCAAACATTTTTTCTTGAGCCCATTTTAGCCGCACTGACACTCATTTACCGTTTGTCAGCTTTCTCTCTCTATCTCGCTCGCTCTCTCCCGGTCTTTATCACAATGTGGGTTCGCGGGGGCGCAACGGGAAGTTTGATTTCCACTTTGAACTTTTGTTTGACATCGATTTCGCTGGGCGGACTTGAGGGCGTCTTTTATTTCAGCATTTACTTAACCCACTAACTATGACTAGTCTATTTAAGTATTCAATGTCAGTATTAAAATAAAAATAAAAAACTAAGAAAAATACATGACAAAATTTATAGTTCTTAGTTAATAGAGCAAAACAAAACAAATTTTTGTTAATCAATCAATTGATGATAAAACTTAATTCAATTGTAAATTGTAAAGAAAACCAAACAAAGAACAATTTAAAACATGAGAAATCTCCTTTAATGTTATATATACATACTTACATACTAATTAAGTAGTAGGGGTTTTCATGCGGCGGGCATGTAGATAAAATCAACATTCACACACACACAGAAAAAGCAATACCAATACTGAAATTGAAATGAAAATTCTTAATTCTAATGACTGATATTTTGAAATGCAAAAAGTGACCCATCAATCAAATTGCATGACGCCAACATTTTACAACAAAACTTAACCTATTAACTGACCCACTCTAGCAGTCACAATATTAATGAGCATTTGAAGGCAATATCAGGTCAAATACTGATATATACACATATACAAATATATATACAACATATATGCCGTAAACACTTTGATACCGAAACCATGTTGAACTCGTACACATTTTTTTGTAAATAAAAAAAAGAAAAAAATTAAGAAAAATATGAAAAAAAAAAACAAAAGCGAAATTAAATCGTAACCAGTTGTAGTGAAAGATAGTTATTGAAGAAAAACACAAAAAAAAAACGAAAGAAACAATGAAATAAAATATTGTAATTACGTAAAATGAGAGAAAAACAACAACACAACAATTGGCAGTTATCAGATGCCAATAAAACGAGTGTTTCAATTTTTTTGGGAAAGGGCAGCACAAAAATCACCCACCGCTCATTTGCCTCCCTACTCCAGGGGCAACCAGGCAAAAAGTGATAGAAAAAGAGACAGAGGGAGGGTGCAGATGCAGATGTTGTATAGTAGGGGTAGTTATTCGAAAATATGTATATATCGCACACATAATATATACAAACATATGTGGTAGGTACATAATTCATTGATTTGCTGCCTGTAATCCTATCGGACTCTTTGTATTCCCTTCTGTGTACGCAGCAGGGTAGTTGAAAAGGACTTTTTCAAGACTCCCCAATTTAATCGAAGAGTAATTTGCAATGCTTCAATGTTTTTCTGATTTATGACGATTGGTTTTGTGTGCCTATTTTTTCAATTTGCAACAGCTTACAGAATAAATATTAAGTGCGGGATGTTTTTTTTTTAAATTTGAAACGTGATTTTTGTGCTTCTATTCAACTATCGATAAATATACTTATCGCTACGCAGATAACCGTTTCGCAGGGAAATTCCCATCGCCTTGCTTAAAATAAAAAAAATAAACTTGTTTGCTAATTGTAGTTTAAACCCATAATTTAAACTTAAAAATGTATTTTATTTTTTATGTATTTAATATTTAACATTCAAAAATATAATTGACTAATCTCGAATGTTTCCCTTTCGCCTCTTTTCAAATTTAAAAATAGGGGAAATTATGTTATCGATTTGCGCACATTTAGCCAGGACACACACCCGCAACGTTACACTTTTCGATTGCTATTTAACCGGATCTGAGTCATATTAAACATAATTATAGATTATTTATTGCACTTTATGATAAAATCAAATTAATTTACGATTCTAGCTACTTTAAGTATATAGAGATGTTCACCGGGAATATGTCGCTCCATGCATTTGACAGCCTTGAACTTGAGACTTGCCAACTGTTCGATTATTTCATTCGGTTTATTCTCGTGCAGCAGCAGCAAATAGAGAACGCCGCCAGGTGAGAGTATGTCATCCAGTTGCTCCAGTAAAATGTCCGTCACTCTTCGCCCATCCTTGCCCCCCGCCCACGAATAGACCAGATTGCGCTCAGTGGCCGACGAGATGCCTCGTTGGTGGAGCAGCTCCTCATCACTTGTCACCACATACGGCGGATTGAAGAGCAGCAAATCGACACATTGTCGTCGCAATCCATTTGTCAGATTGCAGCGGACGCTGTCCAACTTGGTACCATTGCGGGATGCAGTGCGTCTGGTTGCTTCGCAGGCCCGTGGATTAATATCCGTGGCGAGACAGTGGGCGGAATGGGAGAGGCGCTTGGCCAGTGCTGTTATGATGACCCCACTGCCCGAACCAATCTCGACACATAGACGCGGCTGCAGCTGCTTCTCCAGGAATTCCAGATCCGCTTCGAGCGCGTCAAGCAAAAGAAAAGAATCCTCCGCCGGCTCATAGACATGTTCATAGTCCGCGGCAGTGAGATGATCGGTGTACGGTGTCTCCATCTCTATGATATGTTCGTGCTCAGCGCCGAATCCAGCAGCGCCTGTCGCCTTCGCTGCTCCTTCTCGATCAGGCGATGCAGATTCGTTAAACGGTCCTGGCTGGTGCTCAGCACGTTATTTATGATGGTCACCTTATGCTTTACGTTCAACAATTCCTTGACCTTGTCAGCGAATTCGGGTATCTGGTGTTGGGCCTTCTCAATGTCCCGCAACTGGGCCGCCAATGCGTCCAACTGTCCCCGCAGCTCCGATTGCAGTTGGATTGTTGTTGCCACGCGCTCGTCGAGCCGCTCGATGGTGGGCTTGAAGAGATTTGTGATGCCTTCGGCAAGTATGTCGCGTGTGGGATTCGTGCAGAAGTTTTCCGTATTTTCATCCAAGGAGGTCACCGTCGAATCGGAATCCTTATCCATTGCAAAACTTTTGCTACAAAATATACCAAATCGATTGCACAATTATCGCAGTTCGATAACAAGCCCATCATAGAGATGAGCAAGTTCGCTGCACTGTGACTGCTCACTGCGACATGCGCTTGTCGCATATGATACAAGTGTACAAAAATTGGTACATTTCGTATTAGCGCATTTATTTATTATGCGTAATAAGCCTTAAAAATCATGAATTTTGAAATGATTATTACCCCATTGTGAAGTCACAAAATAAATCACTAATTTTGACATTTTCGGCAACATTCGGCAAGTGTCATTACAGCGCGTTTGACATGAATCTATCGGTCGATTGCCGACGGCTATCGCCGCACCACCACAAATTCTTGCAACAGAAACAGCAACTTTGGTAATAGAGATATTAATTAAATGGTTTGATTACAACGAACTGCAAGCCGAACGCAATGGACACATATTCGGCGGATGTTGTATATCAAGCGATCAGTGCATTATTCCAAGGCACCAATCCCAAAGAGCAGGAAAAGGCAAACAAATGGCTGCAGGACTTTCAAAAATCGGTAAATTTTTGCCACACTTCGGGCAGAATACGGCATGATTTTCTTAACACTTACGTTGCATGTGGCAAATATTTAATCATTTTGTATTATTAGATCTTCTCGTGGACCATTGCGGACGAACTGTTGCATCAGAAACGCGATTTGCATGCCAATTACTTTGCTGCCCAGACGATGCGAAACAAAATACAAAATTCGTTTAGTGAATTGCCGCCGGAAACGCACGAAGCTCTCCGAGATTCGCTAATAACGCACATTGGCCAGATCGATGAGCAGACGGACAGTGTGATTGTTACCCAACTGAGTCTGGCCGTCGCTGATCTGGCACTGCTTATGGCCAGTTGGCAGGAGCCGATCAGTGATCTATTAAAGGTGCTCGCACCGCATCCGGGGTCAATTTGGCCGCTGCTCGAGGTGCTCAAGGTGCTGCCAGAGGAGATTGATTCACGGTTTCTGCGACTCGGCGCCAATCGGCGTGAGGAGGTACACAAGCAGCTGGACGCCAGTGCCGAGTGTGTGCTGGAATTTCTGTGCATATGCGCACAGCGCGAGGATCTCGACCAGCAGCGGATTTGGCGGGCAACGTTATGCACGTACAGCGCCTGGCTGGTCATACACGCCTTCCCGCTCACCCACATCTGCGACAATGCGCTCTCCCAGCTCGCATTTCGCCTGCTCAGCCAGCCGGCGGAAACGTCGGGCAAGCTGCATGACAATGCCACCGAATGCGTTTGTGCGCTGCTCAGCTGCATGGCCACAAGAAGCGGCAGTTTGGACGGCGATGCACAGGTGGCGCGCATCTTTGATGCCGTCTGCCAACTGGAGACGGCATATCATTTGAGTGTCGCCCACGAGGACACCGATAAGACCATTAACTATTGCCGCATCTTTACCACACTTTGCGATACGTTCTCGTTTGACATGTTCGAGCAGCAGCACGCGATGAAGGGTCTGGATCTGGTGCTGCTATGTGTCGGTCATTTCGATTACGAGGTCGCCGAGATCACATTTCATTTGTGGTACAAGCTCAGCGAGGATCTGTTCCAGCGCTACGATGACAAGCTGACGGCACGCTTTCGACCCCACATCGAGCGACTGATCAGCGCCCTTTATCGTCACGCACAAATGGAGAGCGATCACGACGGTCTCATCGAGGAGAATAACAATTTCTACGTAAGAATCGTGATGAATTTGAGTCAATTGCGAATACGTGTCATAATTCAATTCCATTTCGAAAGTTTATTTCTATTCGCTCTTAAATATATATTCTTCTTTTGCAGGATTTTCGACGAAAGGTCTCCGATCTGTTGAAGGATGTGGCGTTTATTGTTGGCTCCGGTGCGTGCTTTAAGCAAATGTTCATCATACTACAGACGCCCAACACGACGTGGGAGTCCACAGAGGCGGCGCTCTTTGTCATGCAGAATGTGGCCAAAAATATACTGCCGTAATCTTTTTCCTAGAATTTTAACCAATAGTTGAGCAAGCTAATAATCCATGTAATCCTCATGCAGGGATGAAAACGATGTGATACCGAAGGTGGTGGAGGCAATACTCAATATGACGGATCAGACGCACATTGCCGTGCGCTACACATCGATAATGCTGATTGGTGAGCTGTGCGACTGGATTGAGAATCATCCGGAGCTGTTGCAGGCCGTGCTCAATTTTCTGTTGTATGCGCTGCAGCAGAAGAACGGCTTGGCGCCGGCGGCGGCAATTGCGCTGACCTCCATCTGCTCGGCGTGCAGACAGAAGATGATCTGCCACATCAGCGGTCTGGTGGAGATAGCTCGCAGCTTGGACAGCTTTCAGATCAACAACGATGTGGCCATTGGGCTGCTAAAAGGCATATCGCTAATATTGACGAAGTTGCCGCTAGAGCAACTGCAACCGGCGCTGCGAGAGATCGTTGGCTTTCAGCTGCAGCCGCTGGCGCAGCTTCTCGAGAGCAGCCACTGTCCACTGGCTAAGGGCGAGCGCAGTGATCCCGTCTATTGGATTGATCGCGCCTGTGCGATCATACGCCACACGAATCCCGATGTGCCCGACAACGTGGAGCATCCAACAGTTGCAATATTGAACGATGCCTGGCCCCTGATCTCTCGAGTCCTGGACAAATACCAGAACGATCTGCGAATCATGGAGCGCACCTGCCGTCTCATCCGCTATGCGGTGCGAATGGTGCGCAAGCAGGCGCTGCTCCTGCTCGAGCCGCTGATCAAACAGATCGTTGTGCTGTATGCGGTGCAGCATCATAGCTGCTTTCTCTATGTGGGCTCCATCCTGGTGGATGAGTTTGCCAAAACGAGTGAGTGCATTGCTGGACTTCTGGAGATGCTGCAGGCGTTCATTGAACCGACATTTAGTCTGCTGCAGCTGGAGAACGGATTGCGCAACAATCCCGACACCGTCGATGATTTCTTTCGTTTGGCCTCCCGCTACTTGGACTGCTGTCCGCTGCAGCTGCTGCAGAGCAGCCTGATCACGCCCATCTTTCAGTGTGCCCTGATTGCGTGCTCTCTGGATCATCGCGAGGCCAACTCATCGGTGATGAAGTTCTTCATCAATCTGCTGACCTGGGGACGCAGCAGCAATCATCGGCACACGGAATGCCGACCCCTGGTCACAGAGTTGGCCGGCCAGCATGGCGGGGCGCTAGTCATGAATCTGATACAGGCCTCGGTGTTCCAGCTGCACTCGTACATGCTCGCCGATGTCGCCGAGGTGCTCACCGAACTCAAGCATGTCGTGCCCCATGCCCAAATGCAGTCCTTCCTCGCCCACGCTCTGGATGCGCTGCCCAAAAAGAATAGCGGCGGCTATGTGACTGCCACTCAACAGCAACTGGACGAGTTTAGCAACACGGTGCTGAGGTAAGATTCCGTATCTATAATTAGATGTAATAGCTAACCAAAAATTTGGATATTGCCTTGAATTGGGAGAGTAATCTTCAAGCCCTAAATCTGTTTTATATATATTTGTATCTACTTTTCATTGTTGCAAATAACAATTAATGATTTTATAATTTTAAAACTAAATTTTCTGGTTGAATTTATGAAGATAAAATCATGACTTATGTAGAAATAATTATTCGAAAGATGAGATGCTATCTCAAATTTTTTAAAATCTTATAATGATTATAGATTTTTTTTTTTTATCGAAAACTGCTTAGCTGTAAAAACAAGTTTTTATTTTCAAAGTTATCTTAAAGAAACTTGCTTTGAACTAATCTCATTAAACTGACATAGAAATGATTGATCAAAAATGTACATAACAAAGTTGCAACTTGCAACAGAATCATATTATTATGTTTTGTTTATTGCTATCCATAACTGTATTTATTTTGTTATATTGCAGAGCTGACACCACAAAAGCCGTTTCACAGGCGCTGAAAATATTTACGCGACTCTTCCGTTGAAACCACCGCATTCGCATTGCCAGCAAGCCACAAGCAACGGCTCAGAGCAGAGGGCCTAAAGTATAATAATAATAATAATAATAACAACAACAACAACGACGACGAGGATAATAATATGAGAAATTGTACATTTAAAATTATGTATACGCAATGTTGAGCAAGGGCTGCCTGCTCCTGTTGGGCATGGTTATGGTTGGGTTGGGCAGAGCAATGACTCCACAATTGAATATACATATATTATTATATTATTTTGCGTGCGGTCAACAGATCCTCACGTACAACGTACAATAAGTTGATTAACTTAAGAGCACACTAGAAATTAATTTATAAACTGACCTAAAATATACAATAACAATGTTTAATGACGACAACGATCCGTTTTCCAAATCTTTTACTTTCTATTTCAATTTGTATTCATTTAAATTGCGAGTAGAATTTTCCACATATTTTTATTAGTTTATTTAAAAATGTTGGAAACTTTAGCAGCACAACGTTGAACATAACATTAATACATAATTTCACAATCTCAGATTCAGCTCTATCCTCTCTCTAATCCTCCTCTAAGCAACTAAATCGTGCGATTCGTCAAATTTTGAGATGTTTCACAGCAATCGATGGCATTTCCAGAGTCATTGCTCGGCGAACTTGTCGTGAACTGCAGCAAGATGATCAGATAAGTGGTTAAAGCACCGCTGATCTGCAAAATACAAGTAAAATAAAGATGGAATCTTTTTTTTAATTGTGGATCCCTTCGAGTGAACTCACCGTAAAATAGAGCGATCGATCAATGTTGAAAAGTCCGGCGGCTGTAAAGTTAATCTTCAGATGCATCAGTTGCATTGAGAACTGTTGCAGCTTCCGGCGTACCTCGGCGCTCTTCGCCTTGTTCAGCAGCGAGTGGACAATGGGACCAGTTTTCTCACTCTTCTTAATCGCCCGATTGCTGCCCTCCACAATCGAGATGATCGCTATCAAATACAATATCATTTGGCATGAGAAAAATGTAACGAATTCAACGGTTTTGAATTTGCTCTCCCGCTTCGATTTGCCCAGCAGCGTCTCGAGCACGTAGTAGGCATCAAAGACGATGATTAGGAATGCAATTGAAATGATCGTTAGCAGTTGATAGGTGAAGTATTTGTTGGCCGTGGCAGCTGCCTCACAGATCAGATGATGTATATCCATGGACTCCTGTATGATTTCAACCGGATCCTTTGTCACAATGGTGTACATCGAAAACGAGTCCAAACATTGTAGAGAACGTTGTTTCTGTACGGCTTTAATGCTACGCGTATCCCACTGATGGGCCAGATTCTTAAGGACCTGCAAGGATATAGAAGAGGATATAGAAGTCAGCAGGGAGTAAAAGACAGATTGACTTAGATCAAAATATTGTCTGCTTAGTGCTGAAACAGGATTTATGCAAGAAAATTTAAAATAATAAAATGCTGTTTCTTTTCAAAAATGTTCATTATACAAATTGGTAACCCTTTTTTTAACTTTTATGAAATTAAAGTTAGGGTATAACGCAGCCGGTCACGTGCAACACTAAAGTGGATTCATCCTTGTTGACTAATTTTTTTTAATGGAACTATAAAGTGCGCGAGTTTCCGAGTTTGTGAATAAGTTTATAAGTTATGATTCTCCAGTTTCGGTTTTGAGTCAATTAATTTAATTGAGTTCGGTTGTGTGGGGAAAAATATAATTACCTAGTTACAAATACACATTAAGACCAAATTGTTAAGTGCACAACCGTTACTTGAAGGACACAGTTTTGCCAGTGATTTTTGTTTTTTTTTTTTTTGTGCAAATAACAAGTCCATTTGTTGTGAAAATAAGAAAATACAAATATTAATAAATTGATTTAAGTTAAATATTTGAAAATATAATAGCTGAAACAAATTGAATATATATTTATATAGTATATATAATAGTTATGCAAAGATTTTTATAAAATTATTTTTCTTATTGAAAATATATCTTGTTAATTTGTTATTGAGTATCTTCAAAATGCAGACATCAAATATTATTCCACAATAAGATTTAGGAAGGTTAGTTTTAAACTTGAGTTAATTTGATTATTTTTTTGAAGAATATTTTCGAGGAGAGTCTTAAGAAAATGTCTTAAAAATTTAACGTTAAAAATATTGCTCATAAATTTACTCATAAAAAAAAACAGAAAATTAGCATTCTGTGAAATCTCAATTGATAAATTATTTTTTTTTAACAAAATGTCCCTAGTTGAATTTTAATCTAATTTCAGTTCTCACCTTGTTGACCATTATAAGCCGCGTTTTGGTCAGGTACGTGAAGCAGGAGAACATGGTTACGGCAATTGTAATCACGGCATTCTGAACTATGAATGTGAAATGGAGTGGCACAGTTGGATACTGCTGCGATGAGTACAGCCCGGCGAAGGTGCCACCCGAGAAGGCGATGTTGACAAGGAACATGAAGAACATGATCGTATAACTGTAACGCAACACATTGCTATACATGATCTTAATGCCGACGCTGTGCAGCTGAACATCCATCGTGTGGAACTTTTGCAGGCACTGCTCGAGTCGATGCTTGGGTATGTTGGCCGTCAGATAGATGACAGTGACGCCAATGAAGCCACTAACAATGTGCAACATATCCCCAAAATACGTTATCCTCGACCGAAAGAAATAACTGGCAATCGATTCGAAGTTGTTGCGTATGGTCAGAATATAACAGACGGCATAGAGACCAATTTGAACACTGCCATTGGCATAGGTAAACCACGATTTCTTGATGTCGTAGCGTCCACTGTCACTGTCGCGGCTCACATAAAACGAAGTCAAGCCCAGCAGATAGGTGACATGGAAGAGTGGACGCAGACACTCGTACAGCTGTTTGGCGGACAGCAAACGACGGACGCGACTACGCAACGGACTCTCCGTAACTGCACCCAATTCAATTTTCACATCGATCGGATCATCCTTTGCCATATCCATGCCTGGGCTGTCCGGGTCGACTGCACGGCTGTAGCTTCGCTCGACAACTGAGCAAAGGAAGCGCAAATAATTTGCATACAGCCAGCAACGCGTTGACGGTTTAGCAAAGGTGGAGCCGGAACTCCTTCCTGCCATTCTTGTTGGCTTTGAGTGAATATAATTTGAGTCACACGAATACGAAACTGCGAATATGATTATCATATGAATGGTGGTTTGAGTATGTCGGACATTTAATTAAGTATTTGCTTACACCGCTGAAGGTTTAATTAATGCCCATTTATAGGTGAATGGGGAACGTTCCCAGGTGGGATTCACTTACGCCTAGGAGTCTAATTAATTGTGCGATTTACCCACCATTTAAAGTGTCTCACTTTTCTTGTCACTCTTAGTACGCAAAGTGCCGAGGAAAGCTGAGTATCTCTTTGCCACTTGCTCAATAAATTATACGAAATTTGTTTTTTAATTGAAATCAGAAATAAGTAAGTGATTAAATTTTGATATGGAAATAATCTACAAAATGTGAACGGGACTAAAAATGGGCTTAGTTTTGGCAAGGTAAAGATAGATGCAATTCTAAGGAAAATTTTCATATTTAAAATTGAAAAACCCTTAAGTTTTGACATAGTTAAGACAGTGGAAAATTAACCCATTTATGGGAAAAAATTAAAATTAAAATTCAATCAAAAAGATTTCTAACTTAAAAACAAGTTTCCAAATTCAAATGTGGAACTCTTTTAGCCACGTTGCTTACAAAAATCGATTAATTTTTGGCTTTTGAACCCATTCCTTAATTTTGAACATACATATTACTACATTTCCTACCCGTACATTTTTATGTCTAAAGCCGAATTATGTTTATGGCGTCACTAAATGAGCTGCAATATGTTGCCAAAAATATTTATTGTTCCCGTGGAAACTAGCAGAAAAGCTAGTAGAAGGCTGGAATAAGTTAGTAGTTGAGTTAAGAGGAAATGAAAAGCTTGTAGTAACTTTTGTTTCCGCGAAAATTATGAATACTGAATGCCATAAAGTTTATATAAGCGGCAAAAATATTTCATGTTTGGTATTCACAAGATTAGGTATAGTAAGATGCTTGTGTTGATCATTAAGACGAGCCTTAGTTATATTGTACTCAGATATTTTTGTGACACGCTATTAATTTGTTTACCTTTGTTGTTTTGGTGCCATCATAACAATTGAGATAATATCGAGCTGTTTATCCAAAAAATTGTATTTATTTTTTTGTTGTGGTCAGCACCCCAAAAGAATCTATAAATTTTTATTAACACGAGTCACTTAAAAAAAGTCGTAAAAACATTTTTATATTTTGATAAATATAAATGGACTTTAAACGCACAACAAATATACAGATAGGCAGTCAGTTTGTACTAGTGTCACCACTTGCTCAGGACCCCCAATCCGGGGTTAACTTACCTGATTTATAATGCTCAGGCGTCGCTCAAAACTGAAGGCAATTATGCAGAACAAACAAATGGCAATGGATACCACCGAATGTTGCAGGAAGAAGGTCATGCAGACGCAAAAGGAGGGCGTAACGCCCAGCGAGACGAGCAGCTGGAACACGCCCACAAAATAAACGCCCAAAATGAGCAGTTTGCAGACGAGCAACAGGATCGAGTAACGGAAGATCCTTGAGTATTTCACACGTATTCCAATGTTGGCAAAATTCATATCGAGACTGTGCAGAATGGTCAATGTGCGGAGCAGCTTGCAACGCTTCAATATCGCCGACGCGTAGATGACGGCGCCGGCAATGAGTCCATTGAAAATCTGCAAGCGATCACCAATTGTTGAGATCTCCGTGCGAAAGAAGTAGCCGACAATGGATTCGCCTTGGCGCAGCGATGAGATGTAACAGAAGCCGCACAGGACGATGTAAACAAAAATGTTGAAGATGCCAAAACAGGACATTTTCACATAGGATTCGCCCATTTTGCGGCGCACCACATGGAAGGGCGTCAGACCGTACAGGAAAGTGAGGAAAAACAATGGACGCAGTGCCTCATACACCTGCGACGATATAAAATACCTTCGCACACGATGCAACGTAGTTGACATTATTATTTTTTTTTTGTTTTCTTCCCTTTTGCGACAAAACACAACCGTTCGGTTCAGAGTGACAACTCAAACTGCAGCCAGGACGAATCGGCAGCAAGCGGCAACCGAGCTGCCTTTTGTTGTGATAACATGAAGCACAATAAAAACAAAGCTATAAAAGACAGAGAGAGAGAGAGAGATAGAAAAAGAGGGAGATGGAACGAGTCATTCAGCAGCGGCGAAAGCGCGTGCGAAAAATTTCATTATGATGTTTGCGAAACGGAAGTGCGAGGACCTCAACTCAATGAGGCAACAAGTGTGCGTGACCTTGAACCGGGCATCCTTGAATCTTGAAGTTACGCATAAAATGTAAACGCTGAGAACTATTTTTAATTTGGGTTTTTTCTTTTATCAGACTGAATTTAATCCCATGTTTATAAGCAGGATAAACAGATGTAATTTAACCCATAAACATACATTTGGCACTCACTTAAATTTATTTAAAAATATTCTGTTTTTTGGTAGCAGTTGAAAGTCTGTAAAAAGTATGTTAAAAACAAGTAAGATGCTGTAGTCGAGTTGGCTCGACTACGATATACCCTTAACCCAGTTGTTAAATATATTTTAGTTTTATTGGCAAATTTCCTTTACATACATACAGACATACATACGTACACGAAACAGTACTTATCGCGGCTCTGCAGAATACACACAAATACATTGACGCTAGCGTCGATTATCATGCCATCTCTTTCTCACACATGCGTTCACCTATTTATATGCATACAGAAAATGCTTGCGGCTGCTGATAGAAATGAGATCAATATGAGAATATATATTCTCGACTATAGCTTTGGTGTTTCTTGTCCGATCTTAATGCAATCGGCAATTGATCAATAATATGTATATGTATGTTATGTATAAATTAGATGCCTCTGCCTCTTAAATTGTGGAGTTTATTGCTATCGAAAATCGAAATGTATCGATAATTTAGAAACTGAGGCAGTTATCGATAAAATAAAGCAAACTTGATCTGCGCCTGGTACACGAGAACTTATATTCCAAATTTGACGTCGTTAGCTCTAATAGTCTCTGAGATCCGCGTGTTCGTACAGACGGACAGACAGACGGACAGGGCTATATCGACTCGGCTGTTGATCCTGATCCAGAATATATATATACATTATGGGGTCGGAGATGCTTCCTTCTGCCTGTTACATACATTTGCACAAAACCATTATACCCTTTTTTACCCATTTTTGATGGGTTAAGGGTATAATAATTGTGTTGCCCAAAGCTCGACAGTTGATTTGCCGTGGAATACATTATCCGCACATCATTTTGACATCCAGTAGTCCAGACACGCAAACACACACACACACACATATATATATATATATTTATACACACACACACACACACACACAGTCGCGTTTGCACACTTTGTAACAGCTGAGTCGTTTACGAGGCGTATGCGTAATATTTAATATGCAATGTGGCATTTATGGAACGTGTTGTGCAAAACAACTGAATGATTTATTATCGTTAGATATGTAAATAAAGTTATATATTAAAAAATTGGTACAGATATAGGTCACAATTCTAATCAGCTTTTCAATTGTTATTTATTTTGTCTGCGAAACTTGAGAACTGAACAAATAATTTAAAAATGAACACCAAAGTAACTCTTAACTAATAATCAGCTTCAAAACTAATAAAATTGTGAATTAAGCAAATAGTTATTACATTATATATATTGTATATATGTATATATATATATAAAAGATACAGTTTCGTTTAAATGATGACCAAGGATATGTTTACTTACCTTATTCAATTGTCTCATGCGACGCAGTACGGATGCTGACAGCAAGCAGAACATGCAAATTGTCATGGATACGACGATAAGTTCATAGAACGTGACGAAGGTCACCTGCCAGGTGGGATGCACTTCCATTTGATTGAGGCACACGATACACACAGTTATAATGGCTGCATCAAAGGCGGTGACTAGCAGCATCACTACTGCAACAAAATACTGAACCTGAAAGTAGTTGACGGGACTTTCGAGACGACTCAGACGTCGATCGATCCGCACCAGAGTCTCAATGCTTCGTCGCAGATAGCGACGCGTCAGGAGCGGCACAATGAAGATGACCACAGCGGTACCGACGCCAGCTATGTCGTGGAGACGGCTGCTCACCTCCGAGATGTGATTGCGCATAAAGTAGCCAATTATGGAGTCATCATGCTTATGGGCGTGCCAATAACAAAAGGCAAACATCAGCCAACGAATGATGGCATTGGCAAATCCATACCAAGATTCACGCACCACCTGGCTGCCGTGGCAACCATCACGTGACACATAATACGGAGTTATGCCCAGCACCAGAGCCATGCCAACAATCAGCCTAATGCTGCTATAGAAATCCTGAGCCTTGAAGATGCGTCGCCCGAAGCGCTGCCAAAATCCTGGCGACCTTGAAACGACCCGTAGCATTAAACAAAGCGATGGCCAACGAAGCACTGAATACAAATCAATTGTTTGCATACTTTTGGCGGAGTATCCACCTAATCTCTATTCGTCTGAGATTAAATCTCGAGTATCGTAATCGTAATCGCATTAGAGTGCCTCGTCAGGCAAATGAGCAATGTAATGAATTAAAATTAATATTCCATGTACCCATCAAATGGGAAGCAATGGGCATATTGTTTTTAATAGCATGTTTGTAACTCGAAATCTATTAAATATTGAAGAATTGTCTATCAAGTATTTAAAATATTTGTAGACCAAGTTCCACAATCTGGCCAAAATCGTAGGCATTCAGAAATGCTCAAGATTTATTGAATAAATCTATAAAAAGAGCGCTCATTATAGGGTATTTACCTGTCGATTACTCTCCGCCTGGCAGTCCAATTTGTATATTTTCTTGTTATTGGATCGATTTCATATCCGCTATGGGTGTTATCAGCCTGCTTAGCTAATTGCCAATGACGAGTGCTTTAGTTTTCCATATAATTATATTTCAGTGAGTAATTCAACTTTAATTGAGCCAGTTGTGAATTTCAAAGTGGCAGTTTAATTTGATTAGTCAGTTTTGACAAAGTGATGCCACTTGTTGCCAGCTAACAAAGTTAGCTAAGCACATCCACCAAATAATCGTTTTAGTTAGTGGTATCAACATCAGCTCCATCTTCAACTGGGTTGCATCTTCAACAATGCAAACGGGATTGCATAATGAGAGCAGCTTAATGAGCTGACAGCGTCACCGGCTTCGTGCAACAAATCTAAGAATTTTTGTCACACAATTTGCCAACAATAATAATAACGTAACAACAACAACAAAAGGCACAACAACAACAACAAAAGGCACAACAACACATCGCAACTGGCAGCAAAAACTACACAATGCAACCACTTCTTGTTTGTGTCTGGTTGTGGGTCGATGGGGTTCAACACACTTCGATGTGTGCCACCTTAGCTATTTTCTCAAAATTCTGCTCCAATGAGGCATGTGGCATATATTTTCACACATGCATTATATTTCTGTATAAAAATTTTCCATTTAATGGAGATTTTCCGTGTCTGCGTTAACTAAGCAAAAAAATATTTAAAAGTAATTTATTATAAAAATACTTTGTCATTTTATTTAAAAAACAATGATAAGAATACTTGTTTTTTGTTCTGTTTGTGTATATTTTATATTTTTAAATGAGCTAATTACAGCCTCAATTTCAGAAATAGATATTTCTGTCTGAATTCTCTTGATAACGAAAGTTGAATGCGCCACCTGTCGGCTTGAAAGTGTAGTTTTCGTTGATAACGAAAGTGGGCAGAGCATATTTAGGATGATAAGAGCCTAGACCAAATTGAGGCTTATCGCCACAAAGCTGACCCCCAAGTTCAGGCCTTGATTGGGTCACAGAGCTTCCTCGCCAGCTGCTCAGCTTAGTTTTCACTTGGAATTCGAAGCGATCGGAATGTTGCGAACGGGAATCGTACAGCGGGCAGCTCGTCAGGATTTGAGGCGTGTGTTTGTTCGCAATAAGAGCCGCACCACAGGTTCAGCGCCCATCCTTCCCAAGTCCGCTGATGTGGTTGTGATTGGTGGTGGGTCAGCTGGTTGCCATACGCTATACCATTTGGCCAAGCGGGGCGTGAATGCGGTGCTCCTGGAGCGTGCTCAGCTCACAGCGGGCACCACTTGGCATACGGCAGGTCTGCTCTGGCGTCTGCGTCCCAGCGATGTGGATATTCAGCTGTTGGCCAATTCGCGGAATATGCTGCGTCAGCTGGAGGCTGAGACGGGCTTGGATCCGGGCTGGATACAGAACGGTGGCATCTTCATAGCGCATAATGAGACACGTCTGGATGAGTATCGTCGATTGGCAACTGTTGGCGCTGCGCTGGGCATTGAGAATGAGATATTAACGCCGGAGGAGACACAGAAACTGTTTCCGCTGCTCGATCCAAAGGCATTCATTGGAGCACTCTACTCACCTGGTGATGGCGTCATGGATCCAGCTATGCTCTGCACCGCTTTAAGGCGGGCGGCAACCAACAATGGCGCCCAGGTGTTTGAGAACTGCGATGTCCAGGAGATACTCGTCGAGGAGGGTGTGCGTGGTGCTAAAAAGGTTGTGGGCGTGGCAACGCCTTTTGGCAATATACGCACCGACACGGTGGTGAATGCCACGGGTGTGTGGGGTCGTGATTTGGTGGCAAAACATGGCACCCATCTGCCCCTGTTGCCCATGAAGCATGCGTATATTGTCTCCGAATCGATACCGGGTGTCCGTGGCCTGCCAAACATAAGGGATCACGATTATTCCACCTATTTCCGGATTCAGGGCGATGCCATCTGCATGGGTGGCTATGAGCCGAATCCCATACTGCTCGATCTGGTGGCAAAGGACTTTCACTTTGGTTTGTATGAGTTGGATTGGTCGGTGTTCGAGACGCATGTGGAGGGTGCCCAGAAACTGTGTCCCACTTATGCCAAGTACGGTGTGAAGAGCACCGTGTGTGGCCCGGAGTCCTTTACGCCGGATCACAAGCCGCTCATGGGCCCAGATCCGATGGTGCAGGGTCTCATGCACAATTGTGGCTTCAACTCGGCGGGCATGATGTTCGGTGGCGGTTGTGGTGAACAAACAGCGCTGTGGATCATTAATGGACAGCCGGATGTGCCCATGTTCAGTTTTGATCTGCGAAGATTCACTGAGGAACAGGGTCGTGACATCAAGTGGATACAGGAGAAGTCGCACGAGAGCTACGTGAAGAACTATAGCATGGTGTTCAAGTACGATCAACCGTTGGCTGGACGCGATTTCCAAAAGGATCCCCTTCACGAACAGATGCTGCAATCGAACGCCTTCATGGAGGAAAAACAGGGCTGGGAGCGACCCGGTTTCTTCCTCGGCTCAAGCGTAGACTCTGCCGGAGTCTTACCATACGACTGGTACGGCAGCTATGACAATCAACGGCACAAGGACAGCAACTACGAGCGTATCCTGGAGGGTGATCTTAAATACAGCACTTTCTCAGAATATCATGATTTGGTAAATGAAGGGTTTTTTTTTCAAATATTAAGGCAATCCTTATTCATTAATTTCTCTTCCAGATTGGTGCCGAGGCATTGGCCTGTCGCAACAATGCGGTTGTCTTCAACATGAGTTATTTCTGCAAGTTGCTGCTCACAGGACCCCAGGCCAAGCAAGCTGCTAACTGGCTCTTCTCGGCCAACACAAATCGTGATCCCACCAAGTGAGTGAACCATATGGAAATGGCTATTAAATTCTTATGTATAACTTATGCTCATCTATTGTTATCCTTTAGAACTGTCTACACTTGTGCCCTGAATGATGCTGGTGGCGTTGAGGCGGACGTGACAATCAGTCGCCTGGCATCTGGTTCAGGTCAGGTGCAGGATCCCAAGTTTGAGGGTCAGGGCTACTATATTGTGGCTGGAGGTGCCTCGGCCTATTACACATACAGCATGCTCCTCAGCGAGATAAGACGCAAGGGCTTTAATGTCAATTTGACGAATGTCACTGCCGATCTGGGCGTTATATCCATTCAGGGACCCAATAGCCGCAATATTCTGCAGCCGCTGCTCGACTGCGAACTCTCCGATGAGCATGTGGCGCCCAATAGCACCCGATTGGCCAGTTGCAATGGGATTGGAGTTCGCCTGCTGCGCGTCAGCTTTGTCGGTGAACTAGGCTATGAACTGCATGTGCCCAAGGAGAATTGTGCTGTTGTCTACAAAGCTCTGATGGCTGCTGGTGCTGCACAGGATCTGCGCAATGCCGGCTATCGGTCACTGTATGCGCTCAGTAGCGAGAAGGGTTATCATTTGTGGAGCTTCGATCTGAGATCGGATGATACTCCCTTGGAGGCTGGACTGGGCTTCACCTGCCGCAAGACGGGCGACTATCGCGGACGTGCAGCCGTAGATCAACAGCGGACGCAGGGCGTCAAGAAGCGCATGATGTACCTCACTCTGCAGGAGCAGATGCCCATTTGGGGTCTCGAGGGTGTCTATCGCAATGGTGAGCCTGTGGGCGTACTACGCCGAGCTGAATACGCTTACACACTAGGCAAATCTCTGGGTCAGGCGTACATCTCACGGCCCGATGGACAAAACGTCGATGTGGACTATCTGAAGGCAGGTGACTATGAGGTAGCTATTCTGGGCAAGCGTTACAAGGCCGATTGCCATTTGCGCAGCCCCTTCGATCCCACTCATCAAAGGGCACTCGGCAATTACGAATCCATCAATATAAATAAAAAATAATTGTTTTTTTTATTAAAACAATGAATTTTTACTATAGATTTTAATGAATAAAAAGTTTCTGATTTTAAAGAAAACATCTGACTGAATGTGAAAGTGACAACGTTGTTCTCTATCTATTCCTCTCGCTCTCTCTCTGTCTCTCTTTTCTCCCATCTTGTCATATGATCTCATCTGACAAGTATTCTCCATGGCCATAAATTTCTTACGCTAGGCAGCAAGTCTATAAATCAACCAAGTTATCAAACATCATTTAGCCATTTACGCCAAGGCTCTAAAAATATTGAAAAAAAAAAAATATATATATAATTTCTTTCGATTTTTAATTATTAGTATTTTGTTTGGCTATTTAAATAATTTTTAATGATTTCTTGTCGAGCAAAGCGTTTCAAATATATATATTTATATATAAATAAATAAATATATACATATATATTTGAAACGGTTTGCTCGATATATATATGTATATATATATTATAAATCATAACAAATATGAAGGCTCTTCACACATTAAATCAAACAATTGCGCTTTGGTTTGTTTTCAATATTTTTTGATGGGGTTTTTTCCTTGAAAAGTGCTCAATTCTATTTGTTTTCAAAAGCAAATTATTGCAATCTGATGTTATCTTTTTTTTCAATTTAACTCAGGGCCAATGGCTAAGTCTTGGAAAATATTTAGATAAACTTGAGCTCGACAGCAATTATGTATATATACACATATATTTATACCGTTTCGAAATACACGTCGTTGTGGTACTGTTGATTATAATCGGAGTCTCAGTTTCAGAATCTTCGACTTTACAAACGTGATGGTGGCAAGTCAAAGTCAGTCACTGGGTTATGGTAATGGATGTTGCCCCAGCCTCTGCCTCTGCCTCAGCCACAGAAGTGGTAACAAAGAAGCCAAAGCCGTGAATCTGCATGGAGACAAGTTAATTAGCTCTCTCAATGGCCGCAGACACCACAGACCAAGTTAATTATGGCCATATAATATATGAGCCATTGTAATCTATCATTTTGTACGCTTTGTGACCGCACTTCTTGCAGTAGATTCTGCCGTTTAACGGCCTTGCCCATTTGGCCGTAATGGCGGAGGAGGGGGGTTGCGATTGTAACGTGGCTTAAATGCGCATACGCAATTGTAATGCCAATTAAATGACATCAAATTTCTTTGACAATGCTCAATTTTTTGTTTGAAAATAACAAAAATAATATTGTTACATAAAGCCAAAGCAATTAAAAAGTGTCGTGTTTAATGACGAAAGATTGACATCTGGCTGATTAAGCGGGAGCACCCCAGGTGTGGGTCGCAGCAGAGAAAAGTGAAAAGCAGCCAACACAGTGAATGATAAATATACATATATATGTATATATATTGTATATACACGAGTGATATGAAAATATATATGGGTAGAGTATTAAATGTTGCAAAGGCCTCGAGCCGTTAGCTGTTCATGGTAAGCGGCTTTAATATCGGCCAACTTTTGTTTAGCTCCAAATTGTTCAAATTGCCTTCATTGTCAGCGTTGGAGGGTCAGTTTTGGGGGCTCCAAATCTAATTTGTTGCAGTCGCCACAGTCATGGGATAGGGCGCTTGAATTTTATTTTTCAAATTCAACATCAACGTTTGCAAGTCAGCATCAAGTTAACGGGCACTTGGAAGTAGCAACCACTTCAAGTTCAAGTTCATGCTACCCTCATTAAGTCAATCGAATGAGCGAACAACAACTGCAATTTGGCAAATGTTCACACATCAAAATTTTTTTTTTTGGATTTTTGGCTTTTTTGGATTTTTGGCTTTTTTTTTGGGATTTTTGGCTGCATAAGTCACTTGAACAAATGCGCTCAAAGTCAAGATGCACAATTCAAGATACGCAATAAATTCGTATATGAGTAATTTTAATTCGTATTTCGATTGCTACTATTGCTATTACTTCATTTCAAAATCAATTGCAATTAAAAAATTGACCTTGTTCGAAATGCACTTTGAAGATGCGCTTTGCGACCTGTTTTTTTTTATTTGTATTTGAGGATGCGCTTTTGCCTTGTCGCGAACTTGAAATTTGAAAGTGCTTGAAAATTGCAATGAGTTAAACATAAAAAACACCTGCTGACATTTTCGCATATTCATAACATAGAAACGTAATTAATATGTTGTTTGCGGCACTGTAACACTGTAACATTAATCATAATTTTAATAATAATAGTAATCATAATAATAATAATAATAATAACAGCGGGGCTGCTACAGCTTATGTCAGCTCTTGGCTTGGCCTATAATATTAAATTTTTTTTTTATTTTTTGGCTAATGATGATCAATTAGTGCCGGAAGCATTAGCGGTTCATCGATTTTACTGATATTATTGACACAGTTTTTTACTCCCCGCTGTCCATGCATTTTCTTGTTGTTGTTGTTACATAAGTGAAATGTAAATAATAAAAAAAGGTAAAAAAATAAATCACGCAAGTATTTTCTTTCTTTTGTTATATGCGCCGCCAGGGGGCACAACAAAAAATAACAATAAATAAATAAGATAATGAATAAGTAAATCAATAATCGTCTGTATAAACAAAACGCATAAGGGCGTTAAAATATTTGGCATTTTTCTCCATAGACATTATCGTTGCGAATATTTGTTTTTATTATCGAAAATTCGCAAAGCGTGCGAAACAGAAGACTCCGGCACCAAACTTGTTGTCGAGCCTTCAAACATGTTGGACGAACATGGCAGCGTCACAACATTTTCAACTGCAGCTCAAACCTAGCACAGTGACACAGTTATATGTGTATAGATATGTGGATGTATGTGGCATGTTTAAGGTGTTATTTACGAACGATTCACTAGCCCATAACTCAATTAACAATGAGATGTCCAGTTGAAGTTTGAGTGGAAATCGTTTTTGGTTTAGAGCACTTGACTTGGCTTCATCTCCGTTTACTTTAGCCATAACCAGGCACACACACACACACACACACACACACAAAGCGCGGTTTGAGCCTTGTTCGAACGGCAACCGCATCATCAAAAGCTGCTCGTTTTATGCTGTTTGCTTTAGTTGTTGTTGTTGTTGTCTCGTTGTGCACCTTTAGTTTTATTTTTCTTTTTGTTTTTTTGTTTTTGTTTTTTTTTTTGCTTTTGCTTTTTGTCTTTGTTTTGGCGACAAGCTATAAACCGTGGCAAGATCGTCGTTACGTTCAGTTGGTAAAAGTGAAGCGTTGCGTGCGGTTGTCTCTGTCCACATACATATATATAAAAAAACAACTAAAATTTACAAGTACTTCATACATTATTCTCGTTCAACTCTCAAACGCCGCTGACTCGTCTGTGGTGTACAAGGTGATTATCTGCGCACATCCTTCAAGGATAATAGTTAAAAAAAAAACTGTTGACATTATTAAAAGCCGTTCTGACATGTGTCTAGTTTGTGTTGTGAATTACAAGGTGTTTTTTAATAATAATGAAAAGAAAAGCATAGAAATCTTTGCTATTTTGTTACCAATTGAATTTCTTTACTGATGCCTTAGTCAATTGCTAAAGTGCAGTTATAAAAGAAAAAAGTATTGTTGAATTGCAGAAATTTTTAGTTTAAGACGAACAAAAGTTCGACGATTTTAAATAATTATTCAGTAGCAAATTATGCGTATAAATTGAATTACGTAATAAAGATGAGATAGTTGAAATTTAAAATTGAATTTTTTTTAAAATTAGTATAGCTTATTTTAGATATGAGTGATCGATTGAGATTTAAATGATAGCTGTTGACATATTAAAATTAAAATCAACCTAGCACAAATCCATATTAGAATACATTTAGCTAAAACTTAAACATTCTTAAGTGAATTACATGTGTGGTATATATTTTTATACATGGCAAAAATAACCCTCTAGTATAGCCTTGTGATCCAAAGTCTCTAACAAAATGACAACTTGTGTTGTTTATTTTTTATTGTTGCATTGGTACTAATTGCAATACTAATGCACTTATGGTTCCATATTTTCCAAGTTGCTTATCTTGCAACAGTTAAACATGTCCCAGTTTTTGGCTACTGTGCTATTCACGCACATGCACATGCACAACCCGTAGGTGTGAGTGTGTGTGTGTGTGTGTGTGTGGGAGCTAACAAATTGCATGCATTGAAGCAGAAGATTGCGCAATATGTTTTGTATTTGGCCACCTCAGTGCAAATAAGCGGAAAATCTAATTTTACAGCCGCATGCAAATTTCAGTTTTTATTTTACGTATTTTTTTTTTATTTTCGCAATGTGCGAAAATGTCAGGCTCTGGTCATGAGCCAAGTGCTGCTGTTAACTGCTTCTGCATGCAGCTTTAAGGTCATAAACATTAAACCTGACCGTAATGATTTATGGGGTGTTGCAATATACAGATAACGCTGGAAAATACACAAAAAAAAAAACAACAACAAATAAGCACACTCCAAATTGAATATTTTATGTATTGTGGTAAGCAAGTGGTTCTGTAGATTACCCAGCTGATGTGCAACTTTTGGGCATCCATCGTGACCGAATAATGCAGGCAATCTGCAGAGGAGCAATAACAAGGCAACAACGTTAAAAAATTCCGCTAAAGAAATCGCAAGTCACGTCCCTGGTAACTGACAACTGCAATTTGAAGGCTGCCGGAATGGAAGCAAATTATTTATTTTTTTGATACGGCGCGAAAGTCGCACCGCATTGAATTGATCTCTCAAAAAACACAAAGACCGACTCCCAGAGGAAAGTTATCCACCGAAAATCACATACAATTCCATCTGTAATTTAAACTGTCTTTTTTTGCTCTGTTTTTTTGGGAGTGTGATACAGAGTCAGAAAAAGACATGATCATCATCAACTTGGCTAGTTAACCTAAACGAGTCATGCTTTTTAGCCATTACAGCTATGATTTAAGTTGTCTGCTCTTGAGTTAAATTGTTTTTTTTGCACCTCGACACTCGTTAAATTGTTAATATTTATTCAAATCATTAGCAGCATTGCGTAAATTGTTGTAGTTTTATCACATTAGGCATATGAGAGTGGTCTGAAGAGTGTCTGCCTCACCACGTTGCACATATCTTGTTAATGTACATATACACATTTTTTTTTATGTCATGACCAAAAACTGAAAATATTTTCACTATCATTTCGTGACATTGTTATTGTTATTTGTTTTGCTTTTTGGATTGTTTTTTTTTTCTTTTTTTTTTGCAAGATGAAAAATAAAAAAAACCTGAACCTGAACCTGATGCAGTCGCTGTCGCTGCTGCTGTGGTGCAGTAAAAGTAACGCACCTTGCCAGACCAACCTGACAGCTCCTTTGCTGGCTGGCTGGCTGGCTACTTCATCTGTCCCACTGTCCCATTGGCTCACTGTTCCACTGTCTCGCTGTCTCCACTGTCCAGCTGTCTGCGCCCAAACTTGCTCACAACCGGCTGACTTTCTTCTACAGTCTGTCCAGTTTTTCTACATCTTTGTTTACAAGCAAAACCTCTTACGCTCCTCCACACGCTCCTCCACTGCGTACCTGGCACCCGGTCCCAACTGGTACCATTTGAGTCAATTAAAAAGAAGCCGCTGTTGCATCCGCATACAACTTTCTTAACAGTATGCGACGCATCCTGTTTTGTTGGCAGCCCTTTCAACTAAAATATCATTTTCTATTACAAATATTGCGACATTGGCCAACTCGTTGTTTTAGCCTGTTTCTAATTGTACAAACTTTGCAAGAACAACAAAGGCTTTGAGCAGACCTACTTTTAGCCAAGAGACGCCCACTTGTTGTTGTTGCTGTTGTTGCCTCCGCAACCAGTTACTATAGTTAGTGTTTTTCTTTTCTGTTGCCAGTTGCTTGCGGTTAGCAAATCCGTCTTCTTTATATTTACTGTCAATGGTGCATCATGCTTAGTAAAAATAAAAAAAAAAACTCGTCTCACTTTTGCGTTCTACATACGAGTATTAGCCAAACAAAAGAAACGTGCTCAAAGCTACAAAGGCGACCAAGATTAAAGACAACTGATTTCTCTGGCAGATGAATTAAGATAAATGATCTGTTTATTTTTTTCTATTGAATGCCCATTTACAGAAAGATAAGCTTAGGTTTAAGACACACCAAAAGAAATTTGCAATATATTTAATCATATGAGATATGCATCTTTTTTATTTTATTAATTATTATTATTTATAAATACATAAATTTTTCCATCTTCATTGCTCAACTTTTAATTAACTCTTTCTACAGTTAAAAAAAATATGTATGAATTAAAATTAATTGATATCCATGAAACTTATGACAGCCACCATATCTTACTGGGATCCGCTGAAAGCTTTAGGTTTTAAATCAAATATAAGGAAACCTGTTAAAGGCGTTGCAAATTGCGTCAAATTGTCAAAATTAAAATTCGGCAGCCAAATTGGCAAACATTTTCAAACACTTTATAAACAGCATATAAAATCAAAGACTGAATTGATAGCCGCATTAAAAACCTCGTGATGCATAAATAAAAATTACAACAAAAAAAAACGATTATAAAGGAAATACATAAAATTACACAAGCATGAAAACCAGTTGCTCCTAGATGATAGATCTGACTGCGAAAACTGCATAAGCCTGCGACTAATTGCGATGTGTAAATGTGCAGGTGGCAAAGAGGTTGGGGCAAAGTGGGAAAACTGCTCGGATGGGAATGCGAATGCAGCTGCATGAACTGGCCAAAAGTCTGGCAGATGTCACACGGCATGCCATGGAATTAATTTTGCACACATACCCAAACACAGACACACACACACACACACACACACATTGACGACACACACACACACAGACAGTAATTGGAATGTTGCACAGATGTGCACGGTTATTGGCGAAAAATGGCAAAATTTCAAACATTTAAATTGTTGTCTATTAATTTATTTGGCTATTGAGCTCGCCCTGAAGGTTAAATTGTTTTACGTTTTTTTTATTTTTTTTTTCTGTCGTTTTGTTGCCACTTATATAAGGAATTAAGAGTCGTTTAAATTGAAGAGCTCTCCACTTATTAGTCATAACTGTACATATGTTTATATAAATATAAATATATTTACATATGTGGAATGCTACACGATTTTTAACATTCGAACTGCCTTTCTCCCAAATATCGGATCCACGCAATTAACAATTGCCTAAAGATACCAAAAAAACAAGAAAATAAAAAAATTATATATTCAATGAAATGAGTTAAACGAAAATTACATAACAATTTATAAGCGTTAACGAAAATCGACAAAAACAATTCAAATTGGCCACTTCAGATACAAGTGAAGAGCCCGCAATTGTATTTGAATTTTTATTGTTTTTTTTTTTTCATTTTTTTTAAGCATTTTTGCTTTACACACGACAATTAGCTTAACAATAAATACACAATACATTTAGGAAGAGCAAGTGAAGAAACGGAAATTTGAATTACAAAATTTACAAGCCGTGAAAAAGTAAAGTAATATTAAAAATAAAAAAAAAATAAAAAATATCAGACAATTGCTCGTGGCACGAAAAGATCAAAAACAAAACAAGCCAAAGTCGTTAGCACTGTTATCAGACGGAACAGTCAAGTTGGACAGTTGGATAGTCAGCCAACGGTGTGTAATATATGGCCCAAACAACAGCAACAACAACAACAACAATAACCCACTACAACAAACCATAGACAGCAATGCAACTTTCTCCATTAAAGCCAAGAAAAAAATGGTTTTGGTATGCAAAGACAGACTCTGACTCAAGACCACTAGAAACCGTCAAGTGTGGCATGTGCCCCGTCTCAGAGAGTTGT
Organism: Drosophila kambysellisi; assembly: GCA_035042185.1. Lineage (NCBI taxonomy): Eukaryota > Metazoa > Arthropoda > Insecta > Diptera > Drosophilidae > Drosophila > Drosophila kambysellisi. The sequence continues at coordinate 2,450,064 of JAWNLS010000945.1, read as the reverse complement.
GTTCGGGTCTCGTTTCTGTTGTAGTCCAGTGTTTTGCGCTTGTTTTTGGGTTAGGTCAGTTTTGAGTTCGGGTCTGGGTCTACCAACGAATTGGGTAAAGGTCAAGAGATTATGATTGTTCCCAATAGTTGTTGGTTAACAAAAAAAAAAGACTCATTACAAGTTTGGGCATCTTTAAATGTTAATGGAAAAGGAGAAGATTATTTTTAATGATTGAATCTTCATAATTTACATTTATATTAAAGTTCTGATGAAAAATAATAATTACTTTACAGCACATAAGATTCAAGGCTAACTTGTTATTTCTCAAATTGATTGTCTTTGCTTACTAAACGGCTTGAAGTCATAACTTCTAATTGTAATAAACATATTTATATAAGCTGTAACCAATCGTCCATAAAATTAGCATAAAATGTTGCTTGTTTTAAGTCATAACTTATAATGGATGATAAAGATACATAAAACTAAACATAAAACAATAAACTCATTTGCATTATTCAGTTATTACAAAGAATTAACTAAGCAGAGATTGGTTTGTTGCCAAACGAAGTATTCAGATAAAGGGGGTTGGGTTGGGGTGGGAAGATAATACAACTGCAAGGCCGTTCACGAAATGGAAAACTACTCAATTAGGCAAAATGAAAATCGAATTCTATGATTTGACAATTGTCAGCGACAAATTCCATAAAAAAAAAACCAACACAAATCAATACAAAACAAACACAGTCAAAATCGCTCAAAAAATCTATAGACAATTCCGAACTGATATTTCCAATCACTGATTTCGCACAAAAAGATGTCGACTCATTCGAGCGGAAATGGGTTGGGCTTGTTTTTGGGCCTACAATCAAATTAAGCCAAAAAATCAGTTTCAATTTGCGCTTAACCGTAACCACATTGGCGTTTTAATTTTATACATATTTTTTTTGCACTTGCAGCTTTTTTAGATTTAAACCACCCACTTAACAGGAATAATGTTTGTGCTGCGCACGTTGCTGCTGCTGGCAGTGAGCGCCACTGTGGCGCTGGCCCAGCGTCGTCTGGCGCTGCCGGATCCGCGCAGCTGCGCCAATCGTGTGAGGCATGCCACCTATCGTGATGCCCGTGGCGTATCGCATTCATACTTCTTCAGCTGGGAGCATGCGCCGACGCGCAGCTTGGAGGTGGACTGGCTGGATGCGCGCAACATTTGCCGGCGGCACTGCATGGACGCCGTCTCGCTGGAGACGCCACAGGAGAATGACTTTGTGAAGCAGCGCATCGCTCGTGGCAATGTGCGCTACATCTGGACATCGGGCAGAAAGTGCAACTTTGCCGGCTGCGATCGCCCCGATCTGCAGCCGCCCAATGAGAATGGTTGGTTCTGGTCTGGATCCGGTGGTAAGATTGGTCCCACATCGCAGAGAAACACTGGCGACTGGTCGGCAACGGGCGGCTACAATCAACCGCAGCCAGATAATCGTGAGGCGGCGCAGGGCAATGATGAGAGCTGCCTGTCCATTTTGAACAACTTCTACAATGATGGCATCAAGTGGCACGACGTTGCCTGCCACCACATCAAGCCCTTCGTCTGCGAGGATTCCGATGAGCTGCTCAACTTTGTGCGCTCCCGAAATCCCAATGCGCGTTTGTAATTCTAATACACTATGATTAGCTTAAAATGAAGATAGAAATGAAAAGAAAAACAGGAAATACAACAAATATTTATGTAGCATTAAACGGAGCAATGATTGATCGTCTGATTGACGGATTGATCGATGGCTTTCCAAGCGCTTTTTGGCCAATTCAATTCATATTATTTTTATGCTTTTATTTGCAACAAATTTTACAAGCAAAAATTTGAATAACTAATTTCCGTGTCGATTTGCGCATGAAAAACAAAATTGTTAAATAATTTTTAAAAATTGTTAATAAAAATTGAAATTGAAGCGATAACAATGTGATATTATCTTTTCTATATCTATAAGGATAAGTACCAAAGTGGAGGGGTTTTTAGATGTCTAATAGAGAACATCTCAAGGATCGTGTGCTTTCGGGCACACAAATCACGGTAAGTGTAAAATTTGTACAAATGTTTGTTTCAAAATTGGTAAGAACTTGGCAGAGTTATAGCCTCTTTAGTAGGCAGTATTAATAGTCCCTCTTAAAACACACATCCCATAAGAATGCAACATTGATCATGCCAGTTGTTCCCAACATTGTTTGCAGTATAATTGAAAAGCCTAAAAGTATGCAACATGTGTTTTATTTATTTTTAGGTTTGCGATAATCTTTACTGCAAAAGGTATAATATTTGAACGCAAATTATATTATTTTTTTTTATTTACCGTTAGTATATATATGCAATTTATAATAGGACCCAGAAATGTTGATAAGCTTGTAAATAATAATAATAGCAATTATTTAGTATTGGTAAGTTATTAACCTAAAATTAACACTCAACCTTCAGTATTTTCATTTTTAATATTTCTATTTATTATTCTAAATAACAATAATTACGCATGCAAAAATAAATGCTAAAGTAGTTCAAACAAAAAGTAGTGTTAAAGTTAAATCTATTTTGTATATTTTTAGTGTTCAGCTTGCATAAACAACTAACAACAATTGTCCTACATAGTCATTTGAGTCCTCTGCTTTCCATAGAATCGTTCTCGCAATTCCATTTTTTTTCGCTTTATCTAACATTTGTGATTATGGTTTCATTAGAATTTTGTTGCCTCCGCTTTCAAAATATGCACCCCAACTTGGCAACTTTCACAATCCGTGGCTCGGCATTTTTTCACATCATTTGTATTTATAGAAAAAGGAGGTATAAGGGGTCGATTGGAAGGAAGTCTCAGATTTAATCTTTAAGGAAAATAATTGACAAATTTGACTTTTTAAAAAAATATGATTTTATAAATAACTATGTTACTGTATCTAACATTAAAAGTAAATATTTCAAAATCTGAAAAATTTTTCAAATTTATAATTCCTGAAAGCAGAGTATCTCATTCGCGATGCTGCTTGCGGCTTCTGTCCCTTGCTCTCGAATTGTTCTTGTTTTTGTTGGTGTTGCTTAGCAGTCTTAACTTGTTGACACAAGGTAATGAGCCAGTCCGCCATTTGCTTGCTTGCATAAGCCAACAACAGCAGCAACAGCAGCAGAAGCACAAATACACACAGCCACACACATACATAACTCATCCACGACACACTCACACACATGTCTGTAGTGCAGATGCTCTTGTACTTTTTATAGCATACTTTCGAGCGGTGCACAAAATGTCAGAGCTGAAACCACAACCATAGTTTGCCGCAGTCAGCATCAAAACATGGCCAGCGTTGGAGGCTTTGAATATGGCGAGAAATTGGCAGCAGTTGGTGGTGTTACGAGCAGCACGGCTTTGGCCATACGCAACTCGACAATAATAGCACATCGGCTGTCCATCTATTTGCCGCAGATACTGCTGCCTTCGCGAGATCCACAAAAGGTATACAAAAATCTATTGGGTATTGATCTGTTTCCACTAATTAATGCCCCCTGTCCAGCTCATCATGGAAATCAATTGCTATGTGGCGCAGTTCCGAGAGCTGCTCATCTTCATTGGCCAGTCGCGTGATTCGCCGGAGCTGCGCGAGAAAATCCGCAAGATGCGACGTAGCTGTGTGGATGCCTGCAAGAATTTGGCCCATCTGATAACGCCACAACGGCGTCACTGCCTCGCCAGTCCCAGTGAGAACAACAATCTCATGCTGCTCTACCACCTGACGCAGCAGTTCCGTCACGAGCTTATCAAGAGCCATCACCTCATTCAGCTGGTGCCGTACGACATGACCGAGTATTATGGTAAGTAGCAACAGCTGACCCAGTTGAAATGTATTTGTAAATGGTTAAAAGGCTTAAATGTGTGTTATATATGACCGAAAAAAAGAAAAGCTTTTATAGATCTCACTGGAATGGAATGTTAGTGTTCTATTCTATTTAATTGTTAATACTGTAGTAGGGTATCTCCTAGTTGAGCCAGCAACAATCCAAGCATTTTAACTTATTTTGAACTAATTGTTTTCCACTTTTAGCACCAGCTCGCACAGCTCCCTCGAATCTGGGCAATGTGATTAGCCAGATATTGTTGTGCAAGCAAATTAATCCAGATTTTCAGCAGGAGGAGCTGTGCAGCATAAGCAAGGATGCGCAGGAGTTGAGTGAACTGCTCAGCGACCTACAATCACATTTGCCCAGCCCCGAGGTATCGAGTGAACCGGACCTGCATCTCTCACACAGCGGTAAGTAAAATGCGGTGTGAAATGAACTACGTAAATAATATTCAAGCCTGATTTACGCCCTCCCCCTGCTTGCAGCTGGTGTTAACCTGGCCTTCATAAATGCACCGCCCGCTTGGTATAAACAGCATCGACGTCGCAGCTGCCGCAGTCGCAGTCTCTGCTGTTGTTTTAAGCCATCCCAAGCGAATTCGCTTTGAAAATTGACAGGTAACAGGTAGATGAAAGTTGTGCACTATCTACATGTGAGACCACTTAATACCCTATAAATTCCAATTTCCAATTGTGTTTGCTCAATAGCTCATGTATCAATAAATTATAGTCTTAGTCTGTCATTACTTATCGACCATCCCACAGGAAATCCAGAATAAAGTTAGTACTGATAATAATCGACTGTATAATTCATTGAAGAAATATTACTACAGTTAAAAATATTTTATGACAATAATCACAAAAGCTGAATGCATAGGTTATCTTTCCTTGAAAGGTTATATTAATATAATTTCGCATTGACAATTGCCGCCATCGTATCGAGATAATCCACTTTATATTGAATGGGAATTACCCACAAACAATCATTTCTGTGAAATGTTTGTTTTTGTTCTTACTGGAATGCTTTCATTCTATATGTTTCGTTAACTTATCTAAAGCTTACATAGGAAATTCCACAAAAGCATTTGTTAACATTGATAACGCTTCGTAATTCTCTAAAAGTGCCTCGTGACTATATTCAAAATGTGGTTTACTCTTTTCCTATCTACAAGCTACAAAACAATATATAAAAACCAAATTGATCTGAATCACATTTTTTCTCTTCTTTTTTTAAAGAATTTAAAAAAGTACAAATAATATTACTATATTTGTTATTTATGCATACATTTCCATTATACATATTTAAACAATTAAGCTCTTAGAAATGGTTTTTGCTCACCTTTTACATTTTCCGGTAAATTAGGCGCCCACCCACCATAAATATAGATTATATCATAAATTGGAAAAACGGTAAACTTTCGCTGACTGTGTGTAAAAATGTTTACTGCAGCAAACCTGTAACCAGCAACAAGGAAGTGAATGTGGCACAAGGCAATAAACAAATTATGTGGGAAGCGGCAACGCTCAACAAAGGACAGCTGTAAAGATTTACAAGCAATTTGCTAACAAATACTCAAAATATCAAAAATAACAGTAATGCATATATACATATAAGCCAATGCCAATTCAGGCGGATAATAAAGATGATGAAATCTGTGCCAATTGTGCCTTGGCAACCTTCAAAAGCTGGAAGTTCCACAAGTAGATTGTCAGATTTGTTGATAAGGCGCACGCGTTATATATATATATATATATACACATATATGTATGTGAAATGTACAACTCATTAGCAAATAATCTATAAGAGCAGAGTTCTACTTACAAGAGATTATAGAACGCGCCTCCATATTAAAAAAAAACATGTGTCTCATTTGATTTTAATTTTTGAATATATTTTAATTTTAAAAATATGCCTTTGTCTTTTACAAAACACATCTCTACATTAAAAATATATAATATATGTATGTGTATACACTTTTATGTAGCTCTATATAGTAGATATATGTATATATATAAGTATAGGTGTATATATAAGGTATAAACTTCTAGTATATGTCATATGGATTTTCACAGAAAATCTTCAACTTTCTTCTTTGAGTAATGCTTACTTTCCAATTGTTTTTAAACTTTTCTTTAGCATATTTTTTTCTTTTTATTTTTTTTAAATATTTTTTTTTTTGCTTGTGCGTTTTTTTGTTTGCGCTGTTTTCTGTGTTGAGCATTAGGCGTTCTATGGAAGATTCATATTTTTTGTATTTCCAACGAATTGTTAATAAATTTTTAACTTTTTTTTTGTGCACAATAATTTGGCATTGTTTTTTGTTTTTACACGAGGCAAAAGCAACAACAAACAACTAAAATGTTAACAATTATATTTTTAGATCGTTGGACTCTCATTTTAGCTACAAATATTAAATTCACTATTTGATTACAAAACATTTTTCGTGTTTTTTTTTTCTTTCTGGCTAATATCACCGTTATCACTGCAGAGCTCGACTTGAGCTCAAGCTAAATGTAGTCTCTTGTTTTTGATTTGTGTGTGTTTGTGTGCGTGTGTGTGAGTGTGTATGTGTGTGTGTGTGTGTGTGGTGCCATAATTACAGTGTAAACAAATAATTAATTAACTGCTTAACGCTAATTCAACACAAGCAATGAAAACTCAACGCGTACACAACAACAATAACATTTTTTGCGTATAAGAAAAGAAATAAAAACACTAAGAACTTATAAAAAAAACTTAGTTAATTAAGCACTAAAATTTAAATATGAAGTGAGAGATTCCCCACTCGCTCCCACTCTCCCTCCTTCTTTCTCGCCTCCTCTCTGCGTTTGAGTGAGCAGCTAATGCAGCAATTAAAATAAAATGTGGTGGACTTGTTGTTTGTTGGCTAATGGTTTTTGTGGCATGTGGCAAATGGCTGTTGACGATGATGATGATACTTTTGTGTTTTAGGTGGCGCCAAAACTTCTTTTGTTTGAAAAGGAACACTGTACTGTATATATAAACGCTGCAAGGCGACGGAACGCCTTTTTCTTTAGATGCGCGTTATTTTATTTGTTGACGTCGACAGCTGCTCCAGACGCGAGCACAATTCCTGTGCGAGACGCAACTGATTCGCCGCTGCAGCGGCACAGGATGTTGCCGCTGTTGCCGAGGCTGTGGCTGCCACGGGCAGTTGCTGCATTGCCATTGCCTCCGGAAAACTGAGGCAAACGCCCAACCAGCGTGCTTTGCCGCAGGCATGCGACTGCAAGGAACAAAACGGGTACAGATTAGCTAATGAGTTCCACTTTTCAATTCAAATGTCACACTCACCATAGCAAAGTCACGTTTCCATTGCACTGCACACTGTCCATCGCAGAGGGGGCAGGGACGATCAAGGCTATAGCCACCGCATTCGCTGCAGTCGAGCGAAACATGATCATCGGTCCAGGAGACACCGCAGGTGAAGCAGGAGCCCAAATGCTGACGCAACTCCTCAATGGTCAGCACACTGTCCATGTTGATCTCCAACGGGCTGCCTACCAAATCGGGCAATGAGGCAGACAGACCCAAGTTGTGATGACTGCAAAAGGACAGAAGACAAACGTAATCCATTAGCAACCATTTTAATTTATAATTAGAGAGTGATCTAAATTTATTATAATTTTTAGCTACTTCATATGACTTAACACATCTTAAAAGCTTCTATCAACAGCTAAAAGTCCACAGCACGTCCCACATTTATAGCCGTCAGGGTTTCACAGCAAGCCCGAATAAATTATGATCTAACGAACACGTACCCCTTTAGTGCATTTAAATTATAATGCGACGGAGACAACTTCTAGCTGCAAGCTTATGGTAGCTCAGATAGAAGGCGCAGCTCACCAAGCAGCACCTGGACGCCGCACAGGCCATGACCTTGCATGGTGGGCGGAGATTGGGGCGAGGCGTGCGCTGTCATTGGCGTGATTATGATAATGAGCTGCGTGACGGCTTGACGGCAGAGGCAGAGGCCGCAGCGTTTCGGGACTGTACAAACGACAATAGCAGAAGCAGCAGCAGCAGCAACAACAATAACAATAGCAACAAATGTGACAGAAGCGGCAGACGGCAGCTTTCGCTTGATCATGTGAGCGCCGCATCGTCGCCAGCTTTTATTGTTAGCACCAAGAGAGTGACAATTAATGAGTGCACAGAGAGAGAGAGAGTTGAGAGCGAGAGAGAGTGCGTGAGTGTAGGTGTTTTTTAGTAGATACGTGGATGATGCCTTGTGTCTGATACAGACAACAACAACAACAACAACAAGAACAACAACAATTATGCAGTATGCGGCATTTTGCTAATGACAACAAAGACTGTGCCAAATCGTGCTATCATTTGCTATTGTTGTACTCTGCACCTCGAATACGAATACGATTAGATTGCAAAACTATGAATGGGGCGCCATTTAACAGTCACTGTTACAGTCACTGTTAACACTCAGCACCCAGTTCCCCATAACTGACCATGACTTTGTTTACAACGCATCGAAATTTGGCGCATATATCGAATATATCGAAGGCTGTCGACCTGTGCGAGGGGGCAGGGCCACATTTGGTGCTGTTGTCGTTCAAAAACATAACAAAAAACGGAAATAGAGCTTCCAGCTAATTTCTGTTGTGAATCACACGGCGTATGAGCAATCTGGCCATAGATAGAATGTATCTTATTGTTTTTGTTTGTTAGCATTGATTAGCATTTGTATCTACATATAGTATCTACTTGAATTGAACGCTTTTAATTATAATTATTACCAAAGTCACACATTTCGTTTGAAAAATGTATGAATCAATGCAGTTACTTTGAAAACATTTCAATTTTTAATTACACTAATAGAAGTAAATAAAACTAAAAATAAACTCATGTCGGTATATCTATTATGTCTTATATATAGTATAACATCTATAGTAAAGATCTTAAACGGCTACTTACGCCAATGGACTGCAAATGTCGGCAATTTGGGTGGCATGTACGCTGGCACTCGACATTGTTGCTGTTGTTGTTGGTACTGCAAATGGAAAACCAGAAATAAGGAAAAATGTTAAAAACACAACAATTAACAAAAGTTCAGTATAAGGGGGGCTTATATAGGGGGGGCATCCATATGTCAGGGGCAGAGTACAACAAAAATGTATACAGGTAAACAAACGCACGAAGGTAAACGAGCAGCTTGTATAGCTTGTATTGGGAAGTTTATTATTAAAGCTAGTTGTGAGTGCGAGTGTGTGTGGTTGTTTTTGAGAGTGGGGGTATTATAAAACACTTAAATGTCGAAAAAAAAAGAAAAATAAATAAAATTGCATGACAAAACCGCAGCGAACCGTGCACAACTGTACACGATGCTGTTCTGTATACGAAACAACACAACTGGCAAGCTTTATGATCAATATACATTTAAGTACATGTATATATAGAAAATGTCAATAGACGACATTTTTCTTCAATGCGAAAAACAATAAACAAAAATAGTTGAGCTAAGATAACTTCAGGAAGAGATGAGTTTGCAGCTGCTGCTCCTAATGCGTGACACAATTTGTCACAAAGCTTTTAATACTTTCCGTGAAAGAAAATGGTATAAAATTTGAATGGCAACCAATAAAATCCGGTTAAAAGCGGCCCATTACGGCTGTAAAGGCCACAACAGTTGGTATAACGCGATGCGTCATATCTCAATGAATGTTGTTTCTGGTTTCTTGTGCTTTGCTTTGGTATTATTGCTGTTAAAACCCAATTTAAATTTAAGTTTTAATTTGTGCTTATAATGTGTGTGTGTTGTTTCTTTTTTTTGTAATTTTACATTTGCAGCAAAATTATTTATGAAAGCTTGTAAGTGCATATATAGTATATAAGTATATATACTGCACTGCCAATGTATTTATAACTTATGTGGTCGGCACGAGCGCCGTGTCTACCGTCAAATTGTGATGCGCAATCTTTGCTGATTTTGGCAGCATTGCAAAATTTGTATTTTTGAGCGCGACGATAGCACATGACTGCGTCGTTGGTTGCTTGGCAATAATATTATACGCTTATACGCTGCTGTCATTATTGTTGTTGTTGTTGCTGCTTCGGCCCGTCTATATTTAGTTGATCATATGATGAAAAATGTAATCAAATTTGCGATTCGTGCGAAAATTAAAGCAGCGAACGGAAGCGAGACAAACTGCAGCAGCAACGAGGAGTTGAGCGAAACGCCATTTTACAGCATGCTAATGTAAATGTTATGTTAATGCTGCCAATGTTAATTGAGTGTTCCTTTCTTCTTTTTTTTATAGCAAATCGCAAATGGCGGTTAAAACTGTGAAAAGTCTAATATAATTTATTTTTGCACACGCCGCATGCACTCAAGCATACACATTAATATACAGACAAATTTTCTGTTTATAGATATATATATAGACTCAGCATGCAATGCGGTAGCCACAACTCACAACTAGTTGCATTTAATTAAGTTTGATGTGATTTATTTATAGAAGGGCAGTCGCACACACACATACACACTGAGGCAGCACAACAGAATGCAAGTTTTGTTTTGCTGTCTCTGTCTGTCTGCTTGTATCGAATTTACTGTGGGCACGGAAATACTTACAATTTGTTTTATGGTTGTTGTTGTTGCTGTTTTGGTTGCTGTTGTTTCAACAGTATATCTGATTGCTAACGGCGCAAATAATTTATTATGCGCTATTAATAAGCCAAATTGGGATTTGTTGTATTATAGTTTGTTTTTTTTTTGTTAGCCTTGCGTAAGCGACAACAATGAAATTGCTTGACAATTGCTTTTAAATATGTAATTGCAATTAATTGTTTGATTGGTTTAACTTTTCACACGCGTAGCACGTTCGCAACAGTTAAATACACACAATTGTTTATGTTCATTAATATCGTGACAGAAGCTGCAGCACACTTTTTTAGTTGGGCTTTTATTATTATAGAAACGTTGATTCGAAACAAAATAAACTTTCTGTAGTTTATGAGCTAAAAGCCAAAAGACCAAGTGGCGTGCACGACAACACAAAATTGACTGAAATGAAGTCGTCGCTCGGTTCGCGTTGCTTTTATAGCAAAATCGGCGGATGTGTGCGAGCGAGTGCGCTACACACCGAGAGAGGGCGAACACAAAGAGTGAGCGCGAGCAATAACAAACAGTGAGTGAGTGAGTGTATTACCGATATTGCAGTCCCTGTTGCTGAGTGCGCGTGCAAAGGAGAGCGAGAGAGAGAGCGCGAGATCGCGAGCACATGTATGGAATGGAATGACAAAGCAAAGCTAACGAACTTGTCAGCTCGAAATTTGAACAGCACCAGCACCAATACATTGACAGGCAGCAACTGCCTCCGGCGTAGGGTAAATCAAAGTTAATGCCAAAAACTCATTCAGTTGATGCTGGCCAAATTCGCCAGCTGTATGCGTGTATTTATGTAGTTGGCAACAGGCCTTGCCTTATGATAAGCACTAAAACAAAATATCACTTTTTTCCTCTCTCTCTTTGCTGTCAGTCAGCGCGAGTGCGCAGACATTGAGAGAGCGAGAGAGCGAACGCACGTTCGTTTAACGGTCAAATATACAAGGCAATAACAAAATATAGAAAGATACGAATACAAATATAAATGTACATATATTTTGAGAGTGTAATACGTATACGCGGCGTCAAACAAGTCTAGTACATTGACTAAATGTAAACTCGAGGGGTTGTTGACGTAGGTAATTTGGACAAGTCAATACAGACATAAAAAACATCAACACGACGCGGCAACCACCGTCAGCAAAGACAACCTTTCATTTGAATAACAAATCATTTTTTTTTGCTTGTGACAGGTAGAGTAATGTCCAGGGACGCGAACTGCAGGCAAGTGAAGGAAATAAGTAGAGTGAGATAAATAGATCCTCAAGCTGGATAAGAGGCACATAAATTACTTGACCTGCGCTTTATGACTTAACTGGAACTGTTGATCCCAAATGCTTATCTAAAAACGAGTTCATAATCTTATCGATGCATAGCCAATAACTATAGCATGAAATCTAAAACACCTGTAACGGTAAACTTTCAAAGTCTAAATGCGAACTAAAAATGTACATAAATACAGATATACTTATATAAAGGGGGCTCTAGCGGTACCGCAACTGTAATGGAAATTGCCAGCGCAAGTGCTGAAAAGCAAATACAAAATATTCGCATGTTAATAGGAATTGTTTATTTTTTTTGCTGTTTTTTAAATCTTTTTTTTTTATTTATTTATTTTAATTTTTTGCACTACACGAGTCGCGCGTCGCGCCATCCAGAGGCTCCAATTTCGCTAGGTTTACGAAAATGAATAGCAGAGCAGCCCCAGATCAACTTAAAATTGACCCTCGCAAAAAATAATGCAATTCAGCAACGGCGACAAAGCTAACGTACAACTCAAAACTATAAACAGACTTTCATAGAAACACACAAATATACATGCATTTATATTCTAAACAATTGATCTTTATTTAGAAAAGCAAGACGATGTTCATGATAATCATGATCATCATCATGCTATTCCCATAGTTCATTTGTGCTCCGGCCCACTTTTCGACTGACATTCAACTTTGAATGCGGCGCAGTTTCATTTGTGATTTGTTTTTTTTTCTCTTTTTTTTTTTTTGTTATTATTATTTTGTGGGAAGAGACCATTGTCATCTGAGAAGGTCGCGCGGCAATTACTTGAAACACCTCCGAACTCATTCAGAAATTGCGTCAGACAACGTGAGCTATATTAAGATGTACCAATAAGTCAGAGACAAAAGGAAATATATAACAAACCAAATCAAATAATATTTAAATAATATTTATTTTTGCAAACCTTTTAAAAAAAATTTTGAAGTGCACTCTGTTCGTATTTGTTGTGTATTTGTGGTACATATTTAAGTTAACGGCTTGAAACAAATACATGCATAATGTATGCACAGGTAGTTCAAGGAGTGCCTGCATTCAGGGTTGTTGCAACTTGCAACCCTGGCATGCATTCATTGAAAACAATCGAGAAATCAAAAACTAAACTTGAACTTAAGCTAAGAGCGGCCTTTGAAATGGATCTATGAGAATGATTAATTACAAAAAAGTTTATGACTCGCGCTCTGTCTCTCCGAATAAATAACCCGTGAAGAAGATAAGAAAGTCAATAATAGAAATCAGAACTGGGAGTTCAATAACCGACCATCAGTTTATGAACTTGTACATGACATCAAATACATACATAAGTAATGTATAAAAATAATGTATGCTAATGAAACATACATAATTATATAGAAAGGTATAAAAATAAAGTATGCTAATGAAACATACATAATTATATGGAAATGTATAAAAATAAAGTTTGCTAACAAAACAATAAAGATCTGCATTACTTGAAGAGCCACCCTCGCTGAAAGGCAGCTGAACGGTAACACACAGAGAGAGAGAGAGGGATGGAGATGGACTGGGAACACGAACAAGTGCGGCTTGAAGACATGCGCTTCCTCTTTAAGTCATCTGCATCTGTTGAAGCAATTCGCTTTTTATTTCATTTGTTTCAGATACGCGGCTATGCAAACAAAGCTGCGCCTGCGAGTGTCTCTCAATTGTTGTGCGAGTTGTGTAAATAAATAATACGAATTTATATATATTTCTGTAGGTATTGGTTGGTTGGTTTTCTGGATGTTATGAGCTTCGATCTGACTAGCACCAAATGTGCCCAGCTAAACACACAACAGCAGTTGACGTCAATGCACAAAAAACAAACAACACTACGCCCTAAAAAAAACAAAAAGCAAAAATTTAATAATATTTGTATGTCACCAAAAAAAGAAGACAGATTTTAAATGCATTGTTTTGATCATGAACTCAAAATTTCGGTTGGACATTGAGCATTGAATGATTCACGGTGTTTACGGAGAATCTAACAGAATTATACTTATCGATATTAAACTGAGAAATTCCGGGTTAACGGCGTCAATCACATATAAATGAGTTCAAAACAAATCGAAACGAGTTTTATAATATACAAAACCATTGTGCGGGGTTTCCTAACCGATAGACGTCTCTGTAAACAGAATGTTTTAACAATTGTTTACTTAATTAATGCGGGAAAAATACCTCAAACCCAGTTAGGCCAAGTGTATTCTGCCTTAAACTAAGCGGGTTCTTTCATTGAGAAAAGCCGCCGCTCGATCAAAAATAAAATATAAATAAAAAAATTTGCTTTTAGCATACGAGTTGGCAGATAGATGGGTAAAGAATTGCACAGCTGTTGACAATGGCAATTAGAAGAGTGTGAATTATAAATTACTGACAGGAATAGGAACTTTGGATATCGTTCCGTTCCACGTCTCGCGCTACTCGAAAAGCATTTGCATTACGGAAAAGTTCCGCTAACAAAATTTCCATGCATTCTAAGAATGATTTGCATGGGGTGAGAAATTCCTCAAATTGTGAGAATTTCAGCTTAGAATTATTTGTATAGTAAATTAAACTAGCTCAAACTTTCAACAGAGTTGTAGATGAAAGGGAAATGTTATTAACATGGTATGTTAAACCACAAAATAGGTAAACAGCTGCAAGGTAGTATTGACACACTGTTAAGAAAAGCCGTCAAGTCATCATTAAACATCATTAAGTTTATAATGAATGTGTGGCTTTCCACATTAGGGCTATAAAAATTGCAATGTGAATGATATTAAGAAATGACAAAGGCTGCCTTATCTTTATAGCTAGCATAATTGATATTTTATTGATTGATAACGTTAAAGTGCATGCCTGTTGGAAAAGAGCCGATAAACAAAAGGAATTTGGCTGAGTAGCACATTATTTTATTAGAGAAAGTAATAAATAATTAAATATAAAGAAAATAACAAATTTAAAGGCAGCTGTTTATTAAAGAAAGTGTTCACACCTTGTACTACATCAATTATGTATTAATCATAATATTATTGAAAGAAAACACAAATGTACGTCATTTGTTTGTTATTATAAAAACTGTACATTATTTGTGTGCTTATTTTTATTTTAGAATTCACCGGGACGTATTTATAAAAGATGATTCTAGAAACTATTTTTGCTGCGTTCCAAGCCGATTTAAATTATTATTAAAGTTAATTTGCAGCACCCTAACTCAATTTGCAACGTTATTCATGTTACAATAGGCGGGAGATCAGTTTAAATATAGGCAGGCAGCTATATATATATACCATACATATTTATATGCATATGTACCGCCATACTCATTACATATAATAATATAATATTCTTGGGAATTGTTATAAAAAAACTCGTTGAGTATTGCGTCATGTACGTATGTGTGTGTTTATAAAAATATATATAACTGATTGTAGTTCTTATAATATATTTATACATCGTATAGAATATTTTCCAGGAATTGCCCAACAAGTGTTAAATGGAATAAGGTCCAAATCAAGTACGTAAATCTGATTTACATTTGCATCGCAAATCGATAATCGAAAAGTAAATAAAAAAACCCAATAAAACAGTGGAACATGCCCCTTCTTAGAAATACCCCAACACCACATAGGATTATTAGCTGACGTAAGTAGAATTTGTGTATAACGAGTTGAGCATATATAAACTATTGAATATTGACTATAAGAATATTGACCCTATCGATCGATTTTATGACAATCCTATTGTATATAATTATATATATAGATATAGCCAAGACCGCCTGTCCAACTGTTTCTAATGATTTTTAAAGTATTGACATATCTGAGCTGGTCAGTGAATATTCCGGATTAAATAACAATCATTAACATTAAAAAACTTTATCAAGTACTTCAATTAAAAACGGTTAGGGGGTTTTTCTAAAATGTAAACAAATCAAATATATATGTATATATATACAAGAGTATGTAATCTTCGGTGTGCCTTAGACTGCCGCACTTTCTTAATTTTCAATAAAATTTGAAATTTATTATGTTCCTAAATTTTAGGGAGGAGCTAACTAACTAGATCTCCTCTATAAATCAACCACTTCTATGATTTTTAAAATTTTTGAAACATGGATAAATATAATTTGCAAGCAATGTCAAATTAAATATTAGTATCTAATATTTGTTTGATTTATTTGCTAGTCAACACGCTAGTATCGCGTGACAAGTCGTTCAGAAACAAAAGAAAAAGTCCCTATAATGCTATTGATATAGTTCAGCTTAAAATTGGGTAAACAGTGCAATTAACAGTTTAGTCCGAATTAACACTTAATCAATATGCTAATTACACACGGCACAATTCAGTTTAGTCCGAATGGGTTAAGGATTGTTTCAACTGCTAATGGATACTTCTCAATCTATATATGTATATAAAGTATGCAAATATATAGCAAGTGTGTCTCTTCTGGGAAACTCAAGTGGTCTGACCGACTATTTAGTTGACGTTTTTTTTTTATTATTCTAAAAACATTTTAACTGGCTGACGTCGTCATGAAAGCAACTTGATTATGAGCATCTTTTCGCTGGCATTTGTGTTAGATTTGCGTCGCACGAATCGCTTATACACACAGTGAGAGTGAGCGAGACAGGGAGAGAGGGCGTGAGAAAGAGAGGTAAAGAGAATGGACTGAGCTGTGAGTTAAGTTTCCAGTTTAAACCGATTGCTACTAAATAATGTCGTAGTCGTTTCTCATTGCTCGTCTCACGACACAGCCAGTGTGTGTGTGTGTGTGTGTGTATGGGTGTGTTAGTGTGTGTGTGTGTGTTAAAATTGTAAATTGATAAAACAATGAAGCGCTGCAATGAAATGAATGAATGAAGCGCAATTTAAATGGAAATCAATATGTAGCATATAGTATAGTATATATGTAGCAAGTATAGATATATATAAAGATATATATATATATATATATGTAGTATATACTATATTGTAAAGAATGCGTTGTTGACTGACCTGCAGTTTAAACTGTGTCCCAGCCCTGAGCCACTGTGAATGCCAAGTGGTTTCATATGAAACACATTTGCGCACGTTCCACTGACACTCGACTTCGACGTCCGAGAAATTAGAAGGCAGCTAAATCAGCGCCGGCTCAAGTAACACCATCGTTGAGGTTATTACCGGCTGTCGGACAAACGAATCGTTTAGAAACAGACAGACAGACAGAATCTCAACTGGCGCCAATTTGTATTATGAATCAAAACGCATCATGCCACCCATCCTCCCATTATACATGTATATATTTACTCATGAAACTGGCGACAAAAAGGTCAAACTCAATCATCAAATTGCAATTTTAAAAAAATTTGTATTTATTTATTTTATTTTTTTTTTGAATATGAGGCGACGCGTGGGCATGACAGCTTATCAGCAGCAGCAACAACAACAACAACAATACAGAAGTCAAGTCTAGCCGTCCTGAGCCGAGACTGAGAGAGCGGGCGAGGCTGTTGCCCCCCCTTCGTGTCGTATACCTTATGTCATGATGATGTCGGCAACATTTCAATAAACCGAATATGAGTAAAAGAAACGAACAAAAACCTAGCGAAAAAAAAAAACGCTGCCTAACTAAACGTTACCCAGTAGCCAAGTTTTGAGTAGAGTTCAAATTGTAGATTTAATAATAACTTAGGGTTTTACAGTATAATCGGTTGGGAGTTCTCAGCATAGTTATGTAAGCCAATTAAGTTACGGGCTGTGGGCAACACAAAAAATTAATATGCGCATTCTAAGTTGTGACATTAAAAATTCATGGAATCTATTTATAAAGAGCACTGCAGCTATTTATGACTAATCTATATCATATAGCATTTTGGTGATTCAGTTCAACAATTTTGCAGTACATTCCAGTTGTGAACTGGTCTATGCCAGTTGTTAAAGTAAATAAATAACTACGCAATCTGTCATGGAAAAAACATAAACATTTGACAGCTTATGCTTTGGTATTTGGTATTTACTTGTTAAGTATACGATTTAATTCGTTTGTTATTCATTTGATTTCCAAATGTAAATACATAATATTCGTAATTGAAATAAAGATCGAGTGCAAATTATAACACCCTATATTTTCCCAAACAAAACTGTTAATATCATATACAAATATGATATGTGTGAGCAAAATAATAATTATTTGTATTTAATATTACATATTTTCTCAGAAATTATTGCCAACAAAATGCGAAGATATAATAACAATAATATATGGTAAATAAATAAATTGTAAAGCACTAACTTATTTTTTTCGAGTTTTTCCTTCCATTAAACGAATTACCAGTTGTCTATTAAATTTTGTTAGATCGGGATGCAACATATTATTATGTGAGAATGCATATGCCACACAATTCTCAAGCATAGGGTATAAATAGTCTGCGCGTGGCATACAATTTGCTTTTGTCTATAATGAGCATGGGAACACAATAAACATAAGCGAAACACTACGAAGGTGGCCAGAGGAGCAAAAGCATGGGGCACGTGGGAGGCGGGGAGGCAGGCAGTCTGCACGGTGGTAGTGAGAAATTGAAAACGATTTTATTTTTAAAATTTGTCATTACGTTTGTCGTTTTAATCAGCAAATTTTTTTTGCAAGCAAATTTGCATGACAGAACCCCAGGCAAACAAAATGCGAAAAAAAAACACAAAAAAAAAAACCATGGGAATAAAAAACTTTGGCACCGAGTGCAGTTCTGTGCAGTTTTTTAACGAATGACAATCGAGACGGCAATAACGATGTAGTGAGGGGAGGGGTAGGGGGAGGGGTAGGTCAATGTCTGTCGCCGATCACCGGGCAAATCGTAGACAGACTAATGATGTAAGTGAGTGCTATTTTGCAAGCAAATGTTGTTTTTGTGTCTGGCACCAAACTGCGATTCAAGTGATTCATTAATTAGTGAGAGTGCAAAGATAAAATGCAAATCACGATCATCGCAACGTATACGACAACGATAAGGGAGTCTAATTATAAAGATAAGGTAATTACATTGGGAAAGACCGACCAGCAAACGAGCACACGATTGTTAACTCATTGCTAAAGCATTTAATTGCTCATTTATAGAATCTTAAGTCTATGCCAATAGATCAGATTTCTATAGAAGTGCAAAGCCTATCTTTATACTCAATACTGGGAAATGTGTGATTGCAATTTGTTCATTGTTTATTACATATGTTATAACGAACTGGCGATAAGGGTAATATCTATATATTAGCACATAGGATATAATACCAATTCATTTGAAATGTGATTCTAAGTCAAACAATCGTAAAACTTCTGTTTCTAAAGCCTTATACAATAACCTCTAGCTAAGGCTTAAGTGATACACATATTAAATCCCATCTAAATATTTATAGAGCAGATGCGATAATAACTATTTCAATAACATTCGAGACCGTATTTATTTTGACTCAGATTTGCGCTGATATCACTGCAAAAATTCCAAATTAAATATAATTTGATTCACGTTTTTTTTTTTTTTTTTTTTTTTGGGTTGAGGGTTATGTTAATATTAAACTTATATGTACTTGTATACTTTTCCATAAACTTTGTACCTCATAAACAGCAGCAGCAGATATGAAAACATATTGCTAAATTATAAACAGTTTTCCCTTTAACTTCCCCTTCTTTCAGCCGTCAGCATTTGACACGCAAATACGACGTGGGCGATTAGTCCAATTGCCGGCTAGTAGGTTTCCCAAACAGTTTACACGTGTCGACTTAAATTAAACTATAATAAATTAACAAATAATGAACACGCAATTGCGCGTTAAAAAAAGAAAACCAGTATGTTAAAATTTTGCACAATTTTGGCGTTTAAATGCAAAGGAGAGCAACAGTTGCTGCTGATGGAGTCGTCAACCGTTCGTGAAACAAGTCACATGAGAAACGCGTGTCTTTCATAAATCCAAATGCGACAACAGAAACGTGTGAATAAAGCGGGCACACGCTTTGTTTATATGGTTAATCAGATCGCAGATAAACTCGAAACCAGACATAACAATTAGCACACAACATTTTATTCCATAATTTGACGGGTGCTTAGCGGGTGTGTCAACGTTGGAGTCAATTCCGACCGTACACATAAAATTAGTGGTTGATTAGAAATTCGTATTATATCCACAAATTATATACAATTTCGTAATTTTGTAGAAATTACAAAATTTACTTAAATTTACTTGCAATTGACAAGCTGAGATTTTAGATCAGATCAGTAATGGATGTCATTATAAAGCAATTAATTATTTATTCATATCATCGATGCCTTTTTTAAATTTAGAAACAAAAGCTAAAAATAAGCAGGCATCGATTATTTTATTTAGATGCAAAGTGATCTGATATAAATTGGAACAACTTCAAGCAATTATAGCTATTTCGTCAGTTTGTATGGCTTTCAAACGGTAAATACATTTACAATCGATCAATAGCGAGTGACAAGCCGTGACTTAAGATCTTGATCACATTTTGATGGATTTCATGTATAAAGCAATTCATTCTTTTTCCGTTCAATTTTATCGATTTCTTTATAATTTTAGAAACTTGAGCTAAAAATAAGCAGACATCGATTATATCATTATCGATTACGGTTGCATTCAGTAACAAAATGATCTAACATAAATTGATGGCCGCTGAATTTAGAATTATATATTTTATGGCGGACGACCCATTTGAGCGATAAAGCTAACTATCGCTGCCAATTGATGTTAATAAAAGTGTGCGCCAGTTTCCGCTCAATCATCTGTATGGAAAAAAAAAAAAAAAAAAGAAGAAATAAAAATTGCAAGTGGGTCGCACAAAGAGCACAGGGACGCGATATGGTTATACACATACTATATACATATATATACATATATTTTATATCTGCCGTATACGTCAAAGTACGTGTGTGTTTAGTGGGCCACGCCCACGCACCTGTTAATTAGCGAGCGATTGGAAAATAACGCAGCTGATAACATATTACTAACTGCCAGTCAGCGCCGTCTCTGCAATGGCAAACATTGCGAATAAAAAAGTTTTCCATTCTGAGTTTTAAGGCCTGTTCTTCTATCAGTTGACTGGGTGATTGGACGATCGTAAATATTTATAGAACTAAAGGTAAGCAGAGCTCGGCTCGTCCAGTCTATAAATAAGTCGAAAAGCTAATGTGCGCTATTTAGCAACGTCTGCTAATATTAGTCTGATTGCATAAAAACTTAATTATACAACTGCTGTATCTATAAATATGCGATTCCAGGAGGAAAATAAAATTAAGTACATATTGTTTCTATTTTTAGTTAACAGACGCACAAATATTTGTCAGTTATATTTAATCAACGAAATATTTTACAAATTTACGTTATTAATATATATTTTTGTATATAGTTAGGATGTTAAATTCGAACTTCTTCAACTGGTAAACTACTAACTGCTATTTGACATATTTGTATGGAATGAGGGTAATCGTACATACATAAATAATAACTAAGATTTGAACAATTGATATTTTGCTGCTGATAATTATAATCGAATCAAGCTTACCCATAAAATTTAAATTCCTTAACGCAACAGCGCAGCTATTTGTTGCTGTTGTCAGCTTGTCAATAATGACTGCCGGGGGTCCGGAGCAAAAGTCCGGATCATCCACATCAAAGATAATGCCGTCATCCCACTCCGTTACAATTTGTGATGATTTTGACAGCTGTTTTTGCTGCTGTTGCTGAGCTGTTGTCGATGGTTGCAATTGCTGCTGTTGCTGCCCGAAGCTGGTGTTATTGTTAATGTTGCTGCTGCTGTTGTTGCTGTTGTGGCTGGAAAACGAGTTGTTGTTGCTATTTGCTGCAGCGCGTTGTTTCATCTGCAAGCAAAGAGACGCAATTAGTCGCAAGTAGCGGTGTGTGTTGAAAGTACGTGCAGCTATGCAAATGCCAAACGAGACACGTGGCTAAGTGCAAAGTCACAGTAAAATTCACAAGACTGAACATACACTACACCACAGCTGCGAGTTAAATAATAATTTAAGAAATTGATTATATAATGTGCATATTCTTGCACCACTTTAACATACATTATTTAATTTAATTTTAACAATTTTATTTGGTACAGTGTATAAAAGGACGCCTTAAAGAGAGAGTGAGAAAGAGAGGGAAGTAAGAGTAAGAGACAGGACAGCTGTTGCTGCCTGGCTATTAACACAGGAGTTCAAAAATCACACACAAAGAGGGACACACACACACAGACACACAGGCACACATACAGGCTCACATGAATTGAAATGCCAAGGCGAAAATATTGCAAGTAATGCCGCCTGGCAATGCAAATGCATATGCAAAAAATCAATAGATGCACTATTTAGGTGAAGGCTGCATCAATGTGTGCATCTGTTTGTATACATGTACATATACAAATATATATACATACATATATGAGTGTGTGAGCCATTTGTTGTAGCAATGCAAAAAGTAGCGCATTTGTTTTTGTTTTTACAGCTCTGTTTGGCTGTGCGTCTATGCTTGTGTGTGTGTATGAGCTCGGGTGCACTTACCCCAAGCCTTACCTTAGTTCGCAGACGTTTCACCAGTTGCCCAGTGAGGAGTAATTATTGTCTACAACAGTAAACAGTTTTGTGCACTTTAAATATTTGATTTTATTCACAAACTGTTGTAGCTGCACTGACTTAAAAAGCGTTTAAATTCAATGTTTTGCTTGATTTTGCCAGCGGACTAGAATCATTGGCATTCACAGCGAACTGGCAACACGCAACCAGTTGGCAGCCCTCTTGCTGTGTTGCACAAATATTTATCGATAGTGATCGACACGCCACCACAATTATTTCCAATAAGAAAACATTAACTCATACATGGTAGAGCTATTTTTTTTGCAAATATAACAAAGTTCTACATTAATAACGTGCCAAAAATGCACATAAATCTGTTGTTGCAGCTAAAAAGTGAAAAATAAAAGAAGCTGAAGCATTGAAATCGTCAGCAACCTTGCAAAACAACTGTATATGTAGCGCGTCGGCCATGGAGGAGAATATGTGGTAAATAAACATTGACAAAATCCGTCACAGTCGCAGTTGTAGTTGCAGCCTCACAGTCAACGTAGACAACGACGCCGCGTCAGCCCTATGTAATGTAATCAATTATTGTAAAAAGCTCTTTCTTGAGAATTGTTATTGAGGACTATGTGTCTGACTGGCCTTGCCTTGTGGCTGTTGGGTGACATACCGTTGCGATAGATAGAGAGCCAGATAGTGAAAGAAGACGGCAAACAGCTTTTGTCTTATCAGCAACAGCTGTGCTAATTGGACACGTTGAAAACAGAGCTAACAAACGCATTACCTGTTCTTGGGGTGTGCGAAAGAAAGCTTTCAGAGTTCACTGATCATTTGACCGAAGCTTTCGCAATTCTGTTACACTCACTAAATTTCTCTATAACTTCCTGGTTCAAAAGCTCTGCATTGAATTTATATGAAATGATTCACTTGGGATTTAACTTATTTAAATAAAAATTGTATAATTAAATAAATAATACATTTTTCTCTGCAGGATAATTGAGCTGGAGTCGGCGCTGTTGGACGACTGCACGGTGAATGAGGTTTATGGGATATGTCAGGGGAAGCCCCTGCCGGAGGCACTGCGTCCGGATGTGTGGCAGGTGTGCCTTGATGTGCGACACAAAAGCGATCAGATGTCGCTCTTCAATGAGATCTTCGATCTTCCATTTCAAACTCAATTGCGTGAGGATTGCAAACGGATTGTGGAACGCATGGGCAACGATGAGGAGGACAAGGTGTCTGTTGTCTCCGATCTGGAATCTATAATGACATTCTACTGCAAAAATCGCAATCTACAATATGAG
This sequence comes from Drosophila kambysellisi, assembly GCA_035042185.1. Classification (NCBI taxonomy): domain Eukaryota; kingdom Metazoa; phylum Arthropoda; class Insecta; order Diptera; family Drosophilidae; genus Drosophila; species Drosophila kambysellisi. The sequence goes on along the minus strand of JAWNLS010000945.1, from coordinate 2,426,421 downwards.
CCAGAGAACGGTTGGATTGAACTGCTCCTGCCGCTCTTCGCCCTCAAACTGAATCGCTCCGATACGTTCAATCTCTTTGAGGCCATCAGGGACACTTATATACCAAAGGGGTGCAAGCCAAAGGGCAACGTCTTCCATGTATTTCGTTTGCTGCTCCTCTACCATGATCCGGAGCTGTGCACCGTGCTGGATACGAAGAAGATAACACCCGATCTTTATTCACTGACATGGTTCCAATCACTGTTTGCCAACTGCAGCAGTTTATCTGTGATTATCGCCATGTGGGATTTATATTTTCAGAATGCCGATCCATTTATGGTCTTCTTTTTGGCTCTGATCATACTGATCAATGGACGCGATCATATAATGGCCATGAAGACATCGTCCAAGGAGGATATTATCAAATTTCTCATCAATATGCCGTGCGCTTTGGAGGTGGATGATGTTCCCGATTTTTGCTCACTCGCCCAATACTATGCACTGAAAACGCCCACATCCTTCAAGACGGACTATCTGAAGGCGCTGTATGGCAAACAGAACGATTCGCCGCGAAGTCAGGAGGAGTCCAATAAAGTGTCACAGGCTCTTTGCCTGCCCGTCTCCGTCTACGAACTGGTAGAGAATTCTGCCACCGAATTCCCAGTGCCAGATGCGGTTCGCTTCTTTCTCGTCGATTGTCGTCCAGCTGAACAGTATAATGCCGGTCATTTGTCAACGGCATTCCATCTCGACTGCAATCTGATGCTGCAGGAACCGTTGGCATTCGCCACAGCCGTTCAGGGTCTGCTCACCGCCCAGAAACAGGCCATTGAGGTAAATTCGAATGCGGGCGGTGAACATTTGTGTTTCATGGGCAGCGGCCGTGTCGAGGAGGATCAGTACACGCACATGGTGGTGGCCTCATTCCTGCAAAAGAATACACACTACGTGTCCTTGCTCACCGGTGGCTACGCCTCCATCCACGACTATTTTGGCGATCACATGGCCGATTGCCTCGAGGATCACAGCGTCAGCAAGTGTCTCGTCTGTCAGCAGCACAATGTGAAGCAGGTAATTTGTATAATTAAAATATAGTGACACAAAGGATCCTTATATCCTTGTCACTTGCTCAGTCCTTTCAGTACTCATTCCTCATAGATTAAATTTGTGACTAATCAAATACTATTCCATATCTGCAGTCAAAGACCGTTCCGCTGAAAGCGCCAGCGACGACGCCGTCCTCCACCGATCTGTTTAGTAAGTTCTCCGCGGCCATGAAATCCAAATCGGCCGAGGTGAAGGGACGTCTAATGGACATCATTGTGAATCCGAGTGGTGCAAATGGTACAACCAACGCCACGGGCGCCTCCAGCAACGGAGCCCAATCGCTGCCCGCCCAGGAGCGTCATGTGAGCGCCAAGGAGCGCAACGGGAAACGTTATCGGAATGTGGCGCCCGTTTTTAGCATTGACGATGAGAACGAGGATACCTACGATGGAGATGAACGCGATGCGCCACAGCCCGCCGGCGACACCAAGGAAATTGTCAATCTTAATCAATATTTCAAGACGGCGGACATCATCAATGCATTCAAGTGTCAGGATGTCCATATAAATGGCTATATGTACGACAGCCATCTGATAATAACGCCCACACATCTGGTGGTGCTGCGCGAATTGGGGCGTGGCCAGGCGCAGATAATGGTCCGTCGACCGCTGGCGAGCATTGTAAAGATCACAGCCAAGAAGCGACATCGCGATTTGATCACATTCAAATACGGATTTCCCGATGGCGATGGTCTGCTCATCACCGACATGGATCGATTTCTTATACCAAATGCAACAGAGGCCACCGCTCTGGTCTCCAAACATATTGTGCAGGTGCTCGACAATGCAAAGTAGTAGAGATCGGGACTCGAAGTCCCCCATTAGTCAGCCCTTATGGTTAATCCACATCCTTATTTTAACACACACACACACACACACAGAACACACCCAAAAAAGCAATGCGTTTCGCTCTGTTCTCTGAGAACGGTCTAATTATACTAACTATAAATTGGCAATGATTTCCTTTGACTAGCTTTCAAATTGTAGTCTAAACTTTTAAATCAAATCAAATGGGACATGCTGCAACTGTAACATAATTAACACACTTAATCGACAACAACAACAACAACAAAAGTAACAACAACAGGACGACGAACATTAAACTAATCTAAATTGAATGCGATTTGTTCTAACCCAGCACTAAATTCTAAGTTCAAATAAACGAAATAAATTTACCTTAGAAGCCTTGAGACTTACAATATGTAAAGATTATAACAAATATTTATTACAATTAAACAAGGTATAAATAAACATGTATTATATTCGACAAATCATAAACAATTAATCAAGCTTATAACGGTAGATTAAAACATTTAGAAATTTACAGAAAATTAGAGAAATGTTAAGTTTATTAATATAGAAGTCAAAAAGTTTGCAAATGGACGTCTTGTTTTTGGAATCCCGTAAAATTAACTAAGTTTAGTCGCAAATATATTCGTAATTTTTGAGGAATTTATTTCGAAATTAAAGATGAATAATTTAGAAGTCAAATTGTTAGACAAAGTTATAGAATTCCATAAAGGTAATTAGGTTAACCAAGTAGAGTCTCAAATATACTCGTAATTTTTGAGGAATTTATTTCGAAATGAGAGTTAATTAATTTAGAAGTCAAATCGTTAGATAAAGTTATAGAATTCCATAAAGGTAATTAAGTTAACCAAGTATAGTAGCAAATATACTCGTAATTTTTTGAAATTTTTTTTCGAAATTAAAGTTAATTAATTTAGCAGTCAAATCGTTAGACAAAGTTACGGAATTCGGTAAAGGTAACCAACGTTAACCAAATATAGTCGCAAATTTACTCATAATATTTTGGAATTTATTTCGAATTTAGAGTTAATTAATTTAGCAGTCAAATCGTTAGATAAAGTTTTAGAATTCTATAAAGGTAATTAAGTTAACCAAGAAAAGTCGCAAATATACTTGTAATATTTTGGAATTTATTTCGAAATTAGTGTTAATTAATTTAGCAGTTAAATCGTTAGACAAAGTTATGGAATTCGGTAAAGGTAACCAAAGTTAACCAAGTAGAGTCTCAAATATACTCATAATATTTTGGAAATTATTTCGAAATTAGAGTTAATTAATTTAGCAGTCAAATCGTTAGATAAAGTTATGAAATTTCGTAAAGGTAACTAAGTTAATACGTAGCAAAGTCGCAAATAAACTCGTAATGCGTTTATCGAGTTCACAAATGGAACCAGAAAAGTCAACTCCATTAGGCATTAGCAGAGGGCAACAGTTTTTCACAAAAAATATCTGTTATGAGAGAGGGGGGGGGGGGGGCACAATAATTGTGCTTTGCAGACATGGAGCAGGCGCAGTGCGTCCGCAAAGTTGGCCAGGCTCTGTGAATCTACATACGTAAGCAGGCAGTTGGATTCGTGCCGAGTTCTGAGTTTTGCAGACGGCCGCAATTCTTATCAATGACAATGACGTAGATGGTGGTTTCTGTGTGCAGAGCCAGAGATAGAGACAGACAGATGTTGCTGCGCTGTGCCCGTGTCTGCAAATAGCGGAATTTGGGGCGATGGAACATTAAAAACTGTTGCACTACGCCAGCAAGCGGACAGTTCATTCAGAACCATCACAGCACACGGAGCCAAGCAGCCAGCCAAAAAGCAGACTGAACTCTAAACCCCAACGGGCCAAACAGTTGAAGAAGCAGCCAACAGCAGACAACAAAAAGGGTCAAACCTGATCAGACCCATAATTGGGACACTGGGCAAACCCATTTATTTTGCGCGTGTGTGCGTGTGTTAGTTGTGCGTGTGTGTGTTTCGGGAATAATGCAGTTGCCATTGTCATTGTCAGTGTCCGGAAATGGGCATTGCTTGGGGCTGGGACTACTGCTGCTGCTCTTTGTTGAACTGGCGGCAGCGGTGCCAGCATCTGTGCTCGCCCAGAATACGGAGCTATCCACCAATGCGAACAACAAGCTGCAACAGCAACAGCAACAACAGTTGCAGCAACAGCAGCAACGGGAATTGCCGGCAGGTGAGTGTTAAAGTTCAATTTTTCCAAGTGCGTGGGTCTTGTTAAATGTATGTAAATGTGTGTGCTTCTGTGTGTGTGTGGTTGTGTGTGTGTGGTTGTGTGTGTGTGTGTGTGAGTGTTAGAGTAGCCTACGTCAGGCCAACGTGTAGTTAATGCTAAAGGTCATTCGAAAATTTCATGTTTGAAAAATGGACACACGTCTCATGGTCCCATGGTATTGTAAGTGAGGGCCGCATAAGTACCCTATGAGTGTACAGTAAATACTCACTAAAGTGTCCGACACTTTATTTTTATACAAGCCACAGAGATTTTGATCGCAAGATTTGTTTTTTTTTCAACCGAAGCGCTAAGATTTAAGAAGCTTAAAAATGTATTTTATTACATCTCTCCAAAACACCATTCCGATTTAATTTCAAAAGTTCTCGATCAGCAGTATTTACTGTAACAGGTTAAATTTAAATTTAAACAATTTAAAAATAAAATTTTTAAAAACAATATACATATTTAAAGCACGTTCTCTAATTATATTAAACAAATTTGAACAGACTTCAAAAAAACTTCACTTTTAACAACAAAAAAAATTTTAATTTTAAAAATTTAATAATATATATTCTGTATATATTTACTAATGGTATATTTGATATATTTAGTAATAGTACTGTATTCAATAATTGATTTCCATATTGTAAAAGTACACATGATTTTAATATTTATTTTCGAGTTCAAACTTCTGAATTGGGAATTGATCTTAATCCATTTTTAACTCTTTTTAAGTCAAATTTGGATGTGTGCTAAAAATGTATAAAACTCAATTCAGCTTAGCAACGATTTACTGTACGTATGCATATTGTGTGTGTGTGTATGTGTGTGTGTGTGTGTTTGTATGTATGTAAGTAACTTGTAAGTTGAGCACATTAAGCAAAACGCCCACGCGCGCGTTTAAAAACCAGAAGGCAACGGACCACCTAGCATCCTGTCTGTGCTCTCATCTCCGCTTTGCCCCACCCATCACAGTGTTCCGCCCGCTTTCCATTTTCCGCTGTTGGGCTTGCAGGAAATTGCGTAGGTGTTTTTGCCGCAGAGCTCGACGCAGCTCGACAGCTGGTGAGCAGCAGCAAGCAGCAGCAGCAAGCAGCTTGTAACTCTGTCGATTTTAGGCAAAAGAAATATTTTCTTTTTATTTTGGTGGTTGTCATTGTTGTTGTCAATGTTGTAGTTGTTGTTTTTGTAGTTGTAGTTGGGTGTTGTTGTTGTTGATGTTGCTGCTTTGCAACACTGTTCGGCAAGCTGGCTTATTGTGGCATTACAATCATTGCGAGTCATAATACAAATGGATATGGATATACATACACACATACACACACACACATACGTATGTTAATACGTATACACACACACACACACCTACGCAATGCGTGGGCGGCTGCTGCACAAAATGGCGGACAGTCTCCTTGGTATGCAAGTGGGACGTGTGTTTGTGTGTGTGTGTGTGTGTGTCAATGTGTGTGTGTGTGTCTACGTGGGCGCGATTTCATTTCTATTTTTAGACTTTGAGTGGAGCAGCAGTTTTTGCCATTTGCTGCTTGCTGTGTGGCATGTTTGTTGTTGCTGCTGTTGCTGCTGTTGCTGCCTGACGCCATTTGCCTTTCTTTGTGTTGGTCTGCTCAAAAGTATGCAACACATTTTTGTTTGCTGACAAGTCCCCAACAGAGCTCAGATATCTGACGCGCTGTCGCATATTTCATGCTTTTTGCAACAGCAGCGCGACATTCTTTATATAATAAATACATATTTAAATATATATATATATATATGTATCTTTGACATTATGGTTGTTGCGAAAGTAGCTGCTGTGGTTTCAGAAAATAATCATTGAAGCTTGTCAATTGCAAAGTCAACGCCTTGATTGACCGCAAAGTAAAGTTTGGCTTTGATTGGGCACATTTTCATATTGATGTCACAAAGTTTCCATATGCCGTTATTATTAAGTTATTTTCAGGCCGCACTGCCTGAGGACGTTAATTGTGTTGTTGCCAACTTTGCTCAAGCTTGATTCTTGTTATTGGGAGCAGCTGCTGGCCCTGGCCAACGACGAGAACATGGGACCACCAGCCACAGGCCACCGCAATCACAATTCTGTCTGCGTGTGTGCGTGTGTACGCTTGTGTGTGTTTTGTGTGTGTGTGTGGCAAAAATTGAAGAGCAAACAACTTGTTGATATTTTTACAGTTCACTGAATATTTTCATGTTAGCAGCGACAACAAAAACAACAGACAATGCGTAGAACGACGTCAGCAAACGTCAGCGCATATAATTTAGTTGCCTGTTTTATTTATTTATGAAGGCACCCGCACTGCTGCCGCCCAGTGCACAATTTTTCTCGCCGGAGGACATCCAGACGAAACTGAGAGGGGAACAAATTTATTTTTTTTTTATGTATATATATACGTACATATGTTTTTATTTTTTCTCATACCCTCTTGTTTCATGTTGTACACACATTTAGCCAAGGCTCAAGGCTCAGGACGGAGCGCTTGGCAGCATTTGACAAGGCAAACATATGGTCAAGTTGCTGACAAATGGGCACCATAATAAAATGCTTATAGAAACTGGGTTACTTTAAATGAAGGCCACAACTTACTTAATAGCTTATAAAACCAATATATATATTTATTGGAAATGTGTATCAAAGAGTTAGCGAGAATTTTATAATTTAATTAATGTCGTGTGCATGTTTAATTTAAAAGAGTTAATAACACAAATCAGTAAGTTTTAAATGTAGGTTAGGTTAGGTTAGGTTAGGTTAAAATTAAAAGAGTTAATATATCAAAATTATGTTTAATAAAATTATATAAGGCATTTCCCATAGCAATCGGTTTTAGTGATGACAGATTGTTTGGAAATTTTATGTAGATAAACACGGTTTTTTATCTGATCAATTTTTATTGCTGAGCGTTCAATGTACAAATAAATAAATCATTGTTCATCAATTGTATTCCACTTGACATTTGTTATCATGGAATTCAATTGAAAAGAACTTTCTGCAATATGGAGTGCTGAACAGATAAGCCTGCATTTCACAGGTCACAGGAAAATCCCCATAAAAATGTGGAGCGTTAATCGAGTTGTGGCATTGGAAAAAGAGAATACATAACTCATCTGATAAGTCTGATAACCGCTTGGGGTGATGATGGACATGTGGATTGCTCATGACAATTTTGCATGGCAGTAGGTAGTTTGTTTTGCCAAGTGTTAACTCAACTTTAATTGCTGGATTATCAGGTCCAGCTAAGTCAATTCAATTAGCGTTTCCGCAACGTTGCCTCCCCAGCAAATATGATTAGGGATAATGTTGTCAATGGGTATTAGTTGTTATGGGGGGGAAATAAACCAACTCAACTATAACATGGCTTTGACAGCGCTAATAGCAATTAGCAATGCTGGTGATAATAAAAAAAAAACGAAAAGGTAGAGAAGGAGAAAATATGAAACAAATTATGGTGACCAGCTTGGCTAATTGCATTTGGCCTCCGGCGTTTTATTGAATCAAGCAGCCACATAAATTGAAATTCGCAGCGACTCCTAAAAGCACGCAAGAAACAATTACATTTAATTTTCTGTTTCAGTGAAACGAGGAGAGGATGCGACGGCATCCAGTGCCGCCATAGTCCCATCAGCCGATAAAAAGTCAAGTCCGGAAATTGTGCCCGCTACCTTTAGCAACTCCCCGGCCCGCAGCGTCCCCAACGGGGAGCAGTCGCAGCAGCAGCAGCAGCAGCAGCAGCCTCTGGCTGGCCTCTATGTCCTGCCCAGCAATGATGAGATACTTGCTGCTGTCGCCGCTGCCACACATAGCAATCAGATGGTGCAGAGTGAACCGACGGCTCTGGAGGAGGCGGTGGCCAGTTCCACAATGCGCAAGCGTGGCATTAACTATGAGTATAATCCGTATATGACCGTTCCGGTTAACGATTATAGCAGCGATGTGCCCAGCGGTATTTGGACCGATGATTATGAGCCCGCTGCGCCCATCAACTATAACGGCTATAATAACTATAACAATGAGCGAGAAATGCAGGAGCTGGATGACTATGTGCCGGAGCGACATGGTAAGTACCATTTTAATAATTCAAATTTCCGCTTTATCCAGAGAGTGTATTATATCGTAGTGAACTCACAAACTGGTCGCGGCAAAGCATATGATAATCTACAGAATCTGCTAAATGCTGAGGCCTATCTGGAGAGTATTCCGCTGTCGGTGCCACTCACCTATGCCAATCGCAATTACAACCTGGATGAGCGCAACAAACGTGGCATCTACTACAATCCTCCCAGCGAGAATATCAATCTGAACAAGTATCGTCGCTATGGAGATATGCGGTATGTCTGAATTTCATCTTAAATATCATAACAGTATTATATAATAAACATTTTTAAAGCTTAAAATTATTTAAATTTGGAATTTTTGGGAGACTTTTATGCGAATAAATGACTAAATAAATGCAAACGAAGCCAGATAAAATATAATTGTTTACGGGGCATTAATTATGAGCCCTTTTTGTCGAAAGTTGTCCATTTTTGTATGTTATGTTTCGTCTTAAAGAAATCCCTTGCTTAAATTGGGGTAGGCAAGCAAATCTTATTTATTTTTTTAAAAAAGGGCACTTAAAATTTTATATTTTAGGTTGCATATAAATTTTTTTTTAGTTATTTAAACCATGTATCTTTTATTTTTTTCTCCCTGCTTTGCGCAGTCTGAAACGTGACGCCACAAAACTGACACCAGCTGATATGTTAGCCCTCGTTGCCCTGGTCGAAGCCGGTGAGCGAGCACGCAAGGATAGTGATGTGGATAGCGGCGTTTCGGTGCCCCTTGTGGACGCTGACGAACTGGATTATGTGCCCGCTGGCAGCTGGGTGGATGCGACCCTACAACAGCAACAGCAACAACAGGCGTCACCCGCTCTGGTGGACTATTATGGTGTTCCCGTGGAGGCGCAGGTGGTGCCCAAGTATGAGTATGTGCCACGCCCACAGAAATACGTTGCCAACAACAGCCGTAAGTGTGCACAAGGATATTAAGTGAAACTGTAAACTGATTGCTTCACTCCCACTTTTCAGGATTTGGTTCCTCCAAGCGTTTCATGGTGGCCAAGAAGAAGCGTTCTGTTAACCAGAACCAGTATATGAACGAACCGGTGGGCGAACGTGGTCCCAGCTATTATGGCGAGAAGTTCTACTAAAGGGCCAATACGATACTTAAGAAACGAGAAAGAGACAAATAGAGAGAGAGATAGAGATAGAGGATAAGTGGAAAAGATAAGGCAAGATGAGAAAATAAAAGCTTTCCAGCTGAGCTTTTCAATTTTTATTGGTAACCCTATTCGAAGAGAAACTAAAATTCCCAATCATTTTATCTTTGCCCAAGTTTGCAAATAAAAATAAATACAAGAAAATAACAAAATATTGAATTTAATGAAAAAAGTAAAAAAAAAAAAGAAAAAAACCAAAAGAGTCAATGTCATATGCAATTTTGTGTAGAATTTGAATTTGAGAAAGAAAATTAAATATATCTATGCATATAAAAATAATATGAGTATTGTATTGTCAAGAAACATAATCAAAGCCAATGTTTTTAAAAAACACTTACAACAGGGTTGACAGAATTTGTCCAATGCGAACTTACCTATGCCTAACCTAATCTCTAACTTCGATTAAGCCTAACCTTACTTTAATCAATGTCAATGTCTATGTCAAGGTCTTTGACCCCCCCCAAAAAAAAACCAACTGTACAATTAAACCAATGAAACGCCAACACTATCAGTATATAATTGTCTAATATCACAACTAGAGGCTTCCCAAGTAGTACAAAAACGAAAACTAAAAAAACGAAAAACTTACAAAAAATACTATTTAAAATTGATGGAAAACGTTTATCTACAAACCAAAAAAAACAATCGATAAATACGTATGATAATTACTTTAAAACACGAGCTCAGCGGCAACAACAGATAAAGATACAGATTGTCTGTCAATTTGCTTTAAATGTTTTTTAATTTTTTTACAAGGAGGCGCCAATTACACTGTACTACACTATTTACACTGAGTGAATAGCAACAACTTTTATGCAGATGTTGTCTAACAAACTATTTTAAATATCCATGCAACTAAACAATTATATATTAACTTATATATACAAACATACATATATATATATATTATTTATAATAATCAAATTATATGTATACAATTATAAAAAATTATGCATACTCTTTGTCAAAAATTAAGTGGCTCAGCGCAGAAAATATTGAAAATATTTTAATTATTTTAATGAAAATTGTCTGACTGTTTTATTGAAAACATTGAAAAATGAAATATATATATACATATATATATATACTTATACATACTTATATACACATTTATTTCAAAGTATATTATAAATAATAAATAGCTAAATACAATGTGTGCGTCTAACATACCAAAATACTTATAAACACTCGAAAGTAAATTATATATAAAATTTTGAAATATGTATTTTTTCATTGGGTCATCAACAAATATTTTGGCCTTTTATTAATATGTTATCGTATATTATGCGGACTTAATTTTTTTATTAGTTTCACACATATAAAACTGATTTATGATTAATTTCAATAAATAAAAAAATATCTTTGGTTTGAAAAACCTCAAATCAAAATGCTTTTACAATTTATTTAGTGGTTGATACAGATACAGATATTATTTGCTCCTTGGTAACATTCAGCTGTTTTACTTGCTGCTGTTAGTTTAATTACTGATTAATATATTATTAATATTTTTATCAGCATGCATTTAATATGCAGCTGCCATTTTCTCAGTAAACTGCCTTTTCACGATATAAAGCCTGAATTGACTGATTTTCGGCAAAATCAAATCTAATCAAATTTTGGATTATTATTAGAATTTCTAATAATATAAAATAAAATATCGGCATATATAGAATTGATTTTGAACTTATCACAAAAATAACATTCGCTGCCAGCATATTCCTATAACATTTCAATAACTTTCAGTGTTGAAGGGTTGTTCCATAAAACAATGACGTCACCAATGGCGCAGCAAAAAAAAACTACGCACGAAAATATTTACAATGAGAATCTACATCGAATTTGGATTCTGTTGTCAACCAGATAGTAACGAAAACTTGGAGATGTCTGCAAAATACCCTGGAATATGAGTTTTTATTGTTTTATAACAGCAAAACATATGATGGAAGATAAATAAAATATATGATAAATAGCTTTGACTATATTGCAATGTGAGTATATACAAAAAAAAAGTATATATCACAAAAAAGGTAAATTATTAATTTACAGAAGTCATAAAAAATAGCGCCAAAGATGATTGAGTGATATACACTTTCTACACAATATACCCATTGATACAATTATAGTCTGAAATTGACAATTTTATTGTCAACGAACATTCCAAAAAAAAAGAAAAAAGAAAAATAAACGAAAATTGGCAGGCGATTCAATGAAAGACAATTAACAACTAAACGAAATTAAATAGATCAAATGAAATATAGGCATAAATACGGTTTTTATTGAAAGTATGTGCAGAAATCGAATAAAAACCAATTAAACTGTCTATTAGTAGAATACACGCGTAAATTGGAAGAATTGGTATGTTTTGAATTATTAAAGTTGTATTTACAACTTCACAAGTGAGTTGCATTCATCGAGGCATGAAACTCACTATGCTTGTTCCAGATACACCTATTGTCGGAATTGGAGAAGTAATGGCCCATAGTGCCCGTCACTCCACAAACAACAAAATAAACAAAAATGCATTAGAATTGGCTAAAACAAACAAATGAATAAATAACTATGTTGCTGACTGACTGACTGACTGAACGAATATGAAATACACTGCAACCAATAGTAAACTAAGAAAAGCATCTACATTTACTTAGAATATAGTATCCGAGAAAACAAACTCTCGAATATTTGAGTGTATTCAATACATATTCAATATTCAGTTGCTGACTGAACGAATATGAAATACACTGCAACCAATAGTAAACTAAGAACAGCACCTACATTTACTTAGAATATAGTATCCGAGAAAACAAACTCACGAATATTTGAGTGTATTCAATATACATTCAATATTCAGTTGCTGACTGACTGACTGACTGAACGAATGTGAAATACACTGCAACTAATAGTAAACTAAGAACAGCACCTACATTTACTTAGAATATAGTATCCGAGAAAACAAACTCACGAATATTTGAGTGTATTCAATATATATTCAATATTCCGTTGCTGACTGACTGAACGAACTTGAAATACACTGCAAACAATAGTAAACTAAGAACAGCACCTACATTTACTTAAAATATAGTATCCGAGAAAACAAACTCACGAATATTTGAGTGTATTCAATATTTATTCAATATTCAGTTGCTGACTGACTGACTGACTGAACGAATATGAAATACACTGCAACCAATAGTAAACTAAGAACAGCACCTACATTTACTTAGAATATAGTATCCGAGAAAACAAACTCTCGAATATTTGAGTGTATTCAATATTTATATTAGCAATTCATTTCAACTACTCACAGAGTATCTAAGTTTGAAAATGCTCCCTCAATATTCCATATGGAAACAGTCTGGTAAAAAAACAAATAAAAAAGACGAGAACAACAAAAAATATAAAAATAAAGCAAACATTGGACAAGAGTGGCAAACAGCAGCGACAACAACAATTGAAGCCATTAATATGTATTTCTATATATACATACATATATATGTATGTACCAGCTTAGCTGTCTACCAATTGCGACCGGCAGTTAAGTCGTGGGGGGAGGGGGAGGGGTAACTGGCAACTCCCGTACTGAAGTGTTGACGCATTTGCATACATAATCATCACAATGGAAAACTGGGCCAGCTTTTCAGTTGATCTGTTGGTAAATAAGGAAGCAGATAAATAAATATAAATATACAAAGTTGCACTTTAACATAGAACAAAGTTTATTTGGAAATTAATATCGCAAATATTGATTTTTATTAAATTTAATATACAACTTTCTATAAATGTCTATGATCAACCGCAGCTGAAATATTTAAATTTCTCACTATTGTTTACAAAAGATCTCTTATAAATACCAAACAAGAGCAACCATTGAGTAAATTATTACATTCTGCATTTGTTTACTCCAGTTTATTTATAAATGTTGAAGATTCGTTACTTAGCACAATAATCAAATTATTACGCATTATACATCCCCATAAAACTAAAATAAAATCGTTTAACTGATTAACACAAGCTAATATTATTAATTTGCACCTCTACACAGTCTGGCAGTCTGTTAACTTGGCGATAATTGTTAAGCTAGTAAATGAGCTAGAATATTATTTATAAAAACCAGACAAGTTTTTTTAAGAAATCTGTTTTTTTTTTGGGTGCCATCATAATTAGACAATTTATATTAATATATGCACGCGTTTTGAATGCCTAATTAAGTGTGCCACACATCGGCAAACTATTAAACCAAATAAGTGTTTTAATTTAAATTTGGGTAAACGCGAAGGGAATTGCTTGAATTTCACTCGTGTAATTGAATTATTTATTTATAAATATTCACATACAGTTGTGTTGTATAACTAATACTGGACCATTCATGAATATCAATTGGGAGCTATATAGTAATATTACATAAAATGTTCGATTGATATATTTTCAACATTTTTTAACATGCTGAAAGAAAAAGACCGCATTTAGTCAAGACAACAACCGAACAGCTTATTTAGATTGCAACCCAACAGCTTATTTAGCTTGGAACACGCAACCAAGTTGAACGAATATGAAATATTTTGTGGAATGTGGCAGCTATGCTTAAATGCTTTGTGGGATTCGAAGTATGAAAACTTGTCGATACAAGATACAGCCAAAGTTACGCGCAAGCCAACAGGCACGCACTCTCAGCAGGGTGGACCCAGCACTCAAGGGAGACCCAGTGACGACGCCAATACAAACACACACTGATAAAAAGAACACTTGGAGAAAAAATATGAAGAAAAATACTCCGAAATGTAGCAACAGAGAACGAAAATAAACAAACAAAAATCAATAAATCGTAGTCTCGTTTGGGGTAATTTATGTACAGTTGCTCGCATTTGGAAGTGTTCACAAAACGCTCTCATTTATTTTAAAAATGTTTACATAGAGCATATTTCTCGCAGTGTATTATTTATGAAAGCATTCTCTTGAAATGAGTAAAAGAACAAAAAAAAAAAAAAAAAAAAACGAATTTAACCGAAAATATGAAAACTACGTCGTGTCGTGGATGCGTCGCTTCGTCAGAAATGTGAAGCAATGATTTTAGTTGCTGAGCAGCTGCCTCCGGCAAAGCACGCGTCGTATTTCGAGTTTGCTGTTACAATAGTTAACAGTTTGCCAAAAAGACTTGATACACTCAAATAAATAATTTAAAAAACACTTTCGAAATGGTCGAGGAAGTGCCAGCCAAGGGCAGCATCTTGGGCAGTAAGTGGGCAAAGCAAAAGAAAACCAGCTAAGAACTAATTATAACTGTAGCATACTGCATGCGGCATGATTTCACCAATGCAATTGCCGAGTGCATCATCGAGTGCAAGTGCAACAAGTGTTGTTGGGTGCGGTTTGGTTTGTTGGCCAACTATTGATGCAACTATTGGTTGTATTTGGAAATTGTTGAGCCCAACACATGTTTGACCTCAAATGCCGCCGAAAGGTCGTGCGCGTGTGTATTCCTGTTTATGTATATATGTTTGTGTGCGTTTGTGTCTGTGTGATATCCTTTCAGTTAAATATTAGGCGGGACAACCTAATATAAACCAAATTTTTTATGGCTTCCCATTACCTTTGGATCCTGTCTTTGTCCAAAACAAATGATTTACCACCGGCAGCTGGGCCGGTGCCTAAGGTCATTTGGATGTCAATGGCATTGCCAAAAATATTCTCGTTACTTGACGTTTACCAAAATACACATTGTGACAACTTACCTAGGCCAACAAATGAATATGGAAATTTATGTGCGGATTTAGCTGGTATAGATAAATGGCTGAAATGTCATTTTGTCCTTCTGTTTCGGGGTGTAAAAAATGATGTACCAGCTATTTATCATTAAGTACGGCTATAAATTTGTTTACCTAAGATTTTAATTTCATCATTTTATTGAATTTAGCTTATGGGTTAATATTTTGGAAGTTAATGCATCGTTTCCAAACAGTTTTGTATCTTTTATACCAAACTTGTATTTTTGAGTTTTTTTTCTATTTCCTGTCTTTGGGATGTGCTAATTTTTAATGTTTCCCCTCACTATGCTTAAAGAATTCTTTCGAATATGCTTAGTCTTCGTTTCTTTTCCGGACTTGGTTAAGATTAGCTGATTAGCTAAGTTCTTAACTGCAAATCGATTCCTAGATTCCATAAATAAAAACGTAGAAATTGTTATAATTCGCACTTTTGCGTTAACGACTGAACAATTAAGTAACGTTAATTTGTTTTGCCAACAATTTATCGCCGTTCTTTTGGTCAAACTGTAAATTGAAAATAAATATCATAAAAATTTCAATTTCTTATCAGGGAGCGGCGACAATTACGATGTCGTCTGCCTCAATCGATGGGCTTAAGTGGTGGTCAACGTGTTGCAAAACCATTTCCCTGACCCATCCGAAAAACTAAAAGAAATATATAAATAAAAAACCGAATTAATAGACTGGTGATTTGCATTTATAGAACTCGTGCCCGCACGCTATGTGCTCGCTATACTTGGATCCATTGGCATGGCCATTGTCTATGGCCTGAAGGTGAATCTTAGTGTCGCCATGGTTGCCATGGTCAACCACACGGCCATCCATATGCAGCAGGATAAAAGCAGCGGTCACCACAGCCTTACGAATGCCACCAAGATTGTAGATGTCGAGACGTGCTCGCCACCAGGTGGCGACTCCAATGTAGCGGCCAAAGTTGAGGTAGGAATAAATATGCAAATCGCAATTATTTTTCTTGCAAATTTCTGAAAGTAAAAAACATTTTCTAAATGGAAATAAGCTTAGAGAATTTCTATATTTTTAAAATTTTATCCATTTTAAAAGTAAATTCATTCAATTGTCTTCACAGGATGGACCCTTTGACTGGAGTGAACCGCTGCAGGGCACCCTGCTCAGCTGCTATTTCTGGGGATATCTTGTCTCGCAGATTCCACTTGCTCATGTGGCTGAGAACTTTTCAGCCAAGTGGGTCATGTTATTTTCGGTGTTCATCAACGTGGTCTGCACACTGTTAACACCTGTCTTGACCAACGCGCATTACGGCGGATTGATTCTGATGCGTGTGCTGGAAGGCGTGGGCGGAGGTGCCTCATTCCCGGCGATGCATGTGATGATTGCCTCGTGGGCACCACCCAGCGAACGTATGGTCATGTCCACCATTATCTATGTGGGCACATCAGCTGGTACGGCACTCTCCATCTTGCTGGCCGGCGTCTTGTCCTCTTCCTGGGGCTGGGAGTCGGTGTTCTATGTGATGGGCGCTTTGAGTTGCATCTGGATGGTGTTGTGGTCAATATTGGTGCAGGACAATCCGAATAAGCAGCGATTCATCAGTGCCGAAGAGCGTCAAATGATAACCAGCTCATTGGGCACCGAATCAAAGGTCGAACATCATCCGAAGGTGCCATGGGGCAAGGTGTTCAAATCGGTGCCATTCTGGGCCATACTCATTGCGCACACCTGCAACAACTTTGGCTGGTATATGTTCCTCATCGAGATTCCGTTCTACATGAAGCAGGTGCTCAAGTTCAATGTGGCCAGCAATGCGGCACTAAGCGCTCTACCCTATTTCCCCATGATCATATTCAGCATAGTCCTTGGCAAGATTTTGGACACTCTACAGTCAAAGGGTAAGTGTACATTATCCATATAAAAGATCCCTTCTAATCAGGCACATAAATATATGCATATATATTCTTTTAGGCAAGGTAACCACGACCTGCGCCAGAAAGACTGCTACTTCTATCTGTACCGTTATACCGGGCATATGTCTTCTGATCCTCTGCTATATTGGCTGCCGTCACTATGAGGCTGTTTTTGTCATGTCCGTCGGTATTGTTGCAATGGGTGCCATGTTCTCTGGCTTCTTGTCCAATCACATTGATATTGCACCTAATTTCGCTGGCACTTTGGTGGCGTTGACCAACACAGCTGCCACCCTGCCTGGTATTATTGTGCCCCTATTCGTTGGCTTCGTTACCCATGGAAATGTAAGTATTACCTGCTATCTGAAATCTATAAGTCAAATTATAATATTTTTTAATTGGTATTGTAGCAAAATATTGGAGCCTGGCGTATAATCTTTTGGGTAACGATCGTTTTGTTTACGCTTGAGTTCCTGGTCTTTGTCATATTCGGGTCGGGAGCTGAGCAGTCTTGGAATCGATCGGAAGACCAAATCGAGGTAGAAGCTAAGGACGAGAAAACACCGCTAAAAGATGTTAAGGCTCCGCAGAAGGCATAAATTGTAATCTCGTTACCATGGATCCAATCATATAACAGAATTTCATTTGTATGACTTTTGAGTAGTTCAAGCACCGAACTGTCTGGAAACTGGACTGTAAATACTACAAATACAAATTATAGTTTTTAGTTATCCTGTAATAATAAGCATATTCTTATTTGTGCCCGTCTGTAGACACTTATTCAATGCATACCCGCCTGCAAATGTACTTAATAACCGACAAGAATTCAAAAGCTAATCTCTGTATGCACATAAATAAAATGACATCGTAGAATCGATGAGTTCTCTTGTTTTAGATTTTTTGAACATAATTTTAGTCGGCCTTTAAATTTACTTCTGCTAAAAAGTGAAAAATAGAGCCATAACGGAGATCTTGTAGTTAAAAAAAAAATTTGTTTCTAGAATTGAACCAAACGAAAAAAATATCCGTTTTCTTGAGATTCAAAATCGATTTATTACATGCTTTGGAAAAATATTTTTTCTTATCAACTCAGGCGATAGGCGGTTATCGATAGCATATGAAACATGTTGCTTATCAACTTAATCGAATGTGAGTGTAAAATTAAATTAAATTATTTAATTTAAATCAACAAAGCCGAAGCTATTTTATAGATTGAATTTTGCAATATTAATAATACTTAAAATCAAAGAACGTGCTATTAAAACATAAGAATTATTTTAAATTTGAAACTGCGCTAAGATCGACAACTCTGGCACGAACAACTTGTTTGTAGTGAAACTGCCGGCTACGGAAAATGTTAAAAATACGCAACATTTGCGTGCTGCAGCGACGCTGGAAGAGTGGCAAACGTCGCTGGAATGTTCTGCAGCATAAGAAGAACAACTGCGATCGGGCGCTGGACAGTTTCGATGATTTCTACGGCTCTGTCTATGGCGGGCGATGGAAGAATATGCGTGCGGCATTGCTAACCGAGCACAAATATGTTGCCATGGTGAACAATTTCGGTGACACGGAGCAGACATGCAGCATGCTGGAAATGGACGGTGCCATCAACATCAAGTCTCTCATCCAGCTAGCGAAAGAACGCCAGGAGAGTGCAGACGGTGGCGCCGGTGGCGGAGAATTGAAACAGGGAACGCGTGCTCATTACGACATCGACGGCAAGCTCGATGCGTTGGTGAGAAAGCAAGAGGAACGCGAGGTGGCTGCCATATATCCGAGCAGTATATCCGAAGATGGCCACGTGCCGCCACAGCAATTAAAATACGATAAAGAAAATAAAAAAGATGAGCACGAAAATGAGACGGAGTCAACGGAGTTTAAGCAGAGCTTGACGCGTGCCTTGCAGGAGGATGTGCAATTGGATGAAAGTCGCCTGGTGGATCCACAATTCGGCACTGGCGGCCTCTATGAGTATGTGCCCGCTAATAGAATTAAGGGCATGGAGGATTGGGTGCCCGAATCCGAGCATTATAAATACTATCAAACCAACATCGATTTCCCACTCATCATCGAACCCGATCCCACGTTTCAATATCCCGAACACTTGGCCATCTACACCTACGAGATGGGCAACTGTGCCGATTTCAAGTCGCCTCGCCAGTGCCTGACTGGAGTGCTCTCGCATTTCCTCATGGATGGCGCGTCAGTGCTGCCGCCGCTGTTCCTCCAAGTGCAGCCGGGTGAACGTGTTCTAGATGCTTGTGCAGCACCCGGTGGCAAATCGCTGCTTATGCTGCAAACGCTGCATCTGGATCAGCTCGTATGCAACGATGTGCAGGAGTCGCGGCTAAATAAACTACGCCGTGTGATGCAGGAATATTTGTTCGACTTTAAGCAACGCTGGGCGGGCAAACGTTTGATCTTTAGTCAGAGCGATGCTCGGAATTTGGATGATTATGGCAGTTACGATAAGATACTTGTGGATGTGCCCTGCACCACAGATCGTCATGTGCTCATGCATCAGGACAATAACATATTCAAGCCGACTCGCATCAAGGAGCGTCTACGCATCCCCGAGCTGCAGGCGGGCATATTGGCCAATTGTCTGCGTTTGCTCAAGCCTGGCGGCAGTCTCGTCTATTCCACGTGCTCATTGTCACCGGTGCAGAACGATGGCGTTGTTCATATGGCACTGCAGAAAGTCTTCACCGATTATGGCATTACCGCTCGCATCATGGATCTGAGTCAGCACACCGCTCTCTTTGGAGATATCTATAGATTTGAGCAGCCCAAGGGTTTGAAATATGGTCAAATGGTGTTACCCTATTTGCCTGCCAACTTTGGTCCAATGTATTTCAGTAAAATTACGCGAAATACATGAATAATTTTCTACTACTTAGTAATACCAAAATAGAATATTATGAAATTCATTAAATGACATTTTGAATATTTGTTACAAATATACAAATTTTATATTTGGCGTGGGAAAATGATTGCCTGATATAATTTGTATAACTTGAAGAGAACATTTCGAGTTCCATAAGGTATTTCAAACTTTAGTGACAGATACTTTTATCCGTACCCATCTAAACTAATCCCTGGGGATATTTAAATAAGCCATAGAATTCTTAGAATACTTGTTTAATTCATAATTGCAATAATTTGACATTTACGTACAATGTTTGAACTTGTGAAAATTGGAACAAAATGTATTTGGATCACATTTGTTTCTCAGTCTTCTTTTTCTTCTTGGGTTTAATGGGCAGTGGTCCCGGCATCTTAAAGATGGTACTAAAAGAACATTAATGTGTAAAATATATTTGCTGAATAGTATTTGTTTTGCCTAATTTATACTCACTGGCATGTGGTGCAGATGGGACTGTATTTGCAGAATACGGACAAGCAGACGGAGCAAACGTAGCCAATGTCGATGAGCTCTCGATGACAGAAACAGGAGGCGCGATAATCCACCTTTGGCGGCGGTGGCAGCACCAATTTGTGACGCATTTGTGGCGATGGCATGAAGACCCACAGCAAGTACTGCAGCAAGCCATCCAATTGGGTGACCTTTAGGAACTGTCCACTGGTGATATCACAGCCCTGCTGCAGCAGGCTAAGCGTCTTGTCCAGAGCACACGCATCGATCACAATGCCCAGCTTCTGGGCCGTAAAGAAGACATTCATGTAGGTCATGTACTGGGAGGCGCACTCATTGCTACCCGTCAAGACCAAAATACGCGAGTGCATCTTGACGCCAGCGGCGACATTGCGTTGCAACTGCCGCAACAGTAGAGTATTAATTACAATGGAGAACAATAATCAGTAAATAGTTGCAAACATACGCGAGATATGTAGCTCAGGGCCATGGACATGCTGCCGGCAAGCAGACTTTCGCATGGTGAGTTTAGGCGCGGTGCATTCATTAGTATGCTTCCCAATTTTTGCTTCACTGTCTTCTCCACCAAACTGAATGCCTCGTACTGGCCATCAATCTGGCGCAGCTCCACTGGCCGGCCAGGCAGCGGATAAAGAAAGTCGCTAAAAGTAAAATACTTTGACATTATCAACTCGTTAATCTTTAACTTAATCCAGCTTACGTTGCATGATGTGAACAGGATATGACAGCGAGTTTATTTTGCGCCTTCTGCATGAGATGTGCATTGCCAAACGCGATGACTGCCTCCAGGATTTGTGTGAGATTTTGTGGATTTTGACGCACAATGTGTTGTGTGGGATTCGTGTCCAGCACTATGGCCAGCAGATCAATGCTAGCCTCAGCTGCAAGTTTATAATATTAGTTTTGATTTGTTTTTACAATTTAAAACGCACGAAATACCTTCTTTATTTGCTGCTACTTCCGTTGCGTCCATTTTCGCCGGCAAAACAATGCGCTGCCCGCAATCAGCAAAGCATTTACAAGAATTCGCCAAAAGAGCGCGCAATGTGAGTAGCTACCCTACATGACGTCACATGCACACATCGCTCTCGCAGTTGCGTCTACGGAACAGCTAATTGTGCACTGGCCGTAATATATGTATTTATTGACTATTATTTCATTATGCATTCTATCGTCAAGTGTTATATATTTGGTAAACAACAGGATATATTTTTAACACATGAAGGTAGCATCATGTCTTTGGGTATGCTCATGCAGTGGCTTTCATTGCGTACAACTGGTTTTGCCATTCGCCTGTATGCGCTTACACTGTGAACAGCTGTTCTTGTCAGCATTACAATTTTTACTGGGCGTTTCACCAATTTTTGTTGATAATTCAATCGTTTGAAGATTCGGTGTTAAGAAACGGAAATTTAACGCAGGCATAAAATGCTCGTTCTAGTACTTGGCGACTTGCACATACCACACCGCTGCAGTAGTCTGCCGGCAAAGTTCAAAAAGCTACTTGTGCCCGGTCGGATTCATCATATTTTGGCTACCGGAAATATCTGCACAAAGGAATCGTATGATTATCTTAAATCACTTGCCACCGATGTGCACATAGTGCGTGGCGATTTCGATGAGAATCTCAGCTATCCGGAGCAAAAGGTTGTGACGGTTGGACAATTTCGTATTGGCCTGTGCCACGGTCATCAGGTGGTGCCGCGTGGTGATCCAGAGGCATTGGCACTGATCCAACGCCAGCTGGACGTGGACATACTCATAACGGGGCATACGTACAAGTTTGAGGCGTACGAGCATGGCAATAAGTTCTACATAAATCCAGGCTCAGCAACGGGTGCCTTTAATCCGCTGGACACGAATGTGGTGCCTTCATTTGTGCTGATGGACATTCAGAGCACGACGGTGGTGACCTATGTTTACCAATTGATTGGCGATGAGGTCAAAGTGGAACGCATCGAGTACAAGAAGATATAAACGAGTATTAGCAGAAATTCATTCCTCACTAATCCGATCTGTTTTGATCTTGGGCTTAATAACGACATACATATGGCATAAATAATGTATAAATTAAAAACATGTTTTTTTATTTAATAAAAAATGTTTAAATTTTATTTAAATAGAATATAAAAGTTTTGTTTTTGCTTGTTTTTCTGATGATCTTGATTTCTCTTACATGCATAGGGTGCAAAATTTTTAATTGTATAATTGAATGAAAAGTCTGCTCTAAAATGTTTGAAAAGTTTCGTGCATATTCTCATTAATTTTAATATATAAATACAATTTTGGAGTCTCGGTTGCGTTACGCCGTAGTTGCTTTTCTGCTATATAAAATAAATAATGTTTGTTTCGAATACTATTTTTACTGTTAATTTAGCCAGCAGCAGCGATTTGGCAACGATTTTCTAAATTCTCGTACGGTGAAAAAATCCATAAAAACACAAATACGAAAATGTTGTGCTTAAAATTAATTATATAGCTTGCTGCAGCTTCATCAATACACATGTAGGGGGGGAGTGCAGGTTGTGGGTGTTCAAAAGCAAATCGACGTCGCCCATGGGATTCCTGGCGCTTGAACGCATTAGCCAAGGCTGTCCACGCACACAGTCTTGAGGGTTTTGCCATTGATAAAGGTCTTATACTGCTCCGGCATGGCTAATTCGGTCTGCAAATGGAATTGATTAAAATTAATATTTTATAAACTTACTATTTCCATTTATATATTGCCACTTACATAGTCACCATTTGCCTCAGGCAAGAGTATGTTCATCTCCGATGATTTGGAGCTGACAATTTCAACGCCCAGTGAATCCTTGGACAAATACATTTGACAACCATCGGTCTTATCAATAGACACAGTTGGCACCGAGCCCAGCACCTGCATCTGAACGCTCTGACAGTTGACAAACTCAACGGAGGCGACAACCGATTCGAACAGCAGCGAGCACTTTTTGCATGAGTCAAACACAATGTTGTTCACCTTGCCCTTGACGGTCAGAGTGGAGCCCTCGCAGCGGAACATGTACACCACATTGTTCATTTCAGCGTTATCCACTACCAGACCGCTATTGTTCTTCTGATACTCAATTAGCCACTTTTTGCCATCGCGCGTAAAGACGGGCTCTTTGACGGGTGCGGATCGTCCAGCGGCTGCTCCTCCGCTGCTGCTGCTGCTGCTAGCTGGCGTCTTAAAGGGTGCGGGGCCAGTGCGCAAGGACGCATTCTTATGCGTTTGCATTTCACCCGTTACCTTCTTCAAATCTATAGAAATAAATGGTTTTAGTTAAAGTTAATTTAAATGATGATTGATGCCTACTCTTGGTAATATCGGCTCCTTGATTAATTTGCGCAAAAAGTGCGCTGCGATCATCGCCACCAGCGCTGTCCAGCTTCAATGCGCTCAGATCTAGTGGTGGCGGTGGTGGTGGCATACCACCGGGTGGTGGTGGTGGTGCACCACCACTAGCTGGGGCCGCACCCTTACCGGACCACACCAGGCCCGTGGTATGATACTGCTTAATGTAGGCCTGCAGTTCGGTCAGTGTTTGGATCCAGGCGCGTGCCCATTCCACATGCTTGGCGTCCTTATCCTTCCACTCCATGAGCACACGATTCGTATAGAACTGGCCTGCATCGTTCATCTCCTTGACATGCGGTCCGGGCGTTGGTGATACGCAAACCCAGCCCAGAGCCGGTATACTCTCGCTAATTGCAGACAAGTGATTGAAGAATGCGGAGGTGCGATGCTTCTCACGGTAATCCTGAATGGCGCTGATTTGCGTCGATGTTGGCTGCAACAGTTCCATTTGCTTTGGCTGCGCCGGCTGTGCGATTTGCGTGGCCAGCGTCACATAACGCAATTGGGCGCTGTAAAATCAAAACTTATAAGAATTAAATGCAAATGCAAATTGTATTAAAATCCACTCACTCAAAGGCAGTCTTGACAAATTGCGCATGCTGGGCCACATCGCCGCCAAGTTTGGCCGATAGCGCCAGATATTGGGCCAGTGGCCCAGCCATAATATCCTCAAAACCGGCGACACTCATATTGTTGCTGGCAGTTGGTGCGAGATCTGCTGGTGGTGTTGGTGGTGGTGGTAGTGGTGGTGTTATGGACAGTTCTGCAACTGATTCGGGCTGTGACTGTGGCTCCAGTTGTGGCTGTGGTTGTGTTTGTATAAGCGTGTGTTCCAAGCGATCAACTAGCGTCTCCAAACGTTCACAGATCCTCTCCAAATGCTCAACGGCAACCGTGGGCTTTGATTCCGTATCGGTGTTATCTGCGCAACAGCAAAACGACAATTAAATGTTACATCACATTGATATTTTGCATTTATAATTTCAAGTTAAAAGTTGTGCTTTTGCTTATCAAAAAAAAAAAAAAACAACAACAAAATGTGCGTAAGAAATGCAAGCGTATATTTAAATATACATATAATTCGTATATATCTATAGAAAAAAAAAACAAAACAATTCACACCCATTAAAAAGTCTATTAAAACAAAGAGAAACAACAACAAATTATGTACAAGTTGTAATTGATGTCATCGCACAAAAAAAGACAATGAATCATTGCCAATGACGAAAAAAATAACAAATGCAAATTGTTGAATGACCAGTTGATGATGATAACAGTATTATTAAATCAGCCAAATACATTCAAGTTGTGCATTTCAAAATCAGTGAGATAAAAATACATTTCTTAGGCTAAGCCAAACAATTTGATACCCCCCCTCGAAACATGAGTCAGCCTAACGCCAATTAAATAGTTGCTATGATGAAAAATATTTGCTTTTTGTTGATAATAGTTTGACAATAATTTTATATTAAATATTACACACATTTTCTTTAATTTGGCTTTTGATGTTAAATGAATTACAATGGCATAATTGGATTACTAAATTTATAATCACAGATAAAATGTAGTAACAGAAATAAAAAATTCGATATTCTGGAAAATAGTTGTAAATAGAGAAAACATCATTTTATGCAAAAATATGTAAACGGTAAATACGAAAACACAAATGAGAACTTTTTTGGAAAATGGGGCATGCAAAAAAACAACAACTATAGTAGTCCAAACACACACACAGAGAGAGAGAGAGAGAGAGAAAAAGAGAGAATTTGAGAATGTGGAGTCATCATTTACCACGGACGGCCACGCTGTGCTCTACGGCGGCGTGGGCGGCACGTAACAGTTCCGTATAGAGTCGCTGGCGTTTCAGCTCCAGCTCATCGCGTCCCACCGGAGTGACGGGTGGCTCAATGCAGCCGCTGCATTCGAAAACAACAACAACAAACAACAATAACAAGCGACAGTTAGAAAGTGGAGTCAAACAAATAACATGCGATAGAGGACGCGTCGTACTTTTCATTGAGTCGCTCATCATCGAACCACGAGGGCAATCCGTGGGCAAAGGCCAGCGTCTCCGGCAGCATGTCGCCCTCAATGTAAGGGGCGCACATGCTTTCCCGCTTGGGCGGCGGCAGTGAGTCCGAGAACACCTCATCGTCATCGCCCAGAGAGCCGTTGTTGTTATTGTTGCTGTGATTGGCCAACATCAGAAGCGATGGCTCCGGCTCAATGATCTCCGCTCGTGTGCTAATGTTGACCTTCTTCTTGATCGACTGGTGTGTCGAATTGTGGCGCGACAGGCAACTTTTTGTGGGCGCCTGTTGTGGCTCCTGCTGAGGAGGATGCTGTTGCAGTTGCACCTGCTTTGGCTGCTGCATCACAGCAACAGCATCATCATCATCCGTTGTTGCACTGGTCATCGATGCGGGCGGCGCCGTTGATGTCGAGGAGTGGTTCGATCGCAACGTTGGCGACAAATCTATTTCAATGGCTGTGGAGATGCGACACAAAGCGCATATTTGAACTTAATACATATACACAATTGTAATACAGGGTAGAACTAAACCGATAAGCTAACATGGATTACAAGTGATTTCAGTTAATAGCTTCCTTCTAATTGTTGTCTTATA